>OY482671.1:56271975-56969023 GCA_960531455.1 Urophora cardui
TAATAATAATAATAATAATAATAATAATAATAATAATAATAATAATAATAATAATAATAATAATAATAATAATAATAATAATAATAATAATAATAATAATAATAATAATAATAATAATAATAATAATAATAATAATAATAATAATAATAATAATAATAATAATAATAATAATAATAATAATAATAATAATAATAATAATAATAATAATAATAATAATAATAATAATAATAATAATAATAATAATAATAATAATAATAATAATAATAATAATAATAATAATAATAATAATAATAATAATAATAATAATAATAATAATAATAATAATAATAATAATAATAATAATAATAATAATAATAATAATAATAATAATAATAATAATAATAATAATAATAATAATAATAATAATAATAATAATAATAATAATAATAATAATAATAATAATAATAATAATAATAATAATAATAATAATAATAATAATAATAATAATAATAATAATAATAATAATAATAATAATAATAATAATAATAATAATAATAATAATAATAATAATAATAATAATAATAATAATAATAATAATAATAATAATAATAATAATAATAATAATAATAATAATAATAATAATAATAATAATAATAATAATAATAATAATAATAATAATAATAATAATAATAATAATAATAATAATAATAATAATAATAATAATAATAATAATAATAATAATAATAATAATAATAATAATAATAATAATAATAATAATAATAATAATAATAATAATAATAATAATAATAATAATAATAATAATAATAATAATAATAATAATAATAATAATAATAATAATAATAATAATAATAATAATAATAATAATAATAATAATAATAATAATAATAATAATAATAATAATAATAATAATAATAATAATAATAATAATAATAATAATAATAATAATAATAATAATAATAATAATAATAATAATAATAATAATAATAATAATAATAATAATAATAATAATAATAATAATAATAATAATAATAATAATAATAATAATAATAATAATAATAATAATAATAATAATAATAATAATAATAATAATAATAATAATAATAATAATAATAATAATAATAATAATAATAATAATAATAATAATAATAATAATAATAATAATAATGATAATAATAATAATAATGATAATAATAATAATAATAATAATAATAATAATAATAATAATAATAATAATAATAATAATAATAATAATAATAATAATAATAATAATAATAATAATAATAATAATAATAATAATAATAATAATAATAATAATAATAATAATAATAATAATAATAATAATAATAATAATAATAATAATAATAATAATAATAATAATAATAATAATAATAATAATAATAATAATAATAATAATAATAATAATAATAATAATAATAATAATAATAATAATAATAATAATAATAATAATAATAATAATAATAATAATAATAATAATAATAATAATAATAATAATAATAATAATAATAATAATAATAATAATAATAATAATAATAATAATAATAATAATAATAATAATAATAATAATAATAATAATAATAATAATAATAATAATAATAATAATAATAATAATAATAATAATAATAATAATAATAATAATAATAATAATAATAATAATAATAATAATAATAATAATAATAATAATAATAATAATAATAATAATAATAATAATAATAATAATAATAATAATAATAATAATAATAATAATAATAATAATAATAATAATAATAATAATAATAATAATAATAATAATAATAATAATAATAATAATAATAATAATAATAATAATAATAATAATAATAATAATAATAATAATAATAATAATAATAATAATAATAATAATAATAATAATAATAATAATAATAATAATAATAATACTAAAAATATTAATAATAATACTAAAAATAATAATAATAATACTAAAAATAATAATAATAAAATAAAATAATAACAACAATAAAAACTTTGTTACATTTAGGAGGCTACTCATTTAGAACCTCCTAAACAGTTTATGTAGCGTCCGACACTGGTATGCAGAATACATCACCCAGTGTCACATTAGGGTTAAATGAAGGCGGCGATTTTAACCCCTTCCTGAGGCGGTCGAAACTGGCGCAGTCTCCCGCACGGTCAGCTACCCCAACTATGGCGATTCTTCCAAGTACGGAAGTTTCGGAGAAGTGTCACCAAGGGGAGCCCAATGAGGAAAATGCATTCCTTAGCCTTGGAAAGCTAATAGGCGAATTAAAGGAGGTCATAGGGAGCGGAAAACGCTCCATAAATCAGAGTCTTAAAGATCTGGTTAAGGCCATCGCAGTCTGCTACGATGAAGCAGCGAAGGAAACTAGGGAGGAGAAAATTGCTAAAGACTCAAAGGAGTCCCAGACAACGCCCTCAATAAAGCAGCAACGTGCAAAGAGGGTTAGAGAAAGAGTCTCTGGAGCTACACCATCCCCAGACGCGCTGCCAAAGAAGATGAAGGAGGTCCAAAAAACCACGCCTAGTAACTCTGAAGGAGCTAGGGCAAAAACTCCAAATCAATCGGAGTCAAACAAAGAGGGCACATGGACCAAAGTGGATAGGCGTAAGGTCCAAAAGCCAAAGCCACAAAAGCCAAAGGCAGCACGCCCTGACACAATAATAATAAAGCGAACGGGGGACTATTCTTATGCCGACATTTTGAAGGCAGTTAAGAAAGAAGACTCGCTTAAAGAAATGAGTTCATTAGTTCGCAAAATTCGAAAGACGGGTAGCGGAGATCTCTTGTTTCAACTGACCAAGCAGTCAGAAACTGATACAGTTAAGCTGCAAGCTGCTGTAGAACAGGTCCTAGCGGGAAAGGCGGATGTAAGATCCTTAGTGGAAGAGTCGCTGTGTGAAATACACGACATAGATGAAGTAACAACCAAGGAGGAAGTATGCGAAGCAATAAACAAAGTGCTCAGCGATTACGAAGCGAAACCAACGTGCGTGCGTTCAATCAGGAAAGCCTACGGGGAAACGCAAACAGCCACTATCTCCTTACCAACTGAGGTAGTTAAGAAGTTATTGGTAAGCGGCAAAGTCCGGATAGGTTGGGTTGTTTGCCGGATTAGAGCAAAACTTCAGCCTAAGCGCTGTTTCAAATGCCTCGACTATGGTCATATTTCAACGAAGTGCACCAGCAAAGGGGACTTTAGAAGTGCATGCTTTAAATGCGGTTCTACAGGACATGTGGCAAAAACTTGCCCCAATTCACCAAAATGCTTAATATGCACCAAAAAGGGGGCCACCAAATTCGACCACCCAACGGGGGGAATCCAATGCCCCGCTTATAAGGAGGCAATCCAGAAGTTGACCATACGATGAGATTGCTGCAACTAAACTTGAATCATTGCGAAGCGGCGCAAGATCTGTTGGCACAAACTGTGCTTGAGCTGAAAGTCGACATAGCCCTAATTAGCGAACCTTACAAGGAAAAGTCCTCAAATTGGATACAAGGTGTTTGCAGCAAGACTGCAATCTGGTCCTGTGGACATAATCCTTTATATATAGAAACTGTCGCAAAAGAAAACGGATTCGTCTGTGCGAAGATCGGCGATATATACGTATACAGCTGTTATATACCGCCAAGCACCCCACTAGACATTTTTGAGGCAACTGTCGAAAGAATAGCCATGGACGCGACAAATAGACAGCGCTTCATAATCGCAGGTGACTTTAATGCCTGGGCTGTGGAGTGGGGCTCAAGGAGGACCTCACCAAGGGGGAGAGCTCTGCTCGAAGCATTCGCCTGTTTAGATGCAGTCTTGCTAAACACAGGGAATGAAAACACCTTTTCCAGAAACGGCTATGGCTCCATAATCGATATATCATATGTTAGTGCGAATCTGTATAGGTTTTCCAAGTGGAAAATCAGCGACTGTTATACCCAGAGCGACCACTCGGCGATATTAATCGACGTTACATTATACGAGGGTAATCTGCCCAATAAAGAACCTCGCATTAAACAACATGGTTGGAAAGTTAACACATTCGACGAAGATGTATTCAAGGAAATGTTTTCTAAAATAGAATACAAGGGGCGAACAAATGAGATGGCAAGTGCAATAATGGACGATTTACGGGCGGCTTGCAATGCATCTATGTCACGCAAAAAGAAGTCCAGACCACAGTCCTCCGCGTACTGGTGGAACGAAAGCATCAACTCGCTACGGAAGGAGTGCATTCAAGCTAGAAGGCACTTTCAACGTTCAAGAGGTAGAGCCGATTTCGAGGAACTACGTTCAAAATTCAAATCGGCTCGACGATCTCTTAAGACGGCTATTAAGCAAAGCAAGCGTCAATGTTTTCTAGAACTCTGCGATGATGTAGAGAATAACCCGTGGGGGACCGCATACAAGATTGTGACTAAAAAATTAAAAAATGGCAGGAAATCTACACCAATGTGTCCTATTTTTTTGGAGAAAGTGGTAACTACTCTTTTTCCTGTCCAAAGGAAACTAGTTTCCCCTATTTCGAGTGAAATACAGCTGTCATTCGGAGAAGTAACGGACGAAGAAACTCTCCAGGCAGCTAATGGACTCAAGGAGAGCAAGTCGCCCGGACCAGATGCAATACCTAACAAAGTACTTAAAGTAGCCTTCAAACATGCGACATATGTGTTCACCAACCTGTTTAATTCATGCCTAGCAGAAGGTACATTCCCGACGGTATGGAAACACCAAAAGCTGGTACTGCTACCTAAGCCTGGAAAAGACCGCACTGTACCATCTAGCTACAGGCCCATATGCCTGCTCGACTCGGCCGGTAAAATTCTAGAGAGGGTCATCTATAATCGCCTCGAAAGGGAAGTAATGGCATCAGGAGGCATATCTGAGAATCAATTTGGTTTTAGGAAAGGAAAATCTACCGTTCACGCAGTGGACGCGGTAAAAAAGGTAGCCCAAGACGCCATAAGTGGCACCCGATGGCTGTCAGGTACTAAAGAGTACTGTCTTATAGTAACACTGGACATAAAGAATGCATTCAACACTGCCAACTGGGCAAAAATCCTAGATGCGCTTGATCGAATCGGAATATCAAAATACCTTAGAAGGCTTGTACGAAGCTACTTCGAAAATCGAACGCTGGAGTACGAAACGTCAGCCGGCACTAAGAAACTAAAGATTACAGGTGGCGTACCACAAGGTTCAGTACTTGGCCCCCTGCTGTGGAACATTATGTATGACGGCGTTTTACGCCTTGGATTTCCGGAAGGCGTAAAAATATTTGGTTTTGCTGATGACATAGCCCTGGTTGTTACTGCTAAGCAACTAGACGATATACGCACTAAAACGAACGAAAGTATAATCGGCGTGAAAAAATGGCTGCATAAAAATGGCTTGCAGTTTGCGGAACAGAAGACGGAATCAGTGCTCATATCAAGCAGGAAAAAAGTAGAGCACACTATCATAAGAAGCGGTAGCCACGATATCGTCACGCTACAAGCAATAAAGTACCTGGGGATTATGATAGATAGAAGACTGTCGTTTAAAAATCATATTGAATACGCAAACGAAAAGGCATCAGCGACTGTGACAGCATTATCACGCATAATGCTGAACTCACGGGGTCCAAAGCAACGGCGGCGACAACTTCTTGCGTGCGTCGTGAGAAGCCAAATTCTCTATGGCGCCCCTGTGTGGCATCACGCTATAGAACATCAGTCATATTTTCGTTGCATTAAGTCGACTTACCGTCTGTGCGCGCTCAGAGTATGCTGTGCATTTAAAACCGTATCGGACGAGGCCGCACTAGTAATTGCTGGTCTATACCCTATAGACATACTAGCAAAAGAAGCTGCAATTATTGCACAGAACGATGCCGAGCGTTCCGAGGCGAGAGAGGCCAGCATGCATAGCTGGCAGCTTAGATGGAGTAACTCCACGAAGGGACGTTGGACACATCGATCCATACCAGATTTGAAATGTTGGTTGGAACGAGCACACGGCGAAGTCGATTTCTACCTGACGCAGTTCCTATCTGGACACGGTTGTTTCAAGGCCTATCTCTTTTGCTTTAAGCACGAGTCGAATCCAACGTGCGATCACTGCGGGGGCCCAGCAATAGAGGATACATACCACGTATTCTTTGAGTGTGCAAGATTCTACGAATCTAGAAACAAGCTCCGTAGAATATTTGGAGGAGACTATACACCTGAGTCGTTCGTGAAGCATATGCTAGAAAGCAAGGCAAAATGGACTGCAGCGAGTGACATAATAGCAGACACCATGAAAACACTGAGAAGCCTAGAGAGAATACGGCGAAGCTGCGGCGACTAAAGGAGCGGTAATTTTGTCAGATTTGCCCTTCTAAACATATGTACGCCTAACATCTACCACTTCGAGTGGAACGGATACGTACAGGAGCTCGGCCTCCTGCATCCGTCATTGCGCGTGGTGCGGAGCTTTGGCCTCCGCAGACCACCTAACATTGAGCACTTCGAGTGGAACGGATACGTACAGGAGCTCGGCCTTCTGCATCCGTTACGGATACGTACAGGAGCTAGGCCTCTTGCATCCGTCATGCGTGTGGTGCGGAGCTTTGGCCCCCGCATACCACCTAACATTGTTAACTTTGAATGAAACGGATACGTACAGGAGCTTGGCCTCTTGCATCCGTTACGGATACGTACAGGAGCTAGGCCTCCTGCATCCATCATCGCGCGTGGTGCGGAGCTATGGCCTCCGCAGACCACCTAAAATTGAACACTTAGAGTGGAACGGATACGTACAGGAGCTCGTCCTCCTGCATTCGTTATGGACGGATACGTACAGGAGCTAGGCCTCCTGCATCCGTCATCGCGCGTGGTGCGGAGCTTTGGCCTCCGCCGACCACCTAACACTGACCACTTTTATAAAAATACAAAAATACATGGGTGAAGCCTTCTAAGGCAGACTGAGGGCAATAACGCGACTATTACGGACTGCGAGCCTAGTGCTCAACCCACCTCCCGACGGTAGCTTGACGGTAGTACCGGGGGGTTCGGTACGATGACAGTAGGAGGTTTAGTTCGGGTTAGAGTCCCACACTGACGGGGTAAAGGCTTTCGATGCTTCCTCCTCGTAAAAAAAAAAAACAAAAACACATGCATGCATGCATACCCATCCTTACCTGAAAACTCGCGTTTTTGAGTTATGATACTTTTGAAGTAAATAGGCTAAAAGTAAGTATAAGGTAAGTGTACATTAGATAGGGTTGGTCCCCATACGAAAAAAAAAAGTTGTAAAAGTCCGCCCCTAAATTTGAAGTTTATGTTGAGAGGGTTAGGGGCCAAAAAAAATTTTTTTTTATCCCGCGAAATACCGCCGAAATCGTTTTTTTATTGTAACTTTGTTATTTTTCATCCGATTTTTTAAATTTATACGTCATTATTTTCGTATTTTGCAGCTCTAAACTTTCTTCTAATGCTCTTTTGAGCTCTGAAGTCGTTTTCACATAGTTGGGTCAGCTAACTTATTTGTATGTCCATGAATTATTCTCTTTGTTTTGCCAAATGAAAATGCTCCAAAATTCATGACAATGTTGCCTTTAAAGGGTTTTACTAAATTAATAAACAAAGAAGTTACGTCACTACGAATATTTAATGTACCTATTATTTAACTCATTTCTTTTAACCAATTCAGGATATGTAGTTGTGAAAGTCCACCCCTAAATTTGAAGCTTATATTGAGAGGATTAAGGGACAAAAAAAAATTTTTTTTCTGATCCCACGAAATTGCGCCGAAATGGTTTTTTTCTTTTAACTTTGTTATTTAACATCCGATTTTTAAAATTGATACGTCATTATTTTCGTATTTCGAAGCTCTATATTTTCTTCTAATGTCCTTTTGCACTTTGAAGTCAAATAACAAAGTTACAATAAAAAAACTATTTCGGCGGTATTTCGCGGGATCAGAAAAAAAAATAAAATTTTTTTCCTTAATCCTTTCAATATAAGCTTCAAATTTAGGGTCGGACTTTTACAACTTTACATATACTGAATTGCTTAAAAAAATTAGTTAAATAATTGCTATGTTAAATAACTTCTTTGTGACGTAACTTCTTTGTTAATTAATTTAGTAAAACCGTTTTAAGGCAACATTGTCATGAATTTTGAAGCACTTTCATTTGGCAAAACAAAGAGGATAATTCATGGACATACAAATAAGTTAGCTGACCCAACTATGTGAAAACGACTTCAGAGCTCAAAAGGACATTAGAAGGAAATGTAGAGCTTCAAAATACGAAACTAATGACGTATCAATTTTAAAAATCGGATGATAAATAACAAAGTTACAAGAAAAAAACTATTTCGGCGGTATTTCGCGGGGTCAAAAAAAAATTTTTTTTTGTGTCCCTTAACCCTCTCAACATAAGCTTCAAATTTAGGGGCGGACTTTTACAACATTTTTTTTTCGACCCTATCTAGTGTACATAATTCCGTGATACAGAGGACTTTTCTGAATTGCAGGATTTTTGGAGCTTAAACTATAGACCGCAAACTGCAAGATAAATGTGTTACAAATAAATTGATGCATCGAGGCTCATTCTCAATTGCTAAAAAATTAAAATAACTATAATTACTATTTATTTTAATTAAAATTTGATGCACATGCAAATGTCCCTAATTCCGTGAATAAATGTACCTAATTCCGGCCTTGTAACAAATGCACAGACATAATTTTTCAAATCAATATATTACTTATTAGACTTAAATATTTATTTGATTATTTTTTATGAAATTGAAATTTGTGTTTATTAACAAAATAAATTTAAATAAAGAAAAAAAATATTAAAAATTTAAATTTTTTCTTTATTTAAATTCAGATACTTATTAAAAAAGGGCAAAATAATAATAAAATTAAATTGTATTAATTTTTTTTGATGTTAAAGAATTACATTTAGATAAAAACTTAAACGAAAGACAAAGAAAGTACAAAATAAAAATATAAAACGTAAATGTGCGATATATGTATCACGGAATAAGGAATAGTATGAAGACCCTAATTCCGTGATAGTATCGCCAGTCACTTATAAAATGAATATCAGCGAATAGGTTCAAAAATCTATATCACGGAATTAGGTCAAGAACTTCTCTAGGATTTTATTTAATGGAAAAACGTTTTATTACCATTGGTTCTTTTCCAAAAAGCTATTTAAAATAAGAAAGAATTAAGTACTAAAATTTCCTAATTCCGTGATAGTCACGGAATTATGTACATGGGGAAATGAAAGATGTACCTAATTCCGTGATAAAGAAAATTTACTTTTAAGAAAAAAATAACTATTGAAATAAGGTTGAAAGTTACAAAAACAAATGCCAGATGCCTATTGAATCATAAGAGATATTAATATTGATAAAAATCTTAACCAGTAAATTTGTACAGCCTTAAGAAACTACTCGATGCTCCTTAACCATTCGCTTATGAAATTTCCTGTATTATGCTAATTTTCTGACCTGTCAGTTTTAAAGTGGTTTTTATCAGTAAGGTCTAAAATTAGAACAAAATTATAAATTAATATACTTTGAAGTTAAAATAAAATGATATAATATCTGATTAAATATTGTACCAATTCCTTATTTTAACGAATATAAACGATTATCACGGAATAATGTACTATCACGGAATTATGTACACTTACCTTATATCTAAATATTCTATATAAAATTGCATTAGTTAATATATTAGCGATTTTAAAGCATAAACTTATGTTAAAACTGCTCATAAATGCTTTTCTCCCTAGCTACACATGTGTACATATGTATGTACATCCATCGTGATAGTGCGCATATACACCTCGTCGAAAAATATTCATTAGTGAGAAGAGCGCGCGTGAATGATGAAACTGACTATGGGGGGTTATAAAGCACACTTGGGGTGAACATATATTAAAAAATTGAGACTTTTTTTTATTTTTTTGTGGCGGAATTGCGCATCATTTGTTCTTCTGCGGACAACAGCTGGTTCATTAAATTGGTGTTACCATACTGTTCCAAAGCGTATTGCGTATTTTATCGAAAATGACTCGATTGTGGTTGGTCCACAAGTACTCCCCTTCTGCGAAAAGGAAATCATTTGAATCGCTTAACACCGTTGATGAACCTTAGCGAAATCTGACCCGTTTTTGATTCGTTGGAGTAGATGAACTGGATTCAGATTCAGATGGACGGTAGGATGAAGAAAATCGAGTTGTTCCATGATGAGGTGAAGATGGTGCGGTGGGTATGGTATTATTATCGTCAGAATCATTGTCGTTAGAGTCGTCTCTGCGAGCAAAAACACCGGTTTGAGGCGGCCAATGGAAACTACTGTGCTTTCACCTCTGATGTTTACGACGAAATACTTCTCATGTCTTGATATGATTCGGTGAGGTCCCTCATAAGGAGAAGTGAAAGCATGATGCAGTGCGTCACGACGGACGAAAACATGAGAGCAGTTCGCCAGCTCTTTAAAAATGAACGTCTTCTTTTGACCATGTCGAATGACGGCCTGAGGAGCGAGATCAGCGAAGTAGTTTCTTAGCCGCTCTGCAATGTTAGAAGGTGGCAAAGCATTTCGTGGCGATGGGGCGAGAAATTCTCCGGGAAGACGAAGAGGTTCGCCATAAACGAGATCGGCAGGAGTTGCTCCAAGATCTTCTTTCCAAGAGGCTCGGATTCCAAAGAGAACAATAGGTAGCATGTCCACCCACGAGCTATTTTCATGGCAGCGAATTGCATCTTTTAGTTGACGGTGCAGGCGTTCCACCATCCCGTTTGACTGTGGATGAAAGGTGGTGGTGTGTATGTGTTTGCTACCCAGTAAGCTTGCGAGATTGTTAAAAAGTTGACTCTCGAATTGTGTTCCTTGGTCAGTCGTAATTCGAAGTGGCACTCCGTAACGGCAAATCCATCCAGTGAAAAGCGTGCGGGCGACACATTCTGCTCCAATGTTCTCAATGGGAAATGCCTCTGGAAATCTGGTAAAACGGTCGATGATCGTCAGACAGTGGCGATACCCTTTTGATGAGACATATGGCCCGATTATATCTACATGGATATGTTCGAAGCGCATCGTGTGCCCTGGAAAATCTTGAATAGGTGATATGACGTGACGGGTTACCTTGTTGCGTTGGCATGGTAAGCATGATCGAGCCCACAGTCGACAGTCTCGGTTAATGTTTGGCCAGACATAGCGTTGTGTTACCAGCTTGATAGATGCTTATGCTCCGGGATGACTAATGCTATGAAGCGCGTTGAAAATTCTCTTCCTTAGCGGTGCTGGAACAAATGGACGGATTAGATCACCGGAAACGTCGCAATAGATTGGTTTGTCGCACCCTGGCACATTGATCGATCGCAGAGTTAGAGAGTTATTTTGTTGGCCTTGTATATACTGCTGAAGTTCTTCGTCGCTGGCCTGTGCCTCGGCGAGTTCGTTTACAGAGACTGCGGCGGAGATTTCTTCGATACGTGAGAGGGCGTCTGCGACGACGTTATCCTTACCAGCTACGTTTTGTATATCGGTGCTAAATTGCCCGATAAAGTCCAGACGATGAAATTGCCATGGTGTTGCGCGGTCGAGGTCTTGGGAAAAGGCGTGAAGCAAGGGCTTATGGTCCGTGAAGATTGTGATATGGCGTGCTTCACAGATGTATCGAAACTTACGAATCGCGGCGTAAATGGCGTGGAGCTCACGATCATATGGACAGTGTTTTCTCATCGCAGGTTGGAGCTTTTGGCTGAAGAAAGCTAGAGGTTCCCAATTTTCTCCTCGTCGTTGTTGTAGGACCGCTCCAATAGCGTACTCGGAAGCATCGCATCTGGCGTCCAATTAATAACATTAGAGCTTTTAACGGAAGTACCTTGTGTGTATTCGTGCAGGGGACCCTGAAACTTGGCAGCGTTTTTAAGAAATTTTCTATAAAAATTAATCATACCAAGGAACTCACGCAGTTTCCGTATCGTTGTTGGACGGGGGAAGTTGACGATCGCCTCTACCTTCTCCGGAAGCGGCAATATCCCTTTTGCTGAAATGCGATATCCAAGGAAGTTGACCTCTGGCTGTCCAAAGCAGCACTTGGCAGTGTTTATTACGACGCCATACTTTTCTAGTCGTTCGAAGAGCGTGCGAAGATGTATACGGTGCTCTTGCAGGTCTCTGGAAGCGATGAGGATATCATCGATATAAGGGAACGCGATGTCGTCAAGTCCCCGTGTCACCTCGTCAATAAACCGCTGGAAGGTTTGTGCGGCATTCCGAAGTCCGAACGTCATGAACGGAAATTCGAACAGGCCAAAAGGAGTGATGATGGCCGTTTTATTGCCGTCATCTTTGGCTACCGGTATTTGGTTAAAGGCGCGTACCAGGTCAATTATCGAAAATATCGATTTTTCAGCTAGATCGGCCGTAAAATCTTCTAGAACGCGAACAGGGTATCGATCCGGAATTGTTCGTGCGTTCATTCGCCGATAATCCCCACACGGTCGCCATTCGCCTGACTTTTTCCGCACCAAGTGCAGAGGAGATGACCAGGGGCTCTTCGAACGTTGAGCGATTCCTAGTTGCATCATCTTGTCAAATTCTGCTTTGGCAATTTTCAATTTCTCTGGAGCGAGTCATCGCGCCTTGCTGGAGACAGGTTGACCGGGTGTAATACCTATGTAATGCAGCGTCGTGTGCTTAGCTGAAAGGCAAATCCCATCCGGTTTTGTCAAATTGGGAAATTCTGCGATCAGGTCCGACCATGAAGAATCGACGGGCATAACCTTGATTTCAGACACAATTTTAGACAGCGATACCTTACACGGGGCTTTTAATCCGGTTACCGTGTCAATTAGGCAGCTGTTTTTCAAGTCTGGTAATATTCCAAAGTGCGCCAAAAAGTCAGCGCCAATAATAGGTTTGGTCGTGTCAGCCACAACAAATCGCCATTTGAAATCTCTCCTGAGGCCAAGGTTGAGCGAAAGAGTTATTTGACCATACGTGTTGATCGTCGAGCCGTTGGCGGCGATAAGCGTGTAATTTACCTGTTTTGGTGCACCAGGAGCAAGATATTTCGGATATGTACAGAGATCGGCACCAGTGTCCACCAGATATTGAACTTTCGTGGTGCGATCAGTTACGAAAAGGCGGTTTGATTGAAATAAAGAACCGTTTACTGCCGCTAACGGCCCGAGGAATCGTTTCCCTGAAATGAGCAAGGCGGTCTGCACTGTTTGGCTCTGCTGGCATAACATTGATGGTACCAACACATATTGCTATTTGGTGCTGGTGAAGTGGCTCGAGATTGCGAACGGGGTCGAGAGCGAGGTCGTGCCATGTGCATGCCTTTAAAAGCCGAAGCCAGCTCATTGATTGTAGCTTCGAGACGAGAAAAACGTGCTTCGACATTTGATGTCGTTGGATCCTGGACGGAATTGATTTGTGCTGACGGCAGAGCAGCTGCTGGAGTCTTGCATCTCGAGAGAGCGTAAGCCGTTCGACGAGCGTTTCCTTTAGACGAGTGTATGGCGTTACCGCTGGAACATTTAGGAGAAGATCCTCTACCCCAGCTGCAGCTTTAGCGTCGAGATGCGATGAGGCGTAGTGATATTTTGTTATTTCGTCAGCGATTCCGGAGAGATGAAACTGCCCCTCAAGTTGTGCAAACCACAAAGCAGGCCACTCCGCATTGAATACTGGACATCGTATCGAAACGCGTTGAAGAGGTGTTGATCCGTCAGGGATTTGTACCTGATTGTCGGCCGGCATTATGGTATCAGTAATTATGACACCCAGAAGGTTTTAATGTTATGCGTGGGAAATGCGCAAAACCATCTCACAAAGTGCACGGTGAATAAATATTATGCGCTCAAATATTCGCGGAATAGCTATTAAATTATATTAATTTAATTAATTACAAAAACGCAAAAAAAACTATTCACGCGATCACGTCGGGGTCACCAGTTGTGGCGGAATTTCGCATCCAATAAATAATTGTCTACACGTTTATTTAACAAATTGCGGTACTTTATTAAGCGGATCGAATATCTACATCACTTCAAGAACGGAATTAAAAATCCTGTTATCAAAAGTTGCGTTAGGCCTTTTATAGCCGAACCTGTTCATGAAAATTTCTGTTATGCGCTTATGTATTTCTTCCTACTTATGTACTTCGTTCGCTTTTGGCATTTGTTCTTCTGCGGACAACAGCTGGTTCATTAAATTGGTGTTACCATACTGGTCCAAAGCGTATTGCGTATTTTATCGAAAATGACTCGATTGTGGTTGGTCCATATTTTTTTTTTTTATTTGATTTCAAACTTTTGGAATTTTTTTTGAATTTTTTTTTTACCCTGCAAAAAAAAACAATATATAATAGAGCCTATATAGCTAATTCAAAAATGAGCTGCTGTAATTCATATTGTAAACCATTGTCTATATTACAGATGTAAATTGGATGATAGATCTTCTATACACTTTATTTTTTTTTTTTTTTTTTAATTTTGAATATGTCATTATAAATGTAATTTGAAAAATGCAGTTTTAGCCAGTTAGGAGAATAATTAAAACACGCGAAGGCGCGCGTAAAATGTGATCTGATAAAGTATATGTTAGTTCATAACACAAAAAAAAAAAACAAGATACCTTTTTTTTTGTTTTTTTTTTTTTTTTTTATTTTATTCCTTAAAGTTGAAGAAAAAAATTTTTTCTATATTTTTTTTATCAGTATTTGAAAAATCATATAAAATCAGATTTCAAAGTTAGAAGAAACGAGATTACTTCCTAGAAAAGTAGAGGTCATTTTCTATATTCAGGTGTCAAAACCAAATATATACGTCGATAAATGGCTTAGATAGAGCTTTTCGTATCAGGTCATGAAATTCATAATTCATATGACATATTTTTTGTTCAACTTTGAACACCCTGTATGGCTAAACGAAACGGAACTCAAAAAATTTTACATGGGCTTTTTTTTGTCCCACAAAATATCTGTCGATTGCAGTTAAAAAATATTTATTTGTCACTACTTCAATTTCGAATTTATTTTTGGCCAAAAAATCCCATTGTGCGCCGTCAGCTTTGTTTCGCTTAAATCTCAAATTTCCTTTTATTACAATCTACATACCAACAACAGTAGCTTAATGACTCTCTGTCTTTGCTACCTAGTATGTTGGTGTGATTGTGTGTTTTGTTTGTACAAAGTTCTAAAGCTGTTAACAACCAAAGCTTTTTTACAGGCAATGCTTGTTATTGTTTTTAGATTTTTATTTCTCGGCAGGCTCTCCGATTTACATATTTATGTTTTGTTTTTACATGGCCGTTTAATTCTAATAATTATTTTTATGTGAATTTTATAGAGCTATTGGCCAGTTTTTAATTAAGAAAAATTGAAAAATTTTTTTTTTTTTGGTAGAAGTTATGGATCCATTTCGGAGACCACCACATGCCCTTAAGTTCGGTCCTCGGTTGAGGCCGCCTGAAGAAGTCTGATGAGGGGATGTGGTGGTCTCCGAAATGGATCCATAACTTCTACCAAAAAAAATTTTCAATTTTTCTTAATTAAAAACTGGCCAATAGCTCTATAAAATTCACACATTAATGGCTAATTTTTACTATTTTTCCGGTGCCAAAAAGGTTAGTGATGTGTTAACTCGATGGCCGATCCTCGGAAATGAAGCCTCTCACCTCTCACTCTCAGTCTCCTACTTTTCCTTCACGTTTGGTGGCACTGTTAACCCCAACCATCTAGGACGGGGAACAGATAAAGTAGGTGAGGACCACTCCTCCATTTTGACCCTGCTTTGTCTACGGACTTTCTCTGGCTTCTGTAATCGGATTAGTTTGCTTCGGGCTGGCGGGCGTGGCAATCTGACACCTGAGTATGTGGGGGTGACATCCCACAAAAATGGCTGTCAGGCTAATGTCGCAACCGTCTTCCGCCCCGTTAAAACTTGGCAAGTCTCGGAGTACGTTCCCAGCCGTCGCCGTTAAGTTGGCGGTGCAGGTGCAGTTGAGATTACTCCTGTCTTTGCATGGATGGCTCTGGGCTCCCCCACATGACGGCGGGGGTTCCAACCTCCCCAGGCTGTCCCTGATTTCACACATAACCTGGGATCCTTAGTGACTGCACGAAACGGGGAAGGATAGCGGCTTCGAGTTGGGGCCCTTTTCGCATGGACAAAAATTTAACAACAAAAACAAAACAAAACAAAAAACCTTCGTCCTCTTCCACTCGGAGGGGGACTGCGTCGGCGCAAGCGCCAATGACGCTTTCGCGCCTACATGGCGTCCACGTGGGTGGGAGGCTTGCCTCTCACCAAACAACAACAACAACAACTTTGACTGGCAGCTTGGGGGGCCCCAGCACCAGTAGGACCGCCGGAATGGTAGCGCTGGAAACGGCGAACCACCCGGCTCCTGCTGATGCTGAACACCTCCCAGGTGCTGGAACGGCGTACCTTCTCGCCGAGGCGGTGGCAATGGTCTCACGACCTGGCCACACCGAGCCAAAGGAGAAGGTAGCCGAAAGTAGGGACGATCGACGCCCGATGGATCCCAACTCCAGTGGGAACGCTGGAACGGCAGCGCTGGAAACGGCGAGCCGCCCAGCCCTCACTGTTGCGGGTGGTCCATCGAGTGTTGGTACGGCGACCTTTCTCACAGAGGCGGTGGCAGTGGTTTCGCGACCTGGCCATAGTACGCCAAAGGAGAAGGTAGCCTTCTTCAATACATTGAAGGGTGATACGATGGAGCCCAGCACCAGCAGGGCTGCTGTCACGGCAACGCTGGAAACGGCGAGCCGTCCAGCTCCTGCTGAGGCCAGGGGTCCATCAAGCGCCTTAAAGGCAACTTTTCCCCCGACGTCAGCGGCAGTGGTTTCACGACCTGGCCATGCTGATCCGAAGGGGAAGGTAGCCGAAGCTAATACATCTACCGGGGGAGCGGCAGCGAGGGAAACTACGAGCCGCCTCCCCCTGGACAATAAACCCCAATATGGGGATAAACGGAGGGCCGCAAAGGTCCTCAAACGTTACGGGGGGGTGGCACTCGACACGCTGCCCCAGGACGTGAGGGAGGCGGTAGTTAGGGCGAAAGCTCTGCTGCCATCGTTCCAAAACGTGTTGGGGAAAAATGTGGAAAGTGTCACTCCCTTTAAGCGCCAGAGATCGGATGAGGAGTTAAAGCCCCATCCGAAGCGGCTACAGCAGCACGCCGGTGTGCCCAAGCCAACCTTCGCCGAGGTTGCCAGGGACAGGATCCTCGTTGGGGTCCTGGACCGCGGAAATGACCGTGGGGCCATCCCGAAGGACAAGTGGTTGTGGGTCCTGGCCGCCATCACCGACGCCATCCTTGACGTCGTGCTGGAGTCTCCAGGACCACCCCCACGTGGTAGAGACGCGGGATGGTACCAGGGCCAGATTAAGGTGCTCGCTTGCGATGACGCAAGGACCGTCAGCCTGTATAAGGCTGCGGTCGCGAGGGTCGGCGAGGTATACCCCGGTGCGCGACTAGAGGTCGTCGACTGGAAGGACGTTCCGATTCGGCCTAGGGCCAGGGTATGGGTTCCTGTAACCCCAGCAGCTCCTGAGCGGATACTCACGATGCTGCAGGTTATGAACCCATCCCTCCCTACGAAGAATTGGAGCGTCATTCGAGTCGAAGACGCAGTGGGCCCGAGAAGGGAGGTGGTCCTGGCGCTAAATAAGGAGGCTCTCGAGCCACTTAAACAGTGCCAGGGTAGGGTGAATTATGGCGTCGGGGATGTCATAATTCACGTGTACCGTGGCGACGCTCAGCGCGCCGCCGCTCCGGAAACCTCGGTGGACTCGGACATCGAGGCGCCCGAAGCGGAGGCGGATCTCTCCGACGTGGACAGCATGAAGTCCGCCACGTCAAACTGTGCAGATGCTCTGCATGATTTGACAATGGAGGATTTCGTGCTGGACAGCGACGAAGAGGCTGCCGACGTCACGGTGGTTGAGGGGGTGGGGGCTGTAGATACTCATGAGAGTGCTACAGATAAACCTCCACCGATCTAAAGCGGCTTCAGCCGCTCTCATCAGTCGCCTTTCTCAAGGCGACGTTGATGTGGTCCTCATCCAAGAACCTTGGGTGAATAACTTGAGGATTTGCGGACTGGGGGCCACTGGTTACAGGCTCATCCGAGCTTGTGTTGAAGGTAATATAAGAACCTGTATATTGGTTAAGTACGAGCTAACAATGTTTCTCTTGCCTAACTTCAGCGACGGCGACATTACTGCGGCCAGCACAACGATCAAGGGCACACCGGTAACTCTGGCATCGGTGTATATGCCCTATGATTCACACACACCTCCACCACAAGGCTTGATGATGGACCTGGTGGCCAAATATTGCCCCGGCCATCTACTCATCGGAGCGGACTCAAATTCGCATCATGTACAATGGGGCAGCTCTGACACAAATGAAAGGGGTGAGTCACTTTTTGATTACCTTTTGACAACTAACATGGTAGTGTGTAACATAGGTAATGAACCAACATTTATTACAAAAAATCGAAGAGAGGTACTAGACCTCACTTTATGTAGTGAAAAAACTCATGAGGGTGTCAAAGGCTGGCGCGTTCTTGATGAACACTCTTTCTCTGACCACCGATATATTGAAATAATCTTAGATTTCTCCATTCAAAAATCCGTTTTAAAAAGGAACCCACGTAACACGAACTGGGATCTTCACAATGAACTATTTGTTAAGGGGCTACCGGATCTTCCACCCTGTAATCCCTCATCGACAGGGGAGTTGGAGGATCTGGTCGGTACCTTCACTAATGCACTTTCAAACGCTTTTAACTTAGCTTGTCCGGAACCAAGACCGCGTGGCAAGCGGAAACCTCATTGGTGGTCCTGCGATCTGGACTCACTTCGAAAATCTTGCAGGAAGCAATTCAATAGAGCCAAACGACTCGACAATGAGCCCGAGTGGCTGCAATATAAAGAAAATCTAAGGGCTTATAAAAAAGCCCTGAGACAATCGAAGAGAACCTCTTGGAGGAACTTCTGTACCGGAGTCGAAAGCGTCGATGAGACGGCAAGACTTAGATGCGTGCTCTCAAGGACACAAACGTCATTGGGCTACCTTCGGAAGCCTGATGGATCCTGGACCAATTCGGAAAAGGAAACTCTAGAGCTGCTGCTGGACACACACTTTCCTGGTAGCTCGCAAAACGGACTGGCGATATCATCAACGGGTATCGCTGTTAATATACCTGTGACTGAGGAACGGGTTAGGTGGGCAATCAAAAGCTTCAAACCCTACAAAGCTGCGGGACCAGACGGGATCATTCCTGCACAACTCCTATATACCCTGGAGACATCAGCAAGCTGGCTTCAACGCATCTTCGTTGCTTGTCTTGCTTTCAATCATATCCCGAATACGTGGAGACGCGTCTCGGTTATATTCATTCCTAAGGCTGGGAAAGCCTCGCACTATGAGCCGAAGGATTTTAGGCCAATAAGCCTTTCCTCCTTCTTGCTCAAGACGCTGGAGAGGATAATAAGTAATTTCCTCTCTATTACAATTGATAGTAAACTTCTCTCTGGATATCAACATGCATATCTTAAAGGGAAATCAACCGAAACGGCATTACATAGTCTGGTTTCTACCATTGAATCATCCTTGACCGATAAGGAGTTCTGCCTTGTGGCCTTTCTAGATATCGAAGGCGCTTTTAACAATGTCACCCCAGAGGCGATAAGCAACGCTTTAAGTCACTTAGGCGTTGACGTATCTCTGATTGGGTTGATTGATCAACTTTTGAGGGGAAGGATTGTACTCTCATCAATGGGCGAGGTCAAATCTACACGCTACGTCTTCAGAGGCACACCCCAGGGTGGTGTCCTCTCCCCGCTGCTATGGAACCTCACTGTCAACTCACTTCTAAAAAGAGACGCAGTTTGGGGCGGCGGGAGAGTCGTGGCATATGCGGACGACCTTGCTTTAGCATACAGAGGGAAGTTCCCACAGACCTTATGTGATCTGATGCAGGTAGCACTGCGAGAGATCTCAGCGTGGTCCTCTCGTTGTGGGCTCAGTGTCAATTCAAATAAGGTGGAACTTGTCCTCTATACTAGGCGGTATAAAATACCACCGTTAAATCTACCAGAACTAAATGGCGTTCGCCTGACCCTGGCCGACAAGGCTAAGTTCCTAGGGGTAGTTCTGGACAAAAAGCTGAACTGGAAGGATAACATCATTCAGCGCCAAAACAAAGCATATATTGCTTTATACACATGCAAAAGAGCCATAGGCAAAAAGTGGGGACTTAGTCCCAGCATTTGCAGGTGGATTTACACTGCGATCATTCGACCAATCCTGCTATATGGGGTCGTAGTATGGTGGCCTGCTTTGAGCAAGGCGTCAAACCTTAATGTTCTGAGCAGAGTCCACAGATCTAGCATGATCAGCATAAGTGGCGCACTCAGGACGACGCCTAGTGAAGCTCTGCAGGCCATCCTAGATATCTTGCCATTAGATTTAGCAGGTTTTCAAGTAGCGGCTACGTCAGCTCTACGTTTAAGAGAGTCATCCGGATGGCATACAAAAGCCACAGGACACTCTAGCATTCTAAGCAAATTAGGTTTTCTACCCGGTAGTACGGACCGCTGTACTACTACAATAGTTGCAGACAGCAACTACGAAACAAGGATTCCAGAAAGGGACGAGTGGGAAGAGCCAAATCGGTGCTACCCAACCCCAGGTAGCGTTTCCATCTATACCGATGGCTCGAAACTAGACAACAAAGTTGGAGGTGGAGTCTTTTCACAGGACTTGAATCTACAGCTAGCTTTTAGGTTACCCGACCACTGCAGCGTTTACCAGGCTGAAGTGTCAGCCATAATGGAGGCTGTCAACCGTATAGGACATGAACCTATCCACAGGGATCTATTCATCTTCAGCGACAGCCAAGCAGCAATTAAGTCTCTCGGCTCCAACTCGTTCAATTCTGAACTAACACTGGACTGTCGCCGATCTCTGCAGGAGATGGCCAAACAGACCCGTCTGCACCTCGTGTGGGTCCCGGGACATAGGGATATCGAGGGAAATTGTAGGGCAGATGAGCTTGCAAGGCAAGGCACTACCGAGCAGGTTCTTCCTGACAAAGAACGCATAGGTATGCCGTTTGCCACATGCAAGCTAATGCTTAAACAGCATATCTATAAACTAGCAAGCGATAGATGGCAACAGAACCCAGTATGTCGAACATCAAGACAAACCTGGCCGAATTGGGACCACAAGCGATCTCGTCAAATATGTACTCTAAGGAGAGAGGAAATCTCGAACCTTGTGGGGGTGCTCACAGGACACTGCCTTATCGGGAAACACGCAGAGAGACTGGGTGCACCCTACCGTAGATGCTGCAGAAGCTGCAAAGATGATGAGGAAGAGGAGACAATCGAACACCTCATTTGCCATTGCCCGGCTCTTAACAGCGCCAGACGACGCTTTCTTGGGACACCTTTCCTGGATAGCCTATCTAAAGTCGCGGTTGTCGACATAAAGGACCTGGTGAATTTCATTAGGGTATCAAACTGGTTTAAAAAGGAGGAGTAATCTGTTTTCTTCTTGTGGTATCACAATGGGCCTCTGCACTGGCCTAAGTGTGCCCCCATGGCAGCCACTCTAACCTAACCTAACCTACTATTTTTCCAATTCTTGTACTTCTGTTCGTTTCGCTCTTTATGAGCGTAATTCCTTCCGTTTTTATACTCAGCTGTACTAGTACACAGAGTATTATAGTTTTAATCACATAACGGTGGATTGTGACAGAATGAAATAATCGAGATAGATATAGACTTATATATGTCAAAATGATCAGGGTGAAAAGAGAAATCGATTGCGCCATGTCCGTCCGTCCGTCTGTAAACACTCTAACTCGCGCAAAAATTTAGATATTTTTATGAAATTTGGAATGCAAGTTGGTATCGAGACTGGGACGATTAGTATTGAAAATGGGCGAAATCGGACCATGATCACGCCCACTTTTCCTATATAGAAAAAATCGGAAATTTCGTATCTCATCCACTAATATAGCTGGAGCGATGAAATTTCAACCACGTGTTGAGCTCAGGCCCCTATGAAGAAATTTGATGAAATTTTGGAAAATGGGCGGTGCCACGCCCACTTATTAAGGGTCAAACATTGAAAGTTTTATATGTCATAACTCAGAAACCATTGAAGGTATATCGATGAAATTTGGTACGCGTGATTTACTTACTTAGGCAAACGTTTGGACGGAAAATAGTTAAAATCGGTTGACGGCCACGCCCTCTTTTATATATGTGTATTATAAAGTGACCTAATAAAAACATTTTAAGCCATATCTCTGTCAAATATAAAGATCTCTCATTGAAATTTTGTCGCATGAGTCCAACTATGGATATAAAACAAAAAACACAAAAATTTTGGAAAATGGGCGGTGCCACGCCCACTTATTAAGGGTCAAACATTGAAAGTTTTATATGTCGTAAGTCAGAAACCTTTGAAGATATATCGATGAAATTTGGTACGCGTGATTTACTTACATAGGCAAACGTTTGGAGGGAAAATTGTCCAAATCGGTTGACGACCACGCCCACTTTTATATCTGTGTATTATAAAGTGACCCAATAAAAACATTTTAAGCGATATCTCTGTCAAATATAAAGGTCTATCACTGAAATTTTGTGGCATGAGTCCGAATATGGACATAAAACAAAAAACACAAAAATTTTGGAAAATGGGCGGTGCCACGCCCACTTATTAAGGGACAAACATTGAAAGTTTTAGGAGTCATAACTCAGAAACCGTTGAAGATATCGTCGGTCTTCTGCCAGAAACACGAAAGTGAAATTTTTTCTAAGTACGATGCCTGCTCTTTATCGGGTATATATTGATGTAATAACAATTAATATTAGTATAAATTCTTGTGTAAACATACATACATAATATGTACTTGTATGTACATAAGCATATATACTAATATTAATTGTTATTATATCAATATATACTCGATGAAGAGCAGATATCGCACTTAGAAAAAATTTCACATTCGTGTTTCTGGCAGGGGACCGACGATATATCGATGAAATTTGGTACGCGTGATATACTTACTTAGGCAAATGTTTGGACGAAAAATTTCCAAAATCGGTTGACGACCACGCGCACTTTTATATATGGAAACTATAAAAGGGCCTAACAAAAACATTTTAAGCGATATCTTTGTCAAATATAAAGAGAATTTATTTAAATTTTGTGGCGAGAGTCCAGCTACAAACATAAAACAAAAAAACAGAAATTTTGGAAAATCGGCGTGGCACCGCCTCCTTTTAGAAGCAGGAATATACGAGATTTCGGAGCCCACAACTCGACAAATAATTGAGATATCAAATTTTGTCAGTTAATTTCCAAACCGTTTAAAAAATAAATAACGAAAAAAAAAATATATTTTATTTTCAAAAATGTTTGCCAATAAGTTCGATATTTAGGAAGATACATTTTTTTTTTACTTGAATTCATCGAAGTATACAGGTCGTCTGAGATATTCATTTCGAACCTTCTGCAATGAAAACTATTCACAAGGAAAACCTTCCGTGCTTTTTGGTCTGCGAATATGGAAATTACTGAGTCAAAACTAATGCTGCGAGCAAGGCTGGACGCCAATACCAATGTTCCAAGGCTTGTCAAGCTATTTTGGCTCATAGTAGAACGCAAACCATTTTTCACGCGAGACAATAGACTGAAAGAACGCTCCCCTTCAGCCACACTGACTGGAAGTGTGCAAAATATTCTATGCTATGCAAGGATATGATAGGAAATAATACTTCCATCTTCAAGTTATGAAGTTTGTTCAGAAGTGGTGGCAGCGAATCACACTTTGAGATAAATGATTTCATCTATTAGATCCGTAGAAATATCTATGCCATAAATCGTGCAGAATGCCGTTGCCTTTTCTCTGAGCTCTTTTTCCGACAGATCCTGATACTTCCACAAACAACTAAATTTAATCGCAATGTCAGTTTATTTATTTAATCCTTCTTGCACTTGTTCTAGTATCTAACTATAAAATCATGGAAATAATAGTAGATAGATAATGGTATAGTTTTTAATAATTTTTTAAATTTTGTATACCTTAACTCTTTGAAATCAATTTAAACAGGATTACCAACATTTTTCATTTAAAAAGTAAATATTTCTGAGAAGCTTGGTTCACCACCTTACCAATTGAGGTACTTTGGAAACTCTAAATCACAGTAGATTTTCCTCAATTTCAACTCACTTTTCGAGTACTGTCAATACTGCTTTGCCTTTCCGGGCCCCCAAAAACCTTCCGGGCCCCAGGGCGATTGCCCTGGCTGCCCCCCCCCTCTCCGCCGCCCTGGTAACTAGAAGTCATAGAGGAATGAAGTTTTGCACAAAGAATAATATTCATATGCTTAGTTGGATGGCTGATAAAAATTTTGAAAATGGGCGTGGCTACGCCCACTTTACCTACACTGTGTTTCCATCAAACGCAAATGAAAGCATACAGCTGAGTATCTAATGTTCGATTCCCATCGAACTTAGGCTTCCTTACTTGTTCTCTTTTCATTTACTTGACAGCTAGTTGCTAGTTTAATAAGAAACAAATCCAAACAAAGTATGCACGTTTTGTATATTTTATTGTTTTTTATTTATTAATCAAGTTCAGCTGACAAGAAGGTGCTTTCATGTAAGAATGCAGATAAACTGATAAACTTTTGCAATTTAATGCTTCATCACTTTCTATGAAGACCACTAATGTAAAATTTGCTGTGTAAAACGTGTCATTGTCAATCGCCCGACTATTTAGTCTGTAGTGTGAATAGCCGCCACCGATTCGACTAAATAGTCGACGTAGTGTGAATAGCTGCCACCGATTCGACTAAATCGATTTAGTCCAGTGGTCCGCAATTCTGCAAACAATTGTTTGCGCTCAAATCACACCGACACGTTACGCTCTTTCTTTACTAGATGATTTAGTCGTCACTGAGCAAGTGGCGTAGCAACATCGAGTGCTTGTCGCTTGTTTGCACGTTGAAAACAATTTACTATGCTACCTAATATCAACGCACATGGTCAATTTACTATCAAAAATTTCTCATACCCATACAATTTCTGTAACCGAAATTGAAGGGCGTGCGTATTAAAACGAGCGCTTACGATGGGACCAGGCGATCGTCAATTAGCAAAAATAATTAATTTGCCTTCGACTGTCGTACACTGGGGCCACTTATATATATGAGGACGCTCAAAATTCTGAAATCAACTTTTTTACATCAGAATCGCTTTATCTGCACTAAAGGGCCTTTTCACATTACTCGGTACGACATCGGATCGACATTTTTTGCTCGGTATTTCCAGCTTACCGAAACGATTCCGCGTTGCTGTGTTTTTCATACTTGTGGGAATACTTTCGGTGCGTTATCGGCAGAAAATAGGAAAACAAACATCGAAATTTGCAAAACAAAATTTTTAACTTCAACAAACCACTCAATAATAACAAAGACGAAGACGAAGACATTATAACTTGCTACATTTGTAGCCGAAACGAGTTTTTTACTGACTTTGTTCTTCTTCTTTTATTACGCCGCAAAAATGTATGCAGTAATTCTTCAAATTTTACTGACCGGTCTTACCGCGCTGCGGTATACCGAAATTAATCCGCTCCGATTTCATGTATGCAACACTAATGTGAAAGTGCCAATTGAAATACATGTGGTCGGTAAGGTTTCGGTATACTTTCGGTAAAAACCAAAAATGTCGATCCGATACCGCACCGAGTAATGTGAAAGCGCTCAAAGCAGTTAATCTATAGCATCTTAACCCATTGACGGTCATGAGTTAACCCGTTGGTGACCTATGTTTTTTATTTTAGTTTCGAGTTTAATTTTCTTGAATCAGAATCGGTATATCGATACTAAACCAAAGAAAATATTTAAATCATATTAGTTGTATCTACACTAAAACTAGTAATCTTTGGAATCTTAACCCATTAAAACGGTCATGAATTAACCCATTGGTGACCAGTTTTTTTAAGATCTGTAAACAAATTATTTAAATCAAAATTAGTATGTCTGTGGTATGGTGGCCGCTGTGGTGCAGTGGGTAGAGTGCTCGCCTGCTATGCCATAGGTCTCGGGTTCAAACCCCAGTCCAAGCAAACACCAAACAAAATTTTGTAATTAGTAAAAATCCAATTATTGGTTTCTTAAGAGCAGCGGTCACCTCTCGGCAGTGGGCGGCATACCCCCCGATAGTATTTCTGCCATGAAAAATCTTCTCACAAAAAATGCATTCGCCGTTCGGAGCCGGCATAAAACTGTAGGTCCACCCAATTGGTAGGAAAAACAAAAGGAGCGCACCTCGAATTGGGACAGAAGCTCGGCCATAAAACTCGTCAGAGTCATTGTATTATATTATTATTATATTAGTATGGATGTACAAAAATAGCCAATGTGTATTGTATTAACCCATTAGCGGCTATTATTAACCCATTGATAAAATATGAAAGTGCAGGTACATATGTATGTATACAAAAATGGTTTTCTCCAATTTTTTGTTTCGAGATATTAAAATTTTTCTGTTGTCAATAGTATGTTTATATGGGAATTAGGAGTTTCACCGTTAGCATTTTAAGCTGAACACGTATTTCCCCACGCATTTTCATGCCTAACATAAAAAAAACAAAATTGGAGTAACACAACTTGTGCTTCAAAGAACTCATATTGTAATCCAACTAACAAGTCTAAATTAAAGAAACCTGGCTTGACAAGTAGCCTTAACTATAATTTGTAATTAAAGTAACCAGTGAATAATGGATCAACTTAATTTAAGATAGAACAGAATCAAATTTAACCAGATATAGGTGTTTTTTTTTAACTAAAATTGGAATGCAATTTTTAAACTCACTTTTTTTTTAAATGCGCACTTTGCTTTTGGTTCTGAACTCGGATTCTTTGTCACAAAGGACCATATTTTACTGCTGCATTTTTACATTTGCTACTTTTTTGCGCAAATTAAAAAAAATCCATTTTGAAAAAAATATTTAAAAAAAAAGAGGTACGTTTAGTTTTATACTAAAAATTAATTTTTTAAAACATCTAGTTCCAAAAAAAAACACTCATCGATTATGTAAGCTTCACTTAATGTTATGGAAAAATCAGAATAATAAAATTTTATATCCTTCTCTTACACCAACTATTTCAAATACACATTAAAATTTCACACTTTGGAAAAAAATTATTTTTTGGAAAATTTGCCATGTGTGTGTATCGATAACTCCCAACTGAAAAACGATAGAAAGTTGAAAATCGGGCCAGAAGTGTAGAATTTTATAGGGAACAATACTGCGTTTTTATTTTGTTGAAAAACTCATTATTTATGCCACTATCACCAACACCGTCGGCGGTACCGAAATGACGTTTTCGGCAAATCGGCATTATGACAACCGACGACGCGCCGAATCTTTCGAAGTTCGAAATATGACCACCGAATGAACGAACATTTTGACAGTTTTTCGTGCCGAAATTTGCCGCAAGTATTTGGTTGCGTCGATATTAACAAAATATCAAAAAACTACAATAAAAGTTTAAGTAAATTGTGTAAATGCATGTATGAAGTTGGAATAAGTGTTAATAAGTGTGAATATATGTAAATATATTAACCAAACGGTCGCGAGAAGCCACAAACATGGCGTGGGTCCATTGCATTTTCCACTGAGATTGAATTGCTGTTATATGCAAAGAAAAACTTCAGAGAAAAAATTGTGAAATAATGATAATAACAGTGGTTTAAATAAGTGTTTATGTAGGTTTTGGAAATTAAAATATATTTTCACCAAAGAATAATAATACATTTTCTGAAGTTGATAATTATTGTATTGTAGACAAGCAACCAAAAAGTATTTGATAATTATTGTTTGACTACTATAAAAAAGCAACTAACGAATTATGAATGTGTATTACCAACAATTTACCATTTCAGTAAAAACTTTCGTCTCAATAAAGACGCATTCAAATAAATATTGCAGGCGGTGGAAGGTCGGCTTCAGTATAATGCGCCAGCCATATTTATTTTCAAACCACTAAGAATGTTTCAATGAATCCTTCAGGAAAAGTTCTGCGAATGATAATTTTATTAATTTTAAAACTCCCGACTACGCAAAATTACTGTAAATCTCTCCAGATCTAACTCCAGAAAGGGAGTTCTGTCGGCTGAGGGTTACTTTTCAAAGCGCGGCGCAGTGCATAAGGGTGCTCTACGCAAAAATACTGTGTTATTAATGAATTATAAGGTTCCGCAAGATTTCGTTTGCATTTTAGTGATCTATCGCCAAAAAAAGAAACGTAAAATTCCGGTGCCGGGTACAGTGTTATTGAAATTTTCCCCTGTTTTTGTATACAATTTGCTTTTATGTAGTTCAAAATAATTCTATGAAAAATAGAAAAAAGGACAGGGTAAAGGTTTCTTTCACGCAAAATTAAGACTATTATTTTTATTTTCAGCCTCTAATTAAATTTACGCTTGTTTACTTAAAGTAAAAGGATTGCTATGATCCCTTAAAAACTTTCTCTCGTTTATCAGATTCCTTTGCTTTTCTTCCTCCACTAATATAGCTGTTATCGCAATAGAATCCATTATTTTATTATTTAAATAAATAGTTTTTAGTCAAATAAACTAACGATGTATTTGCTTTTATCAAAAAGATAAGAAACGTCAGAAAATCCCGCTCAATTCCGCCAGCCAGATTTAGAAAGGTAGGCGCATACGTAAATTCAGAACTTTAATATTGTAATTGGTATAGTTTAATGTCAAAATAATGTTTCGCCTTGGTTAAAATCTGTATTCGCTTGGGACTCGTCCATTCCTGTTGGCCATAGTGTGAATTTGCTTTGTTTTTGACATTACACTGTACCTTTCTAAATAAAAAAAAAGTAGTTTCTGAATACGCCGCTGCGCCTACCTGTCTTGAATTTCGCATCAGTACTTGGCAACACTGATTCGAACACAGTTCACATATTTGGCCACACTGAACTTCGAACCGTCGGGGTTGCTGATGCCATTTTCGATGAGTTCGGCGCCGTGGCTTTCGGCATTTCGGTACCGCCGACGGCGTTGGTGATACACACATTAAAAACTGAATTTTGAGCAGCGTTGCCGTTTTAGCCATTTGGTGGCTAGATTTAGCCACCGCCGTGTTTTTTTAGCCACCAAAATTTGGGTTTTGCCACTAGCCACGTTTTTAGCCACCGCTTGTAATAAACCATAACTTTGCACATGGGAAAGATGTGGTAACGCTAATTCAATTCAGCGATTATCACAAATCGATTTAAAGGTCCTTGGCAACTTACAATCTGGATTGTCCAGTTTGAGTGTTTTTTTGAGTGAGTTAGTCAAATTTGATTGTTTTTTGTGTGTGTGTTAGTGCAATCGGCAGCCGTCGTGCTACACGTACTTGTTGTCGGTTCACTGTCGGCTCGCGGCGACTAAAATCAAAAATTTTTGATATTTGCGTCAATCACCCGACACTCACACATATACACTTCCTCTCAATCCAGATTGTAAGTTGCTAAGGGCCTTAAGTGTTAAAAAACAAAACAAAACAAGTAACGCAACTATCGATAAGTGCCTGTTGATACCCGCTAGTGGAATAGTAGGCTGTCGATGAAAGTCCGTATAAGGATCTAACTGACTTTGTATATTGTTTGCTACTTCTTCCACTTAGCAACGCCGAAGAGGAAAGAACCCAATGTTGAATTTTAACTATAAGAAATGGCTTAAAGAATGTAAAACAATGTTGCAATGAATTTAAAATAACAGAAGATCTCATTAAATTAATGAAGAAAGAATTAATTTATGAAGAGAAAGAGTCAATTAGTGATGACGACATAATGAGAGATATTGAATGTGATATCTAATTGTTTTGGATGTAGTTAAGTACATACTATGTAGGTATGTATGTATGAATATTTTATTTTTACACAATAGTTTGCAATACTTTTGTGCCTGAATATTAAAAATAAATTTAAAACATGTTAATTTGAAACAAAATTTTTTAGCCACCATTTTTAGCCACGAAACAAATTTTTTAGCCATTTTTAGCCACAAATTAAATCAAATCTAGCCACCACGAAAATTTTTAACGGCAACGCTGATTTTGAGCACGCTCGGCCCCAGTGTGTGTCGTGAAAGCAAGTGGTCACTAGGTGATCGTCGCTTGAAATTCTTTTGTTTTATTTGCAGAAGGCAGACAACAAACAAAACTATGAAGAGTTTGCATATAACATACGTATGTATTTGTATACGTACGTTGTTTCATAATTTCGCAAAGCGTGCGCAGCATGACCCTGCTCGCTCAACATCCCAGCAGGGTTTTTCCCATTGTGTACGGAGAACAGTGAAATGACTCTGGGATGTGTGTTACACGAGGTCGAACAGCTGTGCTCAGCTGATTTTGAAGCCCAATGCCGATCGTGAATGCAATATAAATTGCTCTTCTTCTTTCTGTTCTGTAGGTTGTTGATTTTACATTCTTGCACATGTTATTTGTGGAATAGCTGGCGTTTACGCCCTCACCGGGAATTGCGTTTTAGGAACTCAGCCTTAATTTCTTTTCAAAATTATGAATTGGTTTTTTCAATTCCCAATTCCGGAATTGCGTTTCTGTCTTGATTGCTACGACCATGTCATTATGGTCCCTTTTCTTACAACAACCACATCCGGCCGCCATACCAATATGTACCCCCGGAAGTCGCCGCCATACCAATCTGTCCCCGATTTTAGCATTTGCCGATGACATATCGTCTTTTTTTTTTATCGAATTTCGACTACGCATCCCAGAGCCATTTCACTGTATGCTATACACTATGGTTTTTCCATATTTTGGTAATGGCTTGAACCAGGGCCGTAGCTAGACTTAAATTTAAGGTAGGGCAGCGTTGGTTTAAGGTAGGGCGGAAGTAAATACACTCAGAAAAAAAATCATCAACACGATTCATATAAAATTAACACGATCGATCTATACACATAGAACAGCAACAATTTTTTCAAATTACACGATGCTTGAAACATGATTTTGGCTTTGTAACTGTCATCTGAAAATTTGGTAAATTCAACCAAATTTTATTGTTGATACGACATGAAGAAATTTTAAAATATACAAGATGATTCAAATATAAAATTGTATTCCTTAATGTCATTTAGAATTTGGTTTATTTAACATGATGATAGTGTCTACGCCCACTTTATGCGGCACTCGCTTTATATAAAATACACCCTATATCGAACAAACGCAAACAATGAAAGCATACAGCTGAGTATCTAATGTTCGATTCCACCCGAACTTAGGCTTCCTTACTTGTTCGCATGTAGCTTTGTTCAACAACTTTACTTGCAAGAAGAGCGTCAGTGACAAATTAAGAGTAAAAACGAGAAAAAGAGAAAATTATCAACCAAAGTTATTGAACACAAAATCGCAAACATTTGCAAGTAAACAGCTGATGCGCTGTTTTCACAATTAGTAGTTGCAAGCAAGGCAGATCTATAAAGGTAACAGCACGGCGGCCATGTTGAAAATCTCTCGTCTAAAACGTCAAAAAGCACGTACGAAAATGTAAACAAGACGGAAGTAAACAAAATAAAAGCAATACGATTTGACAATTTAGCCAAAATGAAAATGAATCAGCTGCTGAGCTTATATTACCGGTATAGATCTGCCTTGGTTGCAAGTGAAAATTTGACTTGCAACTATTTTCAACTCTCTCGAAGTCTTACTCTCCGAATTTGGCTCTCTTTTGCAAATTTTTTGGGTTATTGAACATAAAATTCGTAACTATTTGTAAAAGCAATTTCAAATTTTGAGTTATTGAACAAAGCTTGTATGTACGAAAGCATAGAAGAACCACAGAATACACAAACAATTCACATGGAGTGTGTAGGTATGTATCTCCGTATTTGATGAAACCAAGTCACAAATAAGCAAAATCAACAATACTTCTTATGAGTTGAATTTTTTGAACTGAGGCACCTAAAATTTTTTCGACGGCCATGTATTTGGTAAAATTTTAGACGTCGATACCCCGGCTAGAAAAAAACGGTTTTTTAGGGGGTAGGGGGGGCGGAGGGGATCACAAAACTGAAGACCCCACCCTCCGGAGGCCTATGGTTCCCGAGATATACGTCGTTAAAGTTCCGATATTTCCCATATAAATTTCACCGAACACTCGCCAGGCTTGCCGTTGGGTGTTGTGTTGGGTGTTGCCGTTTGGGGGAAAAATGGTGTAACACCAAATTTAAATAAAAATTATCAAAAACTTTTCTGCGTTGGCGGCCTTCGGCCGCGCTTATTTAAAATAACCCTGGGCTACGCCACCAAAGTCCGGACATACTGCCCAACCGTGGCTACCGCCACGGTGATGTCCTTCTGCGTAGTACACCGCGCGATTTGTTATTAAATTTTGGTATTTTTAAATAAAAATTATCAAAAACTTTTCTGCGTTGGCGGCCTTCGGCCGCGCTTATTTAAAATAACCCTGGGCTACGCCACCACGTTAGGTGCCTTCTTCTTACTTACTTACCTCGATGTGGCAAGACAAAAAGTACTGTATAATACAACCCTGCATGTAGTCAGAAACACAGAAGCACACATAACTCGTCGCGGTTAGTGAAAAAATGTAAACAAATTAATAAAAGCGAGTTTTTTATAATAAAAACGTAAAATTCTCCCGAAAATATAAATAAAATCGAAGTTTAAATGTAATTAAAAGTTATAAAAGTGAAAACTTGTAGAAAAAGTGTCGTTCCAAAGGCAGTTGAATCAATTTTCCCACATGAAATTTTGCTTTTGAGAAGGGTGAATTTAACAATAAATTACATGAATTGTGTAATTAAAAAATCTGTGAAAATGATTTATTTAGTAAAATTAAAGCTAAAACTTGCATTTTAGTCACATTCTAACTGATTTTCGTGGTGAAATTGCCATTATTTCGCATTTTCAAAAAGTGGATATCGACGTCGAAACTCTAGCCGAAATTCCAACTATTTTCAAAGTTATAGCTATCAAAATGTTTCCGAAATTCTTAGTTTTTGCCGATTTCTTCACGATTGGTCAAATTAGGGTTGGGCGATATATATCGATATATCAATATATCGATATTTTTAAAATAGTACAGCCGATAATATCGACGATATTGTGGCGAATATAATCGGTTCTCCACTTACATCACTAAAATGATTGAACACATCTCTAGGGAAAGTGCCAGAACTAGAAGAAGATACCAGATAATTTCCAGTGTTGCCAGAATTTTCCAGATTGCGTTTGACAGACTATATAAGGCGGCGAGCAGGCGCTCCAGAGTCAGTCGTAATTTAACCGTAGAAGTGTTAACATCAAGTGAAGTAAAACAAGTGTAGACTTTTTAGTCGTGAAATAAAGCAGTGTGAATTAAGAAGTAAATAAAGACTTTTATTTAACAATTCAGCGATACGAACCCTATAGAAATAATCGAGCTATCGACAAATACGTAACAATTGGTGTCAGAATTGGAATTGTTAAATAAATTCCAGGACCAAGGATAACGAAGCAAGGATAACGAATCAAGGATAAGGAAACAAGGATAACGAGACAAGGATAACGAAATAAGAATAATGGCAAAGTTAAATGATCTGAAAATCCAAGAACTTAAAAGGGAGTTAGAAAAGAGAAACCTGAGTACCACCGGCAATAAAATTAAACTACAGGCAAGGTTAAGAGTAGCTATGGAAGCATATAACATTAATGTAGATGAGTTTGATTTCAACGATGATGTGGAAGAGGTGCAAAAGGAAGAAACCCAGAAGGAAGAGGCTCCACAGTCACTAGCAAACGTAGACATGAACTCGATATTGGCTGTGCTGACACAAATGTCGAAAAAAATGGAAGAACAACAGGCACAGATATCGGCAAAAATGGAAGATCAACAGGCACAGATGTCGACAAAAATCGAAGAACAACAGGCACAGATATCGGCAAAAATGGAAGATCAACAGGCACAGATGTCGACAAAAATCGAAGAACAACAGGCACAGATAACGTCAAAAATGAAATTGCAACAGTCAGTACTTTCATCACAGGTGTCCGGCATTGCGGCTCAGTTGGAGGCACAAGAAGAACGCATGTCCTTACAATTCAAGGCACAGGATGCAAAAATTATACAAGTTAAGGAGGTCCTTGAAGAAAGACAAGAAAAATTAGAGGACGATGTAAAAGCATTGAAAGCCCGTCTCCAGGATATTCAACTAAGTCGTCCAGTCGCTTCAACTGCTACACAGAAGATAAAACCTCCGTCGTTTGATGGAAGTGGTCCATTTCAAGTATTCAAGCTACAATTTGAGAAAACGGCAGTTGTAAATAATTGGAGTGCGGAGGACAAAGTCGCTGCCCTGTTCGTAGCATTGAAAGGACCTGCAGCAGAAATATTACAGACTGTTAGCGAGGGCGAAAGGAACAGCTATGACGCAATTATGGGTGCCATTGAAAGACGTTATGGTAGCGAGCACAGGAAGCAGATATATCAAATGGAGTTGCAGAATCGCTTCCAGAAACCAAATGAGACGTTACAAGAATTTTCTTCTGAGATTGAGAGGCTAGCTCATTTGGCAAACGCAGGAGCACCTCAAGAATTCATCGAAAGAATGAAAATTCAAAGCTTCATCAATGGAATACGAGATATTGAAACGAAGCGGGCTACCTATGCAAACCCAAAAGGAACTTTCGCTGAAACGGTCTCATATGCTTTGACACAGGAAACGGCATCTCTATTAAGCAAGCCCACTTACAAGGCTCATCGTGTGGAAGTGGAAACGCCAGACTTACTAAGCAAAATATGGGAGGCGTTGAATGAAATGCAGAAAAAGAAAAGTAATGCTGTGAAATGCTTCAGATGCGGAAAAATAGGACATATAGCACGCCACTGCAGCAATAGTTCCAGTAAGTTCAGCACTGCCGATGGGCGCAAGCGGAATATTGATGGGTATGAACAAGCGCCCAAATCAACTGAGTCGTTAAACTAAAGCGGGCCAGCCAAAAGGGGCGTGGGCTGGTCCCCACAATGGAATGCCCCATAATCTCTGTCTCTCAGTTGGGAAGAAGCACGAGTAATGTTACTATTGGTGGTTTGGTGGACGGAATGGAGCGAATGTTGACTGTGGATACGGGAGCATCTCATTCCATCATTCGATCTGACTTGGTAAAGAAGGAAATAAGGCCATTGTATGGAGCAAAATTGCGTACGGCAACAGGCGAGGATACCCAAGTCCTAGGGGAAGTTACATGCGAAGTTGTAATTGGAAATGTTGTCGTACTACACACCTTCATAGTGGCGGAAATTGTTGATGAAGTCATAATTGGTGTGGACTTCCTAATCGACCAAGGCATTAAGATTGACATGAAAAACAAGGTTATGAGTTACAAAAACTTGGAGGTGCCGCTAAATTTTGGCTACGATAAGAGATGCAGCAGTAAGAAAGTGCTCGTGGAAGAGAATCAGCAGATACCGCCAAAGTCCGAGGCAATTATTTGGGCAAAGATTGATGGAGATTGTGGGACAAACAAATTGTGGGTTGTCGAAGCAGAAACAGAAACTAAATCCGATGTACTTGTTGGAAAAACCCTGGCTATGACAAAAGAAGATGGACGAATACCAGTAAGAGTACTTAATAAGTTCAAGTCACCAATCAAACTCTCCAAAGGTGCTATATTGGGAAAATGCGAAGAGGTTGACATCATCATGAATTGCGAACAATCCCAAGGAGAAGTTTCTACTAGCAATACAGATCTTTCAGATGAAATAAATGCTTGGACAGAAGAACTGCAGGAGAATCACAAAAGAAAGGCGAAAGAATTACTTGCCAAGTATTCTAGCATATTTGATAAGGATGGTACAAAACCAGGCAGGACAAATATTGTGAAGCATCACATTGACACCGGTGATGCAAGGCCAATCCGTCAGGCTCCTCGCAGCGTTCCATTAGCGAAACGTCAAATGGTGAGCCAGATTATACAAGAAATGAGCGACAGTGGGGTAGTTGAACCATCAGTCAGTCCATGGAGTTCTCCGGTAGTACTTGTTAAAAAGAAAGATGGCAAGATGAGATTCTGCGTTGACTACCGGAAACTGAATGATGTAACGAAAAAGGATAGTTACCCATTGCCAAGAATTGACGACACTCTGGACTCGCTATCTGGAACGGAATGGTTTTCAACACTGGACTTGAAAAGCGGCTATTGGCAAGTCGAAGTAAAAGAGGAAGACAAGGAGAAAACAGCCTTCAGTGTTGGCGATGGTCTTTGGCAATTTACGGTGATGCCATTTGGATTATGTAATGCTCCAGCTACCTTTGAGAGACTTATGGATCAGGTACTGAAAGGATTGCACTGGAAAACATGTCTTGTGTACCTGGACGATATCATTGTATTGGGAAAAGGCTTTGATGAACATCTCAAAAATTTGGAGGAAGTTTTCCGAAGAATAGCTGGCGCTGGTCTCAAGTTAAGTCCTAAGAAATGTGCATTATTCAAGAAAGAAGTAAAATACTTGGGACATAAAGTGACTACAAAGGGCATCTGCACTGATAACGAAAAAATAGAAGCAGTAAAAGATTGGCCAAGACCTCGGAATCTACATGAATTGCGAAGCTTTCTTGGGCTGTGCACATACTATCGCCGATTTGTACCAAATTTTGCCAGCGTAGCAAATAGTCTCACGGAGCTTATGAGGAAAAATAAGACTTTTGAGTGGAGGAAGGCACAAGAAATGGCTTTCCAAACGTTAAAAGATCGGCTTTGTACTGCTCCAATGCTAGCATACCCGGTTCCAGGAGCGAGGTTTATTTTGGATACTGATGCGAGTGGTTATGCTATAGGAGGTGTTTTGTCACAGGAAATCAACGGACAGGAGAAGGTTATCGCATACTACAGCCGATCAATTGGGAAACCGGAAAGAAATTACTGTGTAACACGAAGAGAACTATTGGCATTGGTAGAATGCATCAAACACTTCCATAAGTACCTCTATGGTCAACGATTCCACGTCAGGACTGATCATGCAGCGTTAAAATGGCTTTTGAAATTCCGAAATCCGGAGGGTCAGTTAGCAAAGTGGATTGAGCGACTACAAAATTATGACTTTTCTATAGACCATCGCAAAGGCAGTACCCATGGAAATGCTGATGCAATGTCGCGGCGACCATGTAATCTTGAATGCAAGCATTGCTCTAAAGCTGAGGAGAAGGAAGACATCATAGATGTTCGGCTAATGACAATAACATCTACAGACGAATGGAATGCGGAACAATTAAGGAAGTGTCAGATAGAAGATCCAGATCTGGCACGTGTAATGATTGGTTTGGAGCAAAACGAACGACCATCAAAAGAAGAGATGTCAGCAGAAAGTCCTGTTGCCAAATCATATTGGGCACAGTGGAATAGTTTGCAATTGGTAAATGGTTGCCTACATCGTGTTTGGGGAGAGTGAAGATGGTCAAAGTTCTAAAACATTGATAGTTGTTCCAAGGAAAAGAATACCGGATGTGTTAAATGAACTACACAATGGTCCAAGTGGAGGTCATCTTGGAGTAACAAAGACGGTAGAGAAAATCAAGAAGAGGTTTTATTGGGTCGGCTGCCGTCAGACAGTTGTTGAGTGGATTGCGAACTGCGACGTGTGCATAAAGGCTAAGGGTCCCAAATCCAGGAGTCATGGGCTGATGAAACAATACAACTCAGGAGCACCATTTGAGAGAATTGCCATGGATGTAGCTGGGCCATTTCCTACTAGCAAACTTGGAAACAAATATGTACTGGTAGTCATGGATTACTTCAGCAAATGGCCGGAGGTGTACCCGATTCCAAATCAAGAAGCAGAAACTATAGCCGAAGTATTCACCAACAATTGGGTGGCGAGATATGGTGCACCTATAGAGCTACATTCTGACCAAGGAAGGAACTTCGAATCAGTTGTGTTTCAGGAGCTGTGCAAAACACTGGGTATTAGGAAAACCCGAACAACTGCGTTGCATCCACAATCAGACGGCATGGTAGAAAGATTTAATAGAACATTAGAGGAACATTTACGAAAAGTGGTGGATAAGTTCCAGAGAGATTGGGACACTCATATTCCTCTGTTCCTGATGGCATATCGATCGGCCGTACACGATACAACAGGTCAGACTCCTGCAAAAGTAATCTTTGGTAGTGATCTTCGACTGCCAGCTGACTTGAAATTTGGGATAAGTGCTGATGCGGGAATAAATGCCAGACAATCTAACAACGTTCTGGAAGAGGAAATGAGAGAAATACATGCACTTGTAAGACAGCGAACAAAGATCATGAGTGACAAGATGAAGGCCAGATACGACAAGGCAATGAACTCAGAAGGTTTTGTTGAGGGAGATCTAGTTTTGCTATACAACCCGCAGCGAAAGAAAGGTTTGTCCCCGAAATTGCAGTGTACTTGGGAAGGGCCCTACAAAGTGATTAAACGGCTCAACGATGTTGTGTATCGCATACAAACGATTGGAAGACCAAGGAATAAAATGAAAGTGGTTCATCTGGAAAGGCTAGCAGCATTTGGGACAAGTAATGTGTCAGATCGGGACGATCAGACTTAGGTGGAGGGCAGTGTGGCGAATATAATCGGTTCTCCACTTACATCACTAAAATGATTGAACACATCTCTAGGGAAAGTGCCAGAACTAGAAGAAGATACCAGATAATTTCCAGTGTTGCCAGAATTTTCCAGATTGCGTTTGACAGACTATATAAGGCGGCGAGCAGGCGCTCCAGAGTCAGTCGTAATTTAACCGTAGAAGTGTTAACATCAAGTGAAGTAAAACAAGTGTAGACTTTTTAGTCGTGAAATAAAGCAGTGTGAATTAAGAAGTAAATAAAGACTTTTATTTAACAATTCAGCGATACGAACCCTATAGAAATAATCGAGCTATCGACAAATACGTAACAATATTTTGAACTACCGTGCATCGATAATCGATAATTGTTTGCCATTTCGAGCCATATTCGATATTTTTCATACATTTCTGATTCGCTTCGAATTTAACAGCAGAACATTTTTTAAGAAGTGGTATAACCATAATGTCCGGGTGCTTGAATTTACATTACTTTCTTCTTCAAGCAATTCTTAATGATTTTTATGTTTATACTTCAGGATTCGTAGAATATCTGTAGATCCATCCAACTTTAACAACAAATATCTAGTAAACTATAAGTCTGCGGCAAGTTTGGATTCCAGTTTTGAGATCTGTGAGAGCACCTCTAGCCCCGTGAAGAAGTGGTTTTTCGCGGGACGTGGTTCCTTAATGTGAAGGCAGCCCTTTCGATATATTGATATATCGATGTTTTTACACGGCATAAATCAATGTTTTTTAAATATCGATACAATATATATCGATATATTTTTCCAATTTGCCCATCCCTAGGTCAAATCGATTTTGCTAAATTTTGATATATATATACAAGATGATCACATCTATTCCGGTTTACGATCCACTTTCATCGGAGGTAAATCGGATCAAATGGCATTCTGCAATTCGATTGACGTCCGATGAACGTCAGATTTTTTCGAAGTTCGGAAATCGGCATTCTTGTTCACGATGGATCGGATTTTTGACAATTTATCGGAGCGATTCTTTCCGTCAGCTTTTGTGTGTCGGAGGCAATAGAAATTTTGATTATTTTTGGAAATATTACCAATTTAATGTAATTAAACTATGATTTTTAAATTTATGCAACATTATTATACAAAACGGGCTTGGTTTAGCTATGCTTCTGGCCTTTTCTTTGCAAAATAAGTGAACAAAAGGAATCTGCTTTAGTACAATAGACTGAATAGAGGGAAATAAGTACAAGGAGTTTCAATGTATTGAACTTTTATTTAATAATAAAATTTATTTTCCTTTTTAGCAATATTTATATATTATTGTTTAATAAAAGCTTCTGAAAATAATTTTAAATGTGTTATTACTACGTTGATGTAATATGGGTGAGTAGCGCAACTCGGGCATAATTTCTGCGCCAGGATGTACTCCTTTAAGCATTTTTGCCCGACTGTGCCTTTTTAAAGATTTAAAATATCGCCATGCGACATGACTTACAAACATTTGCACGAGAAATTAACAAACCGAAGAAACGTACTCACTTTCTATGTATGTCCGTTCATGCTCAACGAGTCCTGTAGCAGGAATTTTCTACACCATATGTACATATTCATGATTTGATGGATCGCAACCTGGATCTCAAATTTGCTTTTATGTTTTGTGACCCATAAAAACGTTTTGATATGCGACCAGGTGGTGTCATCCATGGATTGCATCGTACTATATATAAGCCGTGTTTCACATACGGTGATCCTAACCCAGATAAAAATTTTTGCATGTAAATGCAACAACAAAGATTTCAGCTCGATTAAACCAGATAAATTGCTGGTTCAATTTCTGATCCGCCCTGTTCGATTTGTTTTTTCCGTGCTGATTTGGCAGCACAGTGCTTTTTTGATTTGGCAGAACTGAAAAGTGACATTTGTGTATGTATACATATATATACATATACCCTGCAGTAAATTTGTTTCACTGCTAAATGATCATTCTTTGTTGAATATTCATCACTATCGTTTTGCGTTGGTGCAAGCGTGCAAGTTATATTGAAAAAACCAAACGAAATATCATCTAGGCGGTTATAAACCCACGAGCCAGCTTGTATTTCGGTAGGTTTTTTGACATTCGGCAGCTTTTCTGACAAATTTTTCAATTTGACAACTATAAAACAAATTATATTTAAAATAAAAAATATATGGAAATACAAATTTCAAATTTGCCTCTTGTAAGCTTCTACTTTGGTCGTAAGGGGAAAGAAGAAGTCCGGAAGAAAAATTATACTGCGCACTGGCTTCTCCTTATAACATGGAATACATAGCTATCCCGCCATTTGAGTTTCATAATTTATTTCTGTAATTTAAATTCAAATTTCCAAAAAAATAATTTTTGAAATAGTTATTTTCATTTAGTTTGAAGTTTAAAGTCAATCAAATTGTTTTTGAGGGAGTATTTGTCTCTTTTCAACGTACAGAAGAATTGTTTTTGCGCTATTATAACTCTGACGAGTTTTATGGCCGAGCTTCTCTCCCAATTCGAGGTGTGCTCCTTTTGTTTTTCCTACCATTGGACAGTTTTATGCCGGCTCCGAACGGAGTCATATAGGCATGAGGAAAGCAAACCATTTATTTGAAAAAATTCAGCAGCCTTTATATGAAAGCATTCACTGATGCCTTCTCATGATGAATTTCATCAGTGATTCATAAAGGATTCATTTCAGATTTTTACTGCTGGGTATATGTTGTATATGTTTCTTCTTCTTTTTAGTTCTTTTCAAGTGCAGCCAATTTTCATTATGAGCCCGATTGTTTCAGTAAAAATTTATCTTAACCCAGACCCAGATGTAATAACTGAAATGCCCCTATAGTGTACCTAAAACATACCAACGGCAAGAGGTTTTCGCATGAAACTTTGTGGGAATAAGCTGTAAATGTTATTTTCACTAAAGTTGGCATTTTCATTGCCATTGAGTTCATGGAGTAGAGCATAGATGGCCAAAACTATCACATTCAAACATTTCTATTTTATGAAGCGATGAGAGAATGAGGAGAATAAGTCGCTCACGCGTCTCGTCAAAACAATGTTGCCAACATTTCCAATTTATGCGGAAAAGGGAATTTTAAGTAGAAGGGACTATTTATAATGCAAATAGTGCGATAAGTAAATTTTTTGACCGTAATGCTAAACGGCTTAACACACATATCTATTAAAATATGATTTAAAATTAAATAATAAGTAGTGAAAAAGTTTATTCATCCTTTTCTTATAATATAAATTGTATACATAAGGTGGAGTGAAATCATATGGAGATTTTTTTGTTGTTCTTTTTTTGAACGTACCAGCAATGAAAAAATGCCTTTATACGAGTTAATGAACCCCACAAAATTTTATGGCGATAGGATGACGTTTTGAACTGCCCCCAGCCCCGCAAAGTTGGAAGCAATAAGCACAATCTGGTACAAATATGAAATTTTGAAAATTATAAAATCAAAAAACGAAGTATGAAGATTGATAAAGAAGGCTAAGCTGAGTATTAAAGTGATTTTTTTTTTAAACAACAACAACAACAAAAGTTATTAAAGGTCAAAGTTTATATTATGCATTTTTTAAATTGCAATTACCTAAAAACTACTGAACCGATTTCGAATATTTTCATACCATTCGATAGGTATTTTTATTCCCTTTAATTTGATATACATGTTATATATGAAAAGTAAGGGGGTAAAAGGGGCGTTGACCCCCGCAAGGGGGTATTACGGAACCCACATAAAATGTATATCAAATTAAAGGGAGTCAAAATACCTATCAAATGGTATAAAAATATTTGAAATCGGTTAAGTAGTTTTTAAGTAATTGCAATTTAAAAATGCACAATATAAACTTTGACCTTTAATAACTTTTGTTGTTGTTGTTTCCAAAAAAGAAGAATTCACTTTAATACTCAGCTTAGCCATCTTTATCAATTCTCATACTTCGTTTTTTGATTTTATAATTTTCAAAATTTCATATTTGTACCAGATCGAGGTATTTTTTCAACTTTGTGGGGCTGGGGGCACCTCTAAACATGCGAGTAGGTCAATAAAATTTTACAGGCTTATTACTGGGCTAGAAAGGTTCCGTTCTGGCTTTGGAACAAATTGAATTTCCAAACAAAAAAAATTTCACTCCACCTTAATGGTTATGGTTTCCGTGATTATAAAAAAAATTAATAAAATCATCGCTAGGGATATACTCGAAAATTCGGCTTGGTATGTACTATGTACACATATCTCATTAACTCAATATTCGGGAACTCAGATAATTAACTTAAGTAAGAATAAAAAAAATAATAATGAAATGGATAAATATTTCGCTTAAGCGATAATCGAATATTCGCAAGAGCTAAGGCAATCATGTAAGAGGCTGTTTTAACTTGTTTGCTCCAATTTGGTTTATAAATCGTATTGGGAAGTTCTGCTTTCAACGCTCCTTTTAATCGCAAAACCAAGCTTTCTCTCTCCATATTTAATGCGCCATCATAATCCCTGGCATGAATTGTCCTATAATAGCGTCCGACAAAAAATTTGGTCGCCTGGGCGATATCACTATGACACACCAAACATTTTTCCCCCTTTTCCCTATTGCTAATTACTAAGAAATCTTTTTCCCAATTTACGTTAAACATTTTTCGCAGCAACCTGATTACTTGAAAGTAGCGCGTCGAATGAGCACGATCACAACAAAACCGTAGTGTCGGCATCACTGGTTAATACAAAATGCTTATATGTGTGCGTTAGCAGTGAAGCTTATCTTGTGTACGTGTGAAAGCAGAAGAGAAAAAATTGGCACGCGTGCCTATGGGATGGCCATCATTGGAGTAGAGTCCAAAATTACTAATGGTTAAGGTGGAAATCGCAATAATGTACCACTGGTGTTAAAGGAAAATTTCTATATAATGAACCACGATCCTATCACAGATCATAAAAAAGTCGCTCTCGCCAGACGATTATAGTGCAAGAGATATTCCTTGTTAAAGCAATGTGTATGTAGAAGACTTTTTTGTGTCACCGGCCTTCGGCCGCGCTTCAAAAAAACCTCAGCCGGCAGAATTCTCCTTTTGGAAAACTTTATTATTATAATTTAATAATAGTTGAAAGCGTTAAAGGTAGATGAATTGTCATCCAAAGAATATTTCCTGAAAGTTTCACTGAAAATTTTCTAGTAGTTTGTAAATAAATAAAATTGGTTCATTCTACCCAAGCTTAGCTGGTGTTAATTTCCGAATTACAAGGTATTCTTGCATGAAACTTGGTGACAGTATTCTATAAATGCCGTTTTCATATATGTTGGCACTTTTTTTTTATAATAGAAAGCAATATTTAAAAAAATTTAATTAAAATTAATGTCCAAATTCCTTTGTTCTTCCATTTATTTTTCCACTAAAAAAGCTGCTGCAGCAATGGAATCCATTTTTTAACCATTTAATATATTCTTTCTGAAAATTTTATCTAAAACTTACTGAAAATATCAATTTGCTGTCAAAAATACAAATGTGCTGTCAAAAAATACATATGATTTCGCAAAAACGCTACCTAACACTAATTCGAACATAGTTTAACACTTAACAACACTTATGTTCTAAACGTCGTAAACCAGAATACCAATTTTCGTTTTGTCGTAGCAATCGGCGTCGCCGCGATCGTAGTTCCGAGGGATAGCAGAATAGCTGTGGATATCTTTTACCAAACTGCATTTCTTATTTTTGCAAATAATTTTTTTTTTTTGCAAACATTATTCGCAATTTTTGTTTTGGACCGCGGTCAGATGGCGCTTTTATATGATGTTGCTGGGCATTCCATTAGTAAATATTAGCAAAAAAAATTTTTGGGCACTTTAAGGGAGCGGGAGTTACTTACATTTTTTACAGACTTGTTATTTTTTTATGAAATGTTTATTTTTGTTACTTACTGAGTACTACGAATAATGAATTAAAGCATGTATAACTCGAAAGTACATACTGATTATTTTGTTTAAAGGTATTTCATTCTTCTTCACTTCCGCTTGCAATACCATAGTCGGTATCCAAACTATTGGTATAGGTCAAACTTTTGTAAAATGGATGATACTCTGATGGGATAAAGGTCATCAGTTCCATGAGGTCAGAGTCAGTGGCGTAGCTAGAGAATTTTTCGGGGGGGGGGGGGGGGGGGGTGTTACAGCCAATGTAAAAAATTTACCAAAATTAAAATTACCAAAAAAAAACTACAATTTTTTTTTACAAATGATAAAAATCGCTAGCTTAGAATGCAAATTGTGTAAGTCCTTTTTTAAAACTTTGTAGGAGAGACAAAAAACAAAAAAGAAAAAAAAAAATTCGAAATGAAAAAAAATTTCTGTTCATATAAATATTTTGGACTTACTTACACAATTTTTTTCGCTTTTTGGACTTACACAATTTGCGTATCACTGAATAACAACGAGTAGAAATATGCCAAGTATCTCAGACTTGTTTAGCGCGGTGCGTATTTGATTTTTCTAGCGTTCTACATAAAAATACACTTTTTCATAAAAGTGGACTTACACAGTTTGCACTCTAAGCTAGCGAAATGTAATTTTTTCAGACTATAATTTAACATTTAATTTAGTACACAAATATCGCTTATAATACATATATCAAACTCTTAAGGCCCTTGGCCACTTAAAATCTGGAATGTTAAGAAGTGTATACATATGTGTGAGTGTCGGGTGATTGACGCAAATATCTAAAAGATTTGATTCTCATCAACGCGAGCCCGAAAACAAGAACGTATAGCACGACGACTGCCGATTGCACTAACACACACAAAAAAACTCACACATACACACTGCTTGACATGCCAGATTGTCAGTTGCCAAGGGCCTTTAACTACACTTCAAAAGTAAGTCTCATATTCTCTTCTGGAAATCTACGCGCATAGGTAGATTTTCAAGTTTAATGCGCCCAAAATTGAATTTTGTAAAATTGTTACAATTACAGAAAAAAAACATACCCACATATTGGAAATAGAATGGGGAACAATAATTCATCGCTTTTTTCCCGACCCCATACTCTGCACTTGCCCCAGATGGTCGTAACTTAGCATATCTGAAGTTATTTTTTTTGTTTTTTTCTTACATATTTTTAAGTGCTAGTTTCAACTTGACTATTTATTATTTAAAGCATTTCATTTAAGTAATCGTGATGAATCCTAAAGGTTCAAGTAATTATTAACACTTTTCAATAATATCCTTGGTTTCCAATAATTCTAAGTTTATAGTTTAAAGCTTTTAAAGTTGGGATATTTAAAAAAAAATTATCACTCTTTTTCATGTTAAAAATTGGTTTTGTTATGTTGCTCTGTCAGACTCAGTCAAATTAACCCTCGGACATGATATCTAGTACAATTAGTAGTTAGCCGACAAAAAATTACGTCGCACAAAGCCGCACTTCACTACTAGATACAGGGTTTTTCATATGTACCTACAATAATTTTCTTTTTGTGCTTTATATTTAATTTTAATGTTTATATTTCTAACGAATATCTTGGTTAATGTAGGTGATGCTCGAAAGTAACCCAGATATGTTAACTTTTTAGGCAGCATTTTTAGTATTTCCAATTTTTCAAAGTTAAGGAAGTACTTATCATAAAAAGGGGCTAAGAATTATAAAGGAAAACCAAGCAACCAAAAAGTATTTAATTATAAAGCTACATTTTTTAGAAGATTTTTGAGTATGCAATTTTGCAGCTCATTCAATTGTAATATAATAATATGCAACATTCAACGTTTTGAAAAATTTCATTGGCTTTTCGGAAATTATAATTGGAACGGTCTCACGTACATATAACGCAAACACCCTACAGAAAAAAATTACTAAAATCGACGGAAATTTTTACAGCATTGAGAATAGCACTTTTTACACTAAAATTGGTTGGCTACATAACAGTACACTTAGAAATCTCCTCAAAATCTTCTTTAAATTCTGGCCGCGCTTTGAAATTTTTAATCCACCTTTAGAAATTTCTACGATTTTTCGGATTTTTCCATAAGCTTAGAAATCCTGCTTAAGGCTATTTTTGTTGAAAAATTGTTTACATTTTTAAACGAAAATAAGAGTCAAATTTTCGACAGAACTGTTTGAAATAAATTTAAAAACTCTGGCGTATGATTTTTTTTTTGAGTCACTGTATATATTTTTCAATAAAATCGACTTTTAACTAGAGCCCTAGATACCCGGGTATCGAGCAATTCGATCTGATCGTTTTTGTTTGAAGCCCGTTTGTTGTTCAAATGCCCGTACAAACATTCGAGCATTCGAGCTTACAAACAAAAAAATGTGTATCGGAAAAACAAAAATAAAAAAAACTACATATAAAGAAAAAAAAATAATAAACAAAAGAAAAAAACAAACTTCAAAATAGCCGAATTGTTCAAATTCCCGTACAAACATACGGGTAATAAACAAACAAACAACTCTTCGAGCATTTGAACAACAACTGTTCGGGCTACTCGAAAATGTTCAAAAAAAAATCGAGAGCTCTACTTTTAACACAAATTATTAAAATTTTGCATTAAACAAGCAATTTGGAATAGATGTACACAATAAAATATTTCTACCTATGTGCTACGGTTATAAATAATAATTTTCTAATATAATTTAGTTTTTTAATATTCCATTTTGACAGACATTAAGTGAAATCTCAAGTTCAGATACTCTTATACATTGCATATTTATTCCCATTGTAGTTTATACTAATATTATTTGATTAAGATGATAAGTAATTGAAAGAAAACTTGAAATTTAAATAATTGGCGTTACTTTTCTGTTATTAGCTTGTTAATAACAGCAATACCGTATAATAATTGTAGCGTTTGTTGAACCGTAGGGAAGTGCAGGAACCGTAGGAATTTTACCACAAAAGAGCGAATATAAGTACAAAGAATGTAAATTGTGGTAAAATTCCTGCGGTTCTTGCACTTTCCTACGGCTCAACAAACGCTACAAGTAATACTTCGTGAAAAAGCGCTAAATTTCGAATTACCAATTTCGAAAAATTACTATTCTCATTGATTTTTTCCTGAAAAAGAAATGTATGCTAATAAAGTCAAAGATGGTTTTATGGTCAAAACGAATCTTTCGGGGGGGTTTTGTCCCCAAAACCCCCCCGTTACTACGCCACTGGTCAGAGTATTTCTCCTTTGAGATATTTTTACCACACGGATATAAGCAATGTAATTTTGTCTTCTCAAAACTTCAATTACATTTTTCTTCTTCAGATCTGCAACTTGTGTAAAATTTTTGGATTGGAAAATAAGCTGCATGAAATTTTTTCTATCTTATATGATAGTCCTTGCACTAAGCCAATTAATTTTTTTTTCCAGTGAAATAGAAAAGTTGAATAGAAAAATGCAAGAAAAACATCGAGGTGGTTTCTACTCCAGATCACTGGCATATCTAGCAACAAAGGCAGCTAAAAAAGCTGAGCCTAAATTTATTGTTTATAAAATGAAAAAATCGGACTTCTTTGGAACTACACCTTTGGGAATACTCAACCGGAAAGTAGATATCACTGGAAAAAAAATTAATACAGTCTTATAGACCAAATAATTCTAGCCTAACAAAGTATAACTTTTAGCTTTCTAGGAAATCGATTTGATTTTTGGCAGTTTTTTTTCTAAGTGCTTGATGTTTTCACCATACAATAACATAGATTACATATTTGGTCATAATATATGTATATAATTGTATGTATATACATGTATTATATGTCGTTGGAATCCAGGGCTTACGACGAGTCCATTGATACCAAATATACCCTAGTTGGGCTAACGGTCTCTTTGTAGTTTCGAATTGCCTTTTATCTTTGTCGTAAATCACTGTTTTTGAGAGTTTAACTCGAAAAAAAAATTTTTATTTTATTTTTTGATTTTTTACTCAAACTTCTGAGTATACAGTCTTATAGACCAAATAATTCTAGCCTAACAAAGTGTAACTTTTAGCTTTCTAGGAAATCATTTTGATTTTTAGCAGTTTTTTTTCTAAGAAGTGCTTGATATTTTCATCATACAATAACATAGATTACTTATTAGGTCATAATATATGTATATAATTGTATGTATATACATGTATTATATGTCGTTGTAATCTAGGACTTACGACCAGTCCACTGATACCAAATTTAACCTAGTTGGGCTAACGGTCTCTTTGTAATTTCAAATTGCCTTTTATTTTTGCCGGAAAAAATAAAAGTCACATTTTAACTGTTATTATTTGACTGAAAAAATAAAAGTCAACTTTTAACAGTTAATATCGGACTTTTTCCGAAAAAGTTAGAAAAATAAAAATCATGTCTGATTCTTGGAGAGGAGGTCGAGAGGACCAGAAATGTCAAAATTTTTTGTCTACGGCGATATTTTGATTCTGACTTTTTTGTCTAAAAATATTTCGATAACAGTTATTATGGGTCCCTGTAATAAAGGTTTTCGCATCCGTACATTCGTGCGTACATACATACATACACACTCCATGTAAATTGTTTGTGTATTCTGTGGCGCTTCTGTCAAAATCATAGTTCGCTTTTGTAGAAATCTTATTGCGCCATGCTCAAAATTGATAAGTTTGATATAAGCACCATTCTTAAAGTAAAAAAGTAGAAAAAAGTTAAAAATCAGCTGTTTAGTAAGTTAATCTGTACAAATTAGCCTTGCGTGCAACCCTTTGCACACTCAACACACACACATTCGTGTTGCCAAATGTCAAATCGCATAACACATAACTGTGTAACCTAATACAAACGCACGCCGTCAATTTACTGTCAAAAATTTCTCATGCCCATACAACTTGTATGGGAGTAACCGAAATTGAACGGTGTGCGTAAAAAGCAAACTCGACGCCCAATTTTTGTTTTGCGTGACAGTTGAAATTAAGCATTGTGGGTGATTGTTTGTTGTTAAATTCACTCAACTCTCTGCCAAGTGGAACATTACGTGCAAAGTTAGTCCGATAATTAGGTAAATAAAATGAAAATAAAATTTACTCAGTTAATTTGGCATATCTGAACGTAATATATCCGTTTATTAGAACTTATGCATTCGGTGTTTTTTTATTTTACATGAATAAATTTAAATTACATATGTATGTTTAAAGTTTAGCAACTCCTAATACATACCCTGCAGTAAATACATGTCACTGATTATTCTTTATTGAAAATTCATGAGACGATCATCGCTGAACACAATTGGGTAAGAATTTCTGAAACGGATCGCTTAAAATTGTAAAAATTAAATTTTAATCAATAGTGGTATTATCGAATAGCTACTGGCAATACAAACACATGCCTATCCTTACTTTTTTTTTTTAAATGTTTATCCTGTTTTATCGCCAATTGAAATTTTATGTCCTTTTTGTTTAAAAATTGAATAACTCGGGATGTACTGAACCGATTTTGATAATTGAAAGACCAATTTCCTCGTCTTTAAAAACTCTGCAAGACTACTACCACTTACCCCAACAATTAAAAATTTAATTAAAATAAAAATTTCGTGCTAATCACTAAAAACTCTTTCAAGTAAAATTGTTAACGTTGTTTGGTATATACATAAAATAAAATACCAACAACAATGTTCATTGCGAACTGCCTACAACAAAAAATTCAGCACGTTTGTGGAGAATATATGCAAAAGCATATACACACTAACGTTAATGTTGAAAATGAAAAAGGCAAAAGTGGGGAAAATCCAACAGCTTGCACAGAGTCTCAATGGCCGAGTGTGTTTATCCGTTGGGTCATTGCGGCTGAAGTTGGAATGGACTCGGGTTCAATCCCCGGTGCATCCACTTCCGAAAAGAGTGCTGATGATCGAAAATGGTTTTTCGTGAAATAGCTATACACTCAACCTTCGCTGTAAATAGTTGTTGAATTTTTTTCCACTTACCCCAACAATTAAAAATTGAATTAAAATAAAAATTTCGTGCTAAGCACTAAAAACTCTTTCAAGTAAAATCGTTGGTTATTGTTAACCTTTGAAATTAAATTTGTTATTTAGCAATAGTTGTATGATAGAAATAAATATACTTCCAGTTAAATTTGAAAAAATCACTGTACATATCAAACTGAAAAATATGTAAGCATGCACTGATATGTTTGTATATCAGTTTAAAAAGCGTCATATAAAACGCAATAATTTTTGTGCTTTAATTAGTGAGATAAAATCAAATAAATATTTTACTGAAGGAAATAAGTATACTTCCATTTCAACATTTTTCGCGATTTTTGCCACTATTTTTCTTTAAATTATATAACCATCAAGTGAGCATTATTTAAATGTTAGACAGTCATTTGGGTTATCAATTGAATTAATAAATTTTTGTGTACAGCGATGCCTCGTGGTAGAAACTTTTCGAAGAACGAGATTGGGCAAATCAAAGCATACAAAGAGTGTGGGTGGTCGAACAGGGCTATTTCTAGGAAAATCGGTAGATCACATGTTGGCGTAGCAAACGTTATAAGTTCTGGCGAAAACTACGCTTCGAAAAAGAGATCAGGTCGACGGCCAACAATAACTGCACGGGATAAACGCAATATTTTTAAGTGTGCAACGAGTAAAAAACTAAGTGCGTCGCAAATACGACGTGAGTTGAGCCTTCCCATTTCTACCAGACGTGTTGGGCAAATTTTGCACGATTCTGAAAACCTCAAATGGGTTAAAAGTAAGGGTAAACCAGCACTACAGCCACGTCATAAAAAAGCACGTCTAGATTTCGCTACCACTCACTTAAATTGGACTGAACAATGGAAAAAAGTTATCTTCAGTGATGAAAAAAAATTCACCCTTGATGGCCCTGACGGCTACCGACGATATTGGCATGACACCAGAACTGAAAAATCTGTAGCTTTGCATAGGAATTTCCAGAGAGGGAATCTGATGGTATGGGCAGGTTTTTATTATTCAGGAAAAACTCCGATTTGCTTTATTTCCAACAAAATGAACTCGTCCGCGTATATTGATCTGCTGGATAGTGTGCTAATTGCATTTCTGGACGATATCCCCGAAGAAAATCCAATATTTCAACAGGACAATGCGCCAATTCATAAAGCATTAGCAGTAAGCAATTGGTTTCAAGACAAAAACTTAAGCGTTTTAACGTGGCCAGCTTTAAGTCCAGACTTAAATCCAATAGAGAATTTATGGGGGATCATGTCCAACCGGATTTATTCGAGCGGACGACAGTACTCAAGCCTAGCGCAGCTCCGTGCGGAAATTAACAAGATATGGAAAGAAATTCCTATATCTGAACTTCAGCAGCTAATTATCTCGATGCCCCGGCGAATGGAAGAAGTAATTAAACAGTCTGCTGGTCATACTCATTATTAAAGTATATTTTTCCCTAAAATCTTATCAGTTAAAGGATATGGAAGTATAATTATTTCATTTGAAATTATTTGTAGATCATCATTGCAATTGTTGCAAAACTGAATTTAAGTATCTAATATCTTGGATGTGGGCATTTATTATTATATCATAAAAATACATTAAAATATTTTCGCTGAAATAATACCACAGTTATCTGAAGAGTACTCTTCTTTGGAAGTATATTTATTTCTATGAGTGTATTATGTTAATATTCGTAGTATGTACTATGTACATTAGGCCTGGCGTTGGTTATATGGGGCTTTTTTTTTTGGAATTTCTAATTTGGTTAGCGATCAAATTATGCGATTTGATGCCAAAAATGATGTAGCAAATTTTCAGGCTGATCGGATGGTGCCAACCCGTGCCATAATGAGGTCAAAGGTCAAAATTTTTGAAAAACGCCCACCTTCTGAGAATTTCATTGAAAAATTTTCAGTGGTTTAGAAATTATGAATATTGGCACGACTTATGAACTTGCAACAGACAAAAGAAGTGCGGTTATATGCAAAATTTATTAGTAAATACAAATTTAAATTTAGATGAAAAGATACTAAGACGTTTTTTTTTGCGAAGAACCTATTTCAGAATTAGTTATTTAAATAATAAAATAAAAGAATATAAAATTAGTAACGCAACGAAAAACTAAAGAAAACTGCAACATAAAAATTGAAATTAAATTTACATTCTTATATACATAACTGTTCATAAATTTTTTAATAAATATGCTTTTTAAATGTTGAAATATTCTTGTACATATAAAACATTGAAACCAAATATGTATATATGTATATATATATATGTACGTAATAAATAATGCATACATATAAAGAAAATCAAGAACTCTTACCCTTTATTCATAAAAAATTAAATAGTTTTGCTATATTGTATAAATGACATTTTAATAAGAGTTTTCCACTTTAATAATTGCACAAATCTCTTTTATTTTTTATGAATAACTCATTATTTTATCTTCTTTGAAAAGCTTTGTTCAATCATATATATATTATTTCTAATTGGTCTTTTATAAATAGCCCTTTTTCTGCTCACATAATTTACCAAAATCAATAAGTAAGGCATCGTTTTAAAGGTATTAATTAGCTATGCATGCGAAAAGGTGTTTTATTGGGCGTGGTACTTTTTTTAATAGTTTTTTTTTTTTGCAAAAATAAAATGTTTAAATTTAAAGTAAAAGATTTGCGCCTAAAACTATGCCTTCAGAATTATTTTATTCTAACAAGAGTGCAGAGTTAGATACAAATGTAGATGTCGCTCCAGTTGAGAAGTCGTGTATATTTTAAAACACTTTTATAAGCTTCAGCTGTATGTTTGTATGTAAACACTACACGTGTGCATTCATACCTACGCTGAATGGGGGTTTTTCAGTATAGGATGTTATGAAGAAATATGACGAAATTTTGAAAAATGACCCAAGAGGGGCAAATTTTCAAAGATTTGTAAGTAAAAACTCAGGAACTGTAGGAGATAAATCGATTAAGCTTGGGCCACTGATTTGCTTGCCAATCGACTGCCGCCACGTATGTTTTATTACTTTTTGCGCAAGATGCGCACGGGTCCAGCTAGTATAATTAAAATGTTAAAATATACTCATTACATCGGCTGATTCTTGTCTTCATTTGTTTTGTTGATTAGCATATGTGAAAAACACCCAATATTTTGTTCAAAATACCCAATATTTTGTTCAAATATACCCTCTGCCAAAAACTTTTGATTGGGCAACGGTATCCTATATTTTGACTTAAAGTAAGACGACAATAATCCATATTATAATAAAAAATGACAAAGTCAAAGTGACAATGGAACTACCTGGTTTGTTTGTATCATGGTGTTGCTCATTTCAGGCAACATTTGTATTGAAATTGTATTTGAAATTGGCAGATTTCATATTTTTTACTAGAAGGCAATCCCGTACCTTTTGGTGTTGCTATCTCACTGATAGCAAATTTTTATATTTTCACAGTGGAGGATCACAGCTAATGTTAAGAAAAATTATAGAGAATAAGTGAGATTCATGGCAAAAGTAGCAGCACTACGTATAGTATATCTAATTAAATAAAAAAATTTATTAAAAAAATGTATTTGGGTGTTTTTTTTTTACCTTTGACCTCATTATGGCACGGGTTGGCACCGTCCAATGAGCTTGAAAATTTGCTACATCATTTTTGGCATCAGATCGCATATTTTGATCGCTACCCGAATTTGAAATTCCGAAAAAAAATTAACGCCGGGTCTAATGTACATACATGTTTACATACATATCGACGCTTCCAAACAATACTGTACTAAGTCTGAAAACTGAGTTTTGCAGGAGAAGCTCTCAAAGTTTAAACTCGATATGAAACTTCAGTTGTATGCTAAGTATATTTTCACTTATAACTTCTGTTTGGATTGAACCAAAGCTGCTCAAGGAAATGATCAAAATAATTTTGTTTCAAAAAATATCAATAAAAATTATCCAAAAATTATTTTGTTTTGTTGAAATTTAATTTTTTCGTTTAAAGTTGAAACAATAGTTTTTTGATATAATTGTTTTGATAATTATCAAAACAAAAAAAATTTGATATTTTTTTTGATAACAGTTGAAACGAAATGGATTTTGTTATGGTTTTTACGTTTATAATATCGAATATTTCAACAGAAACAAAATTTTTTTTTTGTTTATTGTTAAAAATAACGTTATTTTGCAGCCTTGGATTGAACGACAACATCAAAGTTAGGGTACGCTTTATATAAAACCGTAAAAAAAATTAAAACTTGCTACGTTGTTTTTCATGGTAAGCTCTCAAAGTTTTATTCTGTAAAAATCTCGAGTTGTATTATATGTACACTTTTGCTTATAACTTTTGATTGGATTGTCCGATACCCAAAATTTGACAGCATCCAAATTAAGACACGGCCGGGAAAATGTATTAATTCGACTTAGTACAGTATTGTTTGGAAGCGTCGATATATACTCGCAAACTAAAAAGGACAAAATAAAGTTTTTATTTTTGTCTACAGCAGATATTTTAACAATCATTCATTAAGAATCAGAGAAAGAATCCATTGTAAATCATTAAGTAATCACATTCAGCAGTGAACATTCCTGTTTTCCGAAAATTAAATTACTGAGGAAGGAAAACCATTTATATTGAAAATTCATCAGTGTTTATATGAAAGTATTCACTGGTGCCTCCTCAGTATTGGGGGAAGTTCATCTCAGTGATTCATGAAGGACTCACTTCGGATTTTTACTGCGGGGTACATACGTATACATGTAGATACAAAGGTGAACTCAAAGCACTTAACATAATATTATGAACAACACAGGCTTTTAAAATAATTAAGCTATTGCCGTTTTCTTTTCTCGAAAAAATGTTGCCCTGTTTGATTTTCTTAGCCATTTTGTAAGCTTGTGTGGTGATTTCAACGAATGTTGTCCTCTGACTAAGTAAGTGGGCACCATTAACTACAAATTCAGCCATTTTATAGAAAGTCATGTTACGTAATTCGATAATTGAGATATTAAAGGGCAACATTTTTTGTCAGAAAAGAAAACGCCTTATGATGTAAGTGGTAACACTTTTAATATAATTTTGACCGCATTTTCTTGCTCCAAATTCAGTTTATCACATTTTAATGATTCATGTAAAAGTGAAGAGCAGGAGAGCAAAATCGTACCCTTTTCTGGAATAATATTTTTCATTACTTTTATTACCGTGTTTTTAACTATTTCGATTTTTTTCAAGAGTTCTTTGGAGAGAAGAATGTAATCAGTAAACTCTGCTAAATTAATTAACTGACATAGTAGGAGACATAATTTCTCTTGAAGTAATTCACGATGATTATATTCATAAAAATTGAGCAAATTATGAGACTGATCAATACTCTGTATAATAGACTTCCAAATTATGCCAAAGTGCTTTCCATAAAAGTACCGCTTGTTCACATTAAGTAAAGCCGTCGTTGCATGTATTTTCACCTTATAATTTGTCTGACTACAAATAGAATGACATAAGGCTGTAAAAAGCTGCGTTGTCCAACAGAGATCCTCATACCTATCCATACAAAAGAATACGCTTTCATTTTGTAGTAGATTTCCAACAGCATGGCAGGAGTTCCATTTAACTTTCGAAGTACCAGAGCAGCGTATACCATCATTTAATTTTTTTATTGTACACTTTATTAGATTTCTGTCCGATGCCTTTTGAAAATGCTTCTCAGTCAACAATTGCATGAGGTTACCTATAGTGCGTACCGCATTGCAGCGTACTTTATCATTGTCACAACAAGAAGCTGTTGCCTGCTTTATTAAACTCCATAAAACATCATCGGATATTCGCTCACTACCGCTTTCTAGACTGTTTTCTACTAAAATATCGCTGATATTTCCCAAAGCCCAAATTATTTTTACTCGTGCAGTCAAATCCTTAACACTTGTAAGTTCCAAAATCAACTCTGCGATATTTTCAATATAAACAAGGTTAATACGCATGGACGAAAACGTAGCGAAAACAGATAGTGCTCTAACAGCTGTAGCTCGAATCATGGGATCTGCCGCATTATCACTGCACACACCAGTTAAAACGGTAAGTGAGGAGATTCGTGTTGATTGGGGTAAATTTTCAAAAACTTTTACACCTATGTTCGAAATGGAGTCAATTAGTGCAATTTTCACTGCATGCGATTCTCCCTCCAGTTGTATTTGATAACAAATGGAAGGTAGTATACGAACCCAGAAACATATAAAATTGTTGCCATTTGCATTTTTATTTCTCTCCAAAATTATATTCATTTCATACGCAATAGTATAAAGAGATTTTGATCCAGACAATCGAATTTCAGGTAAACCATCATTTAAAGCTTCTTCTATAACAAACGCAACTGCGTCTAAATGGTCGTCCAAAAGCAATTCATAATGCATTGCCATTGCGGACAATAGTTGCCAACTTTTAATTCGTATAGTAGAGTCTATTTCGAACTTGTCGGTTCGAGATTCATCTCGTAAATATCCCAAATTTTTTAAAGTTTTTGTAGTTAAGCTTCCACTTAAATTTAATGCTTTAACGACGCCAGTAGGTATTTCGGGCGTCACAAACATATTTTCAAACACTGTTAATGCTAAGACTTGTACTTGGCAGTCACTATGCGAAACAAATTTTCTCATAACATTAACGAAGCAGTATAAAATATCGCTTTCAAATTTAGTTAATACAACCACTTGGATCAAAGCTGTCGCGCATTTCAGTGCTTGTATCAGCGTCGGTATTGAATCCTCCTTTTCTATTATTGACGTTAGAGATTTAAATGTTGACAGAACTGTTAAGCCCAACTTTTGTGGGAGAGGTACAAAAGCCGATGATTTATTTCTATATTCTGCATGGCGAAACAACAATTTTAAGTTCAGAAATAGGTAAATACATACTTGAATTGCGGCAGAACGGCATTTTGAACATTGATCCGTTTCACTCGCGAAGAGTATATCCCTCCGAGTGTTGCTATTATATTCCATTTTGGAAGGGAATAATGACTGCCAATATAAATACAGTACATGGTACGGAACAATCTTTACCACGCTACCGATTAGAAATATTGATGCAATTCGTATTTCGTTATTTTTATTTTTATAGATATCATGCGGACAGATTTGTTCGCCGCTAGCAATTAAAACACATTGGTTATCTTCTGACTTATCATTGCTTTGACCAGGTTCAAAGACTGTACTTGTGCCACGAATCTTTTTCGGATTTGGAAACTTTCTGCATATGTTTCTATGAATCTTCTGTTCATCTGATATTAGTTCAACCAATGAAACCTCGGGATCATGTGATGACGGGAAAACTTTCTGTGGACGCAACTCTCTTCCTTGTGTAATCAGATTTCCGAAAAACATGTAGGTCATCGAAATACCTAAAAGTTCGCCTATAAGTAATTGCGCCTCATCTTTACACAATTTAACTAACTTCCGCAGTAAAATCAAAGTGTGAAGAATTATTTCTTCACAATTGACAGCATAGTCATTCTCGTAGTAATTCATTTTGCTCAAGAATTTAAATAAGGCTTTACACGAAACTATATGGCCGTCAGAGAGTGTAGAGTTTTCAATGTCGTTCATTATTGTATCCACACAGTGCAAAACTGCTTCAGTGTAAATTTTGTTATTCATGTTTAATCGACTATAAACACAAGATTCTGGACAAAATAATTTTTTTAAAACTATCATTCGATAATGGGGGAAATAATTTATAATGTTTGATAATGCATTCAAAGCAAAGATCTCCTTTTCATCACATTTGGATTGAATACTGTTGAGAACATGGATTAAAGAATATATTATATGTTCTATTTTCTCGCCATTTTCATCTAAGAATTTCAATGATTGAATATTAAGAAATTTATGTACACTTTCAATTACTGTTTCGCAGCTATATTCTAGGAAATTTATTATAACATCAAATATATGAAGATTTTCTGCATTAATCCCATTTTTCTTGGTAGAAGCTTTCACAGGAAATTTCCTTCGCTCCATTTTGTTACATGTCCGTGTCCAAATTTACCCGGCGTCTCCTCAAAACAGAATTCTGTCATCACAAGCACCATTATAACATAGATTTCAAATGGAGACCGCCTCTGTCTTCTGGTATAACAGAGATGCCAAGGCAATTGCTTTACGCCGAAACTCCACAAAACAAAAATTATGTTAATTTTGTCTACCAGAATCATGTCTAAAATCCATGTTTGCATATGCGTGGGCACTTCATTATGTTAGACATAATTTGCAAAATGGCGCCGAATTGGCATGCCGTGTACGCAGAAGCACTTAGAAAGTTAAAAAAAATTGTTTAAAATTGGCGATGATGCTCGCAAACTGTATATATGCACTTAATGTTCTTTTTATTTATTTTTTAAGCCCAAACACTCAAGCCAAATGGACGCCGTGCGAAATTTCACGTTCAATGTGGAGATGTTGCCACTGTGAATTTTTCGTTGAAATGAAAAATTAGCTGTCAAATCACCAAACTGACAGCTCATGTTAAGGCAATCTTGTTAAAGCAATTGCCTTGGCATCTCTGTTATACCAGAAGACAGAGGCGGTCTCCATTTGAAATCTATGTTATAATGGTGCTTGTGATGACAGAATTCTGTTTTGAGGAGACGCCGGGTTAACAAGATTGCCTTAACATGAGCTGTCAGTTTGGTGATTTGACAGCCAATTTTTCATTTCTACGAAAAATTCACAGTGGTAACATCTCCACATTGAACGTGAAATTTCGCACGGCGTCCATTTGGCTTGAGTGTTTGGGCTTAAAAAATAAATAAAAAGAACATTAAGTGCATATATACAGTTTGCGAGCATCATCGCCAATTTTAAACAATTTTTTTAACTTTCTAAGTGCTTCTGCGTACACGGCATGCCAATTCGGCGCCATTTTGCAAATTATGTCTAACATAATGAAGTGCCCACGCATATGCAAACATGGATTTTAGACATGATTCTGGTAGACAAAATTAACATAATTTTTGTTTTGTGGAGTTTCGGCGTTAGTGATGTGCCGAGTACCAGTGGTGTCATTTCCCTTCGATTAGGGTACCAACGACACCACCGAGTACAATTAAATACTCGATACTTTTGTTGCGGAACGGAGTACTTTTTTATAGGCCATTTACATATACGAGATTATCTACTTTTTTCGAGGTTGACACAAAATCTTCGATTGAAATTCGAGGTTTGCCATACAAAAATCCGCTACCAAAAATTCGCGATTTAAAATGAATCTCGAGATTATCACGATAGTTTTCTCAATGCAACCCTGTGTTCTTCGTGTTATCGATATTTTTTGGCGAATTTGGGAGAAACGTCAAAATGAAAAGTAAACAAAATGGACGCCAGACGCCAGTAAGTATGGCCCAACAAGAATCGTATCGCAATAGTAAGTCGCTCTTCTTCTTTCTGTTTTATAGGTTATGAAATGATCGTCTTTTTTTTTAATTATACTTTCTTTAACGTGTTAATCGTGCAAAAGCTTGTGTGTTTGCTAGCGTTTTTCAAGTTAAATAAAAACAAAATATCTGTTTTTCACATTCGTGAAAACAGCCATCGAACGGTAGTTGCCTATTCTCTTTTGACTGCTACTACCATATTATTATTGGGTCATGCAGGTAAGGAAAATTGACAGTTGACAATCCCTCTCCCAGCAAATCTAGATTTCATGTTATATGTAAACGGGTAGATTGGCGAATCGAGATTTACTGAAAATCTCGTTATATGTAAACATGGGGGCCTATTACGAATTAATACGATACACGCTAAACGCTTGCAGTCGGGTATTTCGTATTACGAAATAATTTCTATCGTGTAAAACCCGATAGACTGTAATGAAAATAAAGTTAACGCATAACTAATTGAACCCTAAACAAATGTCATTCAAGATAGTGCACCTAGCGGGCATGTGGAATTCATAATATGGAAACTCATTTTATACGATACGCTTGCAAGCGGCCGATAGCTATCGTATGACAATCCATAATAAGGGGAATGGTATTACTCGATGCTTTATCACTCCGATATTTCGCCGATATCAATACCTTGTGAAAATGTGATGACGGATTTATCGATAACATTGCTGTTCGAACTAACACTAATGTAGTTCCTTTTACACTTCCCAATAAACACAACGGATTCGCCTCGAATTCGAGACGAATCGCTTCTCTGATTATATTATCGCGGCGATAGTTCGCGACGATAGATCGGCGAATCCGAATTCCCAGGCGAGTCACCCCTCATTAGCGATTCGCGCATTTTTATATTCTCGGATCGTTGGCGAATACATTCTAGAAAATCTTCTTCTGCGAATCCACCTCGAACTCGCCACGATATCATCTGAGCTTTTCAATCTCTTGAGTAGAGTTTTAAATGGTAAATTAAAGCCCAATAGGGAATTTCTTCGTGTAAAGCAAGATTTAATAAAATTAATAAATGCTATTGCAATAATTGATTTTTCTCGAGTCCATTTCGAACTCGATACGAGTCCGAAAAATTACTGTGGCGAATATAATCGGTTCCACTCTCACATTACTAAATGACTGAACACATCTCTAAAGAAACTGCCAGAACTAGAAGAAGAGACCAGATAATTTCCAGTGTTGCCAGAATTTTCCAGATTGCGTTTGACAGACTATATAAGGCGGCGAGCTGGCGCTCCGCAGTCAGTCGTAACTTAACCGTATAAGTGTTAACATCAAGTCAAGTAAAACAAGTGTAGACTTTTTAGTCGTGAAATAAAGCGGTGTGAATTAAGAAGTAAATAAAGACTTTTATTTAACAATTCAGCGATACGAACCCGATAGAAATAATCGAGCTATCGACAAATACGTAACAATTGGTGTCAGAAGTGGGATTGTTAAATAAATTCCAGGACCAAGGATAACGAAGCAAGGATAACGAAACAAGGATAATGAAATAAGGATAATGGCAAAGTTAAACGAACTGAAAACCCAAGAGCTTAAAAAGGAGTTAGAAAAGAGAAACCTGAGTACAAGCGGCAATAAAATTGAACTACAGGCAAGGTTAAGAGTAGCTATGGAAGCATATAACATTAATGTAGATGAGTTTGATTTCAACGATGATGTGGAAGAGGTCCAAAAGGAAGAAACCCAGAAGGAAGAGGCTCCACGGTCAGTAGCAAACGTAGACATGAACTCGATATTGGCTGTACTGACACAAATATCGGCCAAAATGGAAGATCAACAGGCACAGATGTCGGCAAAAATGGAAGAACAACAGGCACAGATAACGTCCAAAATGGAATTGCAACAGTCAGTACTTTCATCACAGGTATCCGGCATTGCGGCTCAGTTGGAGGCACAAGAAGAACGCATGTCCTTACAATTCAAGGCGCAGGATGCAAAAATTATACAAGTTAAGGAAGTCCTTGAAGACAGACAAGAAAAATTAGAAGACGATGTAAAAGCATTGAAAGCCCGTCTTCAGGATATTCAGCTAAGTCGTCCAGTCGCTTCAACTGCTACACAGAAGATAATCCCTCCGTCGTTTGATGGAAGTGGTCCATTTCAAGTATTCAAGCTACAATTTGAGAAAACGGCAGTTGTAAATAATTGGAGTGCGGAGGACAAAGTCGCTGCCCTGTTCGTAGGATTGAAAGGACCTGCAGCAGAAATATTACAGACTGTTAGCGAGGGCGAAAGGAACAGCTATGACGCAATTATGGGTGCCATTGAAAGACGTTATGGTAGCGAGCACAGGAAGCAGATATACCAAATGGAGTTGCAGAATCGCTTCCAGAAACCAAATGAGACGTTAAAAGAATTTTCTTCTAAGATTGAGAGGTTACCTCATTTGGCAAACGCAGGAGCACCTCAAGAATTCATCGAAAGAATGAAAATTCAAAGCTTCATCAATGGAATACGAGATATTGGAACGAAGCGGGCTACCTATGCAAATCCAAAAGAAACTTTCGCTGAAACGGTCTCATATGCCTTGACACAAGAAACAGCATCTCTATTGAGCAAGCCCACTTACAAGGCTCATCGGGTGGAAGTGAATGCGTCAGACTTGCCAACTAAGATATTGGAGGTGTTGAATGAATTGCAGAAAAAGAGGAATGGAGCTGTGAGATGCTTCAGGTGCAGGAAAACGGGACACATAGCACGTCATTGGAGCAACGGCTCCAATAATTTCAGCACTATGGACGAGCGAAAGCGCAAGGCTGACGGGCATGAGCAGATGTCCAAATCAATAGATCGCCAAAAAGGGACCATACAAGGAAATACTGATGCAATATTGCGAAAACCATGTAACCTCGAACGAAAGAATTCCTCCAGAGCTGAGCGGAAGGAAGTCATCGTAAATGTTCGGCGAATGACAATAACATCCACAGACGAATGGGATGCGGAACAGCTAAGGAAGTGTCAGCTTGAAGATCCAGATCTGGCACGTGTAATGATCGGTTTGGAGCAAAATGAACGACCATCAAAAGAACAGATGTCAGCAGAGAGTCCTGTTGCCAAATCATAGCACAGTGGAATAGTTTGCAATTGGTAAATGGTTGTCTACATCGTGTTTGGGAGAGTGAAGATGGTCAAAGTTCTAAAACATTGATAGTTGTTCCAAGGAAAAGAATACCGGATGTGCTAAATGAACTACACAATGGTCCAAGTGGAGGTCATCTTGGAGTAACAAAGACGGTAGAGAAAATCAAGAAGAGGTTTTATTGGGTCGGCTGCCGTCAGACAGTTGTTGAGTGGATTGCGAACTGCGATGTGTGGATAAAGGCTAAGGGTCCCAAATCCAGGAGTCATGGGCTGATGAAACAATACAACTCAGGAGCACCATTTGAGAGAATTGCCATGGATGTAGCTGGGCCATTTCCTACTAGCAAACTTCGAAACAAATATGTACTGGTGGTAATGGATTACTTCAGCAAATGGCCGGAGGTGTACCCGATTCCAAATCAAGAAGCAGAAACTATAGCCGAAGTATTCACCAACAATTGGGTGGCGAGATATGGTGCACCTATAGAGCTACATTCTGACCAAGGAAGGAACTTCGAATCAGTAGTGTTTCAGGAGATGTGCAAGACACTGGGTATTAGGAAAACCCGAACCCGAACACTATTGAAAGTGAAATAAGGCCTTTATTTCAAAAAAGGCTTTATTACACTTCGAAAGAGAAATAAAGCCTTAAAGGCCTTATTGCCCTTTCATTTTTTTTAATGAAACAAGTTGGACAGACGGTTGGATGAAGATGAAACGATTTTGATATTTTGTCGCGTTGTACAACAAATTGGAAGGTTAGTGGATATGTTTGGCAAACTTCATTATTTTTCCTCGCTGAAGTGAAAGCATCGCGCGCATCACTTTGAAAATAAGAAATAAAAGTGGCAAAATTTAATAAATTACTACAAAAATTTTGCCAACATGTGCAATATTAAGTGCGAAAAATGTAAACAGTTAACTTATATATTTTTATAACACAAAAATTAGCTTTTTTTAATTATTACGTGTTGTACATTGGCTTGTTGTTTACTGTTCAAAGCGTTGGTAAAAATTATGTTTGACGATAAATCGACGTTGAAGTTGGAGCGTTGGTGGCGAAGCATGCGATTTATCGTACGACGGTGTAGTACGATAAATTGTATGGTTAATGGGCGGCATTATTTGCTTGGGCGCACATGCATACATATGTAGACACACGTATATACACAAACAACTCTACTGCAGCTGACCCATATCGTTCCGGTTAGATTATGACCGTGACACGAAACAGGTCTGCTATGTGGAACGAAGCTATTATAACACAGTTTAGTAAACGAAATGCTGTTATCAACAACAACAAAAACAAAAAATTTAACAGTGTAACAAGAGTATCAAAAACGAAAAAAAACAAAAAAAATTAAAACTATTCAGGGAATAAAGATGACGATGTTATTGTATTACAATAAGAAGGAAGAAATAATTATATGTTGTTTAGTTTTTAAGAAAAATGTGTTCTATTTAATGTAAAACAGTACAATTTTGATCACAATAAATCATAAATATAAAAAATTATGCACGTGTGTTCTTCAATTATTTACTTAAAATCGTGAAAATGGTCCGGGGATGGCTGTGAGCGCCGGCCGCGGGCGCGAGCCGCGGCGCGGACGCATGAACCGGCGGACGCGGATGGGAGCGGGGGCGGACGCACAGCCGGAAATCAAATCTTCGTGATAACCCCAATCATATCGGTAGTTGGTTGTCACTTATGTTTAATAAAAAAATAATAAGGCTTTATTGCACAATTGAGTAAATTTTATAAAGGCTTTATTTCACTTTCGAAGTGTAATAAAGCCTTTTTTGAAATAAAGGCCTTATTTCACTTTCAATAGTGTAATAAGGCCTTAAAGGGCTTATTTCGCAAGGCGCAGTTGCACCCCGCCTGAGTTTGTATCTCGCTCCCACTTATGCGTAATCATATGATTTTCTATATATAGGTGAACTCTTTCCTCTCTCACTTAATACCCATCAATGTTGATGTAAATACCAGTCACATATGATCCATCAAGCGTGATATATTAATCCGTCAAATATGATCCATCACACTTGATATACGAATCTATCACAGCTGAGCCATCAAATTTGATGCCTGAACCTTTCAAAAATGAGCCACAAACAAATCTATCATAGTCTATATTTATTATATTCATTACACAGATATTATTTACATATGTATATGAAATAAAATTAGATTTCTAACACAAAAAATATACTTTTTACTGCTCGCGGTGATGGCTAAGCTCGACAGTCTTGCATACGCCTCTCTCGAATTCTATGGAGTCGTCTTCTTGGAAGACATCTGAAATTGAATTCAAAAAAAAATATATATATGTAAATGTACATAATAAAGCTGGTTTGACTTAAATATGTATGTACTTGTCTTTATTCTTTAAAAACCGGTTATTAATTATTATTTTTTATTATCTTTATTCACTATTAAATTATATTTTTAGCACACGAAAGAACGCGTTCAACTAGCTTCCACGAATTTGATTTTTTTTAAACGAATTATGAAAAAAGCAACCCTGTCCTCTCACAGATGATAAAAAAGTGTGTCAATGCATTAGTGTGAAACTTTTGCATGTGTTAGTTTCCATCACACGGGTTTTGCAGGGAGGTGGCTGCACTGCAAAACGAGGTTGATTTATGAGGTTGTCTCGATTGAAACAGCTGGAAATTTTTTTTTAGACAGGAGTAATTTCCTTGTTCGAGTAAATTTCATTCACCATTGTTGGTGTTCTGGCAATAATGACGTTTTGTACTCTCTTATTCAGTTACTAGATATCTTAAATGTAACTTTTTTATTATTCAAAATCCTGTAATTAATTCTTTTCTTCCTCCACTAAGAGTCTAAACAAATTTTAAATGAGCAATTGTATCCGAAATTTGCATTGATTTATTTTTATTCTTCTAGATGGTTATATGGTTTTGCTGTATTTTCCAGATCTCAATCTATATAGATTGCACGTAAATTTTTTTTTTATTTTCAAATAGGCAAGCTTTCGAGCCAACCTCTATAAGTAGGCCTTTCATGGGGAAAGCTTAATTAAAATTTCCCATCTCAACCTTGACAATCGTTCCAATGGCGGGATATGCACATGTGTTGGTGATGGACAAACTGGTTCTCCAGGGTTGCCATGAACACTTCTTATTGTGAAAATACGTAACACATGGTTATTCGGTGACTTAGTACTTTCAAATGTACATATTATAAAATGTTCTTATGCGCTCTATACAATTTTAAAATTTACATAGTTCACAGAAAATTAATTAATTATTTACCACGTATTTATACTATTGTTTCATTAATCAGATTTTCCTGTCTCTTACCAATTTTATAATTTGAGCGTAAGACAACAATGTCTATTAATATTCCCAACGCACACTAATAGAATTTTACAGTAGCAAATTTACTAGGGCACGAATAAAATCGACTTTTTTGAGATAGTTTCATGGGAAAAATGCTTGAGGCATTTTATTTTGAAAGTTTTGGTAATTCCATCTTGCTTGTGTCATTTCTAGCGTCACACCAGAATATAGACATCCAAATAACAGTAAAATCACGCCACTGAACAAGCGGAGTCACGCCACTTTTACGCTGAAGACATATCGAGGCGAGGCGGCGTGACGCTGCGACAGCGACAGTCCCTGGACGTGAGAATGTCGGTGCGATATCAGCGACTAAAGCATTATAAAAATGCCAACGACCGTCCCTGCAGAAGACTAGTTGCTGTCACATTTCAATATTTCATTCACGAATAAAAGTTTTCTTTCGTTTGGATCACAATTTTTTTTTATAAAATAATAAACTAAATAATTAAATTTATTAATTTAATGCCTTAGATTTTTCTTACATTTGTTCGTGTATAAATACTGCTAGTTTTTTTTTGTTCCGCTAAATTTATTGAGTTGTGAAAATTTTCATATTTCATAATGCAGTGGCAGCTCGCTGTCGTCACCAAGATTAGAAATCAGTCTAAGTGATGGCAACGTAATTTTTTTAATTGCTTTCATAAGAACGCGAGCGAACAGCAAATCGGTGCAACCCTGTCCTCTCACAGATGATAAAAAAGTGTGTCAATGCGTTAGTGTGAAACTTTTGCATGTGTTAGTTTCCATCACACGGGTTTTGCAGGGAGGTGGCTGCACTGCAAAACGAGGTTGATTTATGAGGTTGTCTCGATTGAAACAACTGGAAATTTTTTTTTAGACAGGAGTAATTTCCTTGTTCGAGTAAATTTCATTCACCATTGTTGGTGTTCTGGCAATAATGACGTTTTGTACTCTCTTATTCAGTTACTAGATATCTTAAATATAACTTTTTTATTATTCAAAATCCTGTAATTAATTCTTTTCTTCCTCCACTAAGAGTCTAAACAAATTTTAAATGAGCAATTGTATCCGAAATTTGCATTGATTTATTTTTATTCTTCTAGATGGTTATATGGTTTTGCTGTATTTTCCAGATCTCAATCTATATAGATTGCACGTAAATTTTTTTTATTTTCAAATAGGCAAGCTTTCGAGCCAACCTCTATAAGTAGGCCTTTCATGGGGAAAGCTTAACTAAAATTTCCCATCTCAACCTTGACAATCGTTCCAATGGCGGGATATGCACATGTGTTGGTGATGGACAAACTGGTTCTCCAGGGTTGCCATGAACACTTCTTATTGTGAAAATACGTAACACATGGTTATTCGGTGACTTAGTACTTTCAAATGTACATATTATAAAATGTTCTTATGCGCTCTATACAATTTTAAAATTTACATAGTTCACAGAAAATTAATTAATTATTTACCACGTATTTATACTATTGTTTCATTAATCAGATTTTCCTGTCTCTTACCAATTTTATAATTTGAGCGTAAGACAACAATGTCTATTAATATTCCCAACGCACACTAATAGAATTTTACAGTAACAAATTTACTAGGGCACGAATAAAATCGACTTTTTTGAGATAGTTTCATGGGAAAATGCTTGAGGCATTTTATTTTGAAAGTTTTGGTAATTCCATCTCGCTTGTGTCATTTCTAGCGTCACACCAGGATATAGACATCCAAATAACAGTAAAATCACGCCACTGAACAAGCGGAGTCACGCCACTTTTACGCTGAAGACATATCGAGGCGAGGCGGCGTGACGCTGCGACAGCGACAGTCCCTGGACGTGAGAATGTCGGTGCGATATCAGCGACTAAAGCATTATAAAAATGCCAACGACCGTCCCTGCAGAAGACTAGTTGCTGTCGCATTTCAATATTTCATTCACGAATAAAAGTTTTCTTTCGTTTGGATCACAATTTTTTTTTATAAAATAATAAACTAAATAATTAAATTTATTAATTTAATGCCTTAGATTTTTCTTACATTTGTTCGTGTATAAATACTGCTAGTTTTTTCTTGTTCCGCTAAATTTATTGAGTTGTGAAAATTTTCATATTTCATAATGCAGTGGCAGCTCGCTGTCGTCACCAAGATTAGAAATCAGTCTAAGGGCCGTTTACTCAACATCTGATCAATTTAATCGTCGGTTAGTTTGACGTAAATTGTATGGTGACCTGTCAAATAAATTGCTTAACCGGACAAAAATCTGTGGTTAAGTGCTTAACCGGAGGTTGAGTAAACGGCCCTAAGTGATGGCAACGTAATTTTTTTAATTGCTTTCATAAGAACGCGAGGGCTTTAATCGTAACAGAACGTCGTTGACGTAGTGTCGTGTCGTTACGTTTTGATTCTGTTCTCACCATTATGCACTACACTACACCACTGTCATACCATACATAAACGAAAGGAAACGGGATTCTTGCAGGCTAATAAGAAAAAGTGCAAGGCACGTTCTAATAAGAAAAATTTCAGGACAGCGGTGGTGAGAGTTGGAAAAAAGGCGGTTGAGAATGTTTCTCGTTGGAAAAGTCTGAGCTTTTATTTTAATTCTAATAAGGATTTTTTTTTAATGCTTGTGTAAAGTGCTAAAATATGTTGAAGTGAAAATTCAACATAAATAAAATTAAAATTAAATTGTGCTTATCTGCAATTCATAGTATGAAAACGCAATTTTAAGCCTTAATATCTATTACATGTAAAGAAAGTAAAGTACTATGAATGTTATGCAAAAGCAAATAAATTAAAATTTTGAATTATGGCAATTCAAATCAAAAGACAACAACAAATGTAAAATCAATGAAATTCACCATGCAAAATTGGTTGGTGTGGTGTGAGGAAAATGAATAGTGAACATGCAACAGCAAAAGCAGCTCCTGGTGAGTCAGCAGAAGCCACAATTACTGTAGCATCAGCCAATGAATTGAATCGGCAATATCAGCAACATCAGCAGCAACAACAACAACAGCAGCAGCAACAGCAACAACAACAATATTTAATTGAACAACAGTACCTCAGCCAAATTTGTTATTTGCAACATTTTCGCCAACATTACGATTATTATTATTATCAGCAGCACCAGCAACAGCGTTATCGGTTGCCGGTGTTGCCGCGTTTACAATTGCAAATACAGCAACAACAAGACCAACACCAATAACCACCAACAACGACAACAACAAAAAAACACATCAGCACAACATCAATCAGTAACAACAACAATCCCCATAGCACCAACAACAACAAACAGCCGTAAAATTTTGCCACCGCAACAACAACAGCAAATTGGGTTTGGCACAACAACAACAAACAGCCGTAAAATTTTGCCACTACAACAACAACAGCAAATTGGGTTTGGCACAACAACAACAGCAAATCGGTGACACCACCACCAAAGGTTCACCGCAACGGGTGGTGAGTGAAGACAAAGGGGCGTACTTATGTAAGGGTTTTTTTTGCTGAAATTTATTGATTTATTTTTCTTGTAGAAAAGAAGGGAGAAAAAAAATAATAGTAAAATTTTTTTTTAAATTTATATACTTTAAAAAAAAATTTTACTATTATTTTTTTTCTCCCTTCTTTTCTACAAGAAAATTCTACGCAATTAGGGATACAAAAACGCGCCATTGCTATTTTAATTTGGATTTGAAGAAGTTAAAAGGTGAAATAACTTTTTATAAAAATAAGTGGTGATAAAATAAAATAAAAATGAAGAAAAGCATAATTTTGGAAAAGATGTGTGCTATGGAAGCTCGCCACCAGAACTCAGAAGATCGCCTCACATAGCACGTCATTGTAGCAACGGCTCCAGCAATTTCAGCACTATGGATGAGCGAAAGCGCAAGGCTGACGGGCATGAGCAGATGTCCAAATCAATAGATCGCCAAAAAGGGACCATACAAGAAATACTGATGCAATATTGCGAAAACCATGTAACCTCGAACGAAAGAATTCCTCCAGAGCTAAACCGAAGGAAGCCATCGTAAATGTTCGGCGAATGACAATAACATCCACAGACGAATGGGATGCGGAACAGCTAAGGAAGTGTCAGCTTGAAGATCCAGATCTGGCACGTGTAATGATCGGTTTGGAGCAAAATGAACGACCATCAAAAGAACAGATGTCAGCAGAGAGTCCTGTTGCCAAATCATATTGGGCACAGTGGAATAGTTTGCAATTGGTAAATGGTTGTCTACATCGTGTTTGGGAGAGTGAAGATTGTCAAAGTTCTAAAACATTGATAGTTGTTCCAAGGAAAAGAATACCGGATGTGCTAAATGAACTACACAATGGTCCAAGTGGAGGTCATCTTGGAGTAACAAAGACGGTAGAGAAAATCAAGAAGAGGTTTTATTGGGTCGGCTGCCGTCAGACAGTTGTTGAGTGGATTGCGAACTGCGATGTGTGCATAAAGGCTAAGGGTCCCAAATCCAGGAGTCATGGGCTGATGAAACAATACAACTCAGGAGCATGGTATAAGTATACCAGGTAAAACAAACGTCAAGTTTTCGTCGCCATATTAACCACCTGACAATTAAGCAGATTATGACATTTCGTGCTGCCATACTCAATGATAAAAATCCTCCATTAATAGTATTTTTCACTGCTTTGTTTTAAAAATAAATTGTAACCATGGTATTCATAGTAACGCATTTTTTCAATTTGAATTGAAAGAAATTTTTTCAATTTGAAAAAATTACACATCCTGCAGTAAATTTGTTTCACTGCTGAATGATCATTGATGATTCTTCTGAGTATAATTTTTTATTATTATTATTATTTTTTTTTTGAAAAAAGCAAACCATTTATATGAAAAATTCAGCAGTCTTTATTTGAAAGTACTCACTGATGCCTCCTCAGTCATAGATGAATTTCATCAGTGATTCATAAAAGATTCATTTCGGATTTTTACTTCGCGGAATATCAGTTTGGCCGTACTACAAAGTAGCCCCTTTCCGGTATTCTCGGTGAGTTTTTAATTTAGTTTAGTAGTTACGATCACTTTTAATTTAGGCTTTGTGATCACTCTGGTATATATTTTGGGGAGGTTTTGGAGATTGATCTATTATAACTCCATATCGGCGCATAAAGTGCAATACCGCGTATCCGCTACCACCCAAATTTTACAGGAGGCAGTAAAAACTGTTTTAATTCAAAACGGTTCGGAATTTTTAAAACCCACATCCAAACCAAGGTAGATTTTTGGATTATATTCTTAATCCAAATATCATTTTGGCGAAAAACAGTTAAGGGCCGTTTTCACCATCTCCGGTTAAGCACTTTACCAGAGATTTTTGCTCGGTTAAGCAATTTATTTGACAGCTCGCCATACAATTTACGTCAAACTAACCAGCGATTAAATTAACCAGAGATGGTGAAACCGGCCCTAAATGTGCAGTTATTGGCTTACTTACATATGTATTTATAAGCGGTTTTGCGTCTTTTATTTTGTTCAATAGTGACGTATAGGCGGTTTTGCAGGCGTACGTAAAAACTTTTCTTCAATAAAGCAAAGTTATAATCCGTTTCGTGTTTATGAAAGTATAATCAACTTTAGTACATTACAGTACAGTTATAAAGCAATAACACCTATTATTCGCAATATTGGTTCGAAAAATTTCCTTAAAAAAAGCGGTTTTGAAACTGTGTCATTATTTGGAATTGCGTTGTGTGAATCTCAAAATTGTTGCATGAATGGATGGGGACGGACGCCAAGAACGTATTTTTGATGAAATCTCATTTTTGGCAAAAATGTCACGCGGTTTTGCACTTTAAACGACGATATGTATGTACACCACCATACCAAGTGAGCTTTTCAGTCTATATATGTATGTATGTACATATGTACGTCCAATCCAATTACAAAAAAATATGTAACCTAGATTTTAAAAATATGAGCTGCTTATTTCTGCGGTGCAATAATACCAAATATGGCTGCAAAGACGGTGATATACAATTTTTCCAATTTCCGACGATACCCTTTATTCGCGGAGGGTGGATGAAGATTTGTGGAGTGAGCGAAGAGGAGCTATCGGAAGTTCCATAAATCTGCTTTCTCTTTCTGTCCTTTGATTATTGAAATACCCAAACTTTCAAACAAAAATCTACGCATTCAAAAAATAAAAGTCTGGCATCGCTATATTGCAAAACTGACATAAGATTAAACTTCAAAAATCTGCTTTTTAATCAAAAAGACATCGTCAAAATGACAATGCACATACCTGTATTTTTTATACCATGCTCAGGAGCACCATTTGAGAGAATTGCCATGGATGTAGCTGGGCCATTTCCTACTAGCAAACTTGGAAACAAATATGTACTGGTGGTAATGGATTACTTCAGCAAATGGCCGGAGGTGTACCCGATTCCAAATCAAGAAGCAGACCCTATAGCCGAAGTATTCACCAACAATTGGGTGGCGAGATATGGTGCACCTATAGAGCTACATTCTGACCAAGGAAGGAACTTCGAATCAGTAGTGTTTCAGGAGATGTGCAAGACACTGGGTATTAGGAAAACCCGAACCCGAACACTATTGAAAGTGAAATAAGGCCTTTATTTCAAAAAAGGCTTTATTACACTTCGAAAGAGAAATAAAGTCTTAAAGGCCTTATTGCCCTTTCATTTTTTTTAATGAAACAAGTTGGACAGACGGTTGGATGAAGATGAAACGATTTTGATATTTTGTCGCGTTGTACAACAAATTGGAAGGTTAGTGGATATGTTTGGCAAACTTCATTATTTTTCCTCGCTGAAGTGAAAGCATCGCGCGCATCACTTTGAAAATAAGAAATAAAAGTGGCAAAATTTAATAAATTACTACAAAAATTTTGCCAACATGTGCAATATTAAGTGCGAAAAATGTAAACAGTTAACTTATATATTTTTATAACACAAAAATTAGCTTTTTTTAATTATTACGTGTTGTACAGTGGCTTGTTGTTTACTGTTCAAAGCGTTGGTAAAAATTATGTTTGACGATAAATCGACGTTGAAGTTGGAGCGTTGGTGGCGAAGCATGCGATTTATCGTACGACGGTGTAGTACGATAAATTGTATGGTTAATGGGCGGCATTATTTGCTTGGGCGCACATGCATACATATGTAGACACACGTATATACACAAACAACTCTACTGCAGCTGACCCATATCGTTCCGGTTAGATTATGACCGTGACACGAAACAGGTCTGCTATTTGGAACGAAGCTATTATAACACAGTTTAGTAAACGAAATGCTGTTATCAACAACAACAAAAACAAAAAATTTAACAGTGTAACAAGAGTATCAAAAACGAAAAAAAACAAAAAAAAATTAAAACTATTCAGGGAATAAAGATGACGATGTTATTGTATTACAATAACAAGGAAGAAATAATTATATGTTGTTTAGTTTTTAAGAAAAATGTGTTCTATTTAATGTAAAACAGTACAATTTTGATCACAATAAATCATAAATATAAAAAATTATGCACGTGTGTTCTTCAATTATTTACTTAAAATCGTGAAAATGGTCCGGGGATGGCTGTGAGCGCCGGCCGCGGGCGCGAGCCGCGGCGCGGACGCATGAACCGGCGGACGCGGATGGGAGCGGGGGCGGACGCACAGCCGGAAATCAAATCTTCGTGATAACCCCAATCATATCGGTAGTTGGTTGTCACTTATGTTTAATAAAAAAATAATAAGGCTTTATTGCACAATTGAGTAAATTTTATAAAGGCTTTATTTCACTTTCGAAGTGTAATAAAGCCTTTTTTGAAATAAAGGCCTTATTTCACTTTCAATAGTGTAATAAGGCCTTAAAGGGCTTATTTCGCAAGGCGCAGTTGCACCCCGCCTGAGTTTGCATCTCGCTCCCACTTATGCGTAATCATATGATTTTCTATATATAGGTGAACTCTTTCCTCTCTCACTTAATACCCATCAATGTTGATGTAAATACCAGTCACATATGATCCATCAAGCGTGATATATTAATCCGTCAAATATGATCCATCACACTTGATATACGAATCTATCACAGCTGAGCCATCAAATTTGATGCCTGAACCTTTCAAAAATGAGCCACAAACAAATCTATCATAGTCTATATTTATTATATTCATTACACAGATATTATTTACATATGTATATGAAATAAAATTAGATTTCTAACACAAAAAATATACTTTTTACTGCTCGCGGTGATGGCTAAGCTCGACAGTCTTGCATACGCCTCTCTCGAATTCTATGGAGTCGTCTTCTTGGAAGACATCTGAAATTGAATTCAAAAAAAATATATATATGTAAATGTACATAATAAAGCTGGTTTGACTTAAATATGTATGTACTTATCTTTATTCTTTAAAAACCGGTTATTAATTATTATTTTTTATTATCTTTATTCACTATTAAATTATATTTTTAGCACACGAAAGAACGCGTTCAACTAACTTCCACGAATTTGATTTTTTTTAAACGAATTATGAAAAAAGCAACCCTGTCCTCTCACAGATGATAAAAAAGTGTGTCAATGCATTAGTGTGAAACTTTTGCATGTGTTAGTTTCCATCACACGGGTTTTGCAGGGAGGTGGATGCACTGCAAAACGAGGTTGATTTATGAGGTTGTCTCGATTGAAACAGCTGGAAATTTTTTTTTAGACAGGAGTAATTTCCTTGTTCGAGTAAATTTCATTCACCATTGTTGGTGTTCTGGCAATAATGACGTTTTGTACTCTCTTATTCAGTTACTAGATATCTTAAATGTAACTTTTTTATTATTCAAAATCCTGTAATTAATTCTTTTCTTCCTCCACTAAGAGTCTAAACAAATTTTAAATGAGCAATTGTATCCGAAATTTGCATTGATTTATTTTTATTCTTCTAGATGGTTATATGGTTTTGCTGTATTTTCCAGATCTCAATCTATATAGATTGCACGTAAATTTTTTTTTTATTTTCAAATAGGCAAGTTTTCGAGCCAACCTCTATAAGTAGGCCTTTCATGGGGAAAGCTTAATTAAAATTTCCCATCTCAACCTTGACAATCGTTCCAATGGCGGGATATGCACATGTGTTGGTGATGGACAAACTGGTTCTCCAGGGTTGCCATGAACACTTCTTATTGTGAAAATACGTAACACATGGTTATTAGGTGACTTAGTACTTTCAAATGTACATATTATAAAATGTTCTTATGCGCTCTATACAATTTTAAAATTTACATAGTTCACAGAAAATTAATTAATTATTTACCACGTATTTATACTATTGTTTCATTAATCAGATTTTCCTGTCTCTTACCAATTTTATAATTTGAGCGTAAGACAACAATGTCTATTAATATTCCCAACGCACACTAATAGAATTTTACAGTAGCAAATTTACTAGGGCACGAATAAAATCGACTTTTTTGAGATAGTTTCATGGGAAAAATGCTTGAGGCATTTTATTTTGAAAGTTTTGGTAATTCCATCTTGCTTGTGTCATTTCTAGCGTCACACCAGAATATAGACATCCAAATAACAGTAAAATCACGCCACTGAACAAGCGGAGTCACGCCACTTTTACGCTGAAGACATATCGAGGCGAGGCGGCGTGACGCTGCGACAGCGACAGTCCCTGGACGTGAGAATGTCGGTGCGATATCAGCGACTAAAGCATTATAAAAATGCCAACGACCGTCCCTGCAGAAGACTAGTTGCTGTCACATTTCAATATTTCATTCACGAATAAAAGTTTTCTTTCGTTTGGATCACAATTTTTTTTTATAAAATAATAAACTAAATAATTAAATTTATTAATTTAATGCCTTAGATTTTTCTTACATTTGTTCGTGTATAAATACTGCTAGTTTTTTTTTGTTCCGCTAAATTTATTGAGTTGTGAAAATTTTCATATTTCATAATGCAGTGGCAGCTCGCTGTCGTCACCAAGATTAGAAATCAGTCTAAGTGATGGCAACGTAATTTAATTTTAATTGCTTTCATAAGAACGCGAGCGAACAGCAAATCGGTGCAACCCTGTCCTCTCACAGATGATAAAAAAGTGTGTCAATGCGTTAGTGTGAAACTTTTGCATGTGTTAGTTTCCATCACACGGGTTTTGCAGGGAGGTGGCTGCACTGCAAAACGAGGTTGATTTATGAGGTTGTCTCGATTGAAACAGCTGGAAATTTTTTTTTAGACAGGAGTAATTTCCTTGTTCGAGTAAATTTCATTCACCATTGTTGGTGTTCTGGCAATAATGACGTTTTGTACTCTCTTATTCAGTTACTAGATATCTTAAATGTAACTTTTTTATTATTCAAAATCCTGTAATTAATTCTTTTCTTCCTCCACTAAGAGTCTAAACAAATTTTAAATGAGCAATTGTATCCGAAATTTGCATTGATTTATTTTTATTCTTCTAGATGGTTATATGGTTTTGCTGTATTTTCCAGATCTCAATCTATATAGATTGCACGTAAATTTTTTTTATTTTCAAATAGGCAAGCTTTCGAGCCAACCTCTATAAGTAGGCCTTTCATGGGGAAAGCTTAACTAAAATTTCCCATCTCAACCTTGACAATCGTTCCAATGGCGGGATATGCACATGTGTTGGTGATGGACAAACTGGTTCTCCAGGGTTGCCATGAACACTTCTTATTGTGAAAATACGTAACACATGGTTATTCGGTGACTTAGTACTTTCAAATGTACATATTATAAAATGTTCTTATGCGCTCTATACAATTTTAAAATTTACATAGTTCACAGAAAATTAATTAATTATTTACCACGTATTTATACTATTGTTTCATTAATCAGATTTTCCTGTCTCTTACCAATTTTATGATTTGAGCGTAAGACAACAATGTCTATTAATATTCCCAACGCACACTAATAGAATTTTACAGTAGCAAATTTACTAGGGCACGAATAAAATCGACTTTTTTGAGATAGTTTCATGGGAAAATGCTTGAGGCATTTTATTTTGAAAGTTTTGGTAATTCCATCTCGCTTGTGTCATTTCTAGCGTCACACCAGAATATAGACATCCAAATAACAGTAAAATCACGCCACTGAACAAGCGGAGTCACGCCACTTTTACGCTGAAGACATATCGAGGCGAGGCGGCGTGACGCTGCGACAGCGACAGTCCCTGGACGCACACTGGGGCCGAGCGTGCTCAAAATTCAGTTTTTAAATAATGAGTTTTTCAAAAAAATAAAGCATTGTTCCCTATGAAATTCTACACTTCTGGCCCAATTTTCAGCTTTCTATCGTTTTTCAGTTTTGAGTTATCCATACACAAACATGGCAAATTTTCCAAAAAATATTTTTTTTCAAAGTGAGAAATTTTAATGTGTATTTGAAATAGTTGGTGTAAGAGAAGGATATAAAATTTTATTATTCTGCTTTTTCCATAACATTAAGTGAAGCTTATATAATCGATGAGTGTTTTTTTTTGGAACTAAATGTTTTAAAAAATTAATTTTTAGTATAAAACTAAACGTACCTCTTTTTTTTAAATATTTTTTTTTCAAAATGGATTTTTTTTAATTTGCGCAAAAAAGTAGTAAATGTAAAAATGCAGCAGTAAAATATGGTCCTTTGTGACAAAGAATCCGAGTTCAGAACCAAAAGCAAAGTGCGCATTTTAAAATAAAGTGAGTTTAAAAATTGCATTCCAATTTTAGTTAAAAAAAAAAACACCTATATCTGGTTGAATTTGATTCTGTTCTATATTAAATTTAGTTGATCCATTATTTACTGGTTACTTTAATTACAAATTGTGGTTAAGTTTACTTTTCAAGCCAGTTTTCTTTAATTTAGACTTGTAAGTTGGATTATAATATGAGTTCTTTGAAGCACAAGTTGTGTTACTCCAATTTTATGTTTTTTTATGTTAGGCATGAAAATATGTGGGGAAATACGTGTTCTGCTTAAAACGCTAACGTTGAAACTCCTAATTCCCATATAAACATACTTGTGACAACATAAAACTTTTAATATCTCGAAACAAAAAATTGGAGAAAACCATTTTTGTATACATAGTACATATGTACATATTTCATCAATGGGTTAATAAATAGCCGCTAATTGGTTAATATAATACAAATTGGCTATTTTTGTACAGACATACTAATATAATAATTATATAAAACAATGGCGGTATTATAACTCTGACGAGTTCTATGGCCGAGCTTCTGTCTCAATTCGAGGTGTGCTCCTTTTGTTTTTGCGTGGACCTACAGTTTTATGCCGGCTCCGAACGGCGAATGCATTTTTTTTGAGAAGCTTTTTCATGGCAGAAATACTCTCGGAGGGTATGCCGCCCACTGCCGAGAGGTGACCGCTGCTCTTAAAAAAACCCAATAATTGGATTTTTACTAATTAGAAAAATTTTTTTGGTGTTTGCTCGGACTGGGGTTTGAACCCGAGACCTCTGGCATAGCAGGCGAGCTCTCTACCCACTGCACCACTGCGGCCACCATACCACAGACATACCAATTGTGATTTAAATAATTTATTTACAGATCTTAAAAAAAACTGGTCACCAGTAGGTTAATTCATGATCACCATGGGTTAATTTTCCAAAGATTACTGGTTTTAGTGTAGATACAACTAATATGATTTAAATATTTTGATCTAAGAATTAAGTGAAAAAATTTGGTTAAAAATGGGTTAATGCGTGGTCGTTAAGGGGTTAAAATTCTTGGGATTTACTATTTTAGTATCGATATACCGATTCTGATTCAAGAAAATTAAACTCGAAATTAAAATAAAAAACATAGGTCACCAACGGGTTAACTCATGGCCGTCAATGGGTTAAGATGCTATAGATTAACAGCTTTAGTGCAGATAAAGCGATTCTGATGTAAAAAAGTTAATTTCAGAATTTTGAACGTCCTCATATATATAAGTGGCCCCAGTGTGGGACGTGAGAATGTCGGTGCGATATCAGCGACTAAAGCATTATAAAAATGCCAACGACCGTCCCTGCAGAAGACTAGTTGCTGTCACATTTCAATATTTCATTCACGAATAAAAGTTTTCTTTCGTTTGGATCACAATTTTTTTTTATAAAATAATAAACTAAATAATTAAATTTATTAATTTAATGCCTTAGATTTTTCTTACATTTGTTCGTGTATAAATACTGCTAGTTTTTTTTTGTTCCGCTAAATTTATTGAGTTGTGAAAATTTTCATATTTCATAATGCAGTGGCAGCTCGCTGTCGTCACCAAGATTAGAAATCAGTCTAAGTGATGGCAACGTAATTTTTTTAATTGCTTTCATAAGAACGCGAGGGCTTTAATCGTAACAGAACGTCGTTGACGTAGTGTCGTGTCGTTACATTTTGATTCTGTTCTCACCATTATGCACTACACTACACCACTGTCATACCATACATAAACGAAAGGAAACGGGATTCTTGCAGGCTAATAAGAAAAAGTGGAAGGCACGTTCTAATAAGAAAAATTTCAGGACAGCGGTGGTGAGAGTTGGAAAAAAGGCGGTTGAGAATGTTTCTCGTTGGAAAAGTCTGAGCTTTTATTTTAATTCTAATAAGGATTTTTTTTAATGCTTGTGTAAAGTGCTAAAATATGTTGAAGTGAAAATTCAACATAAATACAATTAAAATTAAATTGTGCTTATCTGCAATTCATAGTATGAAAACGCAATTTTAAGCCTTAATATCTATTACATGTAAAGAAAGTAAAGTACTATGAATGTTATGCAAAACCAAATAAATTAAAATTTTGAATTATGGCAATTCAAATCAAAAGACAACAACAAATGTAAAATCAATGAAATTCACCATGCAAAATTGGTTGGTGTGGTGTGAGGAAAATGAATAGTGAACATGCAACAGCAAAAGCAGCTCCTGGTGAGTCAGCAGAAGCCACAATTACTGTAGCAACAGCCAATGAATTGAATCGGCAATATCAGCAACATCAGCAGCAACAACAACAACAGCAGCAGCAACAGCAACAACAACAATATTTAATTGAACAACAGTACCTCAGCCAAATTTGTTATTTGCAACATTTTCGCCAACATTACGATTATTATTATTATCAGCAGCAGCAGCAACAGCGTTATCGGTTGCCGGTGTTGCCGCGTTTACAATTGCAAATACAGCAACAACAAGACCAACACCAATAACCACCAACAACGACAACAACAAAAAAACACATCAGCACAACATCAATCAGTAACAACAACAATCCCCATAGCACCAACAACAACAACAACAAACAGCCGTAAAATTTTGCCACCGCAACAACAACAGCAAATTGGGTTTGGCACAACAACAACAAACAGCCGTAAAATTTTGCCACTACAACAACAACAGCAAATTGGGTTTGGCACAACAACAACAGCAAATCGGTGACACCACCACCAAAGGTTCACCGCAACGGGTGGTGAGTGAAGACAAAGGGGCGTACTTATGTAAGGTTTTTTTTTGCTGAAATTTATTGATTTATTTTTCTTGTAGAAAAGAAGGGAGAAAAAAAATAATAGTAAAATTTTTTTTTAAATTTATATACTTTAAAAAAAAATTTTACTATTATTTTTTTTCTCCCTTCTTTTCTACAAGAAAATTCTACGCAATTAGGGATACAAAAACGCGCCATTGCTATTTTAATTTGGATTTGAAGAAGTTAAAAGGTGAAATAACTTTTTATAAAAATAAGTGGTGATAAAATAAAATAAAAATGAAGAAAAGCATAATTTTGGATAAGATGTGTGCTATGGAAGCTCGCCACCAGAACTCAGAAGATCGCCTCACATAGCACGTCATTGTAGCAACGGCTCCAGCAATTTCAGCACTATGGATGAGCGAAAGCGCAAGGCTGACGGGCATGAGCAGATGTCCAAATCAATAGATCGCCAAAAAGGGACCATACAAGAAATACTGATGCAATATTGCGAAAACCATGTAACCTCGAACGAAAGAATTCCTCCAGAGCTAAACCGAAGGAAGCCATCGTAAATGTTCGGCGAATGACAATAACATCCACAGACGAATGGGATGCGGAACAGCTAAGGAAGTGTCAGCTTGAAGATCCAGATCTGGCACGTGTAATGATCGGTTTGGAGCAAAATGAACGACCATCAAAAGAACAGATGTCAGCAGAGAGTCCTGTTGCCAAATCATATTGGGCACAGTGGAATAGTTTGCAATTGGTAAATGGTTGTCTACATCGTGTTTGGGAGAGTGAAGATGGTCAAAGTTCTAAAACATTGATAGTTGTTCCAAGGAAAAGAATACCGGATGTGCTAATTGAACTACACAATGGTCCAAGTGGAGGTCATCTTGGAGTAACAAAGACGGTAGAGAAAATCAAGAAGAGGTTTTATTGGGTCGGCTGCCGTCAGACAGTTGTTGAGTGGATTGCGAACTGCGATGTGTGCATAAAGGCTAAGGGTCCCAAATCCAGGAGTCATGGGCTGATGAAACAATACAACTCAGGAGCACCATTTGAGAGAATTGCCATGGATGTAGCTGGGCCATTTCCTACTAGCAAACTTGGAAACAAATATGTACTGGTGGTAATGGATTACTTCAGCAAATGGCCGGAGGTGTACCCGATTCCAAATCAAGAAGCAGACCCTATAGCCGAAGTATTCACCAACAATTGGGTGGCGAGATATGGTGCACCTATAGAGCTACATTCTGACCAAGGAAGGAACTTCGAATCAGTAGTGTTTCAGGAGATGTGCAAGACACTGGGTATTAGGAAAACCCGAACCCGAACACTATTGAAAGTGAAATAAGGCCTTTATTTCAAAAAAGGCTTTATTACACTTCGAAAGAGAAATAAAGTCTTAAAGGCCTTATTGCCCTTTCATTTTTTTTAATGAAACAAGTTGGACAGACGGTTGGATGAAGATGAAACGATTTTGATATTTTGTCGCGTTGTACAACAAATTGGAAGGTTAGTGGATATGTTTGGCAAACTTCATTATTTTTCCTCGCTGAAGTGAAAGCATCGCGCGCATCACTTTGAAAATAAGAAATAAAAGTGGCAAAATTTAATAAATTACTACAAAAATTTTGCCAACATGTGCAATATTAAGTGCGAAAAATGTAAACAGTTAACTTATATATTTTTATAACACAAAAATTAGCTTTTTTTAATTATTACGTGTTGTACATTGGCTTGTTGTTTACTGTTCAAAGCGTTGGTAAAAATTATGTTTGACGATAAATCGACGTTGAAGTTGGAGCGTTGGTGGCGAAGCATGCGATTTATCGTACGACGGTGTAGTACGATAAATTGTATGGTTAATGGGCGGCATTATTTGCTTGGGCGCACATGCATACATATGTAGACACACGTATATACACAAACAACTCTACTGCAGCTGACCCATATCGTTCCGGTTAGATTATGACCGTGACACGAAACAGGTCTGCTATTTGGAACGAAGCTATTATAACACAGTTTAGTAAACGAAATGCTGTTATCAACAACAACAAAAACAAAAAATTTAACAGTGTAACAAGAGTATCAAAAACGAAAAAAAACAAAAAAAATTAAAACTATTCAGGGAATAAAGATGACGATGTTATTGTATTACAATAACAAGGAAGAAATAATTATATGTTGTTTAGTTTTTAAGAAAAATGTGTTCTATTTAATGTAAAACAGTACAATTTTGATCACAATAAATCATAAATATAAAAAATTATGCACGTGTGTTCTTCAATTATTTACTTAAAATCGTGAAAATGGTCCGGGGATGGCTGTGAGCGCCGGCCGCGGGCGCGAGCCGCGGCGCGGACGCATGAACCGGCGGACGAGGATGGGAGCGGGGGCGGACGCACAGCCGGAAATCAAATCTTCGTGATAACCCCAATCATATCGGTAGTTGGTTGTCACTTATGTTTAATAAAAAAATAATAAGGCTTTATTGCACAATTGAGTAAATTTTATAAAGGCTTTATTTCACTTTCGAAGTGTAATAAAGCCTTTTTTGAAATAAAGGCCTTATTTCACTTTCAATAGTGTAATAAGGCCTTAAAGGGCTTATTTCGCAAGGCGCAGTTGCACCCCGCCTGAGTTTGCATTTCGCTCCCACTTATGCGTAATCATATGATTTTCTATATATAGGTGAACTCTTTCCTCTCTCACTTAATACCCATCAATGTTGATGTAAATACCAGTCACATATGATCCATCAAGCGTGATATATTAATCCGTCAAATATGATCCATCACACTTGATATACGAATCTATCACAGCTGAGCCATCAAATTTGATGCCTGAACCTTTCAAAAATGAGCCACAAACAAATCTATCATAGTCTATATTTATTATATTCATTACACAGATATTATTTACATATGTATATGAAATAAAATTAGATTTCTAACACAAAAAATATACTTTTTACTGCTCGCGGTGATGGCTAAGCTCGACAGTCTTGCATACGCCTCTCTCGAATTCTATGGAGTCGTCTTCTTGGAAGACATCTGAAATTGAATTCAAAAAAAATATATATATGTAAATGTACATAATAAAGCTGGTTTGACTTAAATATGTATGTACTTATCTTTATTCTTTAAAAACCGGTTATTAATTATTATTTTTTATTATCTTTATTCACTATTAAATTATATTTTTAGCACACGAAAGAACGCGTTCAACTAACTTCCACGAATTTGATTTTTTTTAAACGAATTATGAAAAAAGCCACCCTGTCCTCTCACAGATGATAAAAAAGTGTGTCAATGCATTAGTGTGAAACTTTTGCATGTGTTAGTTTCCATCACACGGGTTTTGCAGGGAGGTGGCTGCACTGCAAAACGAGGTTGATTTATGAGGTTGTCTCGATTGAAACAGCTGGAAATTTTTTTTTAGACAGGAGTAATTTCCTTGTTCGAGTAAATTTCATTCACCATTGTTGGTGTTCTGGCAATAATGACGTTTTGTACTCTCTTATTCAGTTACTAGATATCTTAAATGTAACTTTTTTATTATTCAAAATCCTGTAATTAATTCTTTTCTTCCTCCACTAAAAGTCTAAACAAATTTTAAATGAGCAATTGTATCCGAAATTTGCATTGATTTATTTTTATTCTTCTAGATGGTTATATGGTTTTGCTGTATTTTCCAGATCTCAATCTATATAGATTGCACGTAAATTTTTTTTTTATTTTCAAATAGGCAAGCTTTCGAGCCAACCTCTATAAGTAGGCCTTTCATGGGGAAAGCTTAATTAAAATTTCCCATCTCAACCTTGACAATCGTTCCAATGGCGGGATATGCACATGTGTTGGTGATGGACAAACTGGTTCTCCAGGGTTGCCATGAACACTTCTTATTGTGAAAATACGTAACACATGGTTATTCGGTGACTTAGTACTTTCAAATGTACATATTATAAAATGTTCTTATGCGCTCTATACAATTTAAAAATTTACATAGTTCACAGAAAATTAATTAATTATTTACCACGTATTTATACTATTGTTTCATTAATCAGATTTTCCTGTCTCTTACCAATTTTATAATTTGAGCGTAAGACAACAATGTCTATTAATATTCCCAACGCACACTAATAGAATTTTACAGTAGCAAATTTACTAGGGCACGAATAAAATCGACTTTTTTGAGATAGTTTCATGGGAAAAATGCTTGAGGCATTTTATTTTGAAAGTTTTGGTAATTCCATCTTGCTTGTGTCATTTCTAGCGTCACACCAGAATATAGACATCCAAATAACAGTAAAATCACGCCACTGAACAAGCGGAGTCACGCCACTTTTACGCTGAAGACATATCGAGGCGAGGCGGCGTGACGCTGCGACAGCGACAGTCCCTGGACGTGAGAATGTCGGTGCGATATCAGCGACTAAAGCATTATAAAAATGCCAACGACCGTCCCTGCAGAAGACTAGTTGCTGTCACATTTCAATATTTCATTCACGAATAAAAGTTTTCTTTCGTTTGGATCACAATTTTTTTTTATAAAATAATAAACTAAATAATTAAATTTATTAATTTAATGCCTTAGATTTTTCTTACATTTGTTCGTGTATAAATACTGCTAGTTTTTTTTTGTTCCGCTAAATTTATTGAGTTGTGAAAATTTTCATATTTTATAATGCAGTGGCAGCTCGCTGTCGTCACCAAGATTAGAAATCAGTCTAAGTGATGGCAACGTAATTTTTTTAATTGCTTTCGTAAGAACGCGAGCGAACAGCAAATCGGTGCAACCCTGTCCTCTCACAGATGATAAAAAAGTGTGTCAATGCGTTAGTGTGAAACTTTTGCATGTATTAGTTTCCATCACACGGGTTTTGCAGGGAGGTGGCTGCACTGCAAAACGAGGTTGATTTATGAGGTTGTCTCGATTGTAACAGCTGGAAATTTTTTTTTAGACAGGGGTAATTTCCTTGTTCGAGTAAATTTCATTCACCATTGTTGGTGTTCTGGCAATAATGACGTTTTGTACTCTCTTATTCAGTTACTAGATATCTTAAATGTAACTTTTTTATTATTCAAAATCCTGTAATTAATTCTTTTCTTCCTCCACTAAGAGTCTAAACAAATTTTAAATGAGCAATTGTATCCGAAATTTGCATTGATTTATTTTTATTCTTCTAGATGGTTATATGGTTTTGCTGTATTTTCCAGATCTCAATCTATATAGATTGCACGTAAATTTTTTTTTATTTTCAAATAGGCAAGCTTTCGAGCCAACCTCTATAAGTAGGCCTTTCATGGGGAAAGCTTAACTAAAATTTCCCATCTCAACCTTGACAATCGTTCCAATGGCGGGATATGCACATGTGTTGGTGATGGACAAACTGGTTCTCCAGGGTTGCCATGAACACTTCTTATTGTGAAAATACGTAACACATGGTTATTCGGTGACTTAGTACTTTCAAATGTACATATTATAAAATGTTCTTATGCGCTCTATACAATTTTAAAATTTACATAGTTCACAGAAAATTAATTAATTATTTACCACGTATTTATACTATTGTTTCATTAATCAGATTTTCCTGTCTCTTACCAATTTTATAATTTGAGCGTAAGACAACAATGTCTATTAATATTCCCAACGCACACTAATAGAATTTTACAGTAGCAAATTTACTAGGGCACGAATAAAATCGACTTTTTTGAGATAGTTTCATGGGAAAATGCTTGAGGCATTTTATTTTGAAAGTTTTGGTAATTCCATCTCGCTTGTGTCATTTCTAGCGTCACACCAGAATATAGACATCCAAATAACAGTAAAATCACGCCACTGAACAAGCGGAGTCACGCCACTTTTACGCTGAAGACATATCGAGGCGAGGCGGCGTGACGCTGCGACAGCGACAGTCCCTGGACGTGAGAATGTCGGTGCGATATCAGCGACTAAAGCATTATAAAAATGCCAACGACCGTCCCTGCAGAAGACTAGTTGCTGTCACATTTCAATATTTCATTCACGAATAAAAGTTTTCTTTCGTTTGTATCACAATTTTTTTTTATAAAATAATAAACTAAATAATTAAATTTATTAATTTAATGCCTTAGATTTTTCTTACATTTGTTCGTGTATAAATACTGCTAGTTTTTTTTTGTTCCGCTAAATTTATTGAGTTGTGAAAATTTTCATATTTCATAATGCAGTGGCAGCTCGCTGTCGTCACCAAGATTAGAAATCAGTCTAAATGATGGCAACGTAATTTTTTTAATTGCTTTCATAAGAACGCGAGGGCTTTAATCGTAACAGAACGTCGTTGACGTAGTGTCGTGTCGTTACGTTTTGATTCTGTTCTCACCATTATGCACTACACTACACCACTGTCATACCATACATAAACGAAAGGAAACGGGATTCTTGCAGGCTAATAAGAAAAAGTGGAAGGCACGTTCTAATAAGAAAAATTTCAGGACAGCGGTGGTGAGAGTTGGAAAAAAGGCGGTTGAGAATGTTTCTCGTTGGAAAAGTCTGAGCTTTTATTTTAATTCTAATAAGGATTTTTTTTTAATGCTTGTGTAAAGTGCTAAAATATGTTGAAGTGAAAATTCAACATAAATACAATTAAAATTAAATTGTGCTTATCTGCAATTCATAGTATGAAAACGCAATTTTAAGCCTTAATATCTATTACATGTAAAGAAAGTAAAGTACTATGAATGTTATGCAAAAGCAAATAAATTAAAATTTTGAATTATGGCAATTCAAATCAAAAGACAACAACAAATGTAAAATCAATGAAACTCACCATGCAAAATTGGTTGGTGTGGTGTGAGGAAAATGAATAGTGAACATGCAACAGCAAAAGCAGCTCCTGGTGAGTCAGCAGAAGCCACAATTACTGTAGCAACAGCCAATGAATTGAATCGGCAATATCAGCAACATCAGCAGCAACAACAACAACAGCAGCAGCAACAGCAACAACAACAATATTTAATTGAACAACAGTACCTCAGCCAAATTTGTTATTTGCAACATTTTCGCCAACATTACGATTATTATTATTATCAGCAGCAGCAGCAACAGCGTTATCGGTTGCCGGTGTTGCCGCGTTTACAATTGCAAATACAGCAACAACAAGACCAACACCAATAACCACCAACAACGACAACAACAAAAAAACACATCAGCACAACATCAATCAGTAACAACAACAATCCCCATAGCACCAACAACAACAACAACAAACAGCCGTGAAATTTTGCCACCGCAACAACAACAGCAAATTGGGTTTGGCACAACAACAACAAACAGCCGTAAAATTTTGCCACTACAACAACAACAGCAAATTGGGTTTGGCACAACAACAACAGCAAATCGGTGACACCACCACCAAAGGTTCACCGCAACGGGTGGTGAGTGAAGACAAAGGGGCGTACTTATGTAAGGGTTTTTTTTGCTGAAATTTATTGATTTATTTTTCTTGTAGAAAAGAAGGGAGAAAAATAATAATAGTAAAATTTTTTTTTAAATTTATATACTTTAAAAAAAAATTTTACTATTATTTTTTTTCTCCCTTCTTTTCTACAAGAAAAATAAATCAATAAATTTCAGCAAAAAAAACCCTTACATAAGTACTAGTTGCTGTTGTAAAGTGAAATAAGGTGAAGAGGTTGTGTAGGGAAACGTTACGAGCTCAGAGTGAATTAAAGAACCGGATAAACTAAACCACAAAGATAACATGTACATATAGGCCGCAAATAACATTACATAAAATCCATTAACAGAAAAGTTCCCGTACCCAACTCCATTTTCCTTTTCTTTTTTTTTATATTATATACTTGTATATCTTGTCCTGGAGAGAGGAAATAAATCCTTTCGAATACATTTCCATCTTCTTGCATTTAGCATCCAGATTAATTTAATTAGTCTAATTTAAACAAAGATTTGTATCGATTTAATTTTGAAATAACGCCGCAACGAGTGAGCATAGATATAAGCTGAGTATAACAGACCTTTCTAAAATAATTTTAGTATATCTACATATATACATATGTGCAACATAAGATAGTTTTGGTCCTATGTGGTTATTATGTACATGTATGTTTGGCATTCCATTTTCTTTGTAAATTAATTCCTAGCAGGCTCGCGTAGACTAAGAATTTACTTATGTATTTTTAATGAACTTTACAAATGAATTGTAAATAAAATTGTTAATTTAAAAATGGGAATGTTGACCACCCTAATTTAAAAAGGCATAGGGATTTCAGGCACGGGGTCATCAAAACATAGGTGCACTGATGACCATGGATGAGGGTGGGTCGATAAGCACCAGCGCTGCAACAACACCAGCGGCGCACCACAGGTAAGGGGTTACTGGTATTCGGGTGCGACAGCAACTATGGATTAGGGTGGGACAAAAACGCACCGGCGCTGCAACAACATCAGCAACGCCACCCCCTTGTGAGTTCGGCCTTTAACCTTTTTTTTTGATTTTCCATATATTTTAAATTTCAGCTTCTTTTATGTATTTCCAGATGCCTGTTAATAACCGGTCCTTCCGGTTGATTCACATTTAAATTCAAAGTTAACGATTTTTTTTTTCGCGATATATATGTATATTAAAATTCAAATTCACTTTGACAGTTTTTTTTTCAGTGTTTATTCAAATTAAATACACATCGATTTCAACGTATATTCAAATTTAAATTTCTAAATCTTTTCTCTTCCGTCCGCGATTATTTAAATATAACGTCCGATTATCTATTTTCCAATTTTTCCGTTGATGTCAGTATTTCCGTCCGATTTAAATTTTGGTTCAATTGTTTTGCTAACGTCCGTCTGACTTTAACGTACATTTTAAAATTCATATTCAAATTTTAACGACATTTTCTTTCGGTTCGTATTTATTTAAATTTAACTCACGCTTGGCCTCTTGAGTTTGATTTTTTTCGGGTTATCTTTTGAATTTTTCAACGGTCCGTCCGTGGCATCCGGCTAAACCGGATGTTAATATGCTTTTCAGAGCTTTTTGGCCGGGGAATTATAAAGCAAAACACAAAGTTTTATTTTTTTCTCCTACGCGTTTCGGCGCATACTTGCGTCTTCCTCAGGGAGTCTATTTATTTCCAACAAATATATAACAAGACATGTATACAAACATTAATTACATTAATACAAATTATTTAAACAATAATAAACAAACTACAATTGTTACCAAATTTTTTCCCCATTTAAACCAAACACTTACATTTAAATAAATTATGCACTTATGACTTTTCCCAATAATACATTATAAACGATTACAATTAATTTTTGTATCTACATAGTGCATTTCCTACTTTCTTTTGTCTTTTTTTCTTCTTTCTTGTGTTATTGTTGTTCTGTAAACGCAGTTTATGTTGTCGACGTCCTCTTTAAAATTCATTGCGTAATTTATTTTCTCTTGTATTCGTAAACTCTCAAGCGTTAATCTTGTTCTTGTCTTTCTCTCTATGTCTAATATTCTTGCATGGTCAAAGTCCGCTGCATGGCCAGTATCTGTTAAGTGTTGTGATAATGCTGTTGTTAGTTTGTGGTTTCTTGCGTCTGTTTTATGTTCGCCTAGTCTTACTCCTAGTGCGCGTTTTGTAGTTCCTATGTAAGTTTTGTTGCAAGGTTCGTTGGCTTTACCTTTGCATTTGATCTCGTACACTACGTTGTGTTGTTGTTCCTTGTTAATATTGTCTTTCATCTTATTAAATATTTTGTTAAGTGTTTGTTGTGGTTTGTGTGCAAAAATTAATTGGTCACTTTTTATACACTTTCTTAAAGTTTTGTTGTCCGTCAGCCCTTGTATGTATGTAACCCCCCTAAAAGTTTTGTTATTGTTGTTGTTTGTGTTCGTTGATTTCGCTTTGTGTAGTGTTTGTCTAAGCTTTGTTGTTCTTAACCACTGATCTATCACCTTATTTGGATATCCATTTTTTGTTAATATGTCTTTAATCTTTATGTTGTTTTCTTTTATGAACTCCTGGTTGCTCAATGCGAAAATTTTGTTAATAAGGTTGATTGCAGTATTCTTTTTTTGGGACCAGGGGTGGTTAGAACTATAGTTTATCCTGGAGGAGGATGTTGGTTTTGCATACCAATTTGTCAATAGTCTGTTTTCTTTTTTATGTATTGTTACGTCTAGGAAGGAAAGTTTTCCATCTTTTTCCAGTTCAGTGGTGAACTGGATTTTTCTGTGTTGCGAATTTAGTGTCTTTAAAATTTCCTCCACGTCATTAACTTTGATAATCGCGAATATATCATCTACGTATTTCGTTACGTATTTGATATATATGTCCTTTAATTTCAGTTCGGCTATCGCGTCGTCCAGTATTTTGTCAAGAACTATGTCAGCCACCGTTGGTGATAAATGGTTGCCCATCGGCATACCGTGAATTTGTTGGTAATAAGTTCTGTCGTATATAAAATAGTTGTTGTCCCTTAGGCAAAAATCCATTACGTCTAAAAATTCCTTCCTTGTCAGATTAGTATTACTTTTAAGGGATGTCCATTTTTGCATTATTGTTCGTGTAGCGAGTTGGATTGGGATATTCGTGAAGAGTGAAACGACGTCGAACGAAATAAGGACCTCATCTTCTTCTATAGTCAGATTGCTAATCCGCTCTTTAAGTTGTATTGAGTTTTTGACGTTGTAGTTTTCAGAAATTAAATGTTTGAGCTTTTGTCCTATGAATTTTGATAGTTCTAGACAGGGTATATTTGTCGATGACGAGATAGGTCGGAGGGGTGTATTAGTCTTGTGTATCTTTGGTAGTCCATAGAGTCTGGGTGCGATTGCTGCAGTGCATGTCAGTTTATGTTTTTGTGTGATATCAATGTTACCCTGCTTATATATGTTATTGACTATTGTGTTATTTTTTCTTAGCAGTTTTTGTGTTGGGTCTACTCGTATAGTTTTGTATGTTTCTTTGTCACTAATTAGTTCCATCATCTTCTCTTTGTATTCATCTTTATACATAAGTACTGTCTTGTTCCCTTTGTCTGCACTTGTAATCATGACCGAGTCCTTATTTTGTTGTATAATTTTCTTTGTATCTTCAAATATTTTTAAAATAAATTTATCCCTATTGTTGTTTTGAAACTTATTACTAAAATACTTAATTTTATTTGCTACATTGCACCTGGCAGCGTCCTTGTCCTTTTCGTCCTTTATTGTTTGAATACCTTGTTCAAGTTCCGCAATTAATCGAACCGGTGACAGTGCATTCCTTGTATTAGGTAGGGCAAATTTGTTACCTAATGAGAGGAGCCATCGCGACTCACGGGGAATTGTTAAACTGGTGTTGTTGACGAACCAGTCCTCGTTGCCGGTAAAAGCATATTTCTCTCTTTCTTTTTTTTTATTTATTTGTCTGTGTATTTTGTTGTTGTGATTTTCTTCCGTATGTGCCGCAATGTAACCTAGAAATTGTTGTTGGTGTAAGTTTTGTTGCAAGGTTCGTTGGCTTTACCTATGCATTTGATCTCGTACACTACGTTGTGTTGTTGTTCCTTGTTAATATTGTCTTTCATCTTATTAAATATTTTGTTAAGTGTTTGTTGTGGCTTGTGTGCAAAAATTAATTCGTCACTTTTTATACACTTTCTTAAAGTTTGGTTGTCCGTCAGCCCTTGTATGCATGTAACCCCCCTAAAAGTTTTGTTATTGTTGTTGTTTGTGTTCGTTGATTTCGCTTTGTGTTGTGTTTGTCTAAGTTTTGTTGTTCTTAACCACTCATCTATCACCTTATTTGGATATCCCCTGAGGAAGACCCAATTATGCGCCGAAACGCGTAGGAGAAAAAAAGAAAACTTTGTGTTTTGCTTTATAATTCACGGGCCAAAAAGCTCTGAAAAGCATATTAATGAATTCAAAATAATTGCCTAAAAATTGCTATAATTGCAAATATTACATATAAACCGGATGTTGTTTTCCTGTGATTTTCTCGTTATTGGTTTGAAAAGGCATGATATGAATTTTTTCTGTTTATGGCGCAGGACAGCAATGTAGGCAAGAACCCCGCCCAGCCGACAATGACTAGCCACAGTGCAACCCTAGATCATGCCGACCGCCATGCATTGCTGCTCCACTCGATATTCGAATGCCAACCATAACAGATGGCGCCCAACGTGCTGACTCGATGGCTTTTTGGTAAGCCAGTGACGCCTTACTATCTCGCAAGTCCCAGATGGGCAGGCCCTGCGCCGCCACTGCGTTGCGGCGAGATGGTGGGGCTGATCAGGTTGTCCAATGAGGTCATCGCTGTTGGTAGCATAGGGCGCCACAAAGAGCAGATCGTAATCGAGGTCTAACGCGAACCATAACAATATTTATGTTTTTAATTTTTTGTGCAAATGTACAAATCGTCACTTCAGCTTCCCATTCGTTCATTTTTTGTTCGCAAAAATTAAATATTAAACAACAAATTGTTAATAGCGTTTGTTGAGTGTAGGAAAGCGTATGAGTTGCAGGAATTTTACCACAAAAGAGCGAGAGGATCAGAGGATGTGAGCGAGAAAGAAGACTAGCTATTTGTAGGAATCCGCACACAGAATTTGTGTGGGTACTTTCCTAAAATGTGCCAAAATCTCTGAAGAAGAGGAAGAAAGTATAAACATTGTTGCCACAGCCTCAAAAAATTTGGTATCACAAATTGATACATTTATGGTTTTTTGGTATCACCGAAAAATGTTTGAAAAAAAAAATTATAATTAATAAAGTATGCTACTTTCGTGGTTTTAACGATATCGTTTTTTTTAATAACATAAGAATATAAAGATAATACTTAAATTTCACATGCAAATAAATATGAATACTTTGGTACTGACCGAGTAATATAAAAGTTCTATAAAATGCAATGAGTCAAACGAGCTGGGTGATCTAGTTGCCAGAGCTGATTTTGGAATTGAATTGGAGTCATTGAATCAGTTCTTAAATATTTGTCGCGCTGCCCTCCTAGTGGTCCTACCAAAAGTTTGATAAAAATAAAATTTGTTCTAAGCCAAAATAAAAATTATCTACTTATCATTCATATATAATTGCGCTTAGGTGTTTTTTTTTTTTTTTGATAAATTTAAGTACTCCATCATGAAGACGATTAAGGTGTTCCACGCAGGATTACTGTGGATGGGTACGTAGATTTTGCCCCAGAAAGAGGATTATGTGGTCCTTTCAATGAGTTATGCACCAAAATAAAGGTATTTTGAAAAAAACTAATATTTATAATTCGAAAACTATCGGCCTCCGGACTGTTCCGACTTCAGATATAGGATCGGAGGACGGTGCAACGCCCCTCTTATAAACGGTTTTTACGCCCCACTGGATCATGAAGGCATTAATTTGTGATACCAAAATTTTTGAGGTTGTGGCAACACTATTCCTAAGCGTAATTTTTGACACTAAATAGCATTTCGCACAAATGCGTTTGTTGAACTTTTGCCTTCATCTTCAGTTTGACATAAAATAGCATTCTACCCAAAATCTCACCAAACAGACCTGTTATCTTTTAAGACTTGTTTTAAATAAAAATACTGAATTATATTAAATATAAACACTACAAATTAATAGAATATTAATTTTAAGGGTGATATTATTTGATATGTACATATATATGTGTTTTATTAATCTGAGGTCTCAAGTAGTGATGAGCGATATATCGCAAACGGTGATTTTTTCACTGTGGATAAAAAATCGCAAGTCGCAACTGCGATCACTTTTTCAAAATCGCAGTTCACTACTTATTGGAACTGCTATCGATGTAGCAAGTAAGCAGTTCACCTATTTGAATCGCAAAATCAATATAAATTTCCTTTTTTTGAAAGAGTTTTTTTAGTGCTTAGCACGAAATTTTTATTTTTAATTCAATTTTTAATTGTTGGGGTAAGTGGAAAAAAATTCAACAACTATTTACAGCGAAGGTTGAGTGTATAGCTATTTCACGAAAAACCATTTTCGATCTTCAGCACTCTTTTCGGAAGTGGATGCACCGGGGATTGAACCCGAGTCCATTCCAACTTCAGCCGCAATGACCCAACGGATAAACACACTCGGCCATTGAGACTCTGTGCAAGCTGTTGGATTTTCCCCACTTTTGCCTTTTTCATTTTCAACATTAACGTTAGTGTGTATATGCTTTTGCATATATTCTCCACAAACGTGCTGAATTTTTGTTGTAGGCAGTTCGCAATGAACATTGTTGTTGGTATTTATTTTATGTATATACCAAACAACGTTAACAATTTTACTTGAAAGAGTTTTTTAGTGCTTAGCACGAAATTTTTATTTTTAATTCAATTTTTAATTGTTGGGGTAAGTGGAAAAAAATTCAACAACTATTTACAGCGAAGGTTGAGTGTATAGCTATTTCACGAAAAACCATTTTCGATCTTCAGCACTCTTTTCGGAAGTGGATGCACCGGGGATTGAACCCGAGTCCATTCCAACGTTAATGTTGAAAATGAAAAAGGCAAAAGTGGGGAAATTTTTTATTCGAATCAAAAAATTATTGTGAATCAAAAATTTATTTAGAATCGAAAATTTCATTTCATTCGCTATATCTACATATATATGTAAGTATATACATATGTTTTTACGTGCAAATGCTTGGCTAAGGCAACTGTGAAAATCTGCTTGCATTTTCTTACATACACCCTAGACGTTTGTTGACAATTTAGATTTTTTGCATTTCCTCAACTCGAGCTGGATGGTGGAATCACGTATTAAAGTATTTTTTATTTGAAATACATTTTTGATTCAAAATAATTTTTTCGCTTGTGAACGCATTTCTGCCAGGTTTGCCTTGATGTTCGACATACCGGCTTCTGTTGCCATCTAACGCTTGCTAGTTTATAGATATGCTGTTTAAGAATTAGCTTGTTTGTCACTAACGGCATACCTATGCGTTCTTTGTCAGGAAGAACCTGCTCGGTAGTGCCCTGCCTCGCAAGTTCATCCGCCCTACAATTGCCATTGATATCGCTATGTCCCGGGACTAGGCATGGGTAACACTGCGCTGCGCGGCGCAATTGCGCTAACACCAACCCTGGCGTTATTGCGCTAACTCCGATTTGGGAAATGCGCCAACTCATTATAGCGCCAACTCAATATTGCGCCAACTCAATTTTGTAATATAAAACCGACTCAATTTCGTGCGCTAACACCAGCACCAATATAGCGCTAGTGTAAAATGGCGCAACCACAACGCCAATAACAGCACCATAGTATATGTATACGTATGACACCGTCACAATTATGTATGCTTGATAGTGATCTATGTGACTCTAATTTCCAGCATATTTTCACAAATATACGGAATATGTTTCCAAATGATTATGAAAATTTTAATTAATTGTGCCCTCGTATATGTAAGCAGAATTGCGCCAAAAGAAATAAAACGGGGATGGTGAACAGTAACAAGCGAAAAATGTTATTTATCGATTATTCCATGACAATTGCGCTAAAGGTGTTATTGCGCCAGTACCGTGAGTTGGCGCCACAACTGGCGCTGGAGTTATTGTATCAGCGCCAAAAAAATTGCGCCATTACCCATGGCTACCCGGGACCTACACGAGGTGCAGACTAGGGTTGGGCGATATATCAATATATCGATATTTTTAAAATAGTACAGCCGATAATATCGACGATATTTTCAACTACCGGGCATCGATAATCGATAATTTTTTGCCATTTCGTGCCAAATTCGATATTTTTCATACATTTCTGATTCGCTTTGAATTTAGAGCCTATACACACTTGCGACTCAATCGATTTGGTCGAATTGGACTGTTGTATTCACACTACTCCAACTATTTAGTCGAATCGGTGGCAGCTATTCACACTTGAGACTAAATAGTCGTGCGATTGACAATGACATAGTGTTGCCAATGTTCACATTTTACTCAGCAAATTTTACATTAGTGGTCTTCATATAAAGTGATGAAGTATTAAATTGTTAGAGTTTATCTGCATTCTTACATGAAAGCACCTTCTTGTCAGCTGTCAACTTGATTAATAAATAAAAAACAATAAAATAAACAAAAAGTGCATACATTATTTGGCTTTGTTTCTTATTAAACTAGCAACTAACTGTCAAGTAAATGAAAAGAGAAAAACGGAAGGAATTACGCTCATAAAGGCGAAACGAACAGAAGTACAAGAAACGGAAAAATAGTAAAAATCAGCCATAAATAATTTTCATGAAATTTCATTTTCATTATTTCTATTTTAAAATGCGATTAATGACATTTGAAGAGAACAACAATATCAAGAAACATATGAAAACGGAAGTAAATATCCTTAGTTAGATAATTCTTGTCTATAACAACACCATTTCCAGATGGATTTTAGAAAGCGTCAACTGGATTTTAGAAAGGGGAAATTGGATCTTAGAAATGTCAATTGGATTTTAGAAAGGGGAAATTGGATTTTAGAAATGTCAATTGGATTTTAGAAAGGGGAAATTAGATTTTAGAAATGTCAATTGGATTTTAGAAAGGGGAAATTAGATTTTAGAATAGCCAAATGGATTTTAGAAAGGGAAAATTGGATTTTAGAAATGTCGATTTGATTTTAGAAAAGGGAAATTGGACTTTAGAAACTGTAAATTGGATTTTCGAAAATTTATATAATTATTAATTTATACTTTCATACGCAATAAAGAATTTCTATTCGAAAAATTCTGTGTAAAATTTATTTTAAACGCACATTCTGAAATCCAATTCACGCTTTCAAAAATCCAATTTTGTTTTCTAAAATCCTTTTAACGCTTTCTAAAATCCAGTTGACATTTCTAAAATCCAATTTCCCCTTTCTAAAATCCAATTGACATTTCTAAAATCCAATTTCCCCTTTCTAAAATCCAGTTAACGCTTTCTAAAATCCATCTGGAAATGGTGTAGTTAATAAGAAACGAACCTTTTGTTTTTAAACATTTTGAAAATATTAATTGAAATATTCAATCTCTACAATTTACCAAAAGTGAAATAAAAGTAGTGCTGTCAGCATGGCAACTCTTTCAACTACGAATATCACTGTTGTTGTTGTAGTCGTTCGACTAAATTGTCTCAAGTGTGAATACGTAGAAGGGCGCCTTGCTGATCAAGCAGTTGTACAACTGTTTCAGTTGGAATGAAATTGGGCTGCAAATCCAACTGTTTCAGTTGTACAACTAATTGAATGTAGTGTGAATGCTTCCATACATTCCCATGCAAATCAACATTCGACTAAATCGATTGAGTCGCAAGTGTGTATAGGCTCTTAACAGCAGAACATTTTTTAAGAAGTGGTATAACCATAATGTTCGGGGGCTTGAATTCACATTATCTTCTTCCTCAAGCAATTCTTGAATGATTTTTATGTTTATACGTCAAGATTCTTAGAATATCTGTAGACCCATCCAACTTTAACAACAAATATATAGTAAACTATAGGTCTCCGGCAAGTTTGAATTTCAGTTTTGAGATCTGTGAGAGCACCTCTAACCCCGTAAAGAAGTGGTTTTCCGCGAGACGTGCTTCCTTAATGTAAAGCCCACCCTTTCGATATATTGATATATCGATATTTTTACACGGCATAAATCGGTGTTGTTTTAAATATCGATATAATATATATCGATATATTTTTCCAATTTGCCCATCCCTAGTGCAGACGAGCCTGTTTAAAGCCCGTCTCCACATAACTTGTTTCACCAACAAAACATCTGGCTAAATAACCCGTCTACACGTGGCTGATCGTGATTCAGTTTAACATTTCTATTTCTTGCTCTTCTTAAATGTTTGTATGTTTGCTTATATTTTGCGTTTTTGTTTTGGTCTGTGTGAGATTTCGATAGATTTTCGATACAAAATTAGAGAAGACATCGATATCATCGAGGTTGACAATATGATTCAGCATGAAACAGTCTTTCAATCTTCACTCGCTCTCAGAAATTTGTATGGAAATTGGCGAGTTTCGGCACTGGTTTCCGTGTCGAAACAAGATTGAGAGAGAAAATGCATAAAAAAAGAGCGAAACACGTTATGTGGAGACATGGTATTAGAGATCTGTGACAGTCTAGTGTTATAGGCCATTTACATGTACGAGATTATCTACTTTTTTCGAGGTTTGCACAAAATCTTCGATTGAAATTCGAGATTTGCCATACAAAAATCCACTACCAAAAATTCGAGATTTAAAATGAATCTCGGATTATGACGATACTTTTCTGCATAAAACCCTGTGTTTTTCATGTTATCGATATTTTTTTGGCGAATTTGGGAGAAACGTCAAAAAGAAAAGTAAACAAAATGGACGCCAGTGAGCATTGCCCAATAAGAATCGTATCGCAATAGTAAGTTGCTCTTCTTCTTTCTGTTTTATAGGTTATGAAATTATCGTCTTTTTTTTTAGTTATACATTCTTTAACGTGTTAATCGTGCAAAAGCTTGTGTGTTTGCTAGCGTTTTTCAAGTTAAATAAAAACAAAATATCTGCTTTTTACATTCATGAAAACATCCATCGAACGGTAGTTTCCTATTCTCTTTTGACTGCTACGACCATATTATTATTGGGTCATGCAGGTAAGGAAAATTGACAGTTGATAATCGTCTCCCAGCAAATCTAGATTTCATGTTATATGTAAACGAGTACATTATCCAAAGGAAATTTATGGCTAATCACGTTATATGTAAACATGGCAGTAGTTCTGAATTGAATGAGTGGGATCCAGTGATGCCAATATTCTTGGACAAAAAATCCCTACGGCATGCCAAAAAATTCCCTACTTTTTCCTACGCTAACAAATTTCCCTGCGCCGTATTTTCTCTATATTGACATACACACACACAAAATTGATTCAAACATAGAAATTTTTATGTTTCTAAGCAGGGCCGTACCCAGGAATTTTTTTCGTGGGGGGTTTTCATCGTAGTTTTTTTTTTTTTTTGGAGAAAAATATATAACCTATTTCGTGCACTAACTAAAAATAATAAAAGAAATCTGGTTTCTAAACTGCTATTTAGAAGAAAAATTTTTTAAAATTAGGGTTTTTATAAGAAGTTTTAAATATCAGGAAAATTTTATTCATTTAAAAATTAGACTGTTCCATTGCAAACACGATGAATACTTTATTTTTGGTGATTTTATAAAAGTGAAAAAAAAAAAAATATTTTATGGACGAAAAACTCGGTTAGATTACCGATCTGTTATCAACTTTTTTTTTCATTTCCATTGAATTTCATTTTCATTTGAAAATTAAAAAATAAACAGCGCAGCAGAAGTATAAAAAATAAAAACTTATATTGTAATGCAACTGCGCAGCCTTAAGTTTCAAAAAATTATAGTCGACTGTTGCTGTATTGTGGAAATTTTTACAGCACAGCAAAGGGCAAACATAATTTCGAGTTTTTACAGCACTGTTGTTATTGTTTTTTTTTTTTAATTAATGGGAACACAATCGAAATTGTAATGTACAAAAAAAACCTATTTTAAATTTAAAATTCTGTTTATCTGTGCTTTGCTGTCGACTGATCTGTTTGAAATTACACAGTAAAGCAACAGCAAAAATAAGCATACAAATATATTCGACTGCTCTGTGCTTCGACTTCAGATATTTTCAAAGGAAATCGAAATTCAAAAGTTCTCAAAAAATTATGATAACTTTCGCAGAACAGCAACAGCTTATTTTTTGAGACTGTTGGTGTTATGCTGGCAAACAGTGCTTGGGAAGCTTTATATTTCCCTCTAATATCCTTTTATCTGTGAAGCCGTTTTCATATAGTGGGGAACATCCTTTTTGTTTCACTTGGAAAAAATCGCCAAAAATAAAGTATTCATCGAATCTTTTTAATATTACGCTTAAAATGTTTGCAATAAAACAGAATAATTTTAAAAAGAATAAAACTTTCCTGACAACTTCTTACAACTTCTTATAAAAACCCCAATAAAAACCAAATTTTTTCAATAATTGCAAAAAATCAATAAAATGTTGACTTTGACATATATGGGATGGTTGCGTTGTTATAGTCCGATTCCACCTATTTTCAGTACTAACTTTGTTGAAAATAGGTGAAATGGACTATAACAACGCAACCATCCCATATATTGGATCTTTCACACAAAAACACACAAAATGTTATAAATCAGACATATATGTGTTAGTGTAATGAATTTTCAGCCATGCAATGACTTTATGCGGTTATAAGGAAATATACTAAAATTTTAGAAAATTTATGTATGTAACATAATTTAATTTATAAGTGGTATGTCGTTAGAAGCGTACTTTAATTGTCTTTCGAACGGAGTAGATACGGTTTGCGGGTATTTGTAACTTCAGCGAGAAGAATTTTTGATTGAATTTGTAACCAAAAAAAACCCTAAATTACGTTATCTCAAAACCCTAATCATAAAAAAATGGTTTTGACCTCAGCAGGTTCAGGCCAGTCTTCCCCTATACCTGAAATTCTTGGTATTTTCTCAAATTAATTATTTGTAAACTAGTATTTTGAACATATAGCTTTGAATATGATAGAAGTAAAATTTATCTACCAGAATTTCGTGGGGGGTTCAAACACCCAAACCCCCCCCTAAATACGGCCTTTTTTCTAAGTATATTTTCAAGAACCTTCTTTTCATGTTCAAGGAAATGAAAAATTTTCTTACTTCTTATTCGTTCAGAAACTGATTTCGGAAGAATATTTAGAAGCCCGAGACATTCAGATACAATATATATATCATCGACTGGCAATCTTTCATGAGGTGACCTAATCAATCCTTATTTCGTTTTTTTAATAAAATTTTCAGTCAGCTTATAAAATATTTTCGTTTACTCCAAATAAATTTCATTTATTAACGGCTTTTCGGTTACCCCTGACGTCTACTCCAAATAAATTTCATTTATTAACGGCTTTTCGGTTACCCCTGACTGCAAACCATCTAATGGGCACGGAAGCGCATAACACCCTGGATTAACACCCTTTACCCTCTGGACAAGCCCAAAAGAAGCTGGAACATTCTTCCAGCCTTCCGCTAAGTGAAATTGATGACAATTTGTGAGCAGAACTCGTCGGCTTATCAGGGCTTAGTACCTACAACAACAACAACCCTGGATTGCCAGATCAGAACAAAGTACAATTTTGAAATATTACATTAAAGCATGCAGAAACATATTATTTGTACATAATAAAAAATTTTAGGTTCTTAGAAAAAATTAATTCATTGCAAAGGGAGGGAATATTTTTAACTTAAAAAATTCCCTACATTTAGCTAATTTTTAAAAATCTGTCCTTTTTTCCATACACTGCAAATTGAGGTCGAATTTCCCTACATGTAGATCTTTTCCCCAACTTGGCATCACTGGTGGGAGCCAAGTTTACTTAGTATGTACATATGTATTTAAAAATAAATATGTAATTCCATTTTAAGTTGACTTCTGATTTTTGGGCGTTTTTTCGCGGGATTGGGCGGTAATTTGGTCGGTAAAATTTTTTCAGTGGCAACAGTGCTTGGGACCCACCGCGTAAAAATCCTATCCAAAGAAAAAAGCAAAATAAAGCTTTGATGACAACCATGGCAAACGTTTAAAGGACTATGATTTGAGGGTATGCACCTGGAACGTCCGGACCCTTAATAGGGAAGGTGCCGCTGCCCAGCTGGTTGATTTTCTCGAGAAAGTAAAAGCTGACATCATCGCCACACAGGAAGTTCGATGGACGGGGCATGACCCAAAGAAAATCGGGTCTTGCGTCATATACCACAGTGGCCATGCAAAGGTGCACATATTTGGTGTTGGTTTTGTGGTGGGAAAGAGGCTCAGCCGCCGAGTACTGTCTTTCAGGCCAGTCAACGAGCGTCTAGCCGCTATCCGCATCAAAGCGAAGTGCTTCAACATATTGCTCATCTGTGCCCACGCCCCGACGGAAGAGAAGGATAATGCGACCAATGACTCCTTCTATGAGCTGTTAGAACAAACCTATGATCGCTGTCCTCGCCGCGATAAAAAGATCGTGCTTGGCGATTTTAATGCCAGGGTGGGCAAGGAAGGTATCTTTGGCGGCACAGTCGGAAAATTCAGTCTCCACGACGTAACTAGTCCCAATGGAAGGAGGCTGATCGATTTCGCCGGGTCCCGAAACATGGTCATTAGCAGTACCAGATTCCAGCACAAAAAAATACACCAAGCCATATGACTGTCACCTGATCGAAAAACACGAAATCAGATCGATCACGTCATGATCGACGGCAGACATAGCTCTAGCATCCTAGATGTGCGCACAATCCGTGGTCCCAATATCTACTCGGACCATTATCTTGTGGCAGCCAAGGTAGTAGCCATGGGTAATGGCGCAATCTTTTTGGCGCTGATACAATAACGCCAGCGCCAACCGTGGCGCCAACTCACGGTACTGGCGCAATAACACCTTTAGCGCAATTGTCATCGAATACTCGATAAATAACATTTTTTCGCTTGTTACTGTTTACCATCCCCGTTTTATTTCTTTTGGCGCAATTCTGCTTACATATACGAGGGCACAATTAATTTAAATTTTCATAATCATTTGGAAAAATATTCCGTATATATGTGAAAATATGCTGGAAATTAGAGTCACTTAAGCCCATATGACACTACATTTTTTTTCTGGTATTCTACCAGGTTTTTTGTGTGAAGGAGATGGTCAAATACAGTTTTGCCTTGGTGCAAGCGAGCAAGCTATATTGAAAAAAACCAAACAAAATACCATCTAGGCGATTAAAAACCAACGAGCCAGCTTGTATTTCGGTAGGTTTTTTGGCATTCGGTCATTTTTTCTGACAATTGTTTCAATTTGACAACTAGAAAATAAATTATATTTAAAATAAAAAATATATGGAAATACAAATTTTAAATTTGTCTCTTGTAAGCTTCTGCTATGGCCGTAAGGGTAAAGAAGAAGTCCGGAAGAAAAATTATATTGTGTACTGGCTTCCCTTTATAACATGGAATACACAGCTATTCTGCCCTTTGCGTTTCATAACTTTTTTATTTCAGTAATTTAAAATCAAATTTCAAAAAAAATTAATTTTTGGAATAAATATTATTTTCATTTAGTTTGAGGTTTAATGTCAATCAAATTGTTTTTGAGGGAGTATTTGTCTCTTTTCAACCTACGGAAGAATTGTTTTTGTATTTTGACTTTCGGTGGGTTTTCCAAACCAAAAAAACCAAGAAAAAAATGTAGTGTCATATAGGCATTAGACCACTATCAAGCACACATAATTGTGACGTTGTCATACGTATACATATACTACGGTGCTGTTATTGGCGTTGTGGTTGCGCCATTTTACACTAGCTCTATATTGGTGCTGGTGTAAGCGCACGAAATTGAGTCAGTGTTATATTGCAATAGCGCATCATTGAGTTGGCGCTACATTGAGTTGGCGCTATACTGAGTTGGCGCTACATTGAGTTGGCGCTATATTGAGTTGGCGCTATATTGAGTTGGCGCTATATTGAGTTGGCGCATTTCCCAAATCGGAGTTAGCGCAATAACACCAGGGTTGGTGTCAGCGCAATTGCGCCGCGCAGCGCAGTGTTACCCATGCCTACAAGGTAGGCAGCCGCCTATGTGCAGCAAAGAATGTGCCAACAGGAAAGCAAGGAAAGTTTGAAGTCGAAAGGCTGCACACGACGCAGACAGCCCATGAATACTCCACCCGGCTCTCACTCCTGCTCTCTGAGAGCAACCCTCCACCAAACGATGTATCCGAGGAATGGGAACACATCGCTCGCTCACTTCACACCGCCGCTGAGGAAACTACGATACCAGCGAGCCCGCAGAAAAAACACCTAGTACGATAAGGAATGCCGCGACGCCTCGGAAAGAAAGAACGCCTCCTACAGAGCTAGATTGTGTGCGGGCGCAACACGAAGCATATGGGAGCGCTATCGGATGGCCAAGAGAGAAGAGAGGCGGCTTTTTCGAATGAAGAAAAGGAAGGCCGAAAGGCGCGAGTGTGAAGAGCTTGAGATGCTGGCGGATAGGAATGATGTTCGAAAATTTTATCAAAGAGTCAGGCGGAGGACTGAAGGTTTCAAGACCGCGACAAATTCCTGCCCGAATGATAACGGTGATCTGGTAACTGATGTCCAGAGTGTACTTAAGTTGTGGAGGGACCACTTCTCCTCCTTGCTAGATAACGACAACAATGAAATTGCGGAAGGAGAAGATGTTCGACCCGAATACACAATAGCAGACGATGGTAGGCATGTTCCACCACCCGATCATGACGAAGTGCGAGCAGCGATGTCTCGGCTTAAAACTAACAAGGCCCCGGGCGCTGACGGCTTGCCAGCCGAGCTATTCAAACAGGGCGACGAAGAGTTTATGAGGAACATGCATCAACTCCTATGCAGAATATGGTCGGACGAGCGTATGCCCAACCCCCCCCCCCCGGCATTTCTAATACATACCAGCAAATCTAAAAACGAGTTGCCTAACATGTTTACTTCGAAAGCAGCAATCAGCTCTGTCAATAATACAAATAGTGATAGAGGACAACAACAACAAGTCTCACTGGAGTCTGTTTATAATGAGATCGTTTTGCTGCGAGAGGAGAATTCAGCTTTGTTTAATGTTATCAAAGCCTTTCGTGAAGATAACAAACATCTTGTGAGTAAAACTGATAGCATGCTTTCAGATCTACTCAATATGCAGCGTGCTATGCAAGAAAAAGATAGCGTGATTTCTGTACTTAAGTCTGAGTTCACTGACTTTCGTTCGTGTGTTATGGAGAATAGTAGTGGGACTTTTTTCGAATAATATTCGAATAAATATTATTCCAATAAACGAATAATAATATTCGAGGGAAAAAATTCGAATAGTATTATTCGAATAGTACTATTCGAATAATACTATTCGAATAGTAGTATTATGTACATGTATAATTTGGGAATTCCACTTGCCTCCGCGCAAGCCAGAGTACTTATATATATGTGTACATATGTATGTATTTACAAAAGCAAAAGCATACATACATACATTCAATAGCTATTCGCGAATAGTGGTATTCGAATAGTGATATTCGAATAGTACTATTCGAATAGTATTTATTCGAATATACGAATAAATTATTCGAATAAATATTATTCGAATTACGAATACCTTTCGCATAAAAGAATTTTTTATTCGAATAATTTTTATCTGCGTCTGTTGTTAACCCTTCCATGCCTGCGATGAGCCTTTTAAACTCGTCTATTAACAAAACGTCCGCGGCAAATAACAATGAAGTTGACACCATCACAACACCGTCACAACAGCGAAAGAATTCGGAATGGATAACTGTTAAAATTCATAAGAAATCAAAGAATAAAAAGGATTTATATGTGGTTGGTTCTAGTGATACTGCTGAACTCCAAGTGGCCGAGCAAACTAGCTGGATTCACTTAGCCTCCTTTAAGCCTACTGCTACACCTGAGGATGTCATCGCTTATGTCGTGAAGCATACTAATATCGAAAAGCATCTTTTGTAATGCTTTAAACTCATTAAAAATAACAAGCCGATAAATACGCCGCTGTGGTGCAGTGGGTAGAGTGCTCGCCTGCTATGCCAGAGGTCTCGGGTTCAAACCACGGTCCGAGCCAAACAAATTTTTCTAATTAGTAAAAATCCAATTATTGGGTTTTTTAAGAGCAGCGGTCACCTCTCGGCAGTGGGCGGCATACCCTCCGAGAGTATTTCTGCCATGAAAAAGCTTCTCACAAAAAATGCATTCGCCGTTCGGAGCCGGCATAAAACTGTAGGTCCACCCAATTAGTAGGAAAAACAAAAAGGAGCACACCTCGAATTGGGAGAGAAGCTCGGCCATAAAACTCGTCAGAGTTATAATAGCGCCATTGTATTATTATTATAAATACGCTATTACATGTAAACTTCAAATTGGGAGTCCCTGCGAGTTTACTAAATAAGCTGCTCAATCCCGCTATCTGGCCCGCAAAAGTAACCGTGCGCCCTTTCCGTTTTTTTCAACGGAAAAAGAGCCAAACTGGAATGACGTAGCTGTGTCATCATCAGCATCTAAATATCAAAGTTCAAAGGAAATCAACTTATATTTTCAGAACATGTCCGGCATGAGAACCAAATCTAATATCGTTAGTGACCAGCCCCGCAGAGAGCCGAGCCGGGCCCCTGGGACAGTTCGCGTTTACGGGCTCCCCCAAAAAAAATAAATTCAATCTAGTAAAAAAATAACAATAAAATTTTTCAATTCACATTGTCAGTTTTATTTCATATAAAATAAGATTTACTAGAGCACTTACATATAGGGTCTATGCACGATGCGTCTGATTCAAGAGTCAGTTTAGATGTATTAGTGAAAATGCGCATGTAGTAGTTACACCGACATGACTTTGGCATGACTCAAGAAAATCAAAATTAGTTTGCAATTTTGCTGTGACTCGCCTGTCAAATTTTGTCAGTTAATTTCCAAACCGTTTAAAAAATAAATAACGAAAAGAAAAAAATATATTTTATTTTCAAAAATGTTTGCCAATAAGTTCGATATTGAGGAAGAGAAAATTTTTTTTACTTGAATTCATCGAAGTATACAGGTCGTCTGAGATATTCATTACGAACCTTCTGCAATGAAAACTATTCACAAATGAATGACGCAAGTGAGCCCAGTTTACATATGTATATGCGTGATCCAATTGATTTGCTGATTAGATATATATGCACTTATATAAATTGATTGATGAACTGTTTTTCGTCGATGATTTGTTTGATTTAGTTGAAAATCAACTTAAGTTATTTCTTTTAGATTCGATGGTAGGATCGCCAATATTTAGAGGATGATTTAAAATATTTAATATATATATTTGATTATATGTATATTTATTATAAAAAAATTAAAATTAATGTTCACAATGAAAAAGTTGAAAATAGAATGAAAATTTTTGAAATATCAAAAACATTAAAAACCAAATACATTTTCTGTAAATGAAATATTTCGATTACAAAGTGTTATATATATAAATATATAACCCTATACCCAGAATGACAGCGAGTCAATACGTATACAGATGACTCGCGAGTCAGACGCACTGTGTATAGACCCCAATACATACATAAATGAAATGTTAGATCTCATTGTTTGATTTGCTTACATTAACTTTTTTAAATCCATTTTAAGAGCTTGAATCATCCAAGGAAAACCTTCCGTGCTTTTTGGTCTGCGAATATGGAAATTACTGAGTCAAAACTAATGCTGCGAGCAAGGCTGGACGCCAATGCCAATGTTCCAAGGCTTGTCAAGCTATTTAGTAGAACGCAAAAAATTTTTCACGCGAGACAATAGACTGAAAGAACGCTCCTCTTCAGCCACACTGACTGGAAGTGTGCAAAATATTCTTAATGCTATGCAGATGTTAGGTATTAATACTTCCATCTTCAAGTTATGAAGTTTGTTCAGAAGTTGTAATGGTGGCAGCGAATCACATCCCAAATTTGTTAAGTGGATGGCTTTGAGATAAATGATTTAATAATAATAATAATAATAAACCCAACGGTTACCCTCCACCCGCCCTACCGCACGAGGGGCGCATCCACATGACGTGCGGATTTTTTAAATTTAAATTTAAATTTAACCAAGGTGTTGAGTGGGAGGAGTTTATTCAACGTCGAGGTCTTACACTACTCAGCTACAGAAAATAAATTCATTCAGCTGGTTGTATGTATATACATAATATAATAATATAGAAGAAAGAACTTACAATTAAAATAATAGTACAAATAAAGTAAATATTGATATACGTAGTAATAAGTGTAACAAGTAAGGTATCTGTTGTCACTTGTTAAGAGCGAACAACAGGGATCTTCTTATTTGCAAAATAGATTCTGAAATATCAAAATTAGTATAATAAGAATTGAAACTTTTACATAAGCAACGGAATGGTTCATGTAATTCAAAATTTGTTCTACACTGCTTTAAGACGATTGGTTGAAAATATCTTGATGGGCGAGTAGGAACATTTAAGTTTACCTCGGTTAGAAGAGATGGGCTGTCAACTGATCCCTTTAACAGTTTAACCAGGAATACCACGCCTAACATCTCCCTGCGGCTTGATAATGTTGGAAGATTAATAAGCTTCAGCCGACTAGTGTACGGGGGAAGATTGCACCGAGGGTCCCAGTGCAAATCTCTTAACGCAAAAAGTAAGAACTGTTTTTGTACTGATTCGAGTCGATCAGAATGAACTTGATATTGCGGACTCCATATTATAGAGGCATATTCTAGTATTGGTCTCACTAACGTTGTAAAAAGGGTTTTAGTTATATATGGGTCTCTAAATTCCTTAGACAAACGCTTTACAAATCCCAAGACACTTTTAGCTTTATTTACTGTGACATTTATATGCAAATTGAAGTTAAGTTTACAATCAAATCTGACTCCTAGGTCGACAAAATCATAAACCTGTTCCAAACTATAGTTATTAATTGTGCAAGTTGCTGGTTGTATATTCTTCCGCGAAAAGCACATAAATTTACATTTATTAAGATTAAGTGGCATAAGATTATAATTGCACCAAGTAGCAAAAGAATTTAAATCAGTTTGGAGCGCAGATCTTTCTTCCAAAGAAGAGTATGACTTGAAAAGTTTCACATCATCGGCATACATAAAAATTTTTGAGTTGTTAATAGCATAAGAAATGTCATTTATAAATAATAAGAACAGAGTCGGACCGAGATGGCTCCCTTGTGGAACTCCAGAAGATACATCAATGACGTTGGAAAAAGCATTTTTGAAAACTACCCTTTGTGTTCTATTTGAGATATAAGAAGCAATCCATTTTAAAAGAATAGGTTGAAAGCCAAGCAGATCAAGTTTACGGACAAGTAATGAGTGGTTAACCTTATCAAAAGCCTTGCTGAAATCTGTATAAATGACATCCGTGTTAACATTTTCCCTAAACCCATTAGAAACATGAGTGGTGAATTCCAGTAAGTTAGTAACAGTTGATTTACCTCTACAGAACCCATGTTGCGAGGTTCCTAGCGACGAGGAAAGAGAATGTTTTAGGTGATTATTGACAATAGCCTCAAACACCTTAGGAATAGCAGACAGTTTTGCTATGCCACGATAATTTTCAATGGAAGATCTATTCCCAGATTTATGCAGAGGAATGATAAAAGATTCTTTCCATGATTTCGGAAAAACACCAGACTTCAGTGACAAATTAAAAAGTTTGGATAATGGTTCATAAATATGGTCGGCGCAATTTTTTAAAAAGATTGTGGGAATCATATCTGGCCCATGGTTTGAGGAAACCTTTAGTGATTTTAGGAAAAATAAAACCTCTTCCGGATCAATAAAAGAAATATTAAATGTGTTATTCGAAATAACTTTATACGGGTATTCATCAATGCTTACGTTAACATGGGAATAATTTGACTCAAAGAATTCTGCAAACAGATTCGCAACATCCTCATTATCGCTGGAGTTACTATTCCGATATCTCATAGACGACGGGAATCCCCTCACTCTGCGTTTAGAGTTTACGAAACCATAAAACGACTTTGGGTTGGAAAAAATATTCTTTTTAATTTTATTTATATAAGAGTTATACCAATTTTTGTTTAGAACGGTATATTTATGACGCAAAATTGAGTATTGATGGTAGTCTTTTTGTAAACCAGTCTTCTTATATAATTTAAAGGAGCGAGATTTCCTGTTTTTTAGAGCCCTTAACTCTTTAGTTGCCCAAAGAAGCAAGGGCTCATCATATGTACGTTTACGTAATGGTACGTATCTATCAAAAAGGCTATGAATTAAGTTATTGAAATGTAAAACATTATGATCGACATTTCCATTATAGTTTGGCCACGATATTCTTGAGAACTCAAGGTTAATTTTATTATAATTTGCTTTTGAAAAGTCATAACAAAAACGGGAATCAGAGTTATCACAGTTATCAGTGTTTATAATTTCGTAAACTAACTCTAAAGAAGGATGATAGACATCCTCAGGTGAAATAATGGCATCAGCCTCGTTAACAGAGTAATTGGATTCATCATCAACAAAAATCAAATCCAGCATTTTTCCAAATTTATTTCTAATGATATTAATTTGATGAAGGCAGAGTTCAGACATTTCATCAATAAAAGTATTGCTGTTCAAATTAGATGTTAATGATACAGTATTATGATTATCGATGCACCAAGAGATGTGCGGTAAATTAAAGTCTCCTAAGACGATTATAGAATCAAACTCTGTCATCCTTAAGTTGACAAATTTAAGCAAGGAAATAAGCTCTAAATAAACTGAAAGGTCGGAAGAAGGAGGAATGTAACAGATTGCTAAGTAAGTATGACCCGTTCCAACCTTGATGCGGATGCACTTATATTCGAAAGTTGTAACGGAGTTTACATTAATTTCTTCCGATGGTATTGAAGAATGCACGGCGAGCAGTACACCTCCGCCAACTCTGTCTAGACGATCATTTCTGTACACTTGATATACGTTACTAAAAATTTCAGAATTAAAAGTGTGTGGTTTGAGCCATGTTTCCGTAAAACAAACAACATGGAAATTACAGTCAAAGGATTTTAAGTATAAGTCAGTTAATTTAGTATTTAAGCCTCTCACATTCTGATAGTAAATTTTCAAATCAGATTTAGATTTTAGTTTTTTGAAACAGTATTAGGAACAGAAACTGTAGGTAAATTTTTGTTACGTGATCTTGGCCTGTGTTCAAATTCACGGACGAAAGCTCCGGACGGCCAAAAGAGTGTCAAAGTCTACCAAAGAAACATCTATTTTAAATGATGCAACATTTCTATTGTAGCCGAATTTAAATTTATTAATAGTTATATCATCCGTTTTAATTTTCGATGATATGTAAAATTTCAAGTCATCCTCGGTAGTATTGATCTATTAGATCCGTAGAAATATCTATGCCATAAATCGTGCAGAATGCCGTTGCCTTTTCTCTGAGCTCTTCTTCCGACAGATCCTGATACTTCTACAAAAAACTAAATTTAATCGCAATGTCAGTTTATTTATTTAATCCTTCTCGCACTTGTTCCTGGTAATAACTCTATTATCTAACTATAAAATCATGGAAATAATAATAGATAGATAATGGTATTGTTTTTAATAATTTTTTTAAATTTTGTATACCTTAACTCTTTGAAATCAATTTAAACAGGTTACCAACATTTTTCATTTAAAAATTAAATATTTATGAGAAGCTAGGTTCACCACCTTACCAATTGCGGTACTTTGGAAACTCTAAATCAAAGTCGATTTTCCTCAATTTCAACTCACTTTTCTAGGATTTGCCCATGTATAAACAAGGTAAATATTTGATTGGATGCTTATAATTTTAGTTTGGTGATTTGGTTAAGTTATACACTTCAATTTTAAAACAATTTTTTGTACAACAAAATACCTATGTATGTATCTATGAAATCCTAGTTCGAGTACTGTCAATACTGCTTTGCCTTTTCGGCAGAGACCAACTTTAACAGTTAACACTTATTTTCATTCAATTTCAGTCTGACGGAAACACAAAAATGGTGAGCGCAAAGTGTTTCCCACTGACTGAAACAGAAAACTCTTTCACTCAAAGTGTTTCTCACCGTGGGCAACCTCTCTCAACGATCTTTTTTCTGTTGCCATTTAAGAGTTATTTTTCAACACTCAAAAATATCCCTCAGCAAGTGACGGTTTCAATGAGACTTTTATTTTTTTCCGTCCTTTGATAACAGTTAAAAACAGAGGGATACAGAAAAGTGTTGCTGAAAAATATGTTTGCATATGTAGATATGCATGTACGTTCGTGCGCATACGAATGTGTACAAATGGAAGAAAATTTGTGTTCGTAGTATGACTATTTAAAATAATATTGTTAACGTTGTTGGTATATAAAAAATACATACCAACAACAAATGTTCATTGCGAACTGCCAACAAAAAATTCAGCACGTTTGGGTAGAATATATGCAAAAGCATATACACACTAACGTTAAATGTTGAAAATGAAAAAGGCAAAAGTGGTGAAAATCCAACAGCTTGCACAGAGTCTCAATGGCCGAGTGTGTTAAGCATTGGGTCATTGCGGCTGAAGATGGAATGGACTCGGGTTCAATCCCCGGTGAATCCTCTTCCACTTCCGAAAAGAGTGCTGATGATCGAAAATGGTTTTTCGTGAAATAGCTATACACTCAACCTTCGCTGTAAATAGTTGTTGAATTTTTTCCACTTACCCCAACAATTAAAAATTGAATTAAAATAAAAATTTCGTGCTAAGCACTAAAAAAAACTCTTTCAAGTAAAATTGTTAACGTTGTTGGTATATAAAAAATACATACCAACAACAAATGTTCATTGCGAACTGCCAACAAAAAATTCAGCACGTTTGGGTAGAATATATGCAAAAGCATATACACACTAACGTTAAATGTTGAAAATGAAAAAGGCAAAAGTGGTGAAAATCCAACAGCTTGCACAGAGTCTCAATGGCCGAGTGTGTTAAGCATTGGGTCATTGCGGCTGAAGATGGAATGGACTCGGGTTCAATCCCCGGTGAATCCTCTTCCACTTCCGAAAAGAGTGCTGATGATCGAAAATGGTTTTTCGTGAAATAGCTATACACTCAACCTTCGCTGTAAATAGTTGTTGAATTTTTTCCACTTACCCCAACAATTAAAAATTGAATTAAAATAAAAATTTCGTGCTAAGCACTAAAAAAAACTCTTTCAAGTAAAATTGTTAACGTTGTTGGTATATAAAAAATACATACCAACAACAAATGTTCATTGCGAACTGCCAACAAAAAATTCAGCACGTTTGGGTAGAATATATGCAAAAGCATATACACACTAACGTTAAATGTTGAAAATGAAAAAGGCAAAAGTGGTGAAAATCCAACAGCTTGCACAGAGTCTCAATGGCCGAGTGTGTTAAGCATTGGGTCATTGCGGCTGAAGATGGAATGGACTCGGGTTCAATCCCCGGTGAATCCTCTTCCACTTCCGAAAAGAGTGCTGATGATCGAAAATGGTTTTTCGTGAAATAGCTATACACTCAACCTTCGCTGTAAATAGTTGTTGAATTTTTTCCACTTACCCCAACAATTAAAAATTGAATTAAAATAAAAATTTCGTGCTAAGCACTAAAAAAAACTCTTTCAAGTAAAATTGTTAACGTTGTTGGTATATAAAAAATACATACCAACAACAAATGTTCATTGCGAACTGCCAACAAAAAATTCAGCACGTTTGGGTAGAATATATGCAAAAGCATATACACACTAACGTTAAATGTTGAAAATGAAAAAGGCAAAAGTGGTGAAAATCCAACAGCTTGCACAGAGTCTCAATGGCCGAGTGTGTTAAGCATTGGGTCATTGCGGCTGAAGATGGAATGGACTCGGGTTCAATCCCCGGTGAAATCCTCTTCCACTTCCGAAAAGAGTGCTGATGATCGAAAATGGTTTTTCGTGAAATAGCTATACACTCAACCTTCGCTGTAAATAGTTGTTGAATTTTTTCCACTTACCCCAACAATTAAAATAACCAATTTTTTTTTTAGTTAATACGTAATATGTATATGTATTAAAATATACTTTGATATTAGATTCGTTACTTACATATTTATGTACATATTAATATAGGTATTTAATTATAAAGGCATGTATCTGAATTTTTTTACATACTCTGCAGGAAGTTAATAAGTAACTAGAGAACAGAATTTCTGGGTCATAACTAGCGAAAATGTGTCAAAGAGGCACCAGTTCATTTGCCGTCGGCTTTGCATATTTCTGCAATTCTTATACATGCCTACATATGAACATATTATGTATGTACTTACATACATATTAACATATCATAGTTAATCTTAGTAGTACGCAGGTACATACCTATGTCCATAACTATTTTATATTATTATTTTTAATACTTAGAGTTCGGCTTTATTAAAAATAACGAATTTATTGTTTTGGTATTAAGATTGTACAGCCTCTCACTTAAAATTAAATAAAAGGCGACTACCTAAACTAAAAAAAGAAGTCGTTACATGTGTACATATGTATATGCAAAAAAATGTTAAACAAAAGATTCAATAATGTATAATAAACATGGAAAATTGCATTACCTGCTTTCCATTCCACCAGATCGCAGGCATACCGGCGTACCATTTAGTATAATTACATACCTACATGCATACATATGTATTTCATATGTTCATCCTCAACGGAGTGGCACATGTACGTGCGCACGACACATACATGCACAAAAGACTTTTATTTTTTCTCTGCCCGAAATATCCGTCCTTTCGCGACAGAAATTTTTCTCTGCTCAACGATAACCGTCACTGTCCAACAGTGACGGAAAAAATTGAAAATAAAGGTTTCCCACTGACGGAAACAGCTAGTCTGTAAACAATAACTGTTATCGGCGTTGCTCAACTGTTATGCTTTTGTGTTTACATGAAACTGTTATTTTAGGACACTTAGAAAAAACTTAACAGTTTTGTTGGTCTCTGCTTTCCGGGCCCCCAAAAACCTTCCGGGCCCCAGGGCGATTGCTCTGGCTGCCCCCCCCCCCTCTCCGCGGCCCTGTTAGTGACTTTAGCTAACCCCGAATTTCTTCGATTCTGAATTTTTTGACCCAAACCTATTTGATGTCTTTCGGAAGGACAGGGACTTTGCTAAAACTGAGTGTAACAGAAGGGGTGGTGTTCTGATTGCTGCACGTCGAAAATTAGGTACTATTTCCGTTATTCTGGCTAATAATGACTCGCTTCTGGATCAAATTTGCGTGCGACTATCGGGTTCCTCAGGGAAATTATTCATTTGTGCCTCATACATCCCTCCTCAAAGCCATAACTCACTCTACAAAGCCCATGTTGATAATATCACCACCTTGAATTCAAAAATTGGTAATCATCAGCTACATATGTATTCTTGGCGACTTCAATTTATGTAATATTAATTGGACATTGTTGGACAATTCCTACTTTCTTACGCCTACTAATGTTTGCAATTTTTCTGAAGTTTATGTAGTAGATAATCTTTTAAATATTATATATATAATATTTCTGTCAAATCAATAAGTATCATAACCAATGCAATAGAATACTTGATTTAATTTTTATCTCTAGCAATTTAAATCATCAACTCCCTATGTGTACCTCGCCTATTTCCCCGGTTAATATTCACCATTCTCCGTTAGTATTAACCTTAGAGTTCTACGAATTCGCAAATATCTCTCCGGCAAGTGATGTCATTCGTTTTAATTTTAATAAGGGTAATTTTGTAGACCTTAACAATCGCTTAGTTGACCTTGACTGGGAAGGATTGTTTGCTAATGGTAATGTTAGTCGCTGCTTTGAATTGTTTAGATCTTCTGTATATAATTTATGTCTGGAGCATATTCCAGCTTTCCACAATCGTAATTATAAGCTGCCATGGTAAACTAAAGATCTAAAGCATCTCAAAAATCGAAGCAATAAGTTTTACAAAAAATAAAAGTGTTCAAATATCTCTGCGTATTTTGATAGTTACAAGTACTATCCGTCTGAGTTTAAGAAGATGAACAAGATCCTACGGGGGAGATTCTTTAAGAATTGCGAAGAAAACATTAAGACCAATCCAAAAACCTTTTGGTCTTTCATTAAGTCTAAAAAATCTAAATCGAACATTCCAACATCTATATTTTGTAATGATGCCCTTGCGGACTCGGTGGAAGATTCTGCGAATTTGTTTGCTGATTTTTTTGGGTCCAATTATGTTGTTGATGACGATTCATCTTATTACAATTATTCTGATACATCTGATTCACCTTTATCTTTTGGCGCATTATCTTTATCGGAGAAGGATGTGCAAATGGAGATTGCATCTTTAAAGCCATCAACGCTTTCACATGTGGATGGTTTTTCTGCCACTCTTTTTAAGAATTGTGATTCCCTCTGTAAGCCATTACAGTTAATTTTAAATTTATCGCTTTCGTCGGGTACATTTATTGGTGATTGGAAAAAAGTAACGATTACCCCAATTCTTAAAGGGGGAGCTAAGAACGATGTTTCGAACTATAGACCGATAGCGAAATTATCAACTGTAGCCAAATTATTCGAAGCCATAATCAAGGTTAAAAGGGCATATGAACTATTTCCCGAATTAAAAAGAGGTTGATTGCTTGTGAAAGCCAGAATAATAATGATTCTTTATTCATAAAATGTTCAGCATATTTATAGTAATTCTTATCTCTAAAAATTCTTATTTACTAGATACATATTTACTTCTATGTCTTACAAACTAAACATAAGTAAGGCACATACTTGCATATACATATGTACATGTATTCATATGTGCATAGCTCGGTACCTTACTGGATGCATATTTCAGTGCAGTTACCAACACCAACATATCCAACGTGGGGCTGCAAGCGATGCAGTCACACACATATGTACATATACCAAGCGTGGAGACACCGGCAGTGTAGCCGCACATATCTACATATATAGAGTCGGCGTATACAATCCGATGCAACTCCACAGCTTGTGCTGCTTATGTACTTAGCGTGAGAAAATGAATAGAATTAGAATTTTGTTGACATAGCAAAATGTGTACATTCCACAGCCGGACATTTAGAAGTCAGCTTGTGGCTTTGTTGTTGTTGGCGACTTGCTCCGACACACTACACCTCCTTTCCTAAAAAAAATCGTGAATACATATGAACGATTTTAGAGTTGTAATGTTTTGTAGTGGTTTTTTTTTTTTTTTTTTTTGTGTACATTTTTATACATTTATGGGTATAAATTTTGTTTGTTATTTTGAGATGTTTATTGTTTGTCATTTGTTTACAAAAATTTTTCTGTTGCTACAATGGTTTGGTGTATTTTATTTCAAGTGGTTGAACAATAACTCATGTTTTTAGATGTTTGTTTAGTTGTTTGTTTATTAATGTGATACTTTTATTGTTTTGTATTTATATTTTGCTTTGAATAAAAGTCGGATTTTTGTTTATGATACTTATAACTTAGAATTGTTTTGTGTACGTAGAACATAAAGTAGAAAAATTATGGATAAGTGAAATTTATGAGTAATAAAATTTAACGTTTTTGTAAAGTTAAAGTGGTCTTATTCAAATAGCTTAAGTCTGTTTTTATGAATTATGATTTTCTTAGTTTTATCGCTTAGTTGGTTATTTAAATCTAGATTTTCTACATTAAATGGGGTTAAGGTATAATTATTTTTCTTATCGATATTTACTACTCTATAGGGCCCTTTATATCTATTGTCTAACTTATGACCTGCTTCATTTTTAATTAACACTAAATCTCCTATATTAATTTCTTTAAATTGAAGATTTTTATCGTAATGAATTTTTTGTTTTTCTTTACTTTCCTTAACTAGCTTATTAGCTCTTTGTTGTGCTACTTGTAATCTATATTTAATTTCTTTATCGTAAGCCTCATAATTATAAACTGGGCTAATTGTATTTTCTTGCAAAAATTCGTACGTCAGGGGTATCTTTCCAAAGACTAACTCGAATGGGGAGTAACCGTGAACTGTTGATGGTGTTGTATTGTAACAGTATGCAAAATATTTGATATACTCATCCCAATCATCTTTGTTAGTGGATATATAAGAACGGATGTATTCATTAAAAGTTCTATGGCTACGCTCAACAGTGCCCAAAGTTTGATGGTGATATGGGGTTGATGTTTTGTGTTCAATTTTTAAAAGTTTACACAATTCTTCAAATATGTTGTTTTTGTATTCAGTTCCCATGTCTGTTATGATTGTTTTCATACAACCATAAATTAAAATAAAGTTTTCAAAGATTGCTTTGGCGACTGTTTTCGCGTGCTTGCTTGTAATTGGAATTGCGATCAGATATTTGGTAAGGTCACATACAATAGTGACTGCATATTCATTTCCATTTACCGATACTGGCAATGGTCCAATTGTATCAACCTGCACCGTATCAAACGCTTTTGTGGGCGTTTCGGTTATTATCATTGGTTCTTTCAAATTTTTATTAACTTTGTTTTTACTACATTTAATGCATTTTTTAATATAGTGTTTTATGTCATTTTTCATATTTTTCCAATAATATTTTTGTTTAATTTTATTAGTTGTGCGATTGATTCCTGGGTGGCCACCATTAACAGGATCATCGTGATATTTTTCTAATATCTTTTTAATTACTTCCTTATTTGTCACGTGCATAACCTCCGGAGTTAATGCAATGGTTAAGTTTTTGAGAACTTTGGTACCTATTTCTTTAAATTCGTCTACTCGAGTATAATTATTTTTAAACAATTTGTCTCCTAAGGACAACTGTATTTTATTTATTTTCAAATTGTTGGCTTCTTTCATTAGCCTGACAAAGAGTTGACCTAAATCAATCTTCGTCTTAACAATTGAATTATTATTAATATTTGAATTGCCGGCTTCATTCGGAAGCCTGGCAAAGGATTGACCTGAATCAATCTTCGCCTCAACAATTAAATCATTAATATCTATTTTGCTACAAATTTTCTTTCCCTTTTTGAACTGCAGTTTCGGGGGATCGAAAACGAGCTGAGCTAGCCTTTTTACTTCACATTTATTAAGCGCTTCATATATTTTTATGTTCTCTTCGTGACATTTATTTTTGATATTTTTATTGTTGGAAGTTTTATTATTGGAATTTTTATTGGTTTCCGATCGTGTCGTAACCCTCATTATCTGGCATGCTTTAACCGACATGTCTTTTAAATCATTAATATTTATGCGTGATAGTGTATCCGCAACGTAATTTTCTTTACCAGCAATATACTCCACCTCAAAGTCATATTCCTCCAACTCCAATCGAACTCTAGTGAATTTTGATGAAGGGTTTTTCATTGAAAATAGGTATGTTAAGGGGCGATGGTCTGTTTTAATTAAAAATTTTCTGCCATAAACGTATGGTCTAAAATAAGTTATTGCCCAATGTATTGCCGCCAACTCCTTTTCGATTGTTGCTTTATTGCTTTCACCTTTTGTGAATGCTCTTGACGCATAGGCAATTGGTAGTTGTTTGCCTTCATATTCTTGACTAAGAACTGCGCCGCAGGCAAATCCACTGGCATCTGTTGTTATACAAAATTCTTTATCGAAATCTGGGTATTGTAAAATATTTGGGTGTATTAATGCCTCCTTCAAATAGTCAAAAGCTTTTTGGCATTCCTCTGTCCATTCGAAGGGGACATTCTTTTTACACAATCTTGTTAAAATTCTAGAATGGGTTGCAAAATTTGGAACAAATCTTCGGTAATAGTTACAAAATGCGACAAATCGCTTAACTTCATCCGCGCTTTTTGGGATTGGATAGTTTAGAACAATTTCAAATTTACTAGGGTCAGGTAGAATTCCTTTGTTTGTGCATTTATGTCCAAGATAAGTGATTTCTTGGTTAAAAAATAAACATTTATCTGGATGTAATTTTAAATTATATTTTCTGCAAGTAGAAAATACATCTCTCAAATTTGTAATCATATGTTTTTCTGAGCATCCCAATACCACCAAATCATCCATGTATAGAAACGCTTGTGATGGTTTAAGGCCTGCAAATGCCAGAGTCATCATTCTTTGAAATGAATTAGGCGCTACTTTCAAACCATACGGCAATCTTTTGAAACGGTACGTGCCATCGTCCGCCGTAAACGAGGTGATGTCCCTAGAGTCTTTATGTAATTCAATTTGATGAAAGCCGGACATTAAGTCCAGGCATGAAAAATATTTAGCTCTGCCTAATTGATCCAGGATATCATCAATTCTTGGCAATGGAAATTTATCCGCGGTTAGTTTTTTATTTACCTGTCTATAATCAACGACTAGTCTCCATCTTTTATCATTTTTTCCGGGTAATGGTTTTTTAGGTACCAGGAGAATTGGGCTATTATATTCTGATATAGACGGCTCTATAATGTCGTCTTCAATTAATTTATTTACATGTTTACTAATTTCATTTTTATGAGCTTGTGGAATTCTGTAGTTTTTGACATAAACAGGGTTATCATCTTTCATGTGTAATTTTTGTTTGTAAAAATTATTAGTGGTTATTGGTTCAGTTTCTAATGAGAATATGTCAATGAATTCTGAGCATAATGTATTAAGTGATTGGCTAGCGAAAGGTGGGAAATTTTTATTTAATCGTTCTAACTTCTCTTTATTATTTTCTGCTGAATAAGATTTAGTTTTTACTATTGTGTAATCATTTAAATTTTCTATATCGATTTTGAAATTTTGAATGGTTGCGTTTTTATCTGTTGTATTTACAATTCTAATAAAGGTTTCCTGTGAATTTACTAATGTATTGGCTATAAAAATGCCTTCAGATAATGCTTGATGAGGTACTAATAGTTCAGGTTTGTTACTTTCAATATGGATTTGTCGGATTACTTCCGATCTTGCAGGTATTGTTATAGTATTGATGGATGGTCTATTTGACATTTGTATTATAATGTTTTCTGGGTAATCATATGGACGTAGTATTAGGGTGTCTCCGTTTTTGTTGTAATCTAAAATGCAATTGTATTTTTTAATAAAATCAAGTCCTAAAATTCCGTCGCAAGGAATTGGGAAATTATCTTCTACTATGTGAAATTTGTGTCTGATTAGTAGGTAATCATCTTTTAAATCTGCATTAACTGTTCCAAGAGTGCTTGTTATACTTTGACCAATGCCCTTTAATTCAGTTTTTTGTGAACAATTTATTGTGACATTACTGTCAATTTGACCCTTTTTTATAATGGAAATATCTGCTCCTGTATCGATCAGGAGGGTTGAAATTGAGTTATTTAGAGTTGTTTTGGAGGATATATAGCTATTGAGGTGTAAATTGAAAACATATAATTTTTTATTTATTGAGGTGGAGTTTGTTGGTTTTCCTGTTGGTTAATATTTCGTACGTTTCTGGTATTATTTCGGTTAGTACCTCGTGATCCAAAGTTTCGACCCGATCTTTGGTTATTAGACCGATTATTATTGTTATTGTTGTTGAAATTATTAAATCGTGGTGGGTATGTACGCCTTTGGTTACCTCTATAATTGCTAGATTGGTAACCTCTGCGGAAATTACCGCGAAAATAATTTTGTTGGCGTATATGAAGTAACGAATTAGGGTTATCCGTTATTTCTGTGCAGCTATTTGTGAATTTCGATATAGCTTCGTTCATCGAGGTAAACGTTCCAGCTTGCATAATGGTTTTCACCTTTTCGTTGCAGCAGTTTTTACACATAGCTTTCACAGCTGATTGTGTGGCATACTTGGTTGCTAACTCTGGGGTTAGTCCGTCGGAGATGTATGCTCCTTCCAACGATTTTGTAAGTTTCTCTATTTCGGCAGTGTACTGATTTGCAGTTTTACTGCGCTGCTGGATGTTCAGGAGTTTTGCAGTTAAAACTTCTACTGACTCACCTTTTACTGTATTTTTTAATTTTTGTTTTATTTCTTGTATAGTTGTTTCAGTACTTATCAGATTTCTGGCCGTGCCCTTTAGCTTTGTCTTTATCATAGATACTGCGACAGCCTCATGTGTTTCTTTGATTTGTTCTAGGATATCAAGGGCATCCAAAAAACTGGGTAGGTTTTCGGGTTTGCCATCGAATTCGGGTAATATCGATGACGCTGTTTTAATAAACGCTACCATTGTTTGCGCCATGTTTATATCTGTTTGGGTATTCTGGTCTATGTTAGGTAAAAGTGTCCCTGTCTGTGAAACAGTCTCGGTTTGCCAGAGTACATCTATACTTGGAAGAATTTTTTCTTCTGATTCTTGTTCTTCCTCAGTGTCTGAACTGTCTTCGTTCAAACTAGTGTCGAAATCGATTTCAATATTATGCGAAAAAGTTTTTGGTACTGTGAAGTCAATGCCATATCTCGATAACGAGTATATTAATTTGTCTCTAATGCTCGAAAATATTTGGTAGGCTTCTACCTGATGAGCTTTTTTTAGAGAATGGTTTACTCTTCGTAGTATTATTCCTGAGTTATTGAATGACAATAATATAATTTTGAGATGTTTCTTTATTGTCTCCAATTTTATTTTTGTGTTTTTACATATACATTTATATGATTTGTCAGCGTTTATTTTTTCTTCAGTAAGTTCCCGCAAAATATCATCCCACTTTTCCATTGGGTATAATAATTAAATCTTATCCAGGCCGTTTGCGCGGCTCTGGTACTTCTTTTTCAAAAATTTATTATGAAGTGAGTATATTCTCAGGAACAAACTGATGCAAGTGCAGATTGTCACAACCAGAAGCAACACTTTAATGAATTCTAGTGTCTCAGTATGGTCAACTACTTTTATGTTATTTATAACATTAGCGTTTGGGTTTTCAATTTTGGATTCTTTTCCACCCATGTTTGAAATTGTTAATTGGGAATATTTTAGAATTTGGAATACCTATGCATCATTCTACCAATTTCTTCCTCTTGTGTGGTTGGGGTGAGTATATCTTGTATGGTAGGTTCTCTGGTCATACCAATTGCTCTCCATAAATTCCTTAACCATTCCAATTCTTTTTCATAATTACGTTCTTCGATTGTTTCTGTTCGGTTTGGCTCAAAGTTAAGGATTCCCTTGGAAAAATCCCTAGGACGTTTAGAAAAATCCCTAGGCATCATTGTATTAAGTACAACAGCTTTTAATTGTTCTTTCTTTATTTAAAATCCTTAAAGTAAACCTTACATACAAATTTATATTTATTTTCTTTTTGTCAGAATGAATTCATTATAAAAATTTATTTATAAAAAAATTTATTTTAAATTTCTTAAGAACATTATTTGGTTCATAAGCTCTTTTCTTTCTTCTATAGAGCTACAAAAATTGAGTTCTCTGTATGTATGAGCTAACCCTTTTTTCTTTTGGAACCTCTTTCCACCTCGTGTTTGCCTTTTTCTTTTTAATGGTGGAGGTATTCTTGGTTCTATCTTTTTTTGTTTTTTGTTCCGCCGCCAATACTCTTCGATAGTTATTGGTTGCGGACCCTGTCTTAAAACTGTCGAGGTTTGAGGAACCTCTTCAGTGACTTTTTCAGGCTCTTTACTTTCTTCGGCAGTTTCCAATGCAAATTTTTCCCATTTATTAAAAATGGCATCAAATTCTTCTTGAGTAATGTCTTGCATTGGAATCTGTTTTTAAAATTTATTAAAAATGTTTTTTGTTTTTGTTTAAATTTCTTTTCTCTTTTTTTTTTGTTTCTAAAAAAAAATTGCTTAATACATAACCTAAGCAGAAAAATTATCTGCTACTTGGCAGGCGCCCATCGGACGCCGAAGATTTCTATTTTTTTTTTTTTTTATTTAAATACTTATCAAATACTGCTGCTGCCGGTCGTGTTGTTGCCTCGTAATTTAAATGTACTGCCCGACTTCAATGGGTTACTATCAAATACTGCTGCTGCCGGTCGTGTTGTTATCTCGTAATTTAAATGTACTGCCCGACTTCAATGGGTTACTATCAAATACTGCTGCTGCCGGTCGTGTTGTTATCTCGTAATTCAAATGTACTGCCCGACTTCAATGGGTTCCTGTGATTCGGCATATCAATCAGTCAAAATTAGGACACGTTTTATATTATTGTGCTGCACTGTTGAATTTTTAGCAGTCTGCTTCCTTATTGTTTAGCAGTCTGCATTCAACAGGATCAAACCAGTCTGCTTTTTTTTACTAGCAGTCTGGCAGGATCGCCATGAACTATTTCCCGAATTAAAAAGAGGTTGATTGCTTGTGAAAGCCAGAATAATAATGATTCTTTATTCATAAAATGTTCAGCATATTTATAGTAATTCTTATCTCTAAAAATTCTTATTTACTAGATACATATTTACTTCTATGTCTTACAAACTAAACATAAGTAAGGCACATACTTGCATATACATATGTACATGTATTCATATGTGCATAGCTCGGTACCTTACTGGATGCATATTTCAGTGCAGTTACCAACACCAACATATCCAACGTGGGGCTGCAAGCGATGCAGTCACACACATATGTACATATACCAAGCGTGGAGACACCGGCAGTGTAGCCGCACATATCTACATATATAGAGTCGGCGTATACAATCCGATGCAACTCCACAGCTTGTGCTGCTTATGTACTTAGCGTGAGAAAATGAATAGAATTAGAATTTTGTTGACATAGCAAAATGTGTACATTCCACAGCCGGACATTTAGAAGTCAGCTTGTGGCTTTGTTGTTGTTGGCGACTTGCTCCGACACACTACACATATGCTGTTCGGAGTTTTATTTCTCCGAATCAACATGGTTTCATAAGTGGAAGATCCACTATTTCTAACTTGGTTATTTTTGCTGAGGACTGTCTTAAAAGCTTTGCGGCAGGTTATCAGGTGGATGCAATTTACACTGATTTTGCCAAGGCTTTTGACGGAGTATCACATAAAATTCTTATAAATAAGTTAGCAAGCATGGGCTTCCACTCACAGTTTCTTGCATGGCTTAAGTCCTATCTAATCGGTAGATATTGTTCTGTCGTTATTGACAATATTTCATCCCGCTCCTTCCATGCGAGTTCTGGTGTGCCCCAAGGTAGTATTCTTGGGCCGCTATTATTTATTATTTTCACCAACGATATAGGTTCGTGCTTCCACCATTCTAAATTTTTACTTTATTCTGATGACCTTAAGGTTTATTCAGTAGTCTCTAAAGTTGAGGATACATTAGCACTCCAGGCTGATATTGATAGGGTTCAAGCTTGGTCTGTTATGAACCGTATTTTTCTAAACACCGCGAAATGCTACCACTGTACATTTTCCAGGAAAATCATTCGTATAAGTACCACTCATACTATTTCTGGCTCTTCGCTGAAGATCGTAGAATTGGGTAAAGACCTTGGAGCAGGGACCGATTTTAATCGTTATTTTCATTTCTTCGGAAGAAAAAATCATTATGAAAACTTCGTTAACAATAAAATGCAAGTATGCCGATATAATAATTTTAGCGCATTCTATTCAAATGTGACCTCATCTTTTTTCTGAAGATTTTTATTTTTTAAATTTTTAAATAACCATTATTTACGATTTTTATTTTTTCGATGAAAAATAATTTTTATTATTGGATTTAAAATTTTCCGATGAAACTTGATCGATATTTTATGATTTTAATTTTTTCGATCAAATTTGATTGATATTTTATGATTTTTATTTTTTCGATCAAAAATAATTTTTATAATTGGATTTAAATTTTTCCGATCAATTTCAATCAATATTTTTTTAATTTTTTTCCATCATAATAAACTTTTTCAATCGTAAGTGAATCCTATATTGTAGAGCTGCAAAACCATCGATAGTCGGACCACTCGATAGTTTCGATAGTCGAAAAAAAAACTATCGATACTATCGCTAGTTTTTTATGAATATTTCACTACAATAAAAAGAGGTATGGTTTTGTTTAAATTTTTCTTTTTAAAAAGTCTAATTTTTTTTTTACGCAAAATAATAATTAAATAAAAGATCAAATAAGAATTAAATACTTCACTTATGTATATAGAATTTTCAGGTTAAATTAAACCTTAAAAAGAGGATTGTTTTGTAGGAACATTTTATGATAAATGCTTATAATACGCGAGTGCTGCATAAAGTGGGCGTAGCCACGCCCATTTTCAAAATTTTTTATCAGTGATCCAACTAAGCATATCAATATTATTCTCTGTGCAAAATTTCATTCCTTTATGACTTCCAGTTACAAAAATGTTACGTTACAAATTTCCAAAGCGTGTTCCAGAAATATCTTTGCTAAAAAGTAGGCGTGGTCATAAACCGATTTCAATAAATTTTTGCGTGTCTATTAATACAAGTTATAAAAGTGTATAAACCAAGTTTCATCATATCTCAATTATTTGTCGAGCTATGGGCTCCGAAATCTCGTAGATTCCGTTGTCTAAAAAGAGGCAGTGCCACGCCCATTTTCCAAAAGTTTTATATTTTTTGTTTCCGGTCTATTGTAGAACTCATGCCACAAAATTTCAATGAATTATCTTTATATTTGACAGAGATATCGCTTAAAATGTTTTTATTAGGTCACTTTATAACACCCATATATGTATAAAAGTGGGCGTGGTCGTCAACCGATTTCGCTAAAATTTTGAACACGCATTACCACAAGTAACAAAAGTGTACACACCAAGCTTCGTAATTATATATAAATTATTTGTCGAGTTATGGGCTCAGAAATTTCGTATATTCCTTCTTCTAAAATGAGGCGGTGCCACGCCCATTTTCCAAAATTTTTGTGTTTTTCGTTTTATGTCCGCAGTTGGATTTCAATGATATATCTTTATATTTGACAGAGATATCGCTTTAAATGTTTTTATTAGGTCACTTTATAAAAGTGGGCGTGGTCGTCAACCGATTTTGGAAAATTTGCTTCCAAACATTTCCCTAAGTAAGTATATCACGCGTACCAAATTTCATTGATATATCTTCAATGGTTTCTGAGTTATGTCTCATAAAACTTTCAATGTTTGACCCTTAATAAGTGGGCGTGGCACCGCCCATTTTCTAAAATTTCACCAAATTTCTTCATATGGGCCTGAGCTCAACACGTGGGTAAAATTTCATCGCTCTAGCTATATTAGTGGCTGAGATACCAAATTTCCGATTTTTTCTATATAGGAAAAGTGGGCGTGGTCATGGTCCGATTTCGCCCATTTTCAATACCAACCGTCCCAGTCTCGATACCAACTTGCATTCCAAATTTCACCAAAATATCTCAATTTTTGTGCGAGTTAGAGTGTTTACAGACGGACAGACGGACGGACGGACGGACGGACATGGCTCAATCGATTTCTCTTTTCACCCTGATCATTTTGATATATATAAGTCTATATCTATCTCGATTATTTCATTCTGTTACAATCCACCGTTATGTGATTAAAACTATAATACTCTGTGTACTAGTACAGCTGAGTATAATAATAGCTTAAAAAAACTAAAAAACACGCTTTAATCTTAAAAATCGTTCTAAAAATTGAGAAATAATTTAATTAGAAACAAAATGATGAACGAAAATATAAGTAATTAAGGAAAAGCGTCGGGTGCTCAGTATGTCAAAAAATATTTAAAATCGCTGTTTTTTTTACTAATATTTTTATTTTGACTTTTTTGAGATTTCATATATCGTACTCTTTAAATTCGCAACTAGGTATATTTTTGTACGTGGCCGCTGTGGTGTAGTGGGTAGAGTGCTCGCCTGCTATGCCAGAGGTCTCGAGTTCAAATCCCAGCCCCAGCAAACACCAAAAAATTTTTCTAATTAGTAAAAAATCCAATTATTGGGTTTTTTAAGAGCAGCGGTCACCTCTCGGCAGTGGGCGGCATACCCTCCGAGAGTATTTCTGCCATGAAAAAGCTTCTCACAAAAAAATTCATTCGCCGTTCGGAGCCGGCATAAAACTGTAGGTACACCCAATTATTAGGAAAAACAAAAAGGAGCACACCTCGAATTGGGAGAGAAGCTCGGCCATAAAACTCGTCAGAGTTATAATAGCGCCATTGTATTATTATATTATATTTTTGTACTAGTTGTACGAATCGAATATTTTCATGTTCAAATATTATTGAGCACCCCACGTTTTCCTTAAATACTTATATTACGGTTTCTAATTAAATTATTTCTCACGTTTTAGTACGATTTTTAGGATTAAAGCGTGTTTTTAGTTTTTTTTAAGCTATTATTTATTTTTAAGTTACCTTAAAAAGAGGTATGGTTTTGTTTAGATTTTCCTTTTCAAAGTCTTTAATTTTTTTAACACATAACATTAATTAATTAACAAAAGAACAACAAATAGTATTCGGTATTCTTCTCTTGGGACAAAACTACAAGAATGAATAGCTATAACCATCGATAGTGGAAAAAAACTATCGATAGTGACACGAAAAAAAAACTATCGATAGTGCCATCGATAGTTTTGCAGCTCTACTATATTGTATTGCCTGAAGTTGACGATTGCCAACATTTTTCATGTTGTGTTCAGAATTGCTTGGTAAGTTTGGAATACACATACGAACATACCTATGCGTGCACATTGCCATAGCTCTGTTCCGTTCTGTTCAAAAGCGTACAACACCCATACAGTAATTTTCCAACTGCGATTATGGACGCATTTTCCAACCAATTTTAATGAAAATTGGCGCAGTTCTATTTGAGAACAAAATTTATGTTAGCGTATTAATAATAAAGCGTATGGTACAAAAGAAACAAGTTTTTAGAGTTTATTATGATCGGAAAAAATAATAAATAAATATTTATTAAAGTTGATCGAAAAAATTGAAATCCAATAATAAAAATTATTTTTGATCAAAAAATAAAAATCATAAAATATCGATCAAGTTTCATCGGAAAATTTCAAATCCAATAATAAAAATTATTTTTGATCGAAAAAATAAAAATCATAAAATATCGATCAAGTTTCATCGGAAAAATTTAAATCCAGTAATAAAAATTATTTTTGATCGAAAAAATAAAAATCAAATTATAACGATTAAAAATGATTTTTTTTACAAAAATGATAATGGTTACGGTCCACGGTATATATATTTAGACGGTAATGCCAGTAGGCGGAAATGTCAAATACTGCTTACGTCACAGGACCAATAAAGCCGCGAACAACCAAACAAACAGCTGTGCCAATTGCAAAAGGAAATGACGTATGAGAACCGATACTTTTTTCTAAAACCGAAAGAAATATGGCGGCCAGCGAACTGACATGACCTTTTAATTGGATCATGGTTACGGTCTCTGCCTTGGAGTGTTTTTTGACACAAAACTTACGTTCTCCGATCTCGTAAATTTTGTTGTAGCAAATGCTTATTCTATGTTAGCGTTCGTGCGCCGTAACAGTTCAGAGTTTTCTGATCCGTATACGCATAAGACTTTGTTTATTGCATTTGTTAGGTCTCGGTTGGAATATGCCTAAATAATCTGGCGCCCTACACAGGCTAATCTTATTAATCGAATCGAGCGCGTTCAAAAGATTTTTACAAAGTACGCGTTACGCTCTTTAAATTTTGCACAGCCGGTACCATCATATAGCTCACGGTGTTTACTTATAAGACTTGAACTGCTTGAGACTAGAAGGAAATATCTCTCTTGTTCTTTTATCTTACAAGTAATAAGTTGTGATTTGGATTGTGAAGATATTTTAAGTATGAGCCCTTTTTATATTCCTAGTAGAAATTTACGTCATCCGGATATTTTTTACATAAATACGGCAGCGATGCCGTTCCAAATTTTATGAACGGAGTGAAAATTGACAAATAGCGGAGTGTTTCGGAGTGATGGACGAAACAGAGGAGTGAAATTGCAGAGTGATGTCAAAAATAAGCAAATCAACAAAGAAATGTGAATATGGGAAAGCAAACGCAAAATTTTGTTTTCGAATTTACGAACATATTTATTAGAAATGAATTTAATTAAATTAAAATTTGTGTTTTTAATCATAACGCATTTGTTTATAAACTTTTGTATACATAAATTATTGCATGTTATGCATTAGATATCATGCCTTGTTGGATATTAAGGTACAAGTTTATGTACATAAGCACCTTTTTTGCATTTGGTCCAGGGTAAACTTTCCTGATGAAAACAATAAAAATGTAAAAACCAGTTAATGAGTTTTTATAATTTTAACTGTTGATTTTAGCGAATTTGGTTTGCAATTTTCCATGGAATCGCGCACAAAACAAAGATCAAAATGTGAAAAGTTGTCAATGCTTGTTTAGATAGTCGATAAGTATTGCCACTGTGGCAGAATTATAAGACGTAAACAGTAACGATGCCAGATTGTAATTTTATGCATACAAAATTGAAAGTAGCAATTGCTGCATATACACAGTTGATTAAAAATTTCTGAATTATTTCATAAATGTAAAAGTGGAGTGATTTATCCAGAGAGGAGTGACGGAGTGATGAGGTCAAAATCGGAGTGAAATCTTCCAATTGGAGTGAAGGCGGCATCGCTGATATACGGTCAAATCAAATTATCCCATCAGTCGTACCTTTATCCTCCGGTTAGCGTTAATCAGAGGTTGAGTAAACGGCCCTTAGAGCCCGTGCACAATTGGCTTTGTCTGCTCCAACTTTGATAGAAAAAACCTTAAAGCAAAGCGAAATTTCAGATGCTTGATACAATTAACACTTTGACAATTTCCACTTCACTTCTTTGCTTTAATTTATAAACCTGATTTTTGGTAAAATATTTGGGGAATTAGCTTTTTTCTGCTTATTCAAATGTTATTTTTTACTTTTCTCTGTTCACTTCTCACGAAATTGCGCGAAATCGCTAAAATAAGTGTAGCTATACAAACATACACACACACACAAGGGGAGATGTTTGTCAAAGTGTAAAAAAGTTGAAAGATGGCTAACTTTATACCTTGCTTTACTCGCTTCACCTCAATTGTGAACATGCCCCTTTGAAAAGCACATGCTGAACGAAACTGTCAAAGCAAAACTCTGAAGCAAAGCGAGGTAGAAGTCAATTGTGCACGGGCTCTTAGGGTTAAAGTCCGGTTAAACCTCATTATCGACTTCATCCAACCATACATTTAACATGTGATCGATAATGCAGTCCAGAGCTTAACCGGACCTTTGTCCTCCGGTTAGCGTTAATCAGAGGTTGAGTAAACGGCCCTAAATCAAATAAATCGTGCTGTCGATATTGACTTATCACTTTCTGGGGAGATGTTAAGCAATATTCTGTCAAATTATATTAAGGATAGCCATTAGGGTAATTGTAATTTTTGTGTAGTCAGTAAGAATGATTGTATTTCTCTGATGATGAATAAAATAAATAAATAATAGGAATAAATATCATCGTAAATTCAAGAGAACCAATAACGGTGACATTTGCCTTGACAAGTTCCTGCATAGGAATTACATTCTGAAATAAGTTAAATCTAACCCTAAATAATTTTGGACTTTCGTTAAATCCAAAAAATCTTCCTCTAATATCCATTCGTCTCTTTTCTTAGATGATGTAACTGCTACTACACCAATATTTTCAGCAAATTTATTAGCAAAATTTTTTCAATCTAACTTTGTCTCCGTTTCTGTGCCCGATACATCCGTTAATATTGCTCAGTCACTTGATGTTGGTCATCTTACCTTATCCCCTGATGATGTTTTATCTGGTATATCTGATCTTGTCATGATCATGTGATCATGTCTCCTCTTATTCTCAAAAGGGGTGACTCTTTGATCTCGCCACTTCTTAGTATCTTCAATAAATCCCTATCTTCTGGTATTTTTCTAGATGATTGGAAACTTTCTTTTATTACACCGGTATTCAAAAATGGTAATAAGAATAATGTTAGAAAAACTTCTGTCTATTATCAACAACTCAATCTGTCTTGAACAGCATGGATTCGTTTCTTTTCGATCAACTATCACTAACTTAGCTACATATATTTTCTGATGATTGTATTGCAGCTTTTCAGTCTGGGCATCAGGGGGATACTGTCTATACTGATTTGGCAAAAGCCTTCGAAACTCGCTTGCATTGGTTTTCAGTGAAAACTTTTCACTCGGCTATTCTCGATTGGTTTAAATCATACCTTTCCAATCGTCGTTCTTCTGTTGTTGTTGACAATGCCTGATCACATAACTTTGTGTTACTTCTGGTGTCCCCCAGGGTAGCATACTTGGGCCCTTGCTATATATTCTCTTTATTAATGATATTACCTCATGTTTCTCCTTTTCTAAGATACTATGCGGATGATCTTAAGATGGACGTAACTGTTAGTGCTCTTATTGAAAATTATGCAAAAATAGTTTACTTACTTCGAAATAAGCAGAAGTATGTAAGGCTATCTTTAAGATCTTACAAAAGGCAAAAAAGATAGCTAGTTCAAGCATATCTTAAGAAAACAAGCCGTAAATACTGGCGATACTGGACAAATGTAAAGACGGTCTCCCAAAAATATAAGTACATTTTATTTTAAACTTGTTCCCATCACTCTACTTGGTGGAATCGTCAACTTTTTGGGAAAGGGATGTACCTGGATTCGATGAAATGAAGTTTAAAAACAGTTTTCGGATGGACAGATCAACATTTAAGTATGTTGTTGTTGACAATGTTCAAAATGTAAAAAGAATTGATACGCATTGGCGCACAGCAATTCCGTTAAATAAACGAGTGGCAGCAGTGTTGTATGCATTGGGATCATCATCTGAATACCGAACAGTTGCAAGTTTATTTGGAGTAGGAAGAACAACTTTGGGGGAACTGGTAATCGAGATTTGTAATGAAATTTTTAAAGTATTCAGCGCGACAGCATTCAACGCATATCCTCCTACCCAAAACAAAGTCGACGAATTTTTGAAAGGATTCAATCGATTGGGGTTTCCTCAGTGCTATGGAGCGATAGATGGGTGTCATGTTGAAATCAAACCTAGAAAAGCGGAAGCGACAGAATACTATAATTTCAAGGGATGGTATTGCACAATTCTATTCGCCGCTGTCGACTACAGATATCGTTTTACCTATATCAGTGTTTGAGCGCCAGGAAGATGCAATGATTCTACATTATTTGAGCGCTCTAAGTTAAAAATATATCATCATAATAATGAAGTTTTTCAAAGTAATGAAAAAATTATTAATGGAGTTCCAGTACCGGTGCTACTACTAGGAGATTCCGCCTTTAAATTGTCCAAATACGTAATGAAACCTTATCCTTATTCTATAGAGCAATAGGAAGATGAAAAGGTCTTAAACAGGCGTCTCTCGTCTTGTCGCCGTGTGGTAGAAAATGCTTTCGGTCACTTGAAGGCGCGATTTAGAAAAATTGGTCGTGGATTGGAAGTAGATTTGAAAAACGTTAACGTCATATTAAAAGCGTGTTGCATTCTACACAATATATGTAATAATAGAAATGACAAAATTAAGCAATCGTGGATCACAGAGGAAAGTTTACAAATAAGAAGACAACAACCCACAACAAGGAGCTCTTTTAGGAATGATTACCCAAGCGGGACCATTGTAAGAAATACACTTGCAAACGTATTTTTGGGTAATTCTATATTTTATTTATTAGTTGCGAAAGCAACTCATTATTTTGTTGCAAAAGATTTATAACCTTAGTATCGTTTTTTAATGATTTATTTAAATAGTTTTCCATGTATTTTTGCTCTTCCTTTGCCATTTTTAAGAATTCATTTTCACATAGTTTCCTTTTTTTCGCTTTATTTGTAGAACAAACAACAACCTCCTCAGAACGCACTTCTGGATATATTTCTGGGGTCGAAGAAGTTTGGCTACTGCAAGATGGATCGTTTTCCGAATAATCAACTGAAATACATATGTATATATGAATATATGCACAACAATACATACATACATAAATATATACCTAATCGTAGTTGAGCATAGCTTAAATAAAAATGGGTCCAACTATTTTCTTTTCTTCTCTGCAAAATTCAAAAGCAAATATTTTTTACATTTACACATGTGCATACATGTACTTATTATGCTTATTAAAGCAGTATTTCTTTTAGCCTTACCTAAATCGCTTCGTTAAATTATTAATACGATTAAGGAATCTCGCCACTAGTTAGCTTTAATGAATGCCTCTTCTCTAACTCGGCGCTCATGTTCTTATAAACATGGTTATTTCTATAATTGCCACGTAGCTGGCCAATATTTTCTTCCCACAGATCTATTATTTTATTTATTTCCACCTCACTTAAAATCTTGCGCGATTTCTTCTCCATTATAATGTTTAAAAATAACGAATTTTATTATTCCATATGACAATTATTAAGTTGTCAAATAATTAGCAAACGCCATCTGTAGCCCGTTTCTATAACCTTTCGTTATAATAACGAACGAAATGTTATCGCAAGGCTCGTATCGCTTGCGATATGAAAAGTGTTTCTGTAACTCATGAATTCACCTTGCGATATGATAATGGTGAGTTGTCGTCATATCGCTGGAACAATCGAAAAATGTGCAATATCCAACGAAAATTTGTCAACAAAGTGCGCGTTCGTTGCCAAATATTAATATTAATTGCTACACAATTTTAGGCTGAAACATAGACTAGCTTTTCCCGATATCAATGGGAATCGTTACAGTTTCATTTTATTTATTTTTATTCGTTATCAAAATATTTAAAAAAATAAACAAAATAATAATAAAAAAAAACTAAATATCCTGTAAGATTAGCTCTGTTCAATAACAAAAAATTTTTACGAACAGATCGCTATATAAAAATTACACCTTTTAAGAAAAATTCGTAACAATTTTTTGTTATTTAACCCAGGTATTGTGTATGTGATTTAATAATAATAAAAAAAACGAAAACGATAAGGTAAATAGAAAAGGTAAAACAGTGCCAGTCTTTCGTCTTGTCATGCACACGTATTTATACATACATTCTTTTTTCACTTAGCTATTACCTTTTGTGGCCGCTGTGGTGCAGTGGGTAGAGTGCGCGCCTGCTATGCCAGAGGTCTCGGGTTCAAACCACGGTCCGAGCAAAACACCAAAACATTTTTCTAATTAGTAAAAATCCAATTATTAGATTTTTTAATGGCAGCGGTCACCTCTCGGCAGTGGGCGGCATACCCTCCGAGTGTATTTCTGCCATGAAAAAGCTTCTCACAAAAAATGCATTCGCCGTTCGGAGCCGGCATAAAACTGTAGGTCCACCCAATTAGTAGGAAAAACAAAAAGGGGCACACCTCGAATTGGAAGAGAAGCTCGGCCATAAAACTCGTCAGAGTTATAATAGCGCCATTGTATTATATTATTATTACCTTTTTCCATTGTTCCGCGGTTTTGCAAGCTCTGCGAGTTAAGCTGGGTATCCACATCATAAGAAATGGCTCAAGAAAAAATAAGCATATGTTTCTTAAGTAATTTTGACGTTTGATTTTTTCTTCAAGAAATATATACAATCGTATATATTTCTTGGCAAAACCAGCGTTGCCAACCTCATTTTTCGTCAAAAATTGTAATAGATTTTCTTGTGAAGTGGATACCGCCTAAAGAAAATTTGACACAAGAAAATTTCTTGACCATTTCTTAAGCGTTTTTTTATATGGAGTTTTAGCATTTCTTGTGATGTGGATACCCGGCTTTAGGCACTATTCGGCCCACTAAATGTTCCCATCCGACTTATTTATTGGATTTCATAACTTCCATGAGCTTCACCTTTTTCAACTTGGAAATCTTCCTACTTATAATTTTATTGTACAAAACACAAACTAATGTAATAAATAAAAATGCAAGAAATTTAATACAAACCTCACTCATTATTTTGAAATGTATCTGTTTTCACTACCCTCAAAGCTGGTGATATGAATATCGCAAGAAATAACGAAATCCAAAATTCACCACACTTACAGAAACACTACCTTGCGATAAATATGAAACAGGGTTGTATTTTGCGTTATAATTCATATCGCAAGGTTACAGAAACGGGCTACTGATGACTAATTGACAGAAGTGTTGTATTTGATAGGCACATCTTAAAATTTTCACACTGAACATACTTTATACTACGATGTTTTGTTGTGGTTTCAATACCATGATTTTCATCGTCATATTACGAAAATTTTCAATAAAACTACACGTTAAAACTTCTGTATACTTCGTTCGTTCGATCAAGACTTGAATATGCATCTTTTATTTGGTCACCCTTTCATGAATGTCACGTAACTCGTTTAGAACGCATTCAAAAGCGTTTTTACGCTTCGCCCTCCGCTCTCTTCGTTTTTCGGACCCCGTTCCTTCCTATCAATCTCGCTGTTTACTACTTGGTCAGCAGTCCCTCCAAGTCAGATATTGTCACTGTCATTCACCTTTAACATTATCTGCGGCTCCATTGATTGCCCTCCTCTCCTCGCACGTATACCTTTCAACATCCCCATCAGGCACCTTAGAAACCCACTCCCTTTCCATATTCCAGACTAACCTGAGTTTTCAAAACAACTTATCTGTACATAATATTTAATATTCAACAAAGTTATAAATTGTTATAGTATAAAAATGATCATACACCCTACAGCGACGACGACGAATGACGTGTATGCAGTCAAACATATGTATGTATGTAGTTATATATGTATGTATACATATATCATCGTCGTCGCGATAAAAATTTGGTTTTTGTTATGTTCGGCTAACTACGAACCGATGCAGATACATGAATCGGTCGTTTGGGCTATGTTAGTGGTCACTTTGAAAGTACTCCAACCTACCACAAATGGAGTATATAATCCAATGATTTTTGCAGGGAAAATAGCACCACCACAAAGCCAATAAGAGCACAGCGCATATGACACCGTCACAATTGTGTATGCTAACGCCAATACCGAACCATCGCTAATACGAAAGGGTATTGAAAGGGTACTTTCACAAAGAAAGAAGACAAAATTGACATTATCTGTGAATGGGAGAGAAAAATATAATACAAAATAAATTAAATAAAATATTTATTAGCATATAGTATACATATTTTTGTTACGCATGGTAAATGTTAAGGGGAAATTTCGATATAATGCGCCCGGACCCGGAATCTTTCTTTTTAATAGGGTGGAGCTGACCCTCGTATTCCATAATGCAGCAAAACGAGATGCCAGCATATTTTCACAAATATACGTAAATGATTTTAAAATTAAATTTAATTGTAGTACAATTATTGTGCCCGCGTGTATGTAAGCAGAATTGCGCCAAAAAAATAAAACGAGGATAGTAGACAGTAAGAAGCGAACAAGTGTTATTTATCGATTATTCTATGGCAATTGCGCTAAAGGTGTTATTGCGCCAGAACCGTGCGCGGCGCCACGGTTGGAGCTGGTGTTATTGTATCAGCGCCAAAAAAATTGCGCCATTACCCATAGCTAGTGCCAAGGAAGAGCACGAGTTGGAAATGAAAGAAATTGAAATGAGGATGAAGCTATTAGAGCCTATACACACTTGCGACTCAATCGATTTAGGGTGCGTTTATGTCGGAGCAATAGAAGAAAGAAAGATAGCTGTGCGTGATATACGCTTATCGGAATAGCGCTATTGAGTGTTTATGTCGGAGCAGTGATAAGAGCAATAGTAGCGAAGAGGTCAATAAGCGGAGGTAATAGCGCTGTTCGACCAAAGCATATAGCGCTATTGAGTGTTTATGTCGGAGCTAAGCTAGCAAAGAGTGGAATAGCGCTGTTATCTGCGTATATTGAAGCTATGGTACTAGATTTGTCTTAAGTGTATTGTGGTACTTAAATAAAAATTTTAGAGTAACCGAAAAGGAGAAGAGACGTTGTTATTTTACACATAATAAATATTTACATATATTTCTGCTCCACACATACTTATCTATATATTTAATTTTTTTAATTTGAAAGGTTATATAAAAATTATGTATAAAAAGTAATAAAACACATAAACAATGTCCCTCTTATTCATAAAAAATAAAATAGATTTATAAAATTTTCGAAATCGAAAAATTTTATGAAAATGTCACTTAAAAATTTTTAAAACCTATTTTATTTTTTATGCATGAAGTCGTATATATTTACTTACGTGTGGACTTCATTTCACATGCTACGGCCGTCCACAGTTTATCCAAGACAAGCCTATTGGGATGATTTGGATTTCTTTGATCCCACAAAGGTTGCCTTTTAAAAAAAAAAAAAAATTGCACTGATGAAAGTTTCTGTGTCCATAATGAATAGCGCTAATCGACTAAAGAAAATCAATGAATTAATTTTCTTCGCTCTTATACTTTGATACGCGCTTATAGCGCGGCTCCGACATAAACAGAAGTACAGAACTCCCATTTACAATTTTCGTTGCTAGTATCCACTCTTTCTTCTATTGCTCCGACATAAACACTACACGCGTTTCCCATAAGGTATTTTCTCTGCTATGATAATAGCGCTAATGTGGTGAATTTCTTTAGTCACCCACTGCTCCGACATAAACAGAAGTACAGAACTCCCATTTACAATTTTCGTTGCTAGTATCACTCTTTCTTCTATTGCTTCGACATAAACACTATACGTGATTTCCGTAAGGTATTTTCTTTGCTATTATCTGTGGTGAGCTTAGCGCTTATCGCAGCTCCGACATAAACAGAAGTACAGAATTCCCGTTTACAATTTTCTTCGCTATCTTTCTTTCTTTCTTCTATTGCTCCGACATAAACGCACCCTTAGTCGAATGTTGATTTGCATGAGAATGTATGGAAGCATTCACACTACATTCAATTAGTCGAACAACTGAAACAGTTGGATTTGCAGCCCAATTTCATTCAAACTGAAACAGTCGGACAACTGCTTGATCAGTAAGGCGCCCTTCTACGTATTCACACTAGCGACAATTTAGTCGAACGACTACAACAACAACAGTGATATTCGTAGTGGAAAGAGTTGCCATGCTGACAGCACTACTTTTATTTCACTTTTGGTAAATTGGATTGAATATTTCAATTAATATTTTCAAAATGTTTAAAACCAAAAGGTTCGTTTCTTATTAACTAGTTATAGACAAGAATTATCTAACTAAAGATATTTACTTCCGTTTTCATATGTTTCTCGATATTGTTGTTCTCTTCAAATGTCATTAATCGCATTTTAAAATAGAAATAATGAAAATGAAATTGCATATAAATTATTAATGGCTAATTTTTACTATTTTTCCGTTTATTGTACTTCTGTTCGTTTCGCCTTTATGAGCGTAATTCCTTCCGTTTTTCTCTTTTCATTTACTTGACAGCTAGTTGCTAGTTTAATAAGAAACAAAGCCAAACAATGTATGCACTTTTTGTTTATTTTATTGTTTTTTATTTATTAATCAAGTTGACAGCTGACAATAATGCAGATAAACTGATAAACTTTAGCAATTTAATACTTCATCACTTTATATGAAGACCACTAATGTAAAATTTGCTGTGTAAAATGTGAACATTGGCAACACTATGTCATTGTCAATCGCACGACTATTTAGTCTGTAGTGTGAATAGCTGCCACCGATTCGACTAAATAGTTGGCGTAGTGTGAATACAACAGCCCAATTCGACTAAATCGATTGAGTCGCAAGTGCATTGTGTGTATAGGCTCTTAAAGTTGAAAATAGACTTGGAAGAAATAAAATTATATGACCAATAAACAAACATTTTTAATAATACAGTATTTTGCTTAGGGTGTTATGCTTTGGAGGCTTTCTGTCGCGCTTTAAAAAAATAACCCTCAGCTGGAGAGTTCAGGAGATAAACCTTGTTAAAGTAATGTGTGTGTAAAACATTGGTGGGCAAATGAATTGTAAGCATGTATTGGTAACCGCGAGCGTAAAGTGGCTACCATGGGACAAAGAACATTTGCAGTCAGTTGATTAACAAACAACAGCGAAGCACCATCGTGCGCCGCTTGATTGTTTTATGATACTATTTATGCGCGTACCTATATGTGTTTCTCACTCGCACTGTTCGCAGTGAAAAATTATTTAGAATTGCCCTAAATGCTTTCATTCATTAAATAGCGCATAATTTACTATTGCATAAAAAATAAAAGCAAAGCGACGATACGTGTCATCCCTTTGCTTTCTGAAACACAACTGACATGAAAATTCTGTTCTAACACCACTGTGACTCAATTGATTTTTCGCTCTCAACAGCAACTGAAATAAGAGCGTAAGAATACGTGTGCTGAGAGTAACTGCTCATATGAGTCAAAACGCCCATCAGTGGTGTAAAACATTGGTGGGCAAATGAAATGTAAGCATGTATTGGTAACCGCGAGCGTAAAGTGGCTACCATGGGACAAAGAATATTTGCAGTCAGTTGATTAACAAACAACAGCGAAGCACCATCGTGCGCCGCTTGATTGTGTTATGATACTATTTATGCGCGTACCTATATGTGTTTCTCACTCGTACTGTTCGCAGTGAAAAATTATTTAGAATTGCCCTAAATGCTTTCATTCATTAAATAGCGCATAATTTACTATTGCATAAAAAATAAAAGCAAAACGACGATACGTGTCATCCCTTTGCTTTCTGAAACACAACTGACATGAAAATTCTGTTCTAACACCACTGTGACTCAATTGATTTTTCGCTCTCAACAGCAACTGAAATAAGAGCGTAAGAATACGTGTGCTGAGAGTAACTGCTCATATGAGTCAAAACGCCCATCAGTGGTGTAAAACAACTCTTTGCGTTAGCGGGCTTCGGCCGCGCGAGTTCTCTTTCTGGGATAATATCTAGGCTCAGATTTCCATCTGTCTACCAAAAGGGTCGGCTTTATATTAAGGAACCACGGTCCGAGAACAATGTCTTTCTTAGGGGTGTAGAGGGCCTCTCACAGATCTCAAAACTGAAATCAAAACCTGCCGGAGGCTTATAGCCCAAGAGATATTTGTTGGTAATTTTTTGGTAATTGAATGGGTCCATAGATATTAACCCAGAAAGATAATTCTGCCGGCTTAGTGTTATTTTTTTAATTCGCTGTCGAAGGCCGCCAATGCAAAAAGGTGTTCTACACACATATGCATATGCAAACTAGCAAATACCCGTTGCTTCGCAATGAGGAATAATAGTTAACCAAAGTCAAGTCAATTCAAGTCAAGTCTAGTCAATCAATTCAAGTCAAGTCAAGTCAAGTCAAGTCTAGTCAAGCCAATTCAAGTCAAGTAAAGTCAAGTCAGGTCATGTCAAGTCAAGTCAATTCAATTCAATTCAATTCAATTCAATTCAAGTCAAGTCAAGTCAAGTCAAGTCAATTCAAGTCAAGTCAATTCAAGTCAATTCAGGTCAAGTCAAGTCAAGTCAAGTCAAGTCAAGTCAAGTCAAGTCAAGTCAAGCCAAGTCAAGTCAACTCAAGTCAATTCAAGTCAAGTCAAGTCAACTCAAGTCAATTCAAGTCAAGTCAAGTCAAGTCAAATCAAGTCAATTCAATTCAAGTCAAGTCAAGTCAAGTCAAGTCAACTCAAGTCAATTCAATTCAAGTCAAGTCAAGTCAAGTCAAGTCAAGTCAAGTCAAGTCAAGTCAAGTCAAGTCAAGTCAATTCAAGTCAAGTCAAATCAAGTCAATTCAAGTCAATTCAAGTCAAGTCAAGTCAAGTCAACTCAAGTCAATTCAAGTCAAGTCAATTCAAGTCATGTCAATTCAATTCAAGTCAAGTCAATTCAAGTAAATTCAAGGCAAGTCAAGTCAAGTCAAGTCAAGTCAAGTCAAGTCAACTCAAGTCAACTCAAGTCAAATCAAGTCAAATCAAGTCAAGTCAAGTCAAGTCAAGTCAAGTCAAATCAAGTCAAGTCAAGTCAATTCAAGTCAATTCAAGTCAAGTCAAGTCAAGTCAAGTCAAGTCAAGTCAAGTCAATTCAAGTCAATTCAAGTCAAGTAAATTCAAGGCAAGTCAAGTCAAGTCAAGTCAACTCAAGTCAAGTCAAGTCAAATCAAGTCAAGTCAATTCAAGTCAAGTCAAGTCAAGTCAAGTCAAGTCAAGTAAATTCAAGGCAAGGCAAGTCAAGTCAACTCAAGTCAAGTCAAGTCAAGTCAAGTCAAGTCAAGTCAAGTCAAGTCAAGTCAAGTCAAGTCAAGTCAAATCAAGTCAAGTCAAGTCAAGCCATCACTACAGCTCTATGTTGAAGCCGTTCCCAACACTTTTCATTTGATACCAATATCGCTCAAAAACATCCGGGTCCGCATTTTGACCCATATATGGGGACCCGGTCTAGGAATCATTATGAATAGCACTTCATGCCTTGTTCAAAAGCTTTCATTTCATACCAATATTTCTCCGAAAATTACCGGGTTAATCCGGGGTCACATTTTGACCCATATTTGGGGACCTGGCCCAGGCATCACAAATAACATAATTGTACGTCGAAGTCCTCATCAAGACCTTTTATTTGGTAACAATATCGCTCAGAAATATTCGAGGGTCATCCGGTCCACCTGTTGACCCTTATCTGGAGACCCGGCCTAGGCATCACTATTAAAATAGCTCTATATTGAAGTTCAGATCAAAAACTTTCATTCGATACCAATATCGCTTAGACACATCCCGATGTCATCCAGATCCACCTTTTGACCCATATAAGGAGACCCGGCATGAAAATTACAATGAAAATAGGTCTGCATTAAAACCCTGCTCAATACCTTTAATTTCATACCAATATCGTTCAAAAACATTCCGGAGTCATCTCGGTCGACATTCTTACCCAGACTGGTCATCACAATGAAAATAACTTTATGTTGAAGCCCTGCTCAACACCTTTCATTTGATGCCAATATCTCACGTGTAAGTGCAGGCGTTCTTGAGTTATGCATGCATAAACATGTTTTTGATTGCCACCGAGACAAACAACAAACCGTGCAAAAACAAACATATGAGTCGCCTACGCTGCGCTGCCTGGCACGACTGCGACGCCTCCACTGAACACGGCAAATGACCAAACGAATGTGTCTATGCTTGCGCTTTTTTTAGTTTTTCGAAATTTAAAACCGGGAAAAAGGTATTAAAGTCTCAGAAATGCGCAAAAAAAAGTACATGGTTGTCGAGAATTTACCATTTGTGACATTTTAAAAAAAGAATTATTAAAATTGGTCGAGTACTTTTTGAGTTATCGCGTTACATACATTTTCCATACAATCAATTTTATATAATTAGTATAGATGTGCGTATTTTTATGTGCCTTCCCCGGTATTCGTACGCAGTTTAGGGGTTCGCTTGGTAAATTTTACAACTTACAAACATTTACGGTCGACGGGACTTTTGGATTTGGAATCAGGGGGACGTCCTCTACAATCCCCAATAACTCGTTTTTTTCAACGCGTGGTAGACTGTTGGAAAATTTTCCCGATATCTATGGATCCATCCAACTTTACCCACAAATATCTCGTAAACTATAAGCCTCCGGCAAGTTTTGGTTTCAGTTTTGAGATCTGTGATAGGCTCTCTACACCCCTAAGAAAGTCACTTTTCTCGTACCGTGGTTCCTTAATGGAAAGCCGACCCTTATGGACGCAGAGAATAATGGAAAAATCAACTACTTAGACCTCACAATTAAAATAAACAAAGAGACTAACAAATTTACTTACGAAATATACAGAAAACCCACAGCAACGGATACAGTAATACACAACAAATCTAGCCATCCTCAACAACACAAGAACGCCGCGTTCAGACATTTATTAACACGACTTGAACGGACCCCGTTAGAAAAGGAAGCTTACAACAAGGAACTCAGCACATATACACAATCGCGGAGAACAACGGATATCAAAAAATTTGGTGAAGAAAATACAGAAAAACATAACTTCAAGGAAATCGGAAAACAAAGAAAAGGTAGAGAAGAAATGGGCAGTCTTATCATATACCGGAGCAACATCTTACAAGTTGGCTAAAGTTTTCCAAAAATATAACATTAATGCAGCATTTAAAACAAGAAACAGCATGAAACTTCTACGAAACAACATTAACAAGGAAGACCCCTTTGACAAACAAGGCATATACAAATTAACTTGCGAATGATAAAATAGCTATATAGGACAAACAGGACGCCAAATCAAGAGATATCGAGAACACGTAAGAGATTACAATAAGAAAATAAGGAAATCATCAACGACAGTGGAATCAAATTTCGCCAACCACATGGCAGAAAACAAGTGTACACACATGAAAATAGGAAAAACAGCTAAAATTCTCCACATACAACATAAGGGAAAACGACTTAACGTATTAGAAACTATGGAGATATACAAACAGAAGACATTCGTAGGTAAAATAATAATATAATAATATAATATAATAATCAGAGATTGAATTTAACTGTTAACATTTAAAATATTTTTTGTTTTTCACAGACAAAAAACAAAAAACAGAAAAATAAATATTTCGGTCTCAACAAAAAAAATTGAAATTCAGATTTTTCGGTCTTTCAGTAACAAAAATATTTTATTTTTCAACATAAATCTCACATATTGAGAAATACAAAAAACAGTCATTTAAAAAATCTTCATTGAAACTAATAGGTATATGTATTTACATACATAAATGCGTGTACGTGTAATTATAAGTAACAATATACATATGTAGAAATTAGAACAAAATGTATAAACTCGTATTATGTATTTAGTTTTACCAATAAAAGGTTCTCAAGGGTTTTGTCGCTTAAATTGTACCTCCTTTCACTCAAAATAAAATTCAAGGAAGAAAATGACCTTTCCACAGATACTTGAGTGGCTGGGGTACCAAGTATAACCAAAGCCAACTCAAATAGCTCTGGTGATTGAAACCGAATGTTTTGGTAATAAGAAAAAATATCTTCATTAATTGGTAAACGTCTATGAATGCTTTCGAAATTATCGATTTCAACAAAAATTTTTGTTAAATCAGGCATTTCATAATTTGGAGGTTCTACCACTGTTGATTGCGCTATCTCATCCAAGTAAGCACTGAGGAATGAGCTATCATGGTTGCTGGTAGGCTCAGAATCATTAGAACATTCTTCGTTCTCTTGCTCACGGTTATCGCCAGCGGGAATTTGTTTACTCTAAACAAGTAAAAACAAATTTTAAATCATTTATGCCCTTACTTTTAATTAACAATTAATTATTACCTGCTTGAAACTGAAAATTCGTTTGGCAGTGGTTTTTAAGTTCGCCTTTGCTAAATACTTTTGTGATTCCGATAACAATAAATTTAGACGCGGATCCAAATAAACAGCGCTAAGCAATGTAACGTTTTCCAGCAATAAATTTTCCCGATTTAGCAGAGCATTATATAAACTTTGCTTAATAATACTCTGTCCACTTTCTCTAAAATTTAGCTTAAGTTCCATCCAAATTTTGTATAAATCACACAGAGGAAGTTGTTCTTCCTGTAGTTTTTTTGTTGCTGACCAAAATGGTTCCAATGCCGCTTCATACTCATGGAGCCATTCCCAATCAATTATGATGGATAGCGCCTCTTCTTCTTCGATAAAATCCTTTAACTCGGATATTTTTGTTACCATAAGGTAAGTGGAATTCCACCTTGTAGCAACATCAATTGGAGGGACGGCCCTATTGCGCATGTTCAACATAGTCCTGTATCAGATAAACGGTTACAAAGAAGTACTCAATAAAAATCTATATAAAACTGTTTTCCATTTTGTATATATGGGGAGATGTTACTTGCCTATATTTGATCCCACGTAATAATTTGCAAACTTTTCGTGCATCTTCAATATTTGATTTAATTGAGCTTATTTTGTTAACGTCGGTGACGCACAGCTGGATTGAATGGGCCGCACATCGCATAGAATGAATATAATTTGCAAAATGTATTTCCTCAGCCTCGTCTTGGAAGTCAAATAGTTCAGTAAAATTATCATTCATAATTTCAACTGCTTTTAGCATGTTTCGCCCATTATCAGATGTTATACTATTTGAAAATATAAATATTATGATTTGTTAAAAGTTACCCATACGCCGTGTATTCCTATTTATGTACGTATGTATGTATATAAGAGATCTGCATGTGATATATGTATGTATTTTTTGTTATTATTATTATTATTATTATTATTATTATTATTATTATTATTATTATTATTATTATTATTATTATTATTATTATTATTATTATTATTATTATTATTATTATTATTATTATTATTATTATTATTATTATTATTATTATTTTTATTATTATTATTATTATTATTATTATTATTATTATTATTATTATTATTATTATTATTATTATTATTATTATTATTATTATTATTATTATTATTATTATTATTATTAGTATTAAAATTTACTCAAAAATAATGCGGCGGGAGTATGACCGCAACCGCAAACTATGCGATCATAATATGAACCGCATCGCATTTTCTTGCTGCAAGTCTCTGATGTACATATGTATGTATGAATATGTTGTTACATACCTGTAAATTTGTTCCAGGCTAATATTGTATTCCGAAATGGTTTCTAACACATTGGATTTTATATTTTGTCCAGTATGTGGATAAGATAGAGGCTTCATACCAAGAGTTTTAACTACTATTTCTAATTTTGAATTTTTTATTTCTATATACTGCAAATTAATTCCTAAAACTGATCGGTCAAGCCGAGTAGCGGCATCAATTTTGATTGATACTAGTTTTTTCTCAACTATTTTTTTAATAACCTGTTTAATATCCAAAGAACGATTGCTCACAAGCTCCATTATATTGTGCGAGTTGATCGGATTCATATTCAACGCTTTATATATAGGGTCAACTATTTCCCTAAACCCTTCACTATCCAATTGGGATAACGGTCTACCATCTTTTGTTACGATTTTTAAAATCGAATTTTTAAATGCCTCGGTGTCAATTGAGTACGAAATTTTTACAACTTTTTTAGGCGGTTCATTATTATATTCTAAATTTTGATTTAAATTGTCCAAAAGACTTGCGTGCTTCGTTTCGAGATGCCGTTTCAAATTCGTTATATGATCACCCGCTAATTTGATTTTACACATTTTACACTCCGACTTTCTTTCGCGTTCATTGTAATTAAAAATATTCTTAATTCCGATATTTATTGTTTTCTTATTTCTACCCATATTCTCTTATAATATCCACAAAGACCTTTTATATGTACATATGCATGAACACACGATTTGTTTTTGAAATTGTTATTTTTTTTTCCTGCTCAAATTTTTTCTGTTGAAAATAAATATCAGTGAATAACAGAAAAATTCAAAAAATAAGGTTTTCTCTCAGACAAAAACAATTATTTTTTTTGTCTTCGGATTTTGGTTATTCGAAGATTTTTAAAGTTTTTGTCTAAAATTTTTTGTTATTTTCAAAACCTTTGAAATTGTTAACAATTATTTTCAATGTCTGATAATAATACAATGGCGCTATTATAACTCTGACGAGTTTTATGGCCGAGCTTCTCTCCCAATTCGAGGTGTGCTCCTTTTGTTATTTCCTACTAATTGGGTGGACCTACAGTTTTATACCGGCTCCGAACGGCGAATGCATTTTTGTGAGAAGCTTTTTCATGGCAGAAATACTCTCGGAGGGTATGCCACCCACTGCCGAGAGGTGACCGCTGTTCTTAAAAAACCCAATAATTGGATTTTTACTAATTAGAAAAAATTGTTGGTGTTTTGCTCGGACTGGGGTTTGAACCCGAGACCTCTGGCATAGCAGGCGAGCACTCTACCCACTGCACCACAGCGGCACAGGTAAAATAATAAATGAACAAATAAACACCACATCAGATACATTATTTGAACCGCTTAAGCTACTATACCGAAAAGAGGACAGAAAACCTAAAACCGACATAAACAAAACAATACACAAGAGGACAATAACCGACTTTTACCTACCTGTTTAATGAGGATACAAAAATAAATTTGCATATCTAAACGCACAGACTCGCTCGCATGCATGCACGAACACATCACACGAACACGGAGTACGTGACCAAACGATGGAAGTTAGTTACTATAAGTACTATCGAACTTACACAAAATAACTCAGAACGAAAAAAGACACTGAAGATGGCGCATATTAGCCGAAACCGGTTTGTCTCCAAACCAAACTTGACAAGGGATGACGGAAGATCGTTCCACAATACATCATATTCCTACCCTGTCGGAAAAACAAGCAACCAAAAAGTATTTAATAATGCCAGTCAGGCACATCAAATCCGGACAAATATTCTACTGATAGCATACAAAAGGCGACTACAGAAAATACACAACACCAAAGCCAACATATGGTTTAATAAACAACGTTTAATGAGCAAACTCATTCCAAAATACGCGCAAATAGGACACAAAATGAAAAACGAGGATAAACGCAAAATCATAAGGAAAGCGGAGAACAGCTTCATTAGATGCGAGATCAGGAACCAACACGCAAAGAAGGAGCGCATGAATCAGGAACTACTACGCATCCATCTGGAGCTGATGGGAATCATTCCTGTCAGTTCCCTTCTGGAAACATTAGATGCAATAAAGGAAGAGATCAAAGGAGCCATGGAAAACAAGTATAAAAAACTCAACAAAAAACTGGACGACCCTGACACAAAACAAAACAACAACAAAAAAGGCCCACTGCAGGATAAAACATCTTTCCATCCAAGATTTGTTGACTTAACAAATCTTGCAATCAACGCCAAGGAAACACAGCTACTACAAAGAGGTTTGAAATACAACATCGAAAGCTACGATAGGAAAAAAGACGTGGAGAACACCATTGCGGACACGGAGGTGGCCATATCACTACACCCAGAAAGAAAATAGTGTGAAATCAACCAAAAATCAACAAATTTTGTGGTTAATTTTTTTCAACGCGATACTTAACGTATGCCATCATGTAATCGTGCAAATTTAACACTACTGTCAAGTGTTAGTTTAACAAGATGACAACTGTAGAACTAACACTAAAAAGTATTGAGTCTTCCTGTTGATTTTACAATTTTAACTAGTTAATAAAATAAAAATATAAATGGAAAAACCAAGCACTGCCAATGATGCTAAACTCCCATCATTGCCACGACACAAAATTTTCTTTTTGTTAAAAAAATAATAATATTAGTTTGTGTTTTGCACCAACAGCAGAACTTCAAACGTTGAAAAAATTGTGTATGTTTCCAAATAGTTTTGACGTTCTTTTTAACACTTTTTTAGATTATATTGACACTATCATCGTGTTGAATAAACCAAAATTCCAAATGACGTTAATGTTTGAACATTGTTTCGTGTTATATCAACCAACCTTCGGGTTCAGTTTCGGATCCGGTATTTGGAAAAATATTCGGTTCAGATTCGGGAAAGCATTTGGAAAAACATTCGGTTCAGATTCGGGCAAATATTTTTTCCTGATTTGGGAAAGTATTGGGGTTCGGTTTAGGATCCGGAAAGTATTTGGAAAATTATTCGGTTCAGTTTCGGGAAAACATTCGGTTCAAATTCGGGCAAATATTCTTTCCTAATTTGGGAAAGTATTCGAAAAATCACTTTTTGAAAAAGTATACTTGTGTGACTAGCAAGAATAATTGAATAACGTCAAAAATGTATTCATTATACAAAATTATCTCAATAAGGAATAAAAAATTATTCCTAATTTTTTCTAGCTAAACGTTAAAAAATGCTTCTTCGGCCTATATGACACTACGTTTTTTCTCTGGTATATTTGGTTTGAAAAAACCCGCCGAAAGTCAAAATACAAAAACAATTCTTGAAAAGAGACAAAACCTGTGTTCAATTACTAAAAATTCGTAACAATTTTTTATTATTGAACAGAGCTAAATAATAATATAATAATACAATGGCGCTAATATAACTCAGACGAGTTTTATGGCTGGGCCTCTCCAATTCGAGGTGTGCTCCTTTTGTTTGTCCTACAGTTTTATGCCAGTTCCGAACGGCGAATGAATTTGTTTGAGAAGATTTTTCATGGCAGAAATACACTCGGAGGGTATGCCACTCACCGCCGAGAGGTGACCGCTGTTTCTAAAACCCCAACAATTTAGTTTTAATTAATTAGAAAAATTTTTTTTGCTGTTTGTTCGGACTGGGGTTTGTACCCAAAACCTCCGGTATAGCAGGCGAGCCCTCTACCCACTGCACTACAGCGGCCACGAACAGATAAGTACTCCATTAAAAACAATTTGATTGATATTAAACTTCAAACTAAATGAAAATAGCATTTTTTTCAAAAATTAATTTTTTTCGAAATTGGAATTCAAATTACTGAAATAAAAAAATTATGCATCTCAAATGGCAGGGTATATGTGTATTCCATTTTATAAAGAGAAGCCAGTGCGCCGTATAATGGTTCTTCCGGACTTCTTCTTTCCCCTTACGGCCAAAGCAGAAGCTTATAAGAGGCCAGTTTAAAACTTGTATTTCTATATATTTTTTATTTTAAACATAATTTATTTTATAGTTGTCAAAAAAGATTTGTATATTTGCCACAATCATTTGTATCCAAGTGGCAAATCAAATTTTGTCCATTTTCATCATTTTTATTTACAAATGTGATAGAGAATCACATTTGTGTTCACACGATTTGGCTACAAGGGCTGTTTTTGATTTTCCACAAGAGGCTAAGGGCCGGTTTCACCATCGCCGGTTAATTTAATCGCTGGTTAGTTTGACGTAAATTGTATGGCGAGCTGTCAAATAAATTGCTTAACCGGGCAAAAATCTCTGGTTAAGTGCTTAACCGGAGATGGTGAAACCGGCCCTAAATATTTGGCTTTTGTGATTTGTGTCAAATGAAATTTACTGTTCACACGGTTTGCCTATGAATTTGGCAAATTTTTAGCCAAATGTACAAATCGTGTGATCTTAGCTTAATACTATGTTCATGCTGGATTTGAAACGCAACATTTTGCATTTTCGAAGATGGCTTTTCGAAAAGTGTTCATGCTGCCGCGTTTTGTAAATACGCATTTGAGAAGTTCGAAACAAACGGAGCTAATATCCCAGATTACGCAATCGGGTGTTGAGGTTATTTTTTTGTTTATTTAAAAAAATAAAACAAGAATTTTCAAAATATGTAATAATACATATAATACACTAATTTTGGAAACCAAACGTACCAACCACTTTGTTATTAATTTTGATCTCTGTTTTGTTTACTTTCGTTCATTACATGTAGAGTGACGTCATCATGGAGCTCGTGTGCCCATGCTCATGCTGCTCTATATGCGTAATCTTGTAGGTATTTCGTTCTTGTATTGCCAGAGTGTTGCCACTATTTTCCATTCGAATGGCAAATTTTTTCGAAGATTTCAGGGTTGCTTTCTGCGTTAGCATTCAAAACGCAAAAAAATAGTTGCGTTAAATTGCATTTTGGTGGTGGCATTTGTATGGAGAAATGTAACATTTAATGTTGCGTTTTGGACTAAACGCAAAAATGCTTCCGAAACGCAAAACGCAGGCTCACCATGAACATGCTATAAAATTGGGATGTCATTTTTCTAACATTTTTTTAGTTTAGGTATTGACACTATCATCATGTTAAATAAACCAAATTCCAAATGACATTTAGGAATAAAATTTTATATTTGAATCATCTTGTATATTTTAAAATTTCTTCATGTTGTATCAACAATAAAATTTGGTTGAATTTACCAAATTTTCAAATGACAGTTACAAAGCCAAAATCATGTATCAAACATCGTGTAATTTGAAAAAATTGTTGCTGTTCTATGTGTAAAGATCATTCGTGTTAATTTTACATGAATCGTGTTGATGATTTTTTTTCTGAGTGTAATACCAAACGAGGCCGCTGTTCCTCGGGTTCAAACCACGGTCCGAGCCAAACAAATTTTTCTAATTAGTAAAAATCCAATTATTGGGTTTTTTAAGAGCAGCGGTCACCTCTCGGCAGTGGGCGGCATACCCTCCGAGAGTATTTCTGCCATGAAAAAGCTTCTCACAAAAAATGCATTCGCCGTTCGGAGCCGGCATAAAACTGTAGGTCCACCCAATTAGTAGGAAAAACAAAAAGGAGCACACCTCGAATTGGGAGAGAAGCTCGGCCATAAAACTCGTCAGAGTTATAATAGCGCCATTGTATTATTATATTATTATTATTAATACCAAACGAGGAACAGGAGCACGCAAGGCATCTATGCAGACGCATAATCGAAAAGAGCATAAAAGCTGATATAAGGAAAATGGTAGCAAATGAATATAAAACGGTGAAAGAATTGAGGAAAAAACTAAGAGAGAATAAAATAATAGCAACAAAAGCAGACAAAGGAAATAAAACGGTGCTAATGGACGAAGAGGAATACACCACAAAAATAGGCCAACTCATCAAAGAAATGGGCTGCCGAGTGATGTGGAAGGACCCAACGGAGGAATACCAAATGGCAATAAAGCGTGCAATAAAACAGGCAAAAAATATAGTAGACAACAAGATAGCCTACACTCTCACGGCAATCAATCCATCGGTCCCGTCACTGATCGCACTACCTAAAATCCACAAAGCAGGAACACCTATGCGACCAATAGTAAACCATAAATCGGCACCAGGATATAGACTATCAAAACATCTAAATAACCGAGACACTGGACCTGTCCAATAAATACACAATCAAAAACACGACGGAACTAGTCAAAAAACTGAATAACCTGAACGTACCTAAGGACTCGAAACTGGTATCGTTTGACGTGAAAGACCTATACCCTTCGATACCACTGAAAGAAACACTAAAAAGTTTTTAGTAAAAACTCTAACTAAAATATTGACGGAAAAAACGAACAGAGACATTGCAACAGAGATCGTAAATACACTGAAAGTAACCCTGGACAGAATTATTTCAAAACAAAACAACACACAAGAGGACAATAACCGACTTTTACCTACCTGTTTAATGAGGATACAAAAATAGATTTGCATATCTAAACGCACAGACTCGCACGCACGTACGCATGCACGAACACATCACACGAACACGAAGTACGTGACCAAACGTTGGAAGTTAGTTACTGTAAGTACTAGGGCACGGAATTTCATGTACTAAAAAATAAAAAATATGCGCATAAAAAATGCAACAAAAACTGAGAAATATGCATGAAAAATAAAAAAAAAATGCATTAATTCAAATTTTTTCAACTTCAGATAATTCATGTTTATTGAAGTTATAATAGTTAAATAAATTAGGTACAAACATTTTTTTAATTCAATTTTGCTCTTACGTTGTACGTTTATACATATCGTTAGCTTAGAGTGCAAACTGTGTAAGTCCACTTTTTATGAAAAACTTTATTTTTATGTAGAACGCTAGAAAAATCAAATACGCACCACGCTAAACAAGTCTGTGATACTTGTCATATTTCTAATCGTTGTTATTCAGCGATACGCAAATTGTGTAAGTCCAAAAAGCGAAGAAAATTGTGTAAGTCCAAAATATTACATACATGAACAGAAATTTTTTTTTTTTTTTTCATTTCGAAATTTGTTAATTTTTTGTTTTTTGTCTCTCCTACAATGTTCGAAAAAAGGACTTACAAAATTTGCACTCTAAGCTAGCAATATGTATGTATGTTTTTGTAGATATGTACATAAATTCAGTCTTGAACATTTCATAATTTGTAAAGGTTAATCCTTATTTAACGATTCATTAGCACACACTATGAAATATTTTTTCATATCCTCAAAAAGAAAACTTTGCCGATTCGGTCGAAAAAAGCTCTTATACATAGAAAACGAACGTTCTACATCCACAGAGGTAATAGGAGCATGTTTGAAAACGGCTCTTTGTCGACAGGTATGCACCGTATCGAAAATACTAATAACACAGGCCGACAAGAAATTTGACCATAAACCAGACCATACTTTCCTAAAGGTTTTCGATGCGCTGAATTCAAATCTGGACGCAGAATTGCTCTATCACGTCTGAGATTTTGAGATATCCTAACCTAAATGTGCAAAAAACACCGTTTTTGCCTATTTTTGAGGTTATATATAAACGACAGCTTTTTTTTTGTTAAAAAAGCACATATAGCATTTTAAATAAGAAGTCTTTCTTTTACGAATGGCGTTAAGTTTGCTCAAATATATTTTTTTTTCGCTAAGATAGAGCAATTTAAAGTTTATGTGTTCATAGTTTGTGGGATTGTGTATTGTGGGGTTGTGGTGTTTAAGCATTTATAAATTTTAAATTGCTCTATCTTAGCGAAAGATATTTGAGCAAACTCAACGCCATTCGTAAGAGAAAGACTTCTTCTTTAAGATGATATGTGTGCTTTTTTAACAAAAAAAAATCTGTCGTTTATATATATCGTCAAAAATAGGCAAAAACGGTGTTTTTTGCACATTTAGGTTAGGATATCTCAAAATCCTGACGTGATAGAGCAATTCTGCGTCCAGATTTGAATTCAGCGCATCGAAAACCTTTAGGAAAGTATGGTCTGGTTTATGGTCAAAAAAATCGGTCTCATTTTGTTGGCCTGTGTAATAGCCGTGTTCACACGAAACTCTATTCGCCTTCAGATGACTGTTATGCATGAATTTCGTTTGTATAAAACTGTCAACTAGCAAATTACAAAAATAGGCAATATAATGCGAAATATGTAATAAAAAAATGCAAACAACGCAAAATATGTAAAAATATGCATATATGACCAAAATATGCAAAAACATTTGAATGCCATTTTTAAGACAATTTCACGATTCGCAAAGATTGTTTATTTATTTTTCTCTACCTAAATCTAAGAAAAACATGTATTTGCATAGATTTCCATGCCCTAGTAAGTACTATCGAACTTACACAAAATAACTCAGAATGAAAAAAGACACTGAAGATGGCGCATATTAGCCGAAGCCGGTTTGTCTCCAAACCAAACTTGACAAGGGATGACGGAAGATCGTTCCACAATACATCATGTTTAATTAACCTCTAACTACATACTACGTTTATACGGCAGAATTCGTGAACTCTTACGCCCTTATTTTACAAAACGCCGTGACTCGTTGCGTCGCAGTCACTCACGTTCACTCACTTTCACCTTCACCTAAAAGTTGGTATTTTATAAGCTTTTACGTTTTTTCGTTCGCTCCGTTGCGTAGTCACGACGATTGTCAAACGCTTTACGTAGCCTATTTACCACTTTTCTGGTTTTCTTCATTTCCTTAGTAATTTTTGGTGTGTTTTTTTTTAATCGAACTGTTTTATTGATTGGTTAACCCTGGAAAATTGGCAGCTTGCAACCCAATAAACATTTTTTTTTTTCATTTTCAATTTGAGGTTCATTTGAGGCACATTTTTAGTATGGGATTTCGGGCTGATTCTCAATTTGATAGATTTCATTTTCTCCAATTTCAAAGTTGGTACGAAAGGGAATGCAATCAATAGATGTATGTATGTATTACATATTTGTACTCTAGAGTACAGAAAAATTGAGGGATAGGGAGAGAGTTTGTGTTATGAGCGCAGAAATGGAATGGAATAGATAGATGTATGTATTAGAGCCCTAGATACCCGGGTATCGAGAAATTCGATCTGATCGTTTTTGTTCAAATGCCCGTACAAACATTCGAGCATTCGAGCTTACAAACAAAAAAATGTGTATGGGAAAAGCAAAAATAAAAAAACTACATATAAAAAAAAAAAATAATAAACAAAAGAAAAAAAAATTCAAAATACCCGAATTGTTCAAATGCCCGTACAAACATACGGGTAATAAACAAACAAACAAACAACTGTTCGAGCATTTGAACAACAATTGTTCGGGCTACACGAAAATGTTAAAAAAAAAATCGAGAGCTCTAATATGTACATATCGTCGTACCATACGAAATCTAGCATATTTAAAATTTCTGGCGAAAGCTGTCAATAAAAAAATTCTGTACGAAAAGTAACAAGTTCGACTTTTGGCTGACGAAAAATAACAAGTTCGACTTTTGGCCGACGAAAAATAATAAAATCGACTTTTGGCTGACGAAAAGTATCAGTAATTATATACTGTTTTTACATTGAAATTGTTGTTGTTTAAACAAAATTGATAGTTTTCGTCAGCCAAAAGTCGATTTTGTTATTTTTCGTCGGCCAAAAGTCGAACTTGTTATTTTTCGTCAGCCAAAAGTCGAACTTGTTACTTTTCGTCAGTCACAAAAAAACGTATGTTAGTTTTCGTATGGTACGACGATATGTATTACATATTTGTACTCTGATGTGATGTTTTTCATTTACCCGTGCGGGTGAATTTCGCCTGTGCCTTTTGTACAGTCATACATACATATGAGAAACAAACTATGTTTTTAATAAAGTTTGTGTAACTTCACAAAAAGTAACAAACAAATAAAATAAGAGTAAGAAATACGGAATCATTATTACACACAATCATTTTCAACTATCATAATTTCAACCGCAAAGAGACTGCTCACGTAAAACAACGAACGCTGATTGAAATTTGCAAACATAGGTACAAAATTTCTTCGTTCCTTGAAACCTTGACATGATGAAATTCGTGAAATGGTACAAAATGCGAAACAATTTTTTTTTCAAATGTGTTGTAAGTTATTCTAAAACTGATAAACAATGTTTCATGAACACTTGAAAATATGTTTATTTTCAAATTATATACATATATGCTGATTCTGAAATTTAGAAACAATATTTTCTCAACGTTTTAGAATTTCTTTTTCAGTGTTTAATGGGAAGTCAACAAAAATAAAAAAAAGTATTTGTTGACATTGTGTACATACATACGTGTTTTGTTTAGTTTGTTTTTTTGAATAAAATATAAATAATTGAATTGAAATTGAAATAAATAAATAAATAAATATATGTACGTGTTATCCAATGTTAAAAAATGCATTTGTGTGTTCGCGTGTGTTCAAGAAGCAAGACAAAAGTTAAAACGTTTTTATTGATAACTTATTATTTAAATCAAATAAAAAATTAGTTCAGCATCATATTCGGGTTCGCGAGATTGAAACGTGTCGATTGATACCCCGTTTTTTTTTTAATTAGCTAATTTTAGCCGTTGCAAATTAAACCATATCGAATGCTCACTCGAACAAAAGGAAGTGACTCTTTTGACAGTTAAAGTGCGCGTTTTCGTCACTTTGCGTTTTATAAAATACCAAAAACGTAACATACTCACCAGAAAACGTAACACATTCACTTCGAGTCACCTACAGTCACTTTCAGTCACCTAAAGAGATACAAAATACGAACACGACAAAAAGTGACTCTGGGTGACTCGTTGCGTCGCGTTGCGTTTTGCAAAATAAGGCCCTTAATTTCATGAATTCGAAAATGGTCTCGTTTATGCAGCATTTATGAACTCATGAAATTTAGCTTTTTTAAAAAGTGGCAACGTTCTAACAACATCAGCTGTCAAGGCAGATTTACCAGGTAGACTCGGTGGTGAATTCTGAAACTACTTTTTTATTTACAAATGTAGAGTGTAATGTCAAAATCTAAGCGAATTCTCATCATGGCCAATGGGAATGCCTTGAATCGCAGCCATCTTCTAAGTGTTGATGTGAACTTATGTCTGTTTCCGTACTATCCAATGTAATATATTTTTACTAATTTTGTGTTTCCGTACTTTGATGCCAGCAAGCGGGAGAGAATTTAATTTTTACTTAATTGATTTCCACTATCAAATATTGCTGGCGGGATGAAAAAGCAAAGAAGAAGAAAGAGCAGAGGAAAAAATAAAACAAAATTGATTATTTTAATTAAAAAAAGTGGACATGAAAATGGTAAGTAAATTTATGTCACCACGTGTCCAAGGTAAAAGGAAACAGACCTAATATATAATCAGGTAAATCGTACCCTACGCGGTAATGTATGCAAATATTGTGTAATGCACAGCAAACGTTTACTATTTCCGAAAGTTTTTGCGGCGAATAGTGCAACTACGAGCTCCGAGGATGCAGCGAAATCGATTTTTCAAAACACCGATTGTTCTCTCAACAATATTTCTGGCTTTTGCATGCGCCTTGTTATAAGACATTTCGGGCGTACCTTCGCCCGGCGAACGAAACGGTGTCATTAGCCACGGTTGGAGTGGATAGCCCGCATCACCTGTAGCGGAATTCACTACCCAATTTTAACAACATGCGTTATCGTTTAGCGAAGTAAACGATATTTTTGTCACCTTTAATATTCGTCAGCTATTTCTTTAACAACATTCGCGATCGAACAAACAGCTGTTGCCGTCAACGTCAGTGATTTGATGACTTGTAGTTTTGTGTTGTTTATTTGTGAGAAAACTTGTGAGAAAGGTTTAAAGCCAAATATTTTTCTTATATTTGATAAATAGATATCCGGAATTGGTTTCGAATAGATATTCAAATAAAATAGACAATGAACTACTTGAATTTAACAACTTTTTTAAAATTAATTACCTCACATATGTATTATTGTACAAATGTTCTCACAAGCATTTGCAGTAGTACACCACCGTGAGGACATCTTAATAAATGCCTCAGTATTTGATTAAAACATAGCCGCAATTGATTCTGAATCAATAAAATGGATAGTAAATTAATCGAATTAAACCACTTTTTTAAATTAACTAATTCACATATGTATTATTGTAAACATGTTTTCACAAGCATTTGCATTGGTACACCACCGTGGGGACATCTTAATAAATGCCTCAATATTTGACAAATACATACATATATATATTAATACTAATTATATTTACTTACATATTTATTTATATTTATTAAGAAAATTTACTTTTGCACTTTTCCTTTTTGTGCTTTTCGTAAATATCAACGTTTCAAACAGCTGAGGTGAGCAGAGTTTCAGCTTTTTGTCATTTTGAATAAATACTAAAAGTCAGCTGTGTAATGCTTACACTTTTCTAGATTATCGCAATATAAATGTCAATAGCCTCTTAAGCGACCTGTCAGCAATAAACTGGTCTACTTGTTGGGGTTTCAGCTCAGTAAACGAAAAGCTCTCCTTTCTTAATAGAGTGGTTTTGCAGGCCTTTAGAGCTCATGTGCCAGCAAAAACAGTGTTGAATAAGTCCTCATCCTGTCCGTGGTTTAACACCAAAGTTCATGTGGCCATTAAAAAACGATGCAAAGCATACTCGGCTTGGAGAAGGGACAGAACGGATATGAATTGGTGCGCATTTAAAGCAGCACGAAATGAAGCCACTCTTATTGCCAGGCGAGAAAAACGCATTTATTTTTCAAAAAAGCTCTGCCCCTCCCTAGCGAATAATGTTCTGTGGCGTAATCTGAAAGCATTGCGTGTCCATGTCAGTGATAAGTCTCCGTGTACGCTTAGCCCTGATACTCTGAATGAAGCTTTTGTAAATGGTGTACCCTCCCCTTGTTCTCATATCCCTATGTCGAGTACGTGTTCTTATTTAATGCCAGTTAGCCAGATGTTTGAGTTCAGAGCAGTGTCTGAACTTGATGTGGAAAAAAGTGTCTACAAAATACGGTCAAATGCAACTGGAGAGGATGGAATTCCAATTAAGTTTATAAAAATTATACTACCACTTATTCTACCAACCCTTACGCATATAATAAATCACATTTTAACAACGTCTTGCTTCCCTGATGCGTGGAAAATTGCCACTGTCCTTCCTGTTGCTAAAAATAGGTCTGCAGCCAGCCCTTGTGACTTTCGGCCTATCAGCATATTGCCCGCTTTGTCGAAGGTTGCTGAGTCGTTAATGTCTGAGCAAATCTACCACCATATTAATGCATTTAACTTATTATCCCAGATTCAGTCCGGGTTTAGAGCCAAACATAGCTGTTCAACAGCTATGATAAAAATATAGGACGATGTAAGGATTGCTTTTGATAAGAAATACTTAACGTTGCTGTGCTTACTAGACTTTCGACTCAGTTGACCATGAACTGATTTGCCTCAAATTGTGCAATAATTTTGGTTTTAGTCCGTCCGCTGTGAAGTTGATGAGGAGTTATTTGACAGGCAGGTTCCAACGTGTCAAGGTTGACTTAAATGTGTCTTCGCTGCGTTCAATATTGTCTGGTGTCCCCCAAGGATCTATTTTGGGGCCATTGTTATTTAGTATGTTTGTAAATGACGTCTTGTCTTTATGTCAGCATGCTCGTATTCATGCATATGCGGACGACATCCAATTGTATATGTTCAGTCCCCTTGATCAAGCGAAGAACTTATACTATGTTCATGCTGGATTTGAAACGCAACATTTTGCATTTTCGACGATGGCTTTTCGAAAAGTGGTCATGCTGCCGCGTTTTGTAAATGCGCATTTGAGAAGTTCGAAACAAACGGAGCTAATATCCCAGATTACGCAATCAGGTGTTGAGGTTTATTTTTTTGTTTTGTCTAATTAAAAAAATAGAACAAGAATTTGCAAAATATGTAATAATATAATACACAAATTTTGCAAACCAAAGGTACCAACCGCTTTGGTATTAATTTTGATCTCTGTTTTGTTTACTTTCGTTCATTACATGTAGAGTGACGTCATCATGGAGCTCGTGTGCCCATGCTCATGCTACTCTATATGCGTAATCTTGTAGGTATTTCGTTCTTGTATTGCCAGAGTGTTGCCACTATTTTCCATTCGAATGGCAAATTTTTTCGAAGATTTCAGGGTTGCTTTCTGCGTTAGCATTCAAAACGCAAAAAAATAGTTGCATTAAGTTGCATTTTGGTGGTGGCATTTGTATGGAGAAATGTAACATTTAATGTTGCGTTTTGGACTAAACGCAAAAATGCCTCCGAAACGCAAAACGCAGGCTCACCATGAACATGCTATTAGGCTTCCATTTCAATCAGGATCTATCTTCCATTAAGTCCTGGGCCTCTGAAAATGGCCTCAGCCTCAATGTCAACAAGTGTTATGTGTTACCTATTTGTAAGAAGCGTCTAAAACATACAGAAATACCCTCTTTGTATATTGGTGAGCACGCTCTAAAACTGGTGTCTAAGGTTACTAATCTGGGATTTGTTGTCAACTCTGATCTTGACATGAAAATGGTAAGTAAATTTATGTCACCACGTGTCCAAGGTAAAAGGAAACAGACCTAATATATAATCAGGTAAATCGTACCCTACGCGGTAATGTATGCAAATATTGTGTAATGCACAGCAAACGTTTACTATTTCCGAAAATTTTTGCGGCGAATAGTGCAACTACGAGCTCTGAGGATGCAGCGAAATCGATTTTTCAAAACACCGATTGTTCTCTCAACAATATTTCTGGCTTTTGCATGCGCCTTGTTATAAGACATTTCGGGCGTACCTTCGCCCGGCGAACGAAACGGTGTCATTAGCCACGGTTGGAGTGGATAGCCCGCATCACCTGTAGCGGAATTCACTACCCAATTTTAACAACATGCGTTATCGTTTAGCGAAGTAAACGATATTTTTGTCACCTTTAATATTCGTCAGCTATTTCTTTAACAACATTCGCGATCGAACAAACAGCTGTTGCCGTCAACGTCAGTGGTTTGACGACTTGTAGTTTTGTGTTGTTTATTTGTGAGAAAACTTGTGAGAAAGATTTAAAGCCAAATATTTTTCTTATATTTGATAAATAGATATCCGGAATTGGTTTCGAATAGATATTCAAATAAAATAGACAATGAACTACTTGAATTTAACAACTTTTTTTAAATTAATTACCTCACATATGTATTATTGTACAAATGTTCTCACAAGCATTTGCAGTAGTACACCACCGTGAGGACATCTTAATAAATGCCTCAGTATTTGATTAAAACATAGCCGCAATTGATTCTGAATCAATAAAATGGATAGTAAATTAATCGAATTAAACCACTTTTTTAAATTAACTAATTCACATATGTATTATTGTAAACATGTTTTCACAAGCATTTGCATTGGTACACCACCGTGGGGACATCTTAATAAATGCCTCAATATTTGACAAATACATACATATATATATTAATACTAATTATATTTACTTACATATTTATTTATATTTATTAAGAAAATTTACTTTTGCACTTTTCCTTTTTGTGCTTTTCGTAAATATCAACGTTTCAAACAGCTGAGGTGAGCAGAGTTTCAGCTTTTTGTCATTTTGAATAAATACTAAAAGTCAGCTGTGTAATGCTTACACTTTTCTAGATTATCGCAATATAAATGTCAATAGCCTCTTAAGCGACCTGTCAGCAATAAACTGGTCTACTTGTTGGGGTTTCAGCTCAGTAAACGAAAAGCTCTCCTTTCTTAATAGAGTGGTTTTGCAGGCCTTTAGAGCTCATGTGCCAGCAAAAACAGTGTTGAATAAGTCCTCATCCTGTCCGTGGTTTAACACCAAAGTTCATGTGGCCATTAAAAAACGATGCAAAGCATACTCGGCTTGGAGAAGGGACAGAACGGATATGAATTGGTGCGCATTTAAAGCAGCACGAAATGAAGCCACTCTTATTGCCAGGCGAGAAAAACGCATTTATTTTTCAAAAAAGCTCTGCCCCTCCCTAGCGAATAATGTTCTGTGGCGTAATCTGAAAGCATTGCGTGTCCATGTCAGTGATAAGTCTCCGTGTACGCTTAGCCCTGATACTCTGAATGAAGCTTTTGTAAATGGTGTACCCTCCCCTTGTTCTCATATCCCTATGTCGAGTACGTGTTCTTATTTAATGCCAGTTAGCCAGATGTTTGAGTTCAGAGCAGTGTCTGAACTTGATGTGGAAAAAAGTGTCTACAAAATACGGTCAAATGCAACTGGAGAGGATGGAATTCCAATTAAGTTTATAAAAATTATACTACCACTTATTCTACCAACCCTTACGCATATAATAAATCACATTTTAACAACGTCTTGCTTCCCTGATGCGTGGAAAATTGCCACTGTCCTTCCTGTTGCTAAAAATAGGTCTGCAGCCAGCCCTTGTGACTTTCGGCCTATCAGCATATTGCCCGCTTTGTCGAAGGTTGCTGAGTCGTTAATGTCTGAGCAAATCTACCACCATATTAATGCATTTAACTTATTATCCCAGATTCAGTCCGGGTTTAGAGCCAAACATAGCTGTTCAACAGCTATGATAAAAATATAGGACGATGTAAGGATTGCTTTTGATAAGAAATACTTAACGTTGCTGTGCTTACTAGACTTTCGACTCAGTTGACCATGAACTGATTTGCCTCAAATTGTGCAATAATTTTGGTTTTAGTCCGTCCGCTGTGAAGTTGATGAGGAGTTATTTGACAGGCAGGTTCCAACGTGTCAAGGTTGACTTAAATGTGTCTTCGCTGCGTTCAATATTGTCTGGTGTCCCCCAAGGATCTATTTTGGGGCCATTGTTATTTAGTATGTTTGTAAATGACGTCTTGTCTTTATGTCAGCATGCTCGTATTCATGCATATGCGGACGACATCCAATTGTATATGTTCAGTCCCCTTGATCAAGCGAAGAACTTATACTATGTTCATGCTGGATTTGAAACGCAACATTTTGCATTTTCGACGATGGCTTTTCGAAAAGTGGTCATGCTGCCGCGTTTTGTAAATGCGCATTTGAGAAGTTCGAAACAAACGGAGCTAATATCCCAGATTACGCAATCAGGTGTTGAGGTTTATTTTTTTGTTTTGTCTAATTAAAAAAATAGAACAAGAATTTGCAAAATATGTAATAATATAATACACAAATTTTGCAAACCAAAGGTACCAACCGCTTTGGTATTAATTTTGATCTCTGTTTTGTTTACTTTCGTTCATTACATGTAGAGTGACGTCATCATGGAGCTCGTGTGCCCATGCTCATGCTACTCTATATGCGTAATCTTGTAGGTATTTCGTTCTTGTATTGCCAGAGTGTTGCCACTATTTTCCATTCGAATGGCAAATTTTTTCGAAGATTTCAGGGTTGCTTTCTGCGTTAGCATTCAAAACGCAAAAAAATAGTTGCATTAAGTTGCATTTTGGTGGTGGCATTTGTATGGAGAAATGTAACATTTAATGTTGCGTTTTGGACTAAACGCAAAAATGCCTCCGAAACGCAAAACGCAGGCTCACCATGAACATGCTATTAGGCTTCCATTTCAATCAGGATCTATCTTCCATTAAGTCCTGGGCCTCTGAAAATGGCCTCAGCCTCAATGTCAACAAGTGTTATGTGTTACCTATTTGTAAGAAGCGTCTAAAACATACAGAAATACCCTCTTTGTATATTGGTGAGCACGCTCTAAAACTGGTGTCTAAGGTTACTAATCTGGGATTTGTTGTCAACTCTGATCTTGACATGAAAATGGTAAGTAAATTTATGTCACCACGTGTCCAAGGTAAAAGGAAACAGACCTAATATATAATCAGGTAAATCGTACCCTACGCGGTAATGTATGCAAATATTGTGTAATGCACAGCAAACGTTTACTATTTCCGAAAATTTTTGCGGCGAATAGTGCAACTACGAGCTCTGAGGATGCAGCGAAATCGATTTTTCAAAACACCGATTGTTCTCTCAACAATATTTCTGGCTTTTGCATGCGCCTTGTTATAAGACATTTCGGGCGTACCTTCGCCCGGCGAACGAAACGGTGTCATTAGCCACGGTTGGAGTGGATAGCCCGCATCACCTGTAGCGGAATTCACTACCCAATTTTAACAACATGCGTTATCGTTTAGCGAAGTAAACGATATTTTTGTCACCTTTAATATTCGTCAGCTATTTCTTTAACAACATTCGCGATCGAACAAACAGCTGTTGCCGTCAACGTCAGTGGTTTGACGACTTGTAGTTTTGTGTTGTTTATTTGTGAGAAAACTTGTGAGAAAGATTTAAAGCCAAATATTTTTCTTATATTTGATAAATAGATATCCGGAATTGGTTTCGAATAGATATTCAAATAAAATAGACAATGAACTACTTGAATTTAACAACTTTTTTTAAATTAATTACCTCACATATGTATTATTGTACAAATGTTCTCACAAGCATTTGCAGTAGTACACCACCGTGAGGACATCTTAATAAATGCCTCAGTATTTGATTAAAACATAGCCGCAATTGATTCTGAATCAATAAAATGGATAGTAAATTAATCGAATTAAACCACTTTTTTAAATTAACTAATTCACATATGTATTATTGTAAACATGTTTTCACAAGCATTTGCATTGGTACACCACCGTGGGGACATCTTAATAAATGCCTCAATATTTGACAAATACATACATATATATATTAATACTAATTATATTTACTTACATATTTATTTATATTTATTAAGAAAATTTACTTTTGCACTTTTCCTTTTTGTGCTTTTCGTAAATATCAACGTTTCAAACAGCTGAGGTGAGCAGAGTTTCAGCTTTTTGTCATTTTGAATAAATACTAAAAGTCAGCTGTGTAATGCTTACACTTTTCTAGATTATCGCAATATAAATGTCAATAGCCTCTTAAGCGACCTGTCAGCAATAAACTGGTCTACTTGTTGGGGTTTCAGCTCAGTAAACGAAAAGCTCTCCTTTCTTAATAGAGTGGTTTTGCAGGCCTTTAGAGCTCATGTGCCAGCAAAAACAGTGTTGAATAAGTCCTCATCCTGTCCGTGGTTTAACACCAAAGTTCATGTGGCCATTAAAAAACGATGCAAAGCATACTCGGCTTGGAGAAGGGACAGAACGGATATGGATTGGTGCGCATTTAAAGCAGCACGAAATGAAGCCACTCTTATTGCCAGGCGAGAAAAACGCATTTATTTTTCAAAAAAAGCTCTGCCCCTCCCTAGCGAATAATGTTCTGTGGCGTAATCTGAAAGCATTGCGTGTCCATGTCAGTGATAAGTCTCCGTGTACGCTTAGCCCTGATACTCTGAATGAAGCTTTTATAAATGGTGTACCCTCCCCTTGTTCTCATATCCCTATGTCGAGTACGTGTTCTTATTTAATGCCAGTTAGCCAGATGTTTGAGTTCAGAGCAGTGTCTGAACTTGATGTGGAAAAAAGTGTCTACAAAATACGGTCAAATGCAACTGGAGAGGATGGAATTCCAATTAAGTTTATAAAAATTATACTACCACTTATTCTACCAACCCTTACGCATATAATAAATTACATTTTAACAACGTCTTGCTTCCCTGATGCGTGGAAAATTGCCACTGTCCTTCCTGTTGCTAAAAATAGGTCTGCAGCCAGCCTTTGTGACTTTCGGCCTATCAGCATATTGCCCGCTTTGTCGAAGGTTGCTGAGTCGTTAATGTCTGAGCAAATCTACCACCATATTAATGCATTTAACTTATTATCCCAGATTCAGTCCGGGTTTAGAGCCAAACATAGCTGTTCAACAGCTATGATAAAAATATAGGACGATGTAAGGATTGCTTTTGATAAGAAATACTTAGGGCCGGTTTCACCATCTCCGGTTAATTTAATCGCTGGTTAGTTTGACGTAAATTGTATGGCGAGCTGTCAAATAAATTGCTTAACCGGGCAAAAATCTCTGGTTAAGTGCTTAACCGGAGATGGTGAAACCGGCCCTTAACGTTGCTGTGCTTACTAGACTTCTCTAAGGCTTTCGACTCAGTTGACCATGAACTGATTTGCCTCAAATTGTGCAATAATTTTGGTTTTAGTCCGTCCGCTGTGAAGTTGATGAGGAGTTATTTGACAGGCAGGTTCCAACGTGTCAAGGTTGACTTAAATGTGTCTTCGCTGCGTTCAATATTGTCTGGTGTCCCCCAAGGATCTATTTTGGGGCCATTGTTATTTAGTATGTTTGTAAATGACGTCTTGTCTTTATGTCAGCATGCTCGTATTCATGCATATGCGGACGACATCCAATTGTATATGTTCAGTCCCCTTGATCAAGCGAAGAACTTATACTATGTTCATGCTGGATTTGAAACGCAACATTTTGCATTTTCGAAGATGGCTTTTCGAAAAGTGGTCATGCTGCCGCGTTTTGTAAATGCGCATTTGAGAAGTTCGAAACAAACGGAGCTAATATCCCAGATTACGCAATCAGGTGTTGAGGTTTATTTTTTTGTTTTGTCTAATTAAAAAAATAGAACAAGAATTTGCAAAATATGTAATAATATAATACACAAATTTTGCAAACCAAAGGTACCAACCGCTTTGGTATTAATTTTGATCTCTGTTTTGTTTACTTTCGTTCATTACATGTAGAGTGACGTCATCATGGAGCTCGTGTGCCCATGCTCATGCTACTCTATATGCGTAATCTTGTAGGTATTTCGTTCTTGTATTGCCAGAGTGTTGCCACTATTTTCCATTCGAATGGCAAATTTTTTCGAAGATTTCAGGGTTGCTTTCTGCGTTAGCATTCAAAACGCAAAAAAATAGTTGCGTTAAGTTGCATTTTGGTGGTGGCATTTGTATGGAGAAATGTAACATTTAATGTTGCGTTTTGGACTAAACGCAAAAATGCCTCCGAAACGCAAAACGCAGGCTCACCATGAACATGCTATTAGGCTTCCATTTCAATCAGGATCTATCTTCCATTAAGTCCTGGGCCTCTGAAAATGGCCTCAGCCTCAATGTCAACAAGTGTTATGTGTTACCTATTTGTAAGAAGCGTCTAAAACATACAGAAATACCCTCTTTGTATATTGGTGAGCACGCTCTAAAACTGGTGTCTAAGGTTACTAATCTGGGATTTGTTGTCAACTCTGATCTTACATGCACTGACCACATAAATGCAACAGTGGGCAAAGTTTACTCTACCCTTAGAAGCCTGCGACTCTCTGCCCCATTTACGCCGACTGCCATAAGGCGGAAGCTTGCTATCCAACTTATTATGCCAATAATATCCTATGCTGAACTAGTATATAGTAACTTAGATTCGCAGTCTGCACACAAGATGGATGTGGCCTTTAATCACGTCACGCGATATGTATTTGGGCTAGCGAGATTTGACCATATCTCGAACTGGAGGAGTAGTCTGCTGGGCTGCGAGCTTGACGAGTATTTCAAAGTTAGAAATTGTATTTTTCTCTTCCGGCTAATAAATGAGAAATCACCCAGATACCTCTATGAGAAACTAACATTTCCAAAGTCTGCTCGCGTACATGGCTTTATAGTTCCGCAATATAACTTTCTTCAATCAGCTATACTATTTTTCATCAGCGCTATTCGTATATGGAACTCCGTTCCTGCTGCTATACGTAGTAGCTTAAACAAAAGCAACATTAAGACTGTTTTGCTCGCGTATTTTCATAACAATTAATGTACAAAATAAAAATGTCTGTATCACTAGTAGATGTGCTATCTATAATTAAATTTACTACCATTTTTCTACTGTCCTCTTTCCTTTAACTTTCCTTCCCCCTGCCCTTTTTACTTTAACTTCTTTTTTTTCTCCTCCATGCTTTTTCAAACTCTATCTTCTCTACTTATATATGTATTTGTTAATTAGTTTTAAGTTATTTTTAAATAATTAATTAATTATATTTTTGTCACTTGTTCTACTGTTGTGCTAAAAAAGACGTCTGATCTTATTGTACTAATGTTATATATTTCTTAATAAATGAAATGAAAAATGAAATGAAAATGAAAATAAGTTACCGAATCCTACTATTGTCACTGCAAACGTCATTGTTGTTAAGCTAACAACTCGATTTGCGTTGTCGTCTAATGTTACTGAATCCAGCTACTGATTGATTTGAAATATTATCTATATACATATACCCTGCAGCGAAAGTCCAAACTAGTCAGCCAACCTACCAGTTAACTGACTAGATAAATTATGGAAGTTGCCCAACTAGATTCATAGGGGATAAATTGAGATTAGTTATGAAACAAGAAGTTTTTCCAAAAAAAGGGTTTTAAATTAAAAACGAATGTATCGGGGGTTTCTGGATGCAGTAAAAGTATGCAGTAAAAGTAAAGCAACTTCTTTATTGTTGTTGTAGTATTCGAACCCTGCGTAGTAGGCCCCTTGTAGATTTAGTTGGTTGCAAATTGTTAGATCATTAAATCAGGTGAATACCACAAATATAACATAGTTTGAAATGTTAATATAGCACTGTATATTAGATACTACTTCAGCCATAGAAAAAAGTACATGATATGTTTGTATAAAGTCAGAAAATCATCAATATAAATGTCAAGATTAGAATGGTCAACGTGTTACTTATTCATAATGTTAGTGTTAATTTACCTAAATATTTAATATGCAAGATACCAATCTAAAGTGCCTGAATTCTTTAATTTAAATATCATCAATATCAATAACTAAATAAATGTATTAGAAACTTTATTTTGCAATTTTTATTTTCATTGGAGTAGCATGTAAAACTAGTCAGTCAACTGGTATAGTTCTGATATCTACACTGACTAGTCAGCAAATTGGTATGATGCTGGTGTGGATACTGACTAGTCAGTCAAGTGGTATGACTCCGGTGTGGATACTGACTAGTCAGTCAAGTGGTATGACTCTGGTGTGGATACTGACAATTGCCATTTCCTAGGTCATCACCGTGTTAAAAATACCAGTTGCTAATATGGAAAAAAGATAGATGGCTGACTAGTTGAGCTGTATGGCCAACTAGTTGTCAATTAGTTTATAACTAGTTGATTTCGCTGCTTCTAATTGGTATAGTTTAATGTCAAAATAATGTTTCGCCTTGGTTAAAATCTGTATTCGCTTGGGACTCGCCCATTCCTGTTGGCCACAGTGTGAATTTGCTTTGATTTTGACATTACACTGTACCTTTGTAAATAAAAAAGTAGTTTCTGAATTCACCGCTGCGCCTACCTTGAATTTCGCATCAGTACTTGGCAACACTGATTCGAACACAGTTCACATATTTGGCTACACTGAACTTCGAACCGTCCGGGTTGCTGATGCCATTTTCGACGAGTTCGGCGCCGTGGCTTTCGGCATTTCGGTGCCGCCGACGGCGTTGGTGATACACACAATAAAGAAACGCCACTTTTTTAAAAAGTAAACCTGCGTATGTGATGAGCAATTAGGATGTTTCAATCTTGCCTTTCCGTTATCAATTAAATTGGCAAAATGATCCAAGTTATCCAAACGTTCATCATGAGGAAGTAACATAGCATTATTAGGACGAGCTCTTTCGTAGAAATCTCCTTTTCAATGTTACTTCCCGGTTTTCTATTTAGTAGCCGATTCCAGATTTCACAAGAACTTTTGAAACTTTAGAATGAGTTCATTCAGGTTCAATACCAGGAGTTAATCATTGCCATATCCAATATATGGTACACCTAGTGGTCCATTTACGTGACTTGATGCGGATATCGCATAATAAATCATAAAGTGACACAACTCAGGTGGACCGACAAATTTTTTCTCTACAAGAAATTATAGGACATATGAAGGATCAGATAAGCATGGCTATTTTTCAGTAAAAAGATACACAGATTAAAGTTTTTTGCAGGTAACTGGAGACATATTCAGTACTGGTTTATGGAAAAAGTCCGATTTCAAAAATTTTGAGTTGTGTCACTTTATGATTTAGGGTGCAATATGACTCCTACCAAGAGATGAGACCATAAGATCCACCCTTCCCATGTATTTGCTGTATTGTTTTCAATAGTTTTTTTTGTTGTTATTTTAGGAAATCATCGAAAGCGACGAGGATGACCTTATATTACTGGTAAACTGTGGTATATTGATGGCCGGAATGGAATAAAATATGAGAAATCGATGCCAACTATGCCCTTGCATCATTAGAAAAATTGTGCATTCTATTTTTCGTTTCTTTTTTGCCATTTTCACTTACGATTTTTTTTCAACACGCAACAAACGTCAACATTTCTTTAAGAAATAAATGCTCGATGATATATTTCTTGGCAAAACCTGTGTTGCTGTGTTCACATAACGTTGAAAAATAGTATAAAAAAAGGAAAATAAATTTCTTGAGAGGTCGATACTCGCTCAAGAAAGTTTCACAAGAAAAATTTCTTGAGCATTTCATGTACATCATTTTATATGGAACTTTTGCGTTTCTTGAGAGGTCGATACTAATAGGCGAATTCTGTAACTCCGTCTCATCTCAAGTCACTAAATTTGACATTTGAGATATGAGACATTTTTAGTGACTTGAGCCATTTTTGGTATTCAGTAACCAAAAGTCACTAAAAATTTCACCAAAGACTGTGGTGAAAATGTACTGAGACTGTTTGAGATAACACAATAATTTGACGAATACTCACTAATCGATTACATACGAAAATAGGTTTTGGAAATGAATTTATGAGCAATATATTGCATTAAAAAAATAAAGCGTATCATTACTACTTATCACTTATAAAAATAGTTATGAATATAATGTTTAATGAGTGTTTTATCTGAACCGATTCGCAAAAAATATTATGTAACGTAAAATATTGAAATATCGATAAATGTCGTATCTCATCACCATTTACACTTGATGGAAATGGCGGAAAAAAGTAAGTTATCAAATTTTATTATTTTGCTAATCTCATACAAATAAGCTTGTTTTATTACATAAAATAGCAAGCGAACAAGCAAAGAGCAAACAAATTGTAAGTTTTTATAAATTTTGACGCTTTATTTAGTTCACCTCAATGTTTTATTTATTCTGTGACCTCCTCGCCACCAGGTCACTAATTAGTGACGTATTTTTTGAGACTTGAGACGTGAGCTAGCTTACAGAATACCAAATTGTCTCAAAATCAATATCACTACGAAAAAGTCTCCAAAAGTCTCTATTAGTGACTTGAGACAGCTTACAGAATACTAGTATAAGCTTTACCCTTAAATAACGTTGTTCCGCCATACAAAAATGCCAGCAGAAATTACCCTTGAAATGCGCATTTCGGCTAAATAACTCACGAAATTACTCTGGAATCGGTCTCTTCTCTAAGTTTTATCGATTATAATTGAAAACATCTTTACCCATCGCTAATATTTCACATTAGCTGTGTTTTATTTTAGCGCATATACATCTGCGTTAAAAAAAAAACACGGCTATTAAATTTGTTTGCGACGGTTTCTTATACTACGTTTATACGTTGGCAAATTCATGAAATCATTTCATGAATTTTCGCTGCATAAAAAAATTTTCATGAATTTAATTGTTCACGAAAATTATCCATTAATTTCGCCATTATTTCATGAAATTATGAAGTACAAGTCCGGCAACGCCAAACCAATAGCTGTTCATTCAGTCAAGGCAGATTTAACAGGTAGGCTCGGTGGCGAATACAGAAATATCCAATGTATTTTGTTATTGTAATTGGTAGTGTAGTGTCAAAATTATATTTCGCCGTGGTTAAATTCTGAATTCGCTTCTGACTAGCGCATTCCCATTGGCCATGATGTGAATTCGCTTAGATTTTGACATTACACTCTAACTTTGTAAATAAAAAAAGTAGTTTCAGAATTCGCCACCGAGTCTACTTGGTGAATCTGCCTTGTCAGCTGATGTCGTTAGAACGTTGTCACTTTTTAAAAAAGCTGAATTTCATAAGTTCATAAATGCTGCATAAACGAGAGCATTTTCGAATTCATGAAATTAAGAGTTCACGAATTCTGCCGTATAAACGTAGTATTAGATATATTCTAATTGTATATTGGGCCCACATTTCCTTCTGTCTACCAAAAGCTATATCTCCAAAAGTATTAATGTTTTTCAAATGAATCTTTCAGGGGTTGTCAGGCGAGACTTTTCTTTATCTAAATTTATTACTTTCATAAATATTTTATTAATATTAATAATAGCAAATTGTTGTTAAATAAACTAACACCATTATCACCGATTGCTAAATTAAGTACATACCTAATCCTTACTATATTTTCACACGTAGCTTTATTAAGCTGTTCGAACCACTTTCACACACTTTTTTATTAATTTTATTTGCCGAATTTTACATTTTAATTGTACGACCAACTGCTTTTGTACTTTTTCAATAATAATAATGGCCACCAACATATAATGGTGATGCCACACCTACCAAAAGGTAAGTGACATGATAAGGTCGCATGCACAGTGCGCGATTCGGAGCCAATGAAATGAGTAAATAAAGGTGAAGGCGGAAGGTTGTACCAACTCGTTTCCCACTGTGACGACGGCCTTATGAAATAGTTGACTGCGTGTGGCAACACCGGTGATTCTATTTCATTGTTTCGCAGATAAAAGTGAGGTTAAATTTGACAAATTTAACTACAAATTAGCTGAGTTCCCGTGGCAGTGATCCAGATCCGGATACAAATTTTGCAAGCAAATGCGACAACAATTTTGTGATCCTGGTATTTATCTGGATCAAAACAACCTATTACAATCTATACGGATCCGAAATTGATACAGATAAACGCCAGGATCACAGAATTCTTGTTGCATTTGCATGCAAACTTCTTATCCGGATCTGGATCACTGCCACGGGAACTCGCCTATTATTTAAAAACTATACATCTCAGGAAGTCAGTACTGGATTCAGTAACATTAGACGACAACGCAAATCGAATTGTTAGCTTAACAACAATGACGTTTGCAGTGACAACAGTAGGATTCGCTAACTTATTTTTCAACAAAAAACAGCTGACTTTTAGTATTTATTCAAAATGAGAAAAAGCTGAAACTCTGCTCACCACAGCTGTTTGAAACGTTGATATTTACGAAAAGCACAAAAAGGAATGTGTAAAAGTGCAAAAGTAAATTTTCTTAATATAAATTTTTTTAATAAATATAAATAAATATAAGTAAATATGTAAGTAAATATAATTAGTATTTATATATATATATATGTATTAGTCAAATATTGAGGCATTTATTAAGATGTCCCAAGCGTGTGTAACAATGCAAATGCTTGCGAAAACATTTGTACAATAATACATATGTAAATTAATTAATTTAAAAAAAGTAATTTACTATCCATTTTATGTGAATATTGATTCAGAATCAATTCCGGCTATGTTTTAATCAAATACTGAGGCATTTATTAAGATGTCCTCACGCCGGTGTACCATTGCAAATGCTTGTGAGAACATTTGTACAATAATACATATCTATGTGAGGTAATTAATTTAAAAAAAGTTGCTTAATTCAAGTAATTTATTGTCTATTTTATTTGAATATCTATTCAAAACCAATTCCGGATATCTATTTATCAAATATAAGAAAAATATTTGGCTTTAAAGTTTAAACCAGTCTTGTCCAATGCAATAGTATGTAATTTTCACTTGTGTGCGTAAAGCGTTGCTGCAAACTGTGTTGTGCTGTTGTAATTAGCTTCGCAATACGCTGCTGCCGAACCAAACGCTGCTGCCGAACCAAGCTATTCATAGATATACGAGCAGTTTACTGGCTCTTTCGTTTTTTCTGAAGCTGGCAGAAGAGTATACGTGTGAGTATACGTGTTTGACGTCGCAGCAGCTAGCCTATGCCCCGGGCATAGGAAAAATGCATTTTGGCCGACACTGGTTTAAACCTTTCTCACAAGTTTTCTCACAAATAAACAACACAAAACTACAAGTCGTCAAATCACTGACGTTGACGGCAACAGCTGTTTGTTCGATCGCGAATGTTGTTAAGGAAATAGCTAACGAATATCCAAGGCGACAAAAATATCGTTTAGTTCGCTAAACGATAACGCATGTTGTTAAAATTGGGTAGTGAATTCCGCTACAGGACTTCTACATTTAGAATCAGGAGGATCTCCTCTACAACGCCCAATAACTCTTTTTTTCCAACGCGTGGTAGACGGTTTGAAAATTTTCCCGTATATTGCATTAGCGATTCTTTAATTATAAAAAATTTAATTTGGTGGGAGTATTTTATAGGCTGGTATCGACCTCTCAAGAAACAGCTCAAGAAATTTTTTACTTTATTTCTTGAGTAAAAAATAGTAGTAGGCAAGAAATTTTGACGTTTAGTAATCCACCGTGAATACCAAGTGAAATGAAGAAGAGCATCAAAAACGTAAACAAAATAAACCTTTTTGTTGTATGTTTTCAATAGTTTTATTTTGTTGTTATTTTAGGAAATCATCGAAAGCGACGAGGATGACCTTATATTACTGGTAAACTGTGTTATATTGATGGCCGGAATGGAATAAAATATGAGAAATCGATGCCAACTACGCCCTTGCATCATTAGAAAAATTGCGCATTCTATTTTTCGTTTCTTTTTTGCCACTTTCACTAACGATTTTCACGTTTTTTTTTTCAACACGCAACAAACGTCAAAATTTCTTTAAGAAATAAATGCTCGATGATATATTTCTTGGCAAAACCTGTGTTGCTGTGTTCACATAACGTTGAAAAATAGTACTAAAAAAGTGTATTAAATTTCTTGAGAGGTCGATACTCGCTCAAGAGAGTTTCACAAGAAAAATTTCTTGAGCATTTCTTGTACGTCATTTTATATGAAACTTTTGCGTTTCTTGAGAGGTCGATACTAAGCTTATTAATGATATTAGCTGAGTTCCCGTGGCAGTGATCCAGATCCGGATAAGAAGTTTGCATACAAATGCATGAAGAATTTTGTGATCCTGGTGTTTATCTGTATCAATTTCGGATCCGTATAGATTGTAATAGATTTTTTTGATCCAGCTAAATACCAGGATCACAAAATTGTTGTTGAATTTGCTTGCAATATTTGTATCCGGATTTGGATCACTGCCACGGGAACTCACCTATTTTCATTTAAGTTGACCATAGCTTTGTTCGCGTACTTTCTCCAACAGCATTTACTCAGCAGCCTCCAACAGCCAGGTGTTGGAGAAAAATAGCTTTGTTCGCGTACTTTCTCCAACAGCATTTACTCAGCAGCCTCCAACAGCCAGGTGTTGGAGAAAAATGTCACCTATCCTCTCACAAGAGAAAAATATCGTAAGAGGTAAACGAACACAAAATTTGCAGAGTTCAACAGCTTTGGCAAACAGCTGATTTTTATTTACATTCACAAGCCCCAAATTCAAAGGATAAAAAGGATTAAAATTAAAATGATAAAAAAATTGGTGGAAATTATTGCTGTTAATTATGTATATATGTACATATAACATAAAAATAATAAAATAAAACATAGTTTTTTTTCTTATTTAATTTCTTTTGATTCGTTTTGGGTTTCGTTTTGGTCAGTCTTTTGTCACCTCGCGATAACCTCAATCTAAAAATCGTTCGCATAGGCTCGCAAAAAGGTTTTTTGAAGTTCGGAAATGCATCCGGAACTCTCTTTTACAATAAATCGGCACTGTTTGTTCTATATAAATGCTAATGGAGTTACAATTCTGCCTGAAAACAGTGGAGATATATGCACATATGTATGTATGTATCTGCAATACAATTAACTTCATGTTGTTGTTGTTGTAGCCACCAAGACACTCCCCGAAGGTTTTGGGGAGTGTAGGGGATGTGACAGTCCTTTGCCGGATAAATCCGGTACGCTCGGGTGCTAGTCCCTTCTGACACTAGCCCGACTGTCGTGCGAACGATTTTTTCTGGCCATAATCAACCTTCTAGGCCGGTGGATTTTAGTCGCGTCTTACGACAGGCATTCCTTACAACGGTTATATTCTAGATCCCCTAACCTGCTGGGGTTCGCTGTTACTATCTAATAAATATGATTTCATTGTAATAATTATCACACTAACAATTGCTTTTCTTTGTACCCATGTCCATACTGTTTTCCACCGCAGTATGTCTTCGCGTCTGCTGCCCCGCAGAAGAGATTTCAATTTAATGCACCCGGCCCTGGCCATGCTTTAAAAAATAACCCTTTATGGACCGATCCACAGTACTTTTGAGTAGAACAAACTTTTGCGTTGGCGGCATTTGGCCGCGCTTTAAAAAAAAATAGCCCCAGCCAGCAAAATTTCCTTTCTCGAATTATATGATCGGGAGTGTTATAATTAGTAAAATTAACATCCATAGAAGATTTCCCGAAAGTTCCAGTCGTTTGAAAATAAATACGGCGGGCGCATTATACTGAAGCCGACCCACTGCCACCCACTGCCTAGAGTGGCTGCTATTTTTAAAATCCGGATAATTGGGTTTTAGTTAGAATTTGTTGTCTATCCAGGCTCAGTGAAACTTTCAGGAAATATTCTGTAGATGATAATTCATCTTATCTTAACACTTTCAACTATTATTAAATTATAATATTAAAGTTCTCCAGAAATAGAATTCTCCCGGCTGAGGGTTATTTTTGTAAAGCGCGGCTGAAGGCAAAAGGTATTCTATACAAAACAACTGTCGATTGCTCCATGGATATTAATCCAGAAAGAGAATTCTGCCGGCTGAGGGTAATTTTATTGAAGCGCGGCCAAAAGCCGCCAACGCAGAAAGATGTTCTACACATACATACATTAATTTAACAAGGAATGTCTCCTGAACTATAAGCGTCCGGAGGGTAGTACTTTGTTTTTTGTGATCTGTGAGACCACCCCTACCCTCTGGAAAATTAATTGTTATCGGATCGTGGATCATTATATACAAATTTTCCCTCTATCCAGGCTGGGGATCCAACCCATGACCTCTGGTATGGCAGACTAGCCACGTCCGCCACACCACAGTGGCCACAACACTCCCCACTGCACCACAGCGGCCCCGTTAATATATATTCCCGCAAAGGAGATTACAATTTACTAAGGTACATAATATGCATATAAATACTTCGCAAAAAGTATGTAACTTATTTTGCATATTTAATTTATCCATATTTGTTGCCAATTTAGTGTATTTTTCCAATTTTATAATTGATGTGTATATTTTGCAAATCTTGTTACTTGCAAAAATTCAAGTCAGCTGTTGTTTGATCAGCTGTTTTCCTGTTGGAAAATTGCTGTTGGCAAAAATGTGTCCAACAGAATTCAACAGCTTCTCACAAAATGAAATGTCAGTTTTCTCTCTCAGTTGGTTCTCTTCTGTTGGAGATTTGGCGTAAAAAAACGGCGACAAAGTGTTTGTTTTTAAAAGTTTTCGAAAAACATCAAAAAATATCCGTAAACGAACAAAACTAATGTCACCTATCCTCTCACAAGAGAAAAATATCGTAAGAGGTAAACGAACACAAAATTTGCAGAGTTCAACAGCTTTGGCAAACAGCTGATTTTTATTTACATTCACAAGCCCCAAATTCAAAGGATAAAAAGGATTAAAATTAAAATGATAATAAAATTGGTGGAGTTTACGGTGCATCGACTAAAACTGCTTCAATTTTTACAAATGGGGTACCAATCGATGCGTTTCGATCTCAGGAACACGAATCAGAAGGCGGAGCTTAACTTTTTTATTTCAATAAGAAGTTATTAACAAAAAACATTATCATTTTTTGCTTGCTCAAAACACACACATGAACACACAAATTCAGCTTATTTCTTTACCATAGGATAATACATTCTTCATATTTACTACATCACACCCAAAATTATTTAATATGTTGCAAATAAATACTATTTTTTTAATAAAACCAAAGTAAACAATTGACATTCTTTCACTTTTTTCGAGCGATAATTGAACTGTCACAGAGTTAGTTGGCAACGCTACGCACTATATTGATGAAATTGGCGTAGTTTCTTTACTTGTACTTTGGGTTTAACTAAAATATTATATTTATTTGCAACATATTAGCACATTTTGGGCGTGAAATGGTAAATATAAATAATGTATTACCAAATGGTAAAAAATAGATTGAATTTGCGTGTTCGTGTGGGTGTAAAAAGCTATCGAAAAATTAAAAGGTTTTTTGTTAATAACTTTTTATTGAAATAAAAAAGTTAAGCTCCGCCTTCTGATTCGTGCTCCTGAGATCGAAACGTGTCCATTAATGTCCCGCTTGTTAAAAATTGACGAGTTTTAGCCGTTGCACCGTAAACTAGATAATTACCGGTGGAAATTATTGCTGTTAATTATGTATATATGTAAATATAACATAAAAATAATAAAATAAAAGGCATAAGTGCAGAATAGCTACATTTTGCAAATCGACAAAATTTATATTGGGATCGATAAAGCTTCTCAAGGTGAGTTTAAAAATATAATTTTTTTTTGGTGCAAATATATAGGTGGGGAGTTAGGGGGGGGCAAAGTTTCAAAAATCAATATTTTTAAATGCTTATATTTCGGAAAGTATTGGGGTTAATTTCGATATTTTTACGTGGTTGAAAAGGTAATTAAAATACCTTTCAGGTGATATACATATTTACATATATTTATTTAAAATTGTTGTAAAAAAATGGAAAAAACAAAATTATTACCATTTGAGTTGGGAAAATGTACGTTTTCTTAAAAAAATACGTTATAAATAAATTATTAAAATTGTTTTAAAATAAAGAAGACAAAATCACCTTTAATTTGATGTATGACTTTGTTTGGTAATATTTAATTGTAATGTAAAATAGTGGAATTAAAGAATTTATTCTATATGGCAACACTGAAAATTAACGCAAGAAGGTGTTCTATACAAAAGCACTGTGGATGGGTCTATAAATATTACTCCAGAATGAGAATTATGCGTACTTTTCCTACAAGTTAAACATCTGAAGGGTGTACTACGCAGAAGGACATCACCGTGGCGGTAGCCACGGTTAGGTTGTATATCCGGACTTTGGTGGCGTAGCCCAGGGTTATTTTTTTGAAGCGCGGCCGAAGGCCGCCAACGCAAGAAGGTGTTCTATACAAAAGCACTGTGGATCGGTCCTTAGATACTATTCCAGAAAGAGAATTCTGCCGGCTGAGGGTTATTTTTGTAGAGCGCGGCCGAAGGCCGCCAACGCAGAAAGGTGTTCCATCCAAAAGTACTGTGGATCGGTCCTTAGATACTATTCCAGAAAGAGAATTCTGCCGGCTGAGGGTTATTTTTGTAGAGCGCGGCCGAAGGCCGCCAACGCATAAAGGTGTTCCACCCAAAAGTACTGTGGATCGGTCCTTAGATACTATTCCAGAAAGAGAATTCTGCCGGTTGAGGGTTATTTTTGTAGAGCGCGGCCGAAGGCCGCCAACGCAGAAAGGTGTTCTCCCCAAAAGTACTATGGATCGGTCCTTAGATACTATTCCAGAAAGAGAATTCTGCCGGCTGAGGGTTATTTTTGTAGAGCGCGGCCGAAGGCCGCCAATGCAGAAAGGTGTTCCACGCAAAAGTACTGTGGATCGGTCCATATATTCTACTCTAGAAGGAGAACTCTGTGGTATTTTCCAACAAGTTATACACCAAATTAAAGGTATTTTAAAGCTCTTTCTGACAATGATACATTTACATATAGTTAGTTAGGCATTTTTACGAAAAAACACGTGTTTTATAAAAAAAATATGAAAATTATGTTTTTAAGTGTTTTTTTTCAAAATTTGTATAAAACTTTATATAAATATGGGCACCAAATGAAAGACCGTTTAATTACCTATTCACCGGTATAAAGTTTTTTAAGATTGGATTAGTACTTTTCAAGATATACGCCTTTGAAAAAATTTAGATTTCCATCTTTACCCCTCCCTAACACCCTCCCCTTTGGTTTGCACCAAAAAAAAAATACACCACTAAAATCAGAAAAAAAGGGCGGACCACGCCCACTTTTTTATTTTTTTCTAGCTAAAATGTAGCTATTCTGCACTTGTTCCAAATAAAACATAGTTTTTTTCTTATTTAATTTCTTTTGATTCGTTTTGGGTTTCGTTTTGGTCAGTCTTTTGTCACCTCGCGATAACCTCCTCAATCTAAGAATCGTTCGCATAGGCTCGCAAAAAGGTTTTTTGAAGTTCGGAAATGCATCCGGAACTCTCTTTTACAATAAATCGGCACTGTTTGTTCTATATAAATGCTAATGGAGTTACAATTCTGCCTGAAAACAGTGGAGATATATGCACATATGTATGTATCTGCAATACAATTAACTTCATGTTGTTGTTGTTGTAGCCACCAAGACACTCCCCGAAGGTTTTGGGGAGTGTAGGGGATGTGACAGTCCTTTGCCGGATAAATCCGGTACGCTCGGGTACTAGTCCCTTCTGACACTAGCCCGACTGTCGTTCGAACGATTTTTTCTGGCCATAATCAACCTTCTAGGCCGGTGGATTTTAGTCGCGCCTTACGACAGGCATTCCTTACAACGGGTATATTCTAGACCGCCTAACCCGCTGGGGTTCGCTGTTACTATCTAATAAATAGGATTTCATTGTAATAATTATCACACTAACAATTGCTTTTCTTTGTACCCATGTCCATACTGTTTTCCACCGCAGTATGTCTTCGCGTCTGCTGCCCCGCAGAAGAGATTTCAATTTAATGCACCCGGCCCTGGCCAAGCTTTAAAAAAATAACCCTCTATGGACCGATCCACAATACTTTTGAGTAGAACAAAATTTTGCGTTGGCGGCATTTGGCCGCGCTTTAAAAAAAAATAGCCCCAGCCAGCAAAATTTCCTTTCTCGAATTATATCTGCGGAGCGATCGGGAGTGTTATAATTAGTAAAATTAACATCCATAGAAGATTTCCCGAAAGTTCCAGTGGTTTGACAATAAATACGGCGGGCGTATTATACTGAAGCCGACCCATTGCAGAACTACTCTCGGAGGGTGTGCCACCCACTGCCTAGAGTGGCTGCTATTTTTAAAATCCGGATAATTGGGTTTTAGTTATAATTTGTTGTCTATACAGGCTCAGTGAAACTTTCAGGAAATATTCTGTAGATGATAATTCATCTTATATTAACACTTTCAACTATTATTAAATTATAATATTAAAGTTCTCCAGAAATAGAATTCTCCCGGCTGAGGGTTATTTTTGTAAAGCGCGGCTGAAGGCCAGGCTGGGGATCCAACCCATGACCTCTGGTATGGCAGACTAGCCACTGTCCGCCACAACACTCCCCACTGCACCACAGCGGCCCGGTTAATATATATTCCCGCAAAGGAGATTACAATTTACTAAGGTACATAATATGCATATAAATACTTCGCAAAAAGTATGTAACTTATTTTGCATATTTAATTTATCCATATTTGTTGCCAATTTAGTGTATTTTTCCAATTTTATAATTGATTTGTATATTTTGCAAATCTTGTTACTTGCAAAAATTCAAGTCAGCTGTTGTTTGATCAGCTGTTTTCCTGTTGGAAAATTGCTGTTGGCAAAAATTTGTCCAACAGAATTCAACAGCTTCTCACAAAATGAAATGTCAGTTTTCTCTCTCAGTTGGTTCCCTTCTGTTGGAGATTTGGCGTAAAAAACGGCGACAAAGTGTTTGTTTTTAAAAGTTTTCGAAAAACATAAAAAAATATCCGTAAACGAACAAAGCTCATGTAAAAAGCGCAACTGAAACACAACTAAGAGCCTATACACACTTGCGACTCAATCGATTTAGTCGAATGTTGATTTGCATGGGAATGTATGGAAGCATTCACACTACATTCAATTAGTTGTACAACTGAAACAGTTGGATTTGCAGCGCCCAATTTCATTCCAACTGAAACAGTTGTACAACTGCTTGATCAGCAAGGCGCCCTTCTACGTATTCACACTTGAGACAATTTAGTCGAACGACTACAACAACAACAGTGATATTCGTAGTGGAAAGAGTTGCCATGCTGACAGCACTACTTTTATTTCACTTTTGGTAAATTGTAGAGATTGAATATTTCAATTAATATTTTCAAAATGTTTAAAAACAAAAGGTTCGTTTCTTATTAACTACACCATTTCCAGATGGATTTTAGAAAGCGTTAACTGGATTTTAGAAAGGGGAAATTGGATTTTAGAAATGTCAATTGGATTTTAGAAAGGGGAAATTGGATTTTAGAAATGTCAATTGGATTTTAGAAAGCGTTAAAATGATTTTAGAAAACAAAATTGGATTTTTGAAAGCGTGAATTGGATTTCAGAATGTGCGTTTAAAATAAATTTTACACAGAATTTTTCGAATAGAAATTCTTTATTGCGTATGAAAGTATAAATTAATAATTATATAAATTTTCGAAAGTCCAATTTACAGTTTCTAAAGTCCAATTTCCCTTTTCTAAAATCAAATCGACATTTCTAAAATCCAATTTTCCCTTTCTAAAATCCATTTGGCTATTTTAAAATCTAATTTCCCCTTTCTAAAATCCAATTGACATTTCTAAAATCTAATTTCCCCTTTCTAAAATCCAATTGACATTTCTAAAATCCAATTTCCCCTTTCTAAAATCCAATTGACATTTCTAAGATCCAATTTCCCCTTTCTAAAATCCAGTTGACGCTTTCTAAAATCCATCTGGAAATGGTGTAGTTATAGACAAGAATTATCTAACTAAGGATATTTACTTCCGTTTTCATATGTTTCTTGATGTTGTTGTTCTCTTAAAATGTCATTAATCGCATTTTAAAATAGAAATAATGAAAATGAAATTTCATGAAAATTATTAATGGCTGATTTTTACTATTTTTCCGTTTCTTGTACTTCTGTTCGTTTCGCCTTTATGAGCGTAATTCCTTCCGTTTTTCTCTTTTCATTTACTTGACAGCTAGTTGCTAGTTTAATAAGAAACAAAGCCAAACAATGTATGCACTTTTTGTTTATTTTATTGTTTTTTATTTATTAATCAAGTTGACAGCTGACAAGAAGGTGCTTTCATGTAAGAATGCAGATAAACTTTAACAATTTAATACTTCATCACTTTATATGAAGACCACTAATGTAAAATTTGCTGAGTAAAATGTGAACATTGGCAACACTATGTCATTGTCAATCGCACGACTATTTAGTCTCAAGTGTGAATAGCTGCCACCGATTCGACTAAATAGTTGGAGTAGTGTGAATACAACAGTCCAATTCGACCAAATCGATTGAGTCGCAAGTGTGTATAGGCTCTAAATGAAATTACTCAAAAACGTAATTTCAAATGTAGTCTGCAGAGGCTATTAAATCATGCCAATGTGCAGATGCTATAATTTCAGATGCAGTCTGAAGTCTACAGTCGGAATGTGCTTTTAAGAATTTGAATGAATTTAATACGTGACCATTTAAAATGTCTTTGAATAAAGATCCTGCAAATTTTCGTTCTCAGTATGAGGACTTATGTAGAGAACTTAATATGGATCGAGAGACAGAAGAAACAGCATGGAAACTTTTCATGGAAGTATTGCAGCGTTCTACTTTAGAGGTATTTATTTACATATACTATGTAGGATGCTGAACATTACCCTTCACATTTTTAGATTGATTATACATACATTAGCCATGGGTAATGGTGCAATTTTTTTTGGCGCTGATACAATAACTCCAGCGCCAATCGCAATTGTCATGGAATAATCGATAAATAACATTTTTTCGCTTGTTACTGTTTAGCATCCCCGTTTTATTTATTTGGCGCAATTCTGCTTACATATACGAGGGCACAATTAATTTTAATTTTCATAATCATTTGGAAACATTCCGTATATATGTGAAAATATGCTGGAAATTAGAGTCACTTAGATCACTATCAAGCACACATAATTGTGACGTTGTCATACGTATACATATACTATGGTGCTGTTATTGGCGTTGTAGTTGCGCCATTTTACACTATCGCTATATTGGAGCCGGTGCTGGTGTTAGCGCACGAAATTGAGTTGGTTTCATATTGCAATATTGAGTTGGCGCATTTTCCAAATCGGAGTAGCGCAATAACGCCAGGGTTGGTGTTAGCGCAATTGCGCGGCGCAGCGCAGTGTTACCCATGCCTAACATACATAGTCCCGGTTTCACCAACCGGTCTCAACTTAGTTAAGCCGATTTTTTTACGTTTTCAGTTTCACCGTGCACCTAAGCTAAGTCACAAGTTAGTCAGCTTTTGCCTTGACTAAAACTAAACTAAGAATTTGAGTCACTTTAGCAAATTCTTAGTTTAGTTTTAGGGCCGGTTTCACCAACGGGACTAAAGCTAAAACTAAGTTTTGACTTAATTTAGCCCAGATTTGGGGCTAACTTACTTTTGGGTTTCACCAAATAGTCTAAGAAAATAGCTTTGTAACCAACCTTTTATGGCGAATACTGGGTTTCTTGGTTGTTTTGGTTGCTGTATTTGCTCATTTTTTTGTCATATTCGCTCTTTTGGTAGTGGAATTTGCTAAAGCGACTCAAATTCTTAGTTTAGTTTTAGGGCTGGTTTCACCAACGTGACTAAAGCTAAAACTAAGTTTTGACTTAATTTAGCCCAGATTTGGGGCTAACTTACTTTTGGGTTTCACCAAATAGTCTAAGAAAATAGCTTTGTTACCAACCTTTTAAAGCGAATACTGGGTTTTTTTTTTGGTTGCTGTATTTGCTCATTTTTTTTGTCATATTCGCTCTTTTGGTAGTTGAATTTGCTAAAGCGACTCAAATTCTTAGGCCCGGTTTCACCAACGTGACTAAAGCTAAAACTAAATTTTGACTTAGTTTAGCCCAGATTTGAGGCTAACTTACTTTTGGGTTTCACCAAATAGTCTAAGAAAATAGCTTTGTAACCAACCTTTTATGGCGAATACTGGGTTTTTTGGTTGTTTTGGTTGCTGTGTTTGCTAATTTTTTTGTCATATTCGCTCTGTTGGTAGTTGAATTTGCTAAAGCGACTCAAATTTTTAGTTTAGTTTTAGTCAAGGCAAAAGCTGACTAACTTTTGACTTAGCTTAGTTGCATGGTGAAACTGAAAACGTAAAAAAATCGGCTTAACTAAGTTGAGACCGGTTGGTGAAACCGGGCCTTAGTTTCGTTTTAGTCAAGACAAAAGCTGACTAACTTGAGACTTAGCTTAGTTGCATGGTGAAACTGAAAACGTAAAAAAATTGGCTTAAAGCCCGTCTCCACATAACTTGTTTCACCAACAAAACATCTAGCAAAACATCTCGCTCAATAACCCGTCTCCACGTGGCTGATCGTGATTCAGTTTGACATTTCTCTTTCTTGTTCTTCTTAAATGTTTGTATGTTTGCTTATTTTTGCGTCTTTGCTTTGGTCTGTGTGAGATTTCGATAGATTTTCGATACAAAATTAGAGAAGACATCGATATCATCGAGGTTGGCAAGATGATTCAGAATGAAACAGTGTTTCAATCTTCACTCGCTCTCAGAAATTTGTATGGGAATTGACGAGTTTCGGCACTGGTTTCCGTGTCGAAACAAGATTGAGAGAGAAAATGCAGAAAAAAAGAGCGAAACACGTTATGTGGAGACATGGTATTAACTAACCTACCTGGTTTTCCCAGAATGTGTTAAAGTTGTTAAATTTTTACCAATTTTTACACACACACACACACACAACTGACAGGTACAAGGTAAGTGTTTGTACAATTTTGCGAGTTGAAATGGCCACAAAAGTACTGTAGACCGGGCCATAGATATTACGCTGAAGGGTGTACTACACAGAAGGACATCACCGTGGCGGTAGCCATGGTTGGGGCACACGTCCGGATTGATGGCGTAGCCCAGGGTTATTTTTTATAAGTGCTGCCGAAGGCCGCCTACGCAGAAAAGTGTTCTGCGCAAAAGCACTGTGTTTTTTCTTTATCTATCGAATTTATATGGAGAGCTATTAAACTTTAATCATAAATTCCTCGAAAACGAGGTACGTCCGGCGCCTAAATTTTACGGATTCAGAACACTCTTCCCCTCCCCTACCCGCCGGTAGAAGTCGTTTTTTTCGGGGCGTGCGGCATTATTGGAAAATTTCCCCCGGGCCTTAGTCAAGGCAAAAGCTGACTAACTTGTGACTTAGCTTAGTTGCATGGTGAAACTGAAAACGTAAAAAAATCGGCTTAACTAAGTTGAGACCGGTTGGTGAAACTGGGCCATATGTATGTATTTATTAACATTATTAACAACATTATTATCTAAAAGTCCTGGCTTCCGGAGATGTATAGTTTTTAAATAATAAAGTTGTTTTTGCGACCTTTTGTTTAAATATATTTTTTAAATGGTTGTTTACCGGGTCGAGGTCTGTCGGAATTAAAAACAGTTTTTTTCTGTTCCTTTATCAAGGAACAAGTAAAGAATACCGTCCGGTGAGCTAAAAAAAACAAAAGTTGGCGTGGTACGCCTTTTTGGCCTGATTTCAGTGATACTTTTTTGCCGCAAACGATTTTTGATTGAGCTAGAGGGGGATGAAGTTTAAAAAACCCTTTTTTTAAAAATCCGATATATTACACTAAATTTTTTAAATTAAGGCATCGTTGGAAAGCTTACTTAAATGCCTTTCATATAATACATAAATATTTCCCCAAATTCCACACAAATTTTATAAAAAAGCAAAAAACTTTATTTTGTTAATTTTTTTATTTGTTTTTTCTAGTTTTTTGTTGAAATGACCTTACTAACACTATATAAAGTTATTTACATTAAAAACAACGTTAAATTACCTTTCATTTGATATATACATAAGTTGTTACGAAAATTTTCTTGAAAACGTGCAAAACAATTCTTGTTAGTTATGTATAACATCAAGAAAGCATCTATAGCGCGGATAACAGTACTTTTATACAGAACTCCGAATAGCGTTGGCGGCCTTCGGTCGCGCTTTAAAAAAATAACCCTCAGCCGGCAGACTTCTAGTTCCGCAATAGCATCTATGGGGAAACTTTCCAATAATGTCATACGCCCCCAAAAAACGACTTCTACCGGGGGGTAGGGAAAGTAACGAAAAAGACACATACAGAACCATGAGAGTAGATGCCACGCAAAAATTAATGAGGAAAAACAATACCATAGTCAATGACTTATACAAACATGGAAGTATTGATATTACAGAGAAACATAAATTGACTTGCACAGCTGCTATACCCCCACGACTATATGGACTGCCAAAAATCCACAAAGAAAACACACCTCTTAGACCTATTTCTGCCTCTACCAATATACCGTGCCTCCAAATCTCTAAATACCTAGGACAAATTTTAAAACAATTAATCTCCAAGGACTATAATATTTCGAATTCGTTGCAATTAAAAAATAAGTTAAAAGACTTTACAATAGAAAAAGATGAAATTCTGATATCATTTGACGTAATTTCCCTCTTCACCAATATCCCAGTGCACCTAGCAATACGGACAATTATACAGAAATGGACATCCTTACACAAAGAAACCAACCTTTCGAGAAAACAATTCCTCGACATTATAGATTTCTGCTTAAGAGACAATAATTACTTTATTTATAACGGGGCGGTGTACCAACAGATTCATGGTATGCCAATGGGTAATCCCCTATCACCTACGATTGCCGACATAGTTATGGACCAAATTCTTGACGACGCCATAGGCGAACTGAAAAGTAAAGACATAAATATCAAATACATAACGAAATATGTAGATGATATTTTCGCTATTGTAAAAACTAAGGACGTGGAAGACATACTGACAGTACTTAATGCACAACATAAACGGATTCAATTCACTGCAGAAAAAGAAAAAAATAACAAAATAGCCTTCCTAGAAATAGAAATCCATAAGGTAAATAACAAACTCTTGACTAATTGGTACACGAAGCCAATAGCGTCCTCGAGGATGATCAATTATCATTCTAACCACCCCTGGACCCAAAAAGAAAACACATCAATAAACTTTATAAAGAAGGTTTACGCACTGAGCGACCAGGCGTTCATAAATGACAATGAAAAGAAAATCAAAAACATTCTACACAAAAATGGTTATCCAACAAAAATAATAGCGAGATGGATAACAAAAACAAAACGTATGCAAACAACGAACACAATAGAAGTAGAAACAACGAACAAACACACAAACAAAATATTTAGAGGAGTGACATATATACAGGGGTTAACAGACAACAAAAACTTAAAGAAATGTATACCAAACGAAAAACTTATATTTGCACACAAGCCTTTACACACACTAAATAAAATACTTAGTAGGACAAAGGACAAAATTAATAAAGAACAACAACACAACGTAGTATATGAAATTAGATGCAAAGGTAATAAAGATGAGATTTGTAACAAAACGTACATAGGTACTACAAAATGTGCACTAGGTGTTAGAATATAATATAATAATAATATAATACAATGGCGCTATTATAACTCTGACGAGTTTTATGGCCGAGCTTCTCTCCCAATTCGAGGTTTGCTCCTTTTTGTTTTTCCTACTAATTGGGTGGACCTACAGTTTTATGCCGGCTCCGAACGGCGAATGCATTTTTTGTGAGAAGCTTTTTCATGGCAGAAATACTCTCGGAGGGTATGCCGCCCACTGCCGAGAGGTGACCGCTGCTCTTAAAAAACCCAATAAATGGATTTTTACTAATTGAAAAATTGTTTTGGTGTTTGGCTCGGACCGTGGTTTGAACCCGAGACCTCTGACACAGCAGACGAGCACTACCCACTGCACCACAGCGGCCACAGGTGTTAGAATAGGACAACATAAAACAGACGTAAGAAACAAAAAATCAACAACAGCATTAGCGCAACACTTAACGAGTACGGGACATACAGCAGACTTTGACAATGCAAGAATATTGGACATAGAGGGACGAACAAAAACAAGATTGACACTGGAAAGTCTGCGCATACAAGAACGAATAAGAAACGCAATGAACTTTAAGGAAGACGTTGACAACATAAGTGGCGCCTACGGAGCAACAATAACGAGAACGAATGACAATAGGAGATAAAAAGTGCAATATTTATGTAGTAGACGTATGTTGATTATAGTTGTGATGTGAAGTGTATTTTAAATATTTTAAATGTAAGTCATTTTAAATGTCGTCTTAACGTTTTCTAAATTACACTATATGTATGTATGTATTTTATCAAGCAATTTTAATTGTAATTATTCAAATATTAATGTGGTGTGTACTTTTTAATTTTTTACAATTTCAAATAAATTAGACCCTGAGGAAGGCGATGACAACGCCGAAACGCGTAGGAGAATAAAAGAAACTTTTCGTTTGCTTTTCTTTCGACCGGCCAAAAAGCTCTATTAACATATCATAAAATAAAAATAAATAAAGTAGGCTTTTCTACACACGAAGGGTGTACTATGCAAAAGGACATCACCGTGGCGGTAGCCACGGTGAGACCAGCCACACATGACGGCAGAAAACGCGCAGAATTTGGGCAGAAAGCCATAAAAACGCGCGTCTTCATGTGTGCACATTGGCAGAAATACATGGAAATCGAGGGTTTTTGTAAACCGGCGTTTTCTGCTTGCCTAAGTTCTGCACGTTTTCTGCCGTCATGTGTGGCTGGTCTTAGGGTACACGGTTCGGACGGATGGCGTAGCCCAGGGTTATTTTTTATAAGCGCGGCCGAAGGCCGTCAACGCAGAAAAGTGTTCTGCGCAAAAGCACTGTGCACCGGGCCATATATATTACTCCGGAAAGAGAATTCTGTCGGCTGAGAGTTATTTTTTATAAGCGCGGCCGAAGGCCCCAACGAAAAAGCTGTTCTCCGCAAAAGTTGTTTCTTTATCTATCGAATTTATATGGAGTTACTAAACTTTAACCATAAATTCCTCGAAAACGAGGTACGTCCGGTGCCTAAATTTTACGGATTCAGAACAAACTTTCCCTACCCCCCGGTAGAAGTCGTTTTTTGGGGGCGTGTGACGTTATTGGAAAGTTTCCCCATAGATGCTTCTGCATAGTACACCCTTCGTGTGTGAGAAAAGCCTACTTTATTTATTTTTATTTTATAATATGTTAATAGAGCTTTTTGGCCGGTCGAAAGAAAAGCAAACGAAAAGTTTCTTTTATTCTCCTACGCGTTTCGGCGTTGTCATCGCCTTCCTCAGGGAGTCTAATTTATTTGAAATTGTAAAAAATTAAAAAGTACACACCACATTAATATTTGAATAATTACAATTAAAATTGCTTGATAAAATACATACATACATATAGTGTAATTTAGAAAACATTAAGACGACATTTAAAATGACTTACATTTAAAATATTTAAAATACACTTCACATCACAACTATAATCAACATACGTCTACTACATAAATATTGCACTTTTTATCTCCTATTGTCATTCGTTCTCGTTATTGTTGCTCTGTAGGCGCCACTTATGTTGTCAACGTCTTCCTTAAAGTTCATTGCGTTTCTTATTCGTTCTTGTATGCGCAGACTTTCCAGTGTCAATCTTGTTTTTGTTCGTCCCTCTATGTCCAATATTCTTGCATTGTCAAAGTCTGCTGTATGTCCCGTATTCGTTAAGTGTTGCGCTAATGCTGTTGTTGATTTTTTGTTTCTTACGTCTGTTTTATGTTCTCCTATTCTAACACCTGAAGGCGATGACAACGCCGAAACGCGTAGGAGAATAAAAGAAACTTTTCGTTTGCTTTTCTTTCGACCGGCCAAAAAGCTCTATTAACATATCATAAAATAAAAATAAATAAAGTAGGCTTTTCTACACACGAAGGGTGTACTATGCAAAAGGACATCACCGTGGCGGTAGCCACGGTGAGACCAGCCACACATGACGGCAGAAAACGCGCAGAATTTGGGCAGAAAGCCATAAAAACGCGCGTCTTCATGTGTGCACATTGGCAGAAATACATGGAAATCGAGGGTTTTTGTAAACCGGCGTTTTCTGCTTGCCTAAGTTCTGCACGTTTTCTGCCGTCATGTGTGGCTGGTCTTAGGGTACACGGTTCGGACGGATGGCGTAGCCCAGGGTTATTTTTTATAAGCGCGGCCGAAGGCCGTCAACGCAGAAAAGTGTTCTGCGCAAAAGCACTGTGCACCGGGCCATATATATTACTCCGGAAAGAGAATTCTGTCGGCTGAGAGTTATTTTTTATAAGCGCGGCCGAAGGCCCCAACGAAAAAGCTGTTCTCCGCAAAAGTTGTTTCTTTATCTATCGAATTTATATGGAGTTACTAAACTTTAACCATAAATTCCTCGAAAACGAGGTACGTCCGGTGCCTAAATTTTACGGATTCAGAACAAACTTTCCCTACCCCCCGGTAGAAGTCGTTTTTTGGGGGCGTGTGACATTATTGGAAAGTTTCCCCATAGATGCTTCTGCATAGTACACCCTTCGTGTGTGAGAAAAGCCTACTTTATTTATTTTTATTTTATAATATGTTAATAGAGCTTTTTGGCCGGTCGAAAGAAAAGCAAACGAAAAGTTTCTTTTATTCTCCTACGCGTTTCGGCGTTGTCATCGCCTTCCTCAGGGAGTCTAATTTATTTGAAATTGTAAAAAATTAAAAAGTACACACCACATTAATATTTGAATAATTACAATTAAAATTGCTTGATAAAATACATACATACATATAGTGTAATTTAGAAAACATTAAGACGACATTTAAAATTACTTACATTTAAAATATTTAAAATACACTTCACATCACAACTATAATCAACATACGTCTACTACATAAATATTGCACTTTTTATCTCCTATTGTCATTCGTTCTCGTTATTGTTGCTCTGTAGGCGCCACTTATGTTGTCAACGTCTTCCTTAAAGTTCATTGCGTTTCTTATTCGTTCTTGTATGCGCAGACTTTCCAGTGTCAATCTTGTTTTTGTTCGTCCCTCTATGTCCAATATTCTTGCATTGTCAAAGTCTGCTGTATGTCCCGTATTCGTTAAGTGTTGCGCTAATGCTGTTGTTGATTTTTTGTTTCTTACGTCTGTTTTATGTTCTCCTATTCTAACACCTAGTGCACGTTTTGTAGTACCTATGTACGTTTTGTTACAAATCTCATCTTTATTACCTTTGCATATAATTTCATATACTACGTTGTGTTGTTGTTCTTTATTAATTTTGTCCTTTGTCCTACTAAATATTTTTTTTGGTGTGTGTAAAGGCTTGTGTGCAAATATAAGTTTTTCGTTTGGTATACATTTCTTTAAGTTTTTGTTGTCTGTTAACCCCTGTATATTTGCCACTCCTCTAAATATTTTGTTTGTGTGTTTGTTTGTTGTTTCTACGTCTATTGTGTTCGTTGTTTGCATACGTTTTGTTTTTGTTATCCATCTCGCTATTATTTTTGTTGGATAACCATTTTTGTGTAGAATGTTTTTGATTTTCTTTTCATTGTCATTTATGAACGCCTGGTCGCTCAGTGCGTAAACCTTCTGTATAAAGTTTATTGATGTGTTTTCTTTTTGGGTCCAGGGGTGGTTAGAATGATAATTGATCATCCTCGAGGACGCTATTGGCTTCGTGTACCAATTAGTCAAGAGTTTGTTATTTACCTTATGGATTTCTATTTCTAGGAAGGCTATTTTGTTATTTTTTTCCTTTTCTGCAGTGAATTGAATCCGTTTATGTTGTGCATTAAGTACTGTCAGTATGTCTTCCACGTCCTTAGTTTTTACAATAGCGAAAATATCATCTACATATTTCGTTATGTATTTGATATTTATGTCTTTACTTTTCAGTTCGCCTATGGCGTCGTCAAGAATTTGGTCCATAACAATGTCGGCAATCGTAGGTGATAGGGGATTACCCATTGGCATACCATGAATCTGTTGGTACACCGCCCCGTCACAAATAAAGTAATTATTGTCTCTTAAGCAGAAATCTATAATGTCAAGGAATTGTTTTCTCGAAGGGTTGGTTTCTTTGTGTAAGGATGTCCATTTCTGTATAATTGTCCGTATTGCTAGGTGCACTGGGATATTGTTGAATAGGGAAATTACGTCAAATGATATCAGTATTTCATCTTTTTCTATTGTAAAGTCTTTTAACTTATTTTTTAATTGCAACGAATTCGAAATATTATAGTCCTTGGAGATTAATTGTTTTAAAATTTGTCCTAGGTATTTAGAGATTTGGAGGCACGGTATATTGGTAGAGGCAGAAATAGGTCTAAGAGGTGTGTTTTCTTTGTGGATTTTCGGTCGTCGTGGGGGTATAGCAGCTGTGCAAGTCAATTTATGTTTCTCTGTAATATCAATACTTCCATGTTTGTATAAGTCATGACTATGGTATTGTTTTTCCTCATTAATTTTTGCGTGGGATCTACTCTCATGGTTCTGTATGTGTCTTTTTCGTTAAGGAGTTCTATCATTTTGTTTCTGTACTCAGTATTGTTCATTAGTACTGTCTTGTTACCTTTGTCAGCGTTTAAAATAGTGATCGAGTCCTTGTGTTGGTGTATTAGTTTTTTGGTGTCTTCAAAAACTTTAAGTATAAATTTATCCTTATCACTATTCTTAAATTTACTCCTAAAAGACTTAACGCTAGAAGCTATGTTGCATCTTGCCGTGTCTTGAAGACAAGGAGAAAGAAACGAATTTTAGGCGGTATTCATAATTCCCTACAAACTTAGGTGCTGAAAGTGATGAACAGGGTGAAAGATTTAATCAGGACTTAATAGTTTTTGAATTGCGATATCAAGGGTCTTGGTACGAGGATATGATGGGAGACTATTTTTTGACAATCATACGTGTAACAAATGCAGAAAATCACAAAATAGTCAAAAGTACTTACTCACATCGCTCATTATTTATCCTCTCTTTCAAATGGCGAAATGCAGATATTTTTTATCAAATTAATTTTTTTCCTATTAATCACTGTTTTGAGAGATATTGTGCACTTCAAAACACGTAATAAATGGAATGAAATAATCTCGAGTATTACTCCTTAATAAAGTTTTATGAATAAACCCAATTTTGTTGTTGAAATTTTACTCTTCCGGAAAATGTTTGGTTAAGGACTTTCAATAAAAATAGTGTAGTATGTAAATGGTATGCATGAATAGTTAGACATAAGTGGCATAACATAAGCAATAACAATAGAAGTGTAGACTAGAGTTAAGTTTAAGTTAGTCTATTGTGAACTGAAAAATGTAAAAGTGCAACCCTGGTTAAGTGGTTAGCGACGGGGTACATACAAAAATAAGGAGAACATTCAAGATCATTCTTGTATGGATTGTGAAATAAAACAGACGTAAAAAATAAAGTATATTTGAGCCGGCATTTTTCCATTTAATGGTACAGCTTACAGTTCACAGAAGTAGGATTTGGAGCCCAAATTTTTTTTCAATATTTAAGTGCGCCCTCGACTTGGTAAAATTATCGTTCACGCGAAAAATGGAGGTTCACGAAGAGGATTACACAGTGACGCAGTTGAAGGAGTGGCTGAAGAATCTAAATCTGAAAACAAGTGGCTCGAAGGCCGATTTGGTGAAGCGTTTAAACGATGTACCACCCAGCACACGGGGAAATTGTCCGGGGGAAAGTGAGGATGATGGCGTTGATGAGGTTTCACTTGAAGTTGACGATTTACGTGCACTTAAATGCGAGCTAGAAAATCTTAAAAAACAATGCCAAATTTTGACGAATCAAAATCAGTTGCTCATAAGAAAAATTAGCGCACAAACACAAGAGGCTGACACCGCCGTTACCGAGTTACCATTTGACGTGGTGAAGGAGTTGTTGCCGGAGTTTCATGACGACGCTGACCTTGCTATTTGGGTGGAACAGTTTAAAAGCCTATCTGATATGTATGCGTTGGATGAAAATTTCCAACGAATGTTGCTCATGAACAAATTAAAAGGCAAATCACGTCAGTGGTTGCAACTGAAACCGGATTTAATATCGAAACGGGTGTCAGACCTACTTGAGCAGTTGATGGAGTTTTACCAAGTGAAAGAGAACAAAATGATGTTGCGTTGGAAATTTCAAATGCGCATGTGGCAGTATGGCGAATCGTTCCTCGAATATTATAAAGCGAAGACATCTATGGCAAGGGGCATTTCCATGGAAGAAGACGAATTGGTTGACAGCATTATAGAAGGTATCCCGGATGAACAACTCCGCACACAAGCACATACGCAGTGTTATCGTTCCACATCAAACTTGGTCCAAGCGTTTTCGAAAATTCAACTAAAGAAGCTAAATTCAACGACAGCGAGCACAAAGGCTCAAAAAGCAACAACGACAATTCGCTGTTACAACTGCAACTCGGTAGGACACTATGCGTCGGAGTGCAAGAAGCCGAAGCGGGAATTAGGTGCGTGCTTTGCGTGCGGCAGTAAGGAGCATAGAGTTGTCGCTTGTCCGGAAAAGAAGACTACGATTCAGTTGGTGGAAGAAAACGAATATGTAAGGTATTTTAATATTAAATTAGCTGATAATAAAAATATTTCTTTAAATTTAGAATGCCTCATAGACTCTGGCAGCCCAGTTAGCATGGTCAAACGTTCCAGTTTTTCAAAAAATTTTAATTTAATAAAAAGTTATGTGTAATGTAACAATAAATATTGTTTTGGCATTAATAAAAGTAAACTCAAAGTATTTGGACAAATTCGTTGTCTCGTTAATGGAGTTAATCAAATTGTGGAGTTAAGTATGCTAGTGGTAGCCGACGAGTCTATGAGCTTCGATGCTATACTTGGTAGAGATTTCTTAAGAGCGAGTAGATTTTAGTTGTGCGATGTAGAGCATGTCTCAAAACCAATTGCTTATGATAATACGATTCCGGAAAAAGATGATGGCAAATTTGAAAGTTGTAAGGAAGTAAACGAAAATATGATAGACAAATGTGAAAAGGAAAGGTTTAAGAAAGTAAATGAAAGTATGATAGGCGAATGTGAAAATGAAAGTTGTAAGAAGACAAACGAAAATGTGAACGGTGAATATGAAAATGAAAGTTGTAAGGAAAAAAGCGAAAATAAGATAGATGTATGCGAAAACGAAAGAAAAAAAGAAAATGAATTCCCGACATTTTTAGGTTTATTAGAAAATCAAAAAGAAAGTAAGATTGATATGTGCATAGGTAATCAGCTGCATTGCATAGAAAAGAAACGGTTAATAAACATTTTCGAAGAAATATATGTAAAGCCGAAACGACCCGATGAACCATTGACGAAATGTTTTATGAAATTGAATTTAAAAAATTCTAAGCCATTTGGTTGTCCACCACGACGTTTGTCATATGCTGAAAAGAAAGAACTACAAAAACTGATAGATGAATATATAGAGAAAGAATATATAAGAGCGAGCGAATCGGAATTTGTTTCTCCAATAGTGTTAGTTAAGAAAAAATCAGGTGAACTACGTATGTGTGTAGATTACCGCGTTCTAAATAAAATGACGTGTAAGGATAATTACCCGATTCCGCTTATCGACGATTTGTTGGATAGGTTGGGAAAAAAGAAAATTTTCACAAAACTAGATTTAAAGAATGGGTTTTATCATGTATTCATGGACGAAGAATCGGTAAAATATACGTCGTTTGTAACACCTATGGGCCAATACGAATTTCTGCGAATGCCTTTCGGGCTAAAAAACGCGCCATCTATGTTTCAAAGGTTTGTAAATAAGGTTTTTGCTGATATGATAAAAGACGGTAAATTAATAGTATACTTAGACGATATAGTGATAGCAACTGAAAACGAGGAGGAACACCTTGAAATTTTAAAGGAAGTATTCGCCAAGTTAGTAGATAACAAATTAGAACTTAGGTTAGATAAGTGCGAATTTTTCGTGACTAGTGCTAAATATTTGGGTTACAGGATCTCAGGAGATGGTATTCGAGCAGATGACAAAGGTCTTGAAGCGATCCAAAATTTTCCGGTTCCACAAAAACTTCAAGCAGTTCAGAGTTTCTTAGGGCTATGTTCCTATTTTCGACGATTTGTAAAGGATTTTTCTGTGTTAGCCAAACCACTATATGATTTGATAAGAAAGGATAAGAAATTCAAATTTGGGGAAGTTGAATTAGAGTGTTTTGAAAATTTGAAGCGAAAATTGATTGATTCACCTCTTCTTGCGTTGTACGATCCTAACGACATTACTGAATTACATTGCGATGCGAGCTCTCTCGGTTATGGCGCAATACTCATGCAAAAGAAAAAGGACGGAAAAATGCATCCAGTTTTTTATTATTCAAAGAGGACAACTCCCACCGAATCTAAGTATCACAGTTTCGAACTTGAAACATTAGCGATAGTAAATGCGTTACATCGTTTTCGAATTTATCTTCAAGGTATTAAATTTAAAATTGTGACAGATTGTAACTCACTTGCGTTAACTTTGAATAAGAAAGAACTCAACCCAAGGATCGCTAGGTGGGCGTTAGAATTACAGAATTTCGAGTACGAACTAGAGCATCGTTCAGGTGATCGTATGAAACACGTTGATGCGTTAAATAGGTGTACAAACATATTAACGATAGAAACGAATACTTTTGAAGAGAACTTAATAATCGGTCAGGGTAGAGATGGTGAGTTACGGAAAATTCGAGAAAAACTGCAAAACACAGAGCATAGTTTATACGAGATGAGAAATGGGGTAGTTTATAGGAAAAATAATGGTGGGCGGTTATTGTTTTATGTTCCGTCGGATATGCAACATCATGTAATTTATAAGTATCACAACGAAATGGGGCATGTTGGCATCGATAAGGTCACAGAACTTGTATTAAAAACATATTGGTTTCCAAAAATGCGCGACAAAATAACGGGTCATATACAGAATTGCTTACAATATATTGCGTTTTCAGCTAAAAATCGCAAAAACGAAGGGGTTTTGCACACTATTCCGAAAAGTAATAAACCATTTGAAGTTATCCACATTGATCATTACGGTCCCTGGATAAATCCATGTCAAAAAAATATGTATTGGTAGTAATTGATAGTTGCACAAAATTCACTCGTTTGTATGCAACGAAAACAACAAACACGAAAGAAGCAATAAACGCGCTTAACGATTATTTTAGATCATATAGCAAGCCAAGGTGTATCATTTCGGATAGGGGTACGAGTTTCACGTCTGGGGACTTTAAAGAGTTTATAGAAAGTAATAACATTAAACACATTAAAATTGCAACGGGTTCTCCACAGGCGAATGGTCAAGTAGAACGCGTAAACAGAAGCATAGGACCAATGGTAGCAAAATTAATAGATCAGAAAGGTAGCAATAGTTGGGTGTCCGTGTTAGAACAGGTAGAGTTTTGTTTCAATAATACCCTTCATAGAACTATTGATGAACATCCGAGTATAATGCTGTTTGGGGTTCAACAAAGAGGTCAGGTAATAGACTACCTCAAAGAGTGCTTAAATGATTCTAATGGAAGTGAGGAACGTCGATCTCACAGTGAAATTAGAAGCAAGGCGGCTGAGGCTGAACGAAAAGCACAAGAATATAACGAACAGTACGTGAACAGTAAAAGAAAACCGTCAGTTAAATATGTTAGTGGGGATTATGTTATGGTTACAAATTTTGATTCGCACGCTGGCATATCAAAAAAACTTATTCCAAAGTTTAGAGGCCCTTATCGTGTTGCCAAGGTTTTACGGAATGACAGATATCTGTTGGAAGATGTAGAAAATTTTCAGCAGTCGAGAACGCCGTATAAAGGGGTATGGGCTGCATCTAACATGAAGCCTTGGTTCAAAGGTCGTAGAAGCTGTGAAGAAAATGAAAATAGTGATCGGGAGATCACATGATCAGGATGACCGAATTGTAGTATGTAAATGGTATGCATGAATAGTTAGACATAAGTGGCATAACATAAGCAATAACAATAGAAGTGTAGACTAGAGTTAAGTTTAAGTTAGTCTATTGTGAACTGAAAAATGTAAAAGTGCAACCCTGGTTAAGTGGTTAGCGACAGGGTACATACAAAAATAAGGAGAACATTCAAGATCATTCTTGTATGGATTGTGAAATAAAACAGACGTAAAAAATTAAGTATATTTGAGCCGGCATTTTTCCATTTAATGGTGCAGCTTACAATAGATAAATATAAATAACGGTACATCCGATTATTACACAATTGGTCTTAAAATGTTCACAATTAAATTCTCTATAGGATAGGGGGGCTAACTTTTTGTCGCCCATACAATTTTTCTGATTTTAGGACGGTCGAATCTGAAATTTCTTTAAAAAAATTCGATATTTTTTCAAATTTTTTTTTCATTATTTTTGCCATTGTAACCAAACTACTTGACCAATTTTGTAGTGTGAAGGCAAAAAATCAGGGACCGTAACGATTATCATTCTTATAAAAAAAATCATTTTTAATCGTTATAATTTGATTTTTATTTTTTCGATGAAATTTGATCGATATTTTATGATTTTTTAATTTTTCGATCAAAAATAATTGTTATTACTGGATTTAAATTTTTCCGATGAAACTTGATCGATATTTTATGATTTTTATTTTTCGATCAAAAATAATTTTTATTATTGGATTTAAAATTTTCCGATCATAATAAACTCTAAAAACTTGTTCTTTTTTGCAAATTTTGTTCTCAAATAGAACTGCGCCAATGTTGGCACAATCGTCAACTTCAAGCCATCAAATATAGGATTCACTAACGTTTGAAAAAGTTTACTATGATCGGAGAAAAAATAAAAAAATATTGATTAAGGTTGATCGGAAAAATTTAAATCCAATTATAACAATTATTTTTGATCGAAAAAATAAAAATCATAAAATATCGATCAAGTTTCATCGGAAAAATTTAAATCCAATAATAAAAATTATTTTTGATCGAAAAAATAAAAATCGTAAATAATGGTTATTTAAAAATTTAAAAAATAAAAATCTTTAGAATAAAGATGAGCTCATATTTGGATAGAATGTGCTAAAATAATTGTATCGGCATACTTGCATTTTATTGTTAACGAAGTTTTCATAATGATTTTTTCATCCGAAGAAATGAAAATAACGATTAAAATCGGTCCCTGCAAAAAATGTTTGTTGGGGCCTCCTCTACCAGCACTTCCTAGATGTCAAATCGCCACGATGTCTAATAAAACTTTTTGATGCACTTATGTGATGCAATGTCTTGCATATATGGCCTTTTCCACATTTTTACCAATATCTCAAAAACTGGGTCTGGCACAAAAAAATGGAGATGATATTCGGAATCAGCATAAAATTTCGCTTTAGAAAAGTATTATTTTATTCTAGGTGATTTTTGGTGTCGAGTAGTGTAATTATTTTTTTAGTGCAAAACAACTTCAAAAAAAAAAAAAATAGAAAGAAATGATCTAGCGAAAATTGATTTTCTCGAACTTGCCGCGAACTCGAGGCGAGTCCGAGAAATTACATTCGCGAAAATCTGCTTTCGCGAACTCGCCTCGAATTCGCCGCGATATCATCCTCGCGTCTGTGTTTATTGGGACCTGTGGCAACACTGTCTCAGAGATGATAATTACAGATGAAATACAACACTGCATAAATCTAAAGTTACATCACTAACGAATTCATTTCAAATTCTTTTTATTAATAACGTAAATTTTGCGGCAATATTTGTAACAATGAAATAAACTAAGTTTTTTAAAGCTCTCCTTAAGCTTAATATATTTCAAAATTCAGAAGTTTTATTTATATAGAGCAGGAGTGCTCTTAAATCTAGTTATTTCCAACATTTCTTTAAAAAACTTAATCGCCACAAATCTTTGTGGCACCTTGGACATTCTCCTGGAAAAAGATTGCTGAATTATTGAACATGAGCCCACCATCCGACGACACGGCGAGTTGTAGTATTTGCAATAATCCAGACGAGGGCGATATGGTTCAATGCGATGACTGCGATAATTGGTTCCACTTCGTTTGCGCTAACGTTTTAGCTGGTATCGAATCCATCGATTGGGTATGCAGTGAGTGCGCCGCAAATAAAACAATGGTACATGCACAAGACAGAGGTGAAATAAATATTGCAACCACTGGGAACGTGGGTAAGCAGACAAAAAAGATGCTTCAAGTAACAAAAATTCCGAATCGGCTTTGCAAGACTTAGTAGAAGACTTACGAAAGCAAGTGACGAAAGCAAGTGCTCCAGCTTCAGAGAGAAAACGATATTTTAAAAATTCACCAAAATACTCCGAGTACAAAGGCAACAGAAGTTACCTCAGTGCCAACCACGAGCGTACATGAGACAATCAATGCGCTGAACACAGGCACACAGGCGAACACAAATGCGCAGTGCAGAGGTGTAGAGGTACAAAGTAATTTATTTCTACCAGCAACGAGCACGCAAGTAATGACTACGGGTATGAAGAACATTACGTTGCAAAGCAGGTCATTAGAGTACAATGAAGGCACAAGAATTTTTCCAACGAATCTTAACCCAAGTGCGCAGCATACATATACGAACAGGGGCTCGCAAGGGTTACCAAACGCATACAACACAGGCGCTTATATCGGTATGAACTATAATGTAGGTAATAATAATAACTTTTACAGGCAAGAGCAAGGCGGTTGTAGTTGTGTCGACTTTCGAGGCGGTCCCAGCGGCCATAATACGGGAGAACCGCAACCGAACTACAACTTAGCAGCTGTTCAAATTCACGCGAGACAAGCCGTGTCAAAAGAGCTACCATTCTTCAGCGGTAAACCAGAAGAGTGGCCTATTTTTATTAGCAGCTATGAAAACTCAACTCGTATATGTGGTTATACTGATGATGAAAATCTACTTCGATTACAACGCGCCTTGAAAGGTAAAGCACTCGACTACGTACGAAACCAACTTATGATCCCAGCATTGGTACCTGATGTTATTTCAACGCTACGCACAATTTTCGGCAGACCTGAACACATAATAAATAGTTTACTTGAAAAGGGTCATTCGTCACCGGACGTAAATCCAAACAAACTTGAAACACTCGTAACATTCTCACTCAGCGTAAAAAATTTGATACCCATAAGTGGCGGCCAACAAGAAGAAAGCGTAAGGCACATCGTGTTGGTTTCCATGAGGAAAATCGTGATACGGAAAAAGAGCAGCATAAACAAGATACTAACAGGTGCTCGGCGTGCACCGAAATCCATTTTATTGCAAACTGTAACAAATTTAAGAAAATGACAATGAGAAGTGGAATGTGGTTAACCGTATGAAGCTATGTCGTTCGTGCCTCAAAGCACATACACCAAAGTTTTGCAAAGAGCGAGTAGAATGTGGCAAAAATAAATGTACAGCGAAGCATCATATTTTATTACACAAACCAGAAGCCGAAAACCATAGCTCTGCACAAAATGTTGTAGCGTTCCACGTACAAAAATCCTCCAATTTCTTGTATCGAATTTTACCCATTACAATCCACACCCAACATGCTAAGGCAGACATTTACGCACTTCTAGATGATGGGTCAGGCCCGACAATCATAGAGCATGATGTGCTGAAAAAATTGCACGTGAAGGGTGAAGAATCCGAACTCCGTTTACGTTGGGCAGATGGTTCCGTCCGCGTTGAAGAAAATTCTGTGTTGGTCAACCTGCAAGTGTCAGCACAGGGAAAGAATAAAATGCACACATTACGTGACGTCCGTACAGTTACCAAGCTCGACTTGCCTCCACAGTCCCTGATGATGCCAGAGCTCGCGCAAAAGTATAAACACCTCAGAGGTTTGCCAGTACATTCGTACGAGGGTGTAGTACCGCAAATGATAATTGGCCTAAGTAACAAGCATGTAGCAATGCCCATGAAGTTCAGGGAAGGAAAGATCGACGAGCCGGCTGCAACAAAAACTCTACTAGGCTGGACAATATACGGTGTATTAAAGCACAATAAGCAAAATCTTCGCGACGATTTACAGTTACACATATGTGAATGCAACGATGACATAGCTCTCCAGAAGCTCCTAGTTGAAAATATGAAACCTGAAGCTACAGAAGCAAAGGCATTACAATGCGATTCAAAATACGATGATGATAAAAATCAACTTGCGCCATACGTCAAGCGCACCGGTGACCACGGGCAAAATTTATTCGAATAAGAATAATAGATGAATAATTTTTTTATATTTTTATTTGAATAATAAATAATTTCGTTTATTCAAACAAAAAATTATTCGAATAATAGATAATTTTCATTTACATATGTAAGAACAAACAAACATACAAACAAAAAAAATATACAAATTTTTTTTTACTATTACTCAGTTGTTTTTTTTTTTTTTGTTGTACCCTGAGTTTTTATTTATTATTTGAAATAACGAATAAACCTCAGAATAATTATTCGAATGAATTTATTTGAATAAAATTTTAAAAATAAATTTTTATTCAAATAGTTACCTAAATAAAAATTTATTCGAATAATGCCCAAGTCTGCCGGTGACCACTTCACCACTAAATTACTTTGGCGCTCACATAATATATCTCTTCCAGATAATTATGAGATGGCAAATCATAGACTCGAATGCTTCGAGAAGAAGCTTACCAGAGACCCAATCTTGAAAGCAAATGTAACTACGCATATACACAGCATGATAGAGAAGCAATACATCCGAAAACTTGATGAGAGCGAAGTCAATATTAACTACAAGCGAAAATGGTACCTACCTATATTCACAGTTAGAAACCCAAATAAAAATAAGACAAGACTTGTCTGGGACGCTGCTGCAGTGTATAAAGGATTCTCGCTTAACGGATGCTTAGATAAAGGTCCTGATTTATTGCGACCACTCACGAACGTTTTATACAACTTTCGAATCGGTAAGATCGGAATCTGCGCTGATATCCGCGAAATGTTCCACAGGATAAGTGTGGACGACGAGGATCAACACTCACAAAGATTTCTCTGGCGAGACTGCGATAACTCTCGAGCACCAAATATTTACGTCTTAAAGGTGATGTCATTCGGAGCCAGTTGCTCGCCATCCATCGCACAGTACGTACGTAATAAGAACGCTGAAGAATTCTTAAAAGAGTTTCCTATGGCCGCCAAGTCGATATTAGAACGGCATTACGTAGATAACATGTTAGACTCTGCTGACAATCCACAAGAAGCTATTCAACTAGCCAAGGATGTAAAAGAAGTTCATAAGCGTGAAAACTTTCATATTAGTAAATGGGTTTCAAATTGTAAAGAAGTCATTCAAGCTCTCGGAGAAACAGAATCTATGCGCTGAAAAACTACCGACAAAGAGAGAACTACTACGGCTGTTAATGTCAATATATGACCCACAAGGATTCCTGTCGTTTTATACGATTCGTATCAGAATACTTTTACAGGATATATGGCGAAGTGGTATTAGCTGGGATTACACAATTCCCGGAGAATTTGCAAACCCGTGGAAGCAATGGCTATCGATATTTAAGCATGTTTGCGAGGTGAAAATTCCAAGATGCTACTTCAGCAAATTTAAAAGGGACGACTGTAGAGTCGAATTGCATGTTTTCGTCGATGCCAGCGAGTCAGCAAGCGCCGCTGTAGCTTACTTCAGAGTTGAAAGCGAACAAAGTATTCATGTTTCTCTTGTTAGCTCCAAAGCTAAGGTCGCACCTTTGCGTCCAATATCAATACCGCGAATGGAATTGACCCCAGCAGTCTTGGGATCACGCCTAGCTATATCTATTGTTAAGGGACATGATTTCACAATTCACGATACACATTTTTACACGGACTCGAAAACAGTACTAACATGGCTGCGCTCCGATCCACGTAAATACAAACAATTTGTAATGTTCCGAATAGCAGAAATACAAGAAAACAGCGACATAGCAAAATGGCAGTATGTGACTTCTAAACAGAACGTAGCTGACGAGGCGACAAAATGGAAAAACACCAACGATTTTTCTCCCACGAATTCCTGGTTCGCTAGACCTGATTTCCTGCATCTACAAAAGGCAGTGTGGCCAAGGTACGAGTTACCCGTGCGAGGAGTTAACGTCACGGAGCCCAACTACAATATACCGCTGCAATGCGTGGTTCAAATCGACGAGAAGCCAATCATTGATGTTAGTCGATTTTCCAAATGGGAGCGTCTGGAGAGATGCGTAGCCTACGTGAAACGTTTCATCGAAAGGTGCAAAAACAAATCGGTCAAACCGTCTTCCCATCTAACCACTGATGAGCTTACCTGGAGTCGGCATTTTCTGTACCGCCTTGCTCAAACTGACGCCTACAAGAACGAAATCGACAGTCTACGAAAAGATCCACGATGTGTACTACCGAAGTCTAGCCCACTTAAAAAGCTGTCACCCTTTGTTGACGTTAATGAAATTGTTCGTATGCGTAGCCGTTTGGAAAGGGCTCCTATTGAAAATGCGACAAAGAACCCAATAATTCCACCAAAGGGTCATAAAATAACACAACTTGTAATCGATTGGTATCACCGCAAGTACCGTCACGTACACAATGACACAGTCATTAACGAAATATTTCAACAATTTTATATCCCAAGCTTACGGCGGTCTTTACGATCTGTACGTTTAAACTGTATGACCTGTAAAATACGCGACGCTAATCCACACCCGCCTGAAATGGGACAGTTACCCGAAGGACGCTTGGCGCCATACACGAGACCGTTTTCTTATGTGGGCATCGACTTCTTCGGCCCATTCTTAGTGACATCCGGGAGGCGCAAAGAAAAGAGATACGGAGTACTGTTCACTTGCATGACCTGCCGTGCCATACACATCGAGGTGGCGCACTCACTCAGCATGAACTCCTGCATAATGACAATCAGAAACTTCATCTCCAGAAGAGGGCCACCCATAGAAATATTCAGCGACAACGGTACCAACCTGGTTGCAGCTGAGAAGGAGTTACGAGAAGCCTACACCAAATTGGGCTTTAATGCTCGACAGGCGCAACTAACAAGTGCAGAATGTAAATGGAATTTTATTCCTCCAGCTAGTCCTCATATGGGTGGAGCTTGGGAGCGTATGATACGCTCGGTGAAAAACGTAATGTACAGAATTGTTACGCCCGACACCAAGTTGACTGACGAAAAACTATACAACTTATTCTTAGAGGTGGAAAGCATCGTTAACAGCCGTCCGCTTACCTACATCTCGTTAGACACAGCTGACCAAGAAGCTTTAACACCACAAAGCAGTACACACGCTGTTGCCTAGAAGAGGGTATTCCTTCCCAAGGTCATCATACCGGGGGGTAGAATGTGGCAACACCGTCTCAGAGAAGATAATTACAGATGAAATACAACACTGCATAAATCTAAAGTTACATCACTAACGAATTCATTTCAAATTCTTTTTATTAATAACGTAAATTTTGCGGCAATCTTTGTAACAATGAAATAAACTAAGTTTTTTAAAGCTCTCCTTAAGCTTAATATATTTCAAAATTCAGAAGTTTTATTTATATAGAGCAGGAGTGCTCTTAAATCTAGTTATTTCCAACAGGACCTAATTATAGTTATTATGAAAAAAAAAAACGATTGCAACTAATATGAAATAGTATTACTTCTTTTCTCACCAAACACTTTTTCCGGCAATAAAAAAACGAGTCGTTTCGATAACAATTATCGGTAATATCGACCTTTTATTGATTCCTTATTACTAGTCGGACTAAAGCGTCCGCCGAAGGCAACTCGCACAGGGCAATAAGAAAACGAATCGTTCAGGTGATAAGAAAACTACTCCTTTAGATAATGAAAAAGTATTTCAGTAAGGTTATAAGAAAGAGGCTCATATATGCAGTTGCCTTCGTATCGATTTCTTATCACCAGATGTCACCAGATCGATATAATAATAATAATAATAATAATAATAATACCCAACGGTTTACCCTCCATATCCCGCCCGACCGACGCGAGGGGCGCCAATCCGCATGACGCACGGATATGTTTTTTTTTTTTTTTTTTTTTTTTTTTTGTGCCGAGTCGTACAGGAAGGGGTTTGTTAGGTGTCGAGATCTAAAACTATTCAGCTACAGAACAAAATTCATCAGCTGATTGTATATCATTTATTAAGTGAGGCTAGAACTATTTTTTTTATAATAAAAAGCGAGTCTGAAGTGTCAAACGTGCTGGAGTGATTATTAAAGTCATGGCATAAGCGGCGGAATGGTTCATTTAATTCGAAATTTGTTTTGCAAGGTTTCACAAATAGTGGCTTGAAATGCCTCGATACTCTACATGGAACGTTAAAATATAACTCACTTAGAAGGCATGGGCTATTTATAAGTCCAGTGATTAATTTAACCATAAAAACTATACCAAGCATCTCTCTACGACTAGAAAGTGAAGGCAAATTAATGAGTTTTAAACGAGAAGGTGGAAGAATGTAATCTGAGTCCCAACGAAAGTTCCGCAAAGCAAAAAGCAGGAACTGCTTTTGGACAGATTCTATTTTATCTGAAAAACACTGGTAGTGGGGATTCCAAATAATAGATGCGTATTCCAAGATAGGTCTAACTAAGCTTGTAAATAGAGCTTTTGTGACGTAAGGATCATTGAACTCCTTAGACCATCGCTTTATAAATGCAAAGACAGCTTTAGCTTTGTTGACAGTGGAGTTTATATGGAGGTTAAAGGTGAGTTTGGAGTCCATTGCGACGCCAAGATCGATAAAATTAGTTACCTGATCTAGATTATGCTGTGATATTTTATAAGAAGCTGGTTGTACTGTTCTACGAGAAAAGCACATAACTTTACATTTTTTTAAGTTTAGCGGCATGTAGTTTGCTTTACACCAATGAACAAGGTTGTTAAGATCTGCTTGTAAGAAAGATCTATCTTCTATAGAGGAAAATGATTTAAATAGTTTTACATCATCAGCATATAATAAGATCTTAGAATGTTTTATTACAGACGAAATATCATCAATGAATAGCAGGAACAGAATTGGCCCAAGGTGGCTTCCTTGGGGAACGCCCGAAGGAACGAAAATGACATCGGAAGAACAATTTTTGAAAATAACTTTTTGAGTTCTACCATGTAGGTATGAAGATATCCATCGAATAAAACTGGGTTGAAGACCTATTAGACCTAGTTTACGGATGAGCAATGAATGACATACTTTGTCAAAAGCTTTACTAAAATCCGTGTAAATTACATCTGTGTGAGCATTTTCTCTAAATCCATTTGAAACATAAGTTGTGAACTGCAATAAATTAGTTGTGGTAGATTTTCCAGTAGAAAACCCATGTTGAGATGGCGATATTGATGAGGAAATAGAGTACTTCAGATAATTAACAATGATTGCTTCAAATAATTTTGGAACCGCTGACAGCTTAGCTATGCCTCGATAATTTTCAATAGAAGACCTACTGCCATTTTTGTGTAGGGGTATTATAAAAGATTCCTTCCAAAGTAATGGGAAAACACCTTTTTTTTAGAGACAAGTTAAATAAGGATGTTAGGGGCTTGTAAATATTTACAGCACACTTTTTAAGAAAGCAAGCCGGAATGAAATCCGGTCCAGATCTAAATGAATCTTTTAAGGTTTTTAATGAATTTAAGACTACTTCCGGAGATATAACTGAGACATGAGTTAAATTGGATGGGGTAAGTCTAAACGGATAATCACTACTTTTAGGAGAGTCCATAGAATAATTCGAACTAAAAAATTTTGCGAACATGTTAGCAATAAGTTGGCTATCAGAAGACGCAGTGTTATTATAATTCATGGCGGACGGAAAACTATGAACTCTACGTTTTGAGTTGACGAAGTTATAGAATGATTTGGGATCGTGAACCAGTTTTTTCTTCATTTTGCATAAGTATGATTTGTAACATTTTTTGTTTAATGCCATGTATCTATGCCGCAAGACTGAGTACTTGACGTAATCTCTATGAAGACCAGATTTTTTGTATAGCTTAAAAAAGCGTGACTTTTTATTTTTTAATTTTTTAAGCTCTTTGGTGAACCATAACTGTGTTTGTTCTTCATTGACCCTGCGTTTAGGAACATACTTTAGAAATAGGTTATAGATGGTGTTATTGAAATGTTCAACACAAAGGTCAATATCATCTACATAGTTTGGCCAGGGAAAGCGCGACAACTCTTTATTTATTTTCTTGAAGTTCGCCTTTGCAAAAACAAATTGATCACTAGAACTGAAATAATTTTTAGTTCCATTTTCGTTAATAACTTCATAAGAGAACTCAATAGCAGGATGATAAACATCCTCCGGAAGAACTAGAGGGTCACACCGATTTAGGGAGAAGTTCGGAATATCATTAACGTATACTAGGTCTAATATCCTGCCAAATTTATTTGAATTCAAGTTTATTTGGTTGAGGCAGAGTTCAGCCATTTCTTCAAGGAAAAAAATGTGATTATCTTTAGAAGAAACAGGTACAATATCCGAGTCATTAACGTTCCAATATATGCTCGGGAGGTTAAAATCACCCAGTACTACCAGAGTATCAGAAAGTGTCATCCTAGAGTTTATGACGTCGATCTTTCAAGTAATTGCAAAACGACTCGAACAGCCAAGTTTCCTCTGTGTACGTTTAAGATACGCTGGTAATAAGAAATCATGCGTTACTGGAAGAAATTAGAAATTTTTTCGATTACTCACAAAGGCAATAAGTCGGCGAGTCGCCAATTTGTTGCCATAGACGATTATTGCCTATTTCTCGAGCTTTGCATGGTGGGTTGCTTTGGCTATTTTTCAGTCAGATTGACTATATTTCACCCTGCTTTTATTGCCTTTTTATGAGATGGGACTTATGCCATTATCACGAACTCCGTCGGCGGTACCGAAATAACGTTTTCGGTAAATCGGCATTATGACAACCGACGGCGCGCCGAATCTTTCGAAGTTCGGTAAATCGGCAATTTAAACACCGAATGAACGAACATTTTGACAGTTTTTCGTGCCGAAATTTGCCGCAAGTATTTGGTTGCGGCGATATTAACAAAATATCAAAAATGACAATAAAATTTTAAGTAAATTATGTAAACTAGAGTGCTGCCTACTGTCGAAACTCGACAGTTTTTCTAGATGTTTACTTATGATTAAGGTGAACCTATAGGTTTTGTATAATTGTTTGTTGTTATTGTCACTGTTACTATTTTGTTGTTGTTTCTGTTGATGCTGCTCCTTTTGTTGTTACTGTCACTTCTACCCTCTTGTTGATTTTGTTGTTGGTATTGTTGTCGTTACTCGTCTTCACAATTCTCCTACCTACTTCTTTATTTCTATTTCTGCTCTTTTCTTTCCTACTTATTCTTTCTTATCCTACTTATTCCTTGACTTTATGTTTTTGTTGTAGTGCTTTTTCTACCTTCTACTTCTTTGAAACTACACACCACATCCAGCCAAACATGTTCAGAATTGCATGGTAAGTTTGGTGAAAACGCACAAAGTCAGCTACATATGCTTACGCATTGAGACAGCTCTGTTGTGTGCAAAAGCATGCAACAACAACCACACGGCAATTTTCCAACGACGATGGTGGACGCATTTTCCAATCTATTTTCATGAAAATTGGCGCAGTTCTATTTGAGAGCAATATCTTTCTAATGGTGTGCTTAGTTTTAAAATCGGTTCAGTAGTTTCGACGGAGAAGATGGAACAAAATTTATGTTAGCGTATTAATAATATAGATCAATTATCGGCACGGCCTGGCTCACTGAGCTGGTGCTGCGAACAAGCTTCTCACACGTATTTAATACGTGAGTTTCATGGGAGCGCAATAATTAAAACCGAACAAAGTGCTTACTATCATTCAGTTTGCCATTCTAGCAGGTCGATGGCGGATCAAGCAATGCGTGTATGTTTCCTACATACGTATATATGTTTGTTTGTAGGTTTTTTTTTTTTTTTTTTTTTTTTTACGAGGAGGAAGTATCGAAAGCCTTTACCCCGTCAGTGTGGGACTCTAACCCGAACTAAACCTCCTACTGTCATCGGAGGATGCAGGAGGCCTAGCTCCTTTACGTATCCGTAACGGATGCAAGAGGCCGAGCTCCTGTACGTATCCGTTTCATTCAAAGTTCACAATATTAGGTGGTCTGCGGAGGCCAAAGCTCCGCACCACACGCGATGACGGATGCAGGAGGCCTAGCTCCTGTACGTATCCGTAACGGATGCAGGAGGCCTAGCTCCTGTACGTATCCGTAACGGATGCAGGAGGCCGAGCTCCTGTACGTATCCGTTCCACTCGAAGTGGTTAATGTTAGGTGGTCTGCGGAGGCCAAAGCTCCGCACCACGCGCGTAACGGATGCAGGAGGACTAGCTCCTGTACGTACCCGTAACGGATGCAGGAGGCCGAGCTCCTGTGCGTATCCGTTCCACACAAGGTGGTCATTGTTAGACGTGCCTATGATTAGAAGGACACAATTAGTGCTCATTTAGTCGCCGTTTGCTCGCCGTCTTCTCTCTGGCTTCTCAGTGTTTTCATGGTATCTGCTATTACGTTACTCGCTGCAGTCCATTTTGCCTTGCTTTCTAGCATATGCTTCACGAACGACTCAGGTGTATAGTCACCTCCAAATATTCTACGGAGTTTGTTTCTAGATTCGTAAAATCTCGCACACTCAAAGAATACGTGGTATGCATCCTCTATTGCTTGCCCCCCGCAGTGATCGCACGTTGGGTTCGACTCGTGCTTAAAGCGAAAGAGATAGGCCTTGAAACAACCGTGCCCAGATAGGAACTGCGTCAGGTAGAAATCGACTTCGCCGTGTGCTCGTTCCAACCAGCATTTCAAATCTGGTATGCATCTATGTGTCCAGCGTCCCTTCGTGGAGTTACTCCATCTAAACTGCCAGCTATGCATGCTGGCCTCTCTCGCCTTGGAACGCTGGACATCGTTCTGTGCAATAATTGCATTGTTTGTTTGTAGGTATGTAAACACATATGCGTGTTTTCATACGTACGCCCGCACATCATTGGACAAACGTCTGTTGTCAACAACAATCTGACATCAACTGATCAAATGCTAGCGGCTACCGACATTGCCCGACAACGCTCTCTCACTAATACACATTAGATAGGGTCGAAAAAATTTTTTGTAAAAGTCCGCCCCTAAATTTGAAGCTTATGTTGAGAGGGTTAAGGGACACAAAAAAAAATTTTTTTTTTGACCCCGCGAAATACCGCCGAAATTGTATTTTTCTTGTAACTTTGTTATTTATCATCCGATTTTTAAAATTGATACGTCATTAGTTTCGTATTTTGAAGCTCCTTCTAATGTCCTTTTGAGCTCTGAAGTCGTTTTCACATAGTTGGGTCAGCTAACTTATTTGTATGTCCATGAATTATCCTCTTTGTATTGCCAAATGAAAGTGCTTCAAAATTCATGACAATGTTGCCTTGAAACGGTTTTACTAAATTAATAAACAAAGAAGTTATTTAACGTAGCTATTATTTAATTATTTTTTTGAAGCAATTCAGTATATGTAAAGTTGTAAAAGTCCGACCCTAAAGTTGAAGCTTATATTGAAAGGATTAAAGAAAAAAATTTTATTTTTTTTTCTGATTCCGCGAAATACCGCCGAAATAGTTTTTTTTTTATTGTAACTTTCTTATTTGACTTCAGAGTGCAAAAGGACATTAGAAGAAAATATAGAGCTTCGAAATACGAAAATAATGACGTATCAATTTTAAAAATCGGATGTTAAATAACAAAGTTACAAAAAAACCTTTTCGGCGGAATTTCGCGGGATCAGAAAAAAATTGTTTTTTTCTCCCTTAATCCTCTCAATATAAGCTTCAAATTTAGGGGTGGACTTTCACAATTACATATACTGAATTTCTTAAAGAAATTAGTCTACATTAAATATTCGTAGTGACGTAACTTCTTTGTTTATTAATTTAGTAAAACCCTTTAAAGGCAACATTGTCATGAATTTTGAAGCACTTTGATTTGGCAAAACAAAGAGGATAATTCATGGACATACAAATAAGTTAGCTGACCCAACTATGTGAAAACGACTTCAGAGCTCAAAAGAGTATTAGAAGGAAGTGTACAGCTGCAAAATATGAAAATAATGACGTATCAATTTTAAAAAAAGGATGAAAAATAACAAAGTTACAATAAAAAAAACGATTTCGGCGGTATTTCGCGGGATCAAAAAAAATTTTTTTTGTGTCCCTTAACCCTCTCAACATAAGCTTCAAATTTAGGGGCGGACTTTTACAACTTTTTTTTTCGTATGGGGACCAACCCTATCTAATACACATGCAACTAATAATTTCTTTGCATGTATTGGAATGCCGATAACTGATATAGATGCATGTATGAAGTTGTAATAAGTGTTAATGAGTGTGAATATATGTAAATACATTAATCAACCGGTCGCGAGAAGCCACAAACATGGCGTGAGTCCATTGCATTTTCCACCGCGATTGAATTGCTGTTATATGCAAAGAAAAACTTCAAAGAAAAATTTGTGAAATAATGATAAGAAGAGTGATTTACGTGTGTATTTAGGTTTTAGAAATTAAAATATATTTTGACCCAAGAATAATAATGCATGTTCTGAAGTTGATAATTACACTGCTCTACAGCCAAAAAATACTCTGAACGCGACCATCCTTTCTATATGTAAAATCGGTCGCTGATTCCGAAAATCGGGTTCATTTTTAATTCTATGGGAAGGTTTTTGAAATATCGGCAATTTACCGTTATTTGGCCAATGAGTCCACTTAATCCTGTATATCTCTTTAACACCGTGAGTTATCTTCCTTAGGGTCACACCAAACGAAAGAAAATTAAATTTCCTTTTCACGGCTCCTATAACATTTTTCTCTAGTTCTTATAGTTTCTGAAATATTGACGATTAAATTTGAATTTTTTCGATTTTTTACGATTTTTTGAAGATAAAAATTACTTTGTCAGGCAATATCTTTAAAACCAATGATTTCACCTTCGGTTTTACTCCTTTGCGTGAAGCTCCATTCCATTTCCAAAAAAATAAGCTATCAACGAAGAAAATCCATGGTAAACTGGAAAAGTTATAGGCGATCAAGTAAATACAACCAAGTCGCGCAATGCCTCTGCACGGGTACATTCTATGCATATTGTACCAATACCTACACATCTGCAGTAGCAGCACATTGGCAGCGCAGTAGATACAAGCGCGTTTACGGGTATAACATGCATAGAATATACCCGCGCAGAGGCACTGCGCGACTTGGCTGTATTTACTTGATCGCCTATAACTTTTCCATTTTACCATGGATTTTCTTCGTTGATAGCTTATCTTTTTCCCAATAGAATGGAGCTTCACGTCAAAGAGTAAAACCGAAGGTGAAGACATTGGTTTTAAAGATATTGTCTGACAAAGTCAATTTTTTCTTCAAAAAATCGTAAAAAATCGAAAAAATTCAAATTTAATCGTCAATATTTCAGAAACTATACGAGTTAGAGAAAAATGTTATAGGAACCGTAAAAAGGAAATTTAATTTTCTTTCGTTTGGTGTCACCCTAAGGAAGATAACTCACTGTGTTAAAGAGATATACTGGATTAAGTGGACCCATTGGCCAAATAACGGTAAATTGCCGATATCTCAAAAACCTTCCCATAGAATTAAAAATGAACCCGATTTTCGGAATCAGAGACCGATTTTACATATAGATAGGTTAGTCACGTCCAAAGTACAGACAAAAAATTTCATTTTGTGATCCAGTGTTATTGTTTGACCTAGCATAAATTGCCTGGGCAAGCCTATGTCTGAAGCATAACCATTAGCCATTTATGTAATTTCCTTTGCTGTATTATTTAAAAGTCTGATTGCGTTCCGTCATTGACTTTGATTTAGAGTTCTCGATTTCTTTTTAACATTTTCGAGTGGCCCGAATAAATGCTTTTCAATGCTCGAACGCTCGTTTGTTTGTTTATTACGCGTATGTTTGTACGGGCATTTGAACAATTCGGGTATTTGAAGATCGTTTTTTCTCGTTTATTTTTTTTTTTTTTGTTTTTTTTCATATGTATTTTTTATTTTTGTTTTCCTGATACACATTTTTTTGTTTGTATACTCAGAGAAAAGGAATCAAAAATAAAATTTTTATTTTTATAATGCACGTTTTAAACCAAGTCATTTTTATTTTGTAAATGAAAATTTTTAAATTAAAAATTAAATTTTTTAAATTAAAATGTATTTAGGATTTAAAAAGGAACATGTTTAAATTAAAAATTAAAATTAATGGAATAAAAACGAAAGTTTTTCCTTCAAAATCTCATGGTGCTTAAAATAAAAATAAACATTTTTAAATTAAAATTGTTTTTTCTTGATTTTGCAATTTTACTCTGAACATTTTTAAAATAAAAAATTTCGTATTTACATAATTCTTAAATATAAAAACGTGCGCTAGGGAAATCTTACACGAAAGCGCAGAGGTATTTTTAGTTTCTTTATACCGACGGAAATTTCAGCAGTAGCAAATGTATTTGCTTATTACCTAAAAAATGGGTGCTTTAGTGTTTGAAAAACTGAGGTCCAATTTGATTTCCACCGCTTTTTAAAATTATCTTGATATTGTGCCAATAGTCGCCAAAAATCACAATCAACCCTTTTATAATCTGGTTTTTGATATTTATGTTTGCATGCACATGCAGATGTAAGAAATTATGTGCATAAGTATGTACCTACATGCAAACGAAAATCAAATCAAATATGCATATGGCTGTGAATACTGAACTTTTGAATGCCGAAGCCAGCTTCATATTCGCATACAAATTTGATGTGAAAAATAAAAAAAGTGCTTTCCTAGTTTTTTTTTCAATTTAAGTCTGAAAATAAGTAATTGGTTTCTCCTTAGCGAAAGCGAGAAAACAAGCTATGTTATTATGTTTTGAAAGCCACGTAAAAGCTAATGTGTGGAAATGTTGAAGCATGCTCACTGTGCTGTGATTGGCTGTGCAAAAAAAATACACATTGTGCGCTGGATTGGTGGTGTATTTGCTTTTTTACTTTTAGGCGCCGTATGTTACAGTGGGGGCTATATTATTGAGAACTTAAATAGTAAACACATTTAAAACGTAAAATAACCAGATTTTAAAGAATTGTGTATGAAATGAACGAAAATGTGCACGCAAGCCGGGCTTCTCGGCTTGTATGAAGCGACCGCGTCTGTGTTTGACTATTATAAAAAAGCAACTAACGAATTATGAATTTGTATTACCAACAATTTACCATTTCAGTAAAAACTTTCGTCTCAAAAAAAAAGACGCGTTCAAATAAATATTGCAGGTGGTGGAAGGTCGGCTTCAGTAGAATGCGCCCGCCGTTTTTATTTTCAAACCACTAAGAATGTTTCAATGAATCCTTCAGGAAAAGTTCTGTGAATGATAATTTTACTAGTTATAACACTCCCGACTACGCAAAATTACTGTAAATCTCTCCAAATCTAACTCCAGAAAGTGAGTTCTGGAGTTTCCCCTGTTTTTGTATACAAGTTGCTTTTATGTAGTTAAAAATAATTCTATGAAAAACAGAAAAAAGGACAAGGTAAAGATTTCTTTCAAATTTACGCTTGTTTACTTAAAGTAAAAGGATTGCTATGATCTCTCAAAAACTTTCTTTCGTTCAGAGAAATCCTTTGCTCCTCTTCCTCTACTAATAAAGCTGCTATCGCAATAGAATCCATTATTTTATTATTTAAATAAATTGTTTTTAGTAAAATAAAGTAAAAATTTATTTGGTTTTATCAAAAAGATAAGAAACCTGAGAAAAACCCGCTCAATTTCGCATCAGCACTTGATTCGAACATAGCTCATATAAGAGTTTTTTAGTGCTTAGCACGAAATGTATTTTAATTCAATTTTTTAATTGTTGGGGTAAGTGGAAAAAATTCAACAACTATTTACAGCGAAGGTTGAGTGTATAGCTATTTCACGAAAAACCATTTTCGATCATCAGCACTCTTTTCGGAAATGGATGCCACTGGGGATTGAACCCGAGTACATTCCATCTTCAGCCGCAATGTCCCAACGCATAAACACGCTCGACCATTGAGACTCTGTGCAAGCTGTTGGATTTTCACCACTTTTGCCTTTTTCATTTTCAACATTAACGTTTGTGTGTATATGCTCTTGCATATCGAGCCATAACCGCCGAAAAAATGTATCCCACAAACTCGAAATTTTACAGGGGAAGGTTTTTTTTAAATTAAATCAGTTTGAATAAAGCCATTATTTTAAAATTTATAATGTAAATATTTTTTTGTGTAATACATTAAATTTTAATAATTTTAAATAGATATTTGCATCATAACGGTAACAAAACAAAAATCGATTATGGTGTGGGATACATTATTTTGGCGGTAATGGCTCGATATATTCTCCTCAAACGTGCTGAATTTTTGTTGTAGGCAGTTCGCAATGAACATTTGTTGTTGGTATTTATTTTATGTATATACCAAACAACGTTAACAATTTTACTTGAAAGAGTTTTTTAGTGCTTAGCACGAAATTTATTTTAATTCAATTTTTTAATTGTTGGGGTAAGTGGAAAAAAAAATTCAACAACTATTTACAGCGAAGGTTGAGTGTATAGCTATTTCACGAAAAACCATTTTCGATCATCAGCACTCTTTTCGGAAGTGGATGCCACTGGGGATTGAACCCGAGTACATTCCATCTTCAGCCGCAATGTCCCAACGCATAAACACGCTCGACCATTGAGACTCTGTGCAAGCTGTTGGATTTTCACCACTTTTGCCTTTTTCATTTTCAACATTAACGTTTGTGTGTATATGCTCTTGCATATATTCTCCTCAAACGTGCTGAATTTTTGTTGTAGGCAGTTCGCAATGAACATTTGTTGTTGGTATTTATTTTATGTATATACCAAACAACGTTAACAATTTTACTTGAAAGAGTTTTTTAGTGCTTAGCACGAAATTTATTTTAATTCAATTTTTTAGTTGTTGGGGTAAGTGCAAGAGCATATACAATGAATCCTTCAGGAAAAGTTCTGTGAATGATAATTTTACTAGTTATAACACTCCCGACTACGCAAAATTACTGTAAATCTCTCCAAATCTAACTCCAGAAAGTGAGTTCTGGAGTTTCCCCTGTTTTTGTATACAAGTTGCTTTTATGTAGTTAAAAATAATTCTATGAAAAACAGAAAAAAGGACAAGGTAAAGATTTCTTTCAAATTTACGCTTGTTTACTTAAAGTAAAAGGATTGCTATGATCTCTCAAAAACTTTCTTTCGTTCAGAGAAATCCTTTGCTCCTCTTCCTCTACTAATAAAGCTGCTATCGCAATAGAATCCATTATTTTATTATTTAAATAAATTTTTTTTAGTAAAATAAAGTAAAAATTTATTTGGTTTTATCAAAAAGATAAGAAACCTGAGAAAAACCCGCTCAATTTCGCATCAGCACTTGATTCCAACATAGCTCATATAAGAGATTTTTAGTGCTTAGCACGAAATTTATTTTAATTCAATTTTTTAATTGTTGGGGTAAGTGGAAAAAAATTCAACAACTATTTACAGCGAAGGTTGAGTGTATAGCTATTTCACGAAAAACCATTTTCGATCATCAGCACTCTTTTCGGAAATGGATGCCACTGGGGATTGAACCCGAGTACATTCCATCTTCAGCCGCAATGTCCCAACGCATAAACACGCTCGACCATTGAGACTCTGTGCAAGCTGTTGGATTTTCACCACTTTTGCCTTTTTCATTTTCAACATTAACGTTTGTGTGTATATGCTCTTGCATATCGAGCCATAACCGCCGAAAAAATGTATCCCACAAACTCGAAATTTTACAGGGGAAGGTTTTTTTTAAATTAAATCAGTTTGAATAAAGCCATTATTTTAAAATTTATAATGTAAATATTTTTTTGTGTAATACATTAAATTTTAATAATTTTAAATAGATATTTGCATCATAACGGTAACAAAACAAAAATCGATTATGGTGTGGGATACATTATTTTGGCGGTAATGGCTCGATATATTCTCCTCAAACATGCTGAATTTTTGTTGTAGGCAGTTCGCAATGAACATTTGTTGTTGGTATTTATTTTATGTATATACCAAACAACGTTAACAATTTTACTTGAAAGAGTTTTTTAGTGCTTAGCACGAAATTTATTTTAATTCAATTTTTTAATTGTTGGGGTAAGTGGAAAAAAAAAATTCAACAACTATTTACAGCGAAGGTTGAGTGTATAGCTATTTCACGAAAAACCATTTTCGATCATCAGCACTCTTTTCGGAAGTGGATGCACCGGGGATTGAACCCGAGTCCATTCCAACTTCAGCCGCAATGACCCAACGGATAAACACACTCGGCCATTGAGACTCTGTGCAAGCTGTTGGATTTTCACCACTTTTGCCTTTTTCATTTTCAACATTAACGTTTGTGTGTATATGCTCTTGCATATCGAGCCATAACCGCCGAAAAAATGTATCCCACAAACTCGAAATTTTACAGGGGAAGGTTTTTTTTAAATTAAATCAGTTTGAATAAAGCCATTATTTTAAAATTTATAATGTAAATATTTTTTTGTGTAATACATTAAATTTTAATAATTTTAAATAGATATTTGCATCATAACGGTAACAAAACAAAAATCGATTATGGTGTGGGATACATTATTTTGGCGGTAATGGCTCGATATATTCTCCTCAAACATGCTGAATTTTTGTTGTAGGCAGTTCGCAATGAACATTTGTTGTTGGTATTTATTTTATGTATATACCAAACAACGTTAACAATTTTACTTGAAAGAGTTTTTTAGTGCTTAGCACGAAATTTATTTTAATTCAATTTTTTAATTGTTGGGGTAAGTGGAAAAAAAAATTCAACAACTATTTACAGCGAAGGTTGAGTGTATAGCTATTTCACGAAAAACCATTTTCGATCATCAGCACTCTTTTCGGAAGTGGATGCCACTGGGGATTGAACCCGAGTACATTCCATCTTCAGCCGCAATGTCCCAACGCATAAACACGCTCGACCATTGAGACTCTGTGCAAGCTGTTGGATTTTCACCACTTTTGCCTTTTTCATTTTCAACATTAACGTTAGTGTGTATATGCTTTTGCATATATTCTCCACAAACGTGCTGAATTTTTTGTTGTAGGCAGTTTGCAATGAACATTGTTGTTGGTATTTTATTTTATGTATATACCAAACAACGTTAACAATTTTACTTGAAAGAGTTTTTAGTGCTTAGCACGAAATTTTTATTTTAATTCAATTTTTAATTGTTTGGGTAAGTGGTAGTAGTCTTGCAGAGTTTTTAAAGACGAGGAAATTGGTCTTTCAATTATCAAAATCGGTTCAGTACATCCCGAGTTATTCAATTTTTAAACAAAAAGGACATAAAATTTCAATTGGCGATAAAACAGGATAAACATTTAAAAAAAAAAAAGTAAGGATAGGCATGTGTTTGTATTGCCAGTAGCTATTCGATAATACCACTATTGATTAAAATTGAATTTTTACAATTTTAAGCGATCCGTTTCAGAAATTCTTACCCAATTGTGTTCAGCGATGATCGTCTCATGAATTTTCAATAAAGAATAATCAGTGACATGTATTTACTGCAGGGTATGTATTAGGAGTTGCTAAACTTTAAACATACATATGTAATTTAAATTTATTCATGTAAAATAAAAAACACGGAATGCATAAGTTCTAATAAACGGATATATTAAGTTCAGATATGCCAAATTAACTGAGTAAATTTTATTTTCATTTTATTTACCTAATTATCGGACTAACTTTGCACGTAATGTTCCACTTGGCAGAGAGTTGAGTGAATTTAACAACAAACAATCACCCACAATGCTTAATTTCAACTGTCACGCAAAACAAAAATTGGGCGTCGAGTTTGCTTTTTACGCACACCGTTCAATTTCGGTTACTCCCATACAAGTTGTATGGGCATGAGAAATTTTTGACAGTAAATTGACGGCGTGCGTTTGTATTAGGTTACACAGTTATGTGTTATGCGATTTGACATTTGGCAACACGAATGTGTGTGTGTTGAGTGTGCAAAGGGTTGCACGCAAGGCTAATTTGTACAGATTAACTTACTAAACAGCTGATTTTTAACTTTTTTCTACTTTTTTACTTTAAGAATGGTGCTTATATCAAACTTATCAATTTTGAGCATGGCGCAATAAGATTTCTACAAAAGCGAACTATGATTTTGACAGAAGCGCCACAGAATACACAAACAATTTACATGGAGTGTGTATGTATGTATGTACGTACGAATGTACGGATGCGAAAACCTTTATTACAGGGACCCATAATAACTGTTATCGAAATATTTTTAGACAAAAAAGTCAGAATCAAAATATCGCCGTAGACAAAAATTTTGACATTTCTGGTCCTCTCGACCTCCTCTCCAAGAATCAGACATGATTTTTATTTTTCTAACTTTTTCGGAAAAAGTCCGATATTAACTGTTAAAAGTTGACTTTTATTTTTTCAGTCAAATAATAACAGTTAAAATGTGACTTTTATTTTTTCCGGCAAAAATAAAAGGCAATTTGAAATTACAAAGAGACCGTTAGCCCAACTAGGTTAAATTTGGTATCAGTGGACTGGTCGTAAGTCCTAGATTACAACGACATATAATACATGTATATACATACAATTATATACATATATTATGACCTACAAGTAATAAGTAATCTATGTTATTGTATGATGAAAATATCAAGCACTTCTTAGAAAAAAAACTGCTAAAAATCAAAATGATTTCCTAGAAAGCTAAAAGTTACACTTTGTTAGGCTAGAATTATTTGGTCTATAAGACTGTATACTCAGAAGTTTGAGTAAAAAATCAAAAAATAAAATAAAATTTTTTTTTTCGAGTTAAACTCTCAAAAACAGTGATTTACGACAAAGATAAAAGGCAATTCGAAACTACAAAGAGACCGTTAGCCCAACTAGGGTATATTTGGTATCAATGGACTCGTCGTAAGCCCTGGATTCCAACGACATATAATACATGTATATACATACAATTATATACATATATTATGACCAAATATGTAATCTATGTTATTGTATGGTGAAAACATCAAGCACTTAGAAAAAAAACTGCCAAAAATCAAAACGATTTCCTAGAAAGCTAAAAGTTACACTTTGTTAGGCTAGAATTATTTGGTCTATAAGACTGTATTAATTTTTTTCCAGTGATATCTACTTTCCGGTTGAGTATTCCCAAAGGTGTAGTTCCAAAGAAGTCCGATTTTTCCATTTTATAAACAATAAATTTACGCTCAGCTTTTTTAGCTGCCTTTGTTGCTAGATATCATGCCAGTGATCTGGAGTAGAAACCACCTCGATGTTTTTCTTGCATTTTTCTATTCAACTTTTCTATTTCACTGGAAAAAAAAATTAATTGGCTTAGTGCAAGGACTATCATATAAGATAGAAAAAATTTCATGCAGCTTATTTTCCAATCCAAAAATTTTACACAAGTTGCAGATCTGAAGAAGAAAAATGTAATTGAAGTTTTGAGAAGACAAAATTACATTTCGGCGTTTCGGTATTTCGTTCGGTGTTCGTGATATTGGCATTAAACTCCTGAAACCAATAAAAAAAAGCAGCCCATGCCGACATTTTATTATTTTTCTAGCTTAACGGTCCGTATGCCAATTACAGGAGATTTAAAAAATAAATTAATAATTCTTCGACTAATTTATAGGGCGAATCTTTGCATTGGTTCTGTTGCGCTCTATATTCAGCTTGTAGATTATCTTATATTCCGACCGTTGGGGAATCGAACGCAATTGTAATGGGTAATTGCATTTCCCTGAACAAGATGTTACGTTGTTGTAATATGAGGTAAAATATCATTTAAAATTAAGTTCAGACATGCCAAATTAATTGAGTTAATTAAGCTTCAAATTGCATCACTGAATTCGGTTTCACACATATTCAATGAAATAATAAAATAAATATTAATAAAACAGTATAACCCAGCCATCCACTTTCGGCGCGCTCCAAAGTAGTACTGAAAAAGGATTCCCAAAATACTACCCAGACGGAGTGCTCTGAGCGTGGAGTGAAAAGACGGTGCTAAAAATTCTCCGGAAAAGTTTTTATTAAACTTTTTAGGTGATGTATGCTTTTATCTTCAAAATAAAAAAATATTTCATGCAAGGCCCTATTCCACAAAACAATTTATCAACTTTTCACTTTGCACTTTGCAAATTTTTCGTCAATTTGCAAAACTGTGTCCTATCCTCCTTTTCTTCCTTCTTCATTTTATCTGTTTCCATAATTACACTACCCGACAAAATTTCAAAAATTTTCATATCCTCGACATTTGATACATGATTCCTATGTAGAATTTTCTGCTGATTCCAAATATGTAATCAGATGGTTCAAAAGTAGAACAGTTTTCGAGATATTTTGAAATTTCAGTTTTTGAGATAAGAAAAAAAAGTAGGATTACGTTTTAGTCAATATCTCCGCCATTACCGTCTCGATTTTTACGTTATTTAATTTTGTTTTGAGAGGATGAAATACCCTTTCCAACAAAGCAAAAATAATTAAAATCGACGTTAAATTTAAGGAGTTATAGTGATCAATAGATTTATTTTTATGAAAATTTTCAGTTTTTTTTTCCGACATTCATATACTTTTTTGTAATTTTTTTAAAGAAATATTAAATATCATCCTGATTTCACACTTTGAGTCAACAGCCTATTTCTTAGTGAACATTTTGGCACTTTCCGGATTATAATCCGCAGAAAAATTACAATGCTATAAGAGATTTAATGAACAAACCTATGTTTATTTTTTATCACAATCTTGTACTTAACCTCCATTTTTTTTTATTTTTATGTATATTAAAAGTGTTTAAATGTTGATAGTTTTCGCCGTTTTGGTACATTTTGGTCTTCTCGAAGAAGGAACCAGCAAAAATGGCTCATCATTCAATGTCCCTGACATTCCAATGGCCTTGGTATTGCAATCCCATGTTTTTTTTTATTTCTCCGTGAGAACGCTCACCGTTGTAAAAGTCATCACATATATGAAGATTATGTTGAGAGGGTTTCGGGACAATTTTTTTTACACCACCAAATACCGCGAAAAAAAAATTTTTTTTTTGCAACTTTTTATTTGACATCCGATTTGTAAAATTGATATGTCATTATTTTAGTCTGGTGGAGTTCTATATATCGCTCTAATGTCCTTTTGAGCTATGAAGTCGTTTTCACATAGTTGGGTCACCTAACCAAGTTTTTCGTCTATAAAATATCCTTTTCGTTTCACCTGAAAAAAATCGCTAAAAATAAAGTACTAATGGGATCTTGGTAACATTACGCTTAAAGTGTTTGCAATTTAATAGGCTAATTTTTAAAAATAAATCTTTTGCTGATTTTCCCTTCTTATAAAAACCCTATTTTCAAAATCAAAATTAAAAAAAATTGCAAAAAATCCACAAAATTTTGATTTTGACCAGCTATGGCTCAGTGAGTTTTTACTCAACCACCACAAGTTGTATGTCGTTAAAAGCGTATTTTAATTACGTTTAGAACGAGGTACTGTTAGCTGTTATCGCACATGTAACTTTAGCGAAAAATATTTTTGAATGAAGTGATAACCAAAAAACACAAAATTACCGTTATCTCAAAAGCCTAACCGTGAAAAAAATAAAACTAAATAGTTTTGAGCTCACGGGGCCCATGCCAATTTTCCCCTATACCCCGGTTTCTTGGTATTTTTTGCTGTAAACTAGTGTTAATGTTATAGTGGTTTACATTTGCCAGATTTGGAAGTTCAATGAAAATATAAATATAGGTTTCTTCACTTAATCTCTTATAACTTTGCCATTTTTCCACAGATTATAATCCGGAAAGTGTCAAAATGTTCACTAAGAAATAGGTTATTGACTCAAAATGTGAAACCAGGAGGATATTTAATATTTCTTAAAAAAAATTACAAAATAGAAGATGAATTTCGAAAAAAACCTGAAAATTTTCATAAAAAAAAAATCTTTTGTTCGCCATAACTTCGTCACTTTAACGGCGATTTTAATTATTTTGGCTTTGTTGGAAAGGGTATTTCATCCTCTCAAAACAAAATTAAATAACGTAAAAATCGAGACGGTAATGGCGGAGATATTGACAGATGAGTAATCATACTTTTTTTTCTTAGCTCAAAAACAGAAATTTCAAAATATCTCGAAAACTGTTCTACTTTTGAACCATCTGATTACATATTTGGAATCAGCAGAAAATTCTACATAGGAATCATGTATCAAATGTCGAGGATATTTTTTTTGTCGGGTAGTGTTATTTTGTGTTTGTTTTTTCTCCATTCAAACAAAGCCACACAGTCGTTCATACAAATTGTCTAATAACTATAAGTGAGCCTTTTATATTGTTTATTTCTCGAAAAAGCAGGTTGGAATTTCAAATCAAAAATTAAATTTTTGTTCATTGAACTAAAATCTTACGACCAATAAAAGTTTAAAATTTAAGCCTTAAAAGTTTAAATGAGAAAAAATGTAAGATTTAAACCAAAAAAGGATGAAATTTATACCAAAAAATACTTAGAAGTATTTAAACTTTTGTAAGTTTGAATTTTAAACCAAAAAAGTATAAGAAACTTTTAAACTTTCGAAGTTTCAAAATTTAACCCAAAAAAGTTTTAAATTTCTTTCAAACCAAATCAAAGTTGTATAAATATTCCAATATTTATAACAGTGAAGCTATCCCTCGCATAAGGCAATGTTTTTTGGGCCGACGCCAGTTGCATTGACTGGGCTTTATTTAAAACTTCCTCCTACGCTGCCTGCTTATCTATGTAATTTATTAACCTTCAAAATGAAATATAAGCTTAAATATGTTCCAAATACTCACAATAATTTTATAAAAACATACTTTATTGTTTTGAAAGCTAGCAAATAAAATATCTTTTTTTTTGTTTAATTACATTTAGTACGGCTAATTTTTTTCTCTATTTTTATTTTTCGGCTCATAATCACTCAATGCAAAGTGAAAAGAATCAAAACAAATGCAAAGACGTTTCAATGCTTTGTGGAACACCTTGCACGCTCACTTTTCAATAGAACGCAAAGACTGCACAGAGTGAAAAGTCTTTGCTCAAAAATATGTTCCGTTAGCAAAGACTTTGCAAAACTAAGCGCAACCCATAGTGAGATTTGCAAAGAATATTGTGGAACAGAAACACTTTTCACTTTGCAATAAAATCGATAGTGCAAAGTGCAAAGTTGATAAGTTTCTTTGTGGAATAGGGCCCAGTTCGGTAAACATATGTTAATGTGTTTAGTATAATTAATGCGGCAATTTATTTCGTGAGATATTTTTTAATGGGTAAAATTTGTAATAAACTTCCTGTTAATTGTTACAAATTATCGGCTAATTTATTCGAGTAGCCCGAACAAATTTTGCTCAAATGCTCGAACGCTCGTTTGTTTGTTTATTACCCGTATGTTTGTACGGGTATTTGAACAATTCGGGTATTTTGAAGTTTGTTTTTTCTTTTATTTATTTTTTTTTTGTCTTTATCTGTATTTTTTATTTTTGTTTTCCTGATACAAATTTTTTTCTGTTTGTAAGCTCGAATGCTCGAATGTTTGTACGGGTATTTGAACAACAAACGGGCTTCAAACAAACACGATCTATTCGCTCTGTTCGAATTGCTCGATAACCGGGTATCTTGATCTCTACTCTTTATAAATGGAGTTGTGTATATGGTAAATGAAGCTCAATTATGGCTTGTAATTGCTGATAGATTCTTAATAGTCTATTAAGCGCATGTCTGGACATAGGTATAAATAAGCGAATATCTATTAAATTCATCTATGACAGTATTTCAGACTTCATATCGAAAATCAAGGTCTGGCATGACATGGCGAATCTGCCCCGTAACTTTTATCGTCAAATAGAAAGACTAGAGAGAACTCCTGGAATCACATTTCATCTCTATTGTCGCTTCAATGATATTTTCGAAAAGTTATTTGTTTCAAGCGGGCATAACAAGAGAAGGACAAAATACAGGTGAGCAGTAAGATATTTAAATATATTTAGATAATTGTGTTGTTCGCTGATAACCAAATTCAATATACAATACAAACAGGATGAAATTTAAAAAAGAAATAATCTAAGCTAACTTAAACTAGATTTATCTATGTAAATTAAGCCGTATAACGAAAAAAAATTTTGTGTGTCAGTTTTACTTCAACATTTATGTTGAGAAATATTTCCTTATTTCACATCTCAAAGCCCTTTATGTCCCCAAAAAGGTCTCGCTTAGCACTATATGCCAATATAAAGTTTCGTCCTTAAAGGTTCCGAGTTTTACCTGCAATAATTTTTGAGATACAGTGAATCTGATTAATTAGGGGAGTAATCGCAGAACAATGAAATTTGGTGTGCTGGCATATAATAATAGAGATACGATGTTTTGTCCAATCGATGCAAGGACAGACCACCTCCCAGTTTCAAAACCGTGATTTCATCTTCAATTTCAATAAGTAAGTAGGGATCGGATTTTTATAAAATTGCATATTTTTGTTTTGCACCCAAGACATCCCGGACCAAGACAGAAAGACGTTTCGTCAAAAATGTTTAGCACATACGCTTTGCATATATGCATACATTTTCCATATACTGCATATTTTTGCATAGTATATATACATATGTATATATGTACATATCGCTCATTTGCTGCAACGTCGTCATAACTCAAAAATTGTGATATTACAGGAGACGCATTTTTAGTTTTTGAATTGATGTATATTTTTTAAATTTGTATATGAAAGTAAGATTAGGCTCCAATTTGGTCAAATAACATCTGGTTAAGACGTCTATGTAAACTAAAGCTTGAAATGTATAATGGACTGTTTTCTGTAGCTTCAAAAGTACTCCGAGTTTTTCTTATGACGTTATTGCTTCAAGAATAGGTTTTATGGTCTGACATAATCGAAATTGTGACGTTACTGAAAATAACAAAAAGATTTATGATGTATTGTGGAACGATCTTCCGTCATCCCTTATCAAGTTTGCTTTTGAGACACACCGGTTTCGGCTAATATGCGCCATCTTCAGTGTCTTTTTTCGTTCTAAGTTATTTTGTGTAAGTTCGATAGTACTTATTGTAACTAACTTCCATCGTTTGGTCACGTACTTCGTGTTCGTGTGATGTGTTCGTGCACTCGTGCGTTCGGGCGACATGCATGCGTGCTTGCGAGTCTGTGCGTTTAGGAATGCAAATCTATTTTTGTATCCTCATTAAACAGGTAGGTAAAAGTCCGTTATTGTCCTCTTGTGTGGCGACATTTGATTCCACTGTCGTTGATGATTTTCGCCAACCACATGGCAGAAATCAAGTGTACACAAATGAAAATAGGAAAAACAGCTAAAATTCTCCACATACAACATAAGGGATAACGACTTAACGTATTAGAAAATATGGAGATATACAAACAGAAGACATTCGTAGGTAAAATAATAAATGAACAAATAAACACCGCATCAGATACATTATTTGAACCGCTTAAGCTACTATACCGAAAAGAGGACAGAAAACCTAAAACCGACATAAACAAAACAACACACAAGAGGACAATAACGGACTTTTACCTACCTGTTTAATGAGGATACAAAAATAGATTTGCAATTTCGAAAAATAGGTAAAGTTTACGCGTAAACGCGTAAACCGTAAATGACCTTTGTGTTAGTGCGCTGCTGCGTCCGTGTGAATAGATTGGCATTGTCAGTGGTAGGTAGGTATAGACATGTACTTACAAATGCTTGCATGCATAGCCATGCGAATGCAAATAACAACAACGAAGCGAAGTGAAGTTGTTGTTGTTGTTTTCTGCAACAATGCGACAAATAGGAAAAACAAAAAGGACTAACCTGTTTGAACATGTATGCAAATGTAAGGATATGCATACCTACATCTACCTATCTAATTTTCTGAGCAATATTGGTATCAAATGAAAGGTTTTGAGCAGGACTTCGATATGAAGCTCTTTTCATTGTGAGCCCTAGGCCGGGTCTCCAGATATGGGTCAAAAGGAGGACCCGGATGATCCTTGAATGTTTCTGAGCAAAATTGGTATCAACTGAAAGATCTTGAGCAGGCCTTCTACAGGGAGCTCTATTCTTCATGGTTCCTAGGTCGGGTCCGGAGATATGGGTCAATACGAGGACCCGGATGATCTTGCATGTTTCTGAGCAATATTGGTATCAAATTAAAGGTTCTGAGCAGGGATTCCACACGAAGCTCTACTCTTTATGATTCCTATGTCGGGTCCCGAGATATGGGCCAAAATGAGGACCGGATGATCCTTGAATGTTTCTGAGCAATATTGGTATCAAATGAAAGGTGTTGAGCAGGGCTTTCACATAGACCTCTATTCATTATGAGTCCTAGTTCGGGTCCCCAAATATGGGTCAAACGTGGTCTCGGATGATCTTGCATGTTTCTGAGCAATACAAAACAAAACAAAATAAAAAATCTATAGTCAAAAACCAAAACAAAAACAACAAAATAGTAGCAGTCACAATGGCAAAAAAAAAATTACAAAAACGATAGTCGCCTTTTAATCCATAGAAAACCAGGAAAACGGAATAAGGAAAGGGGAATAAATATCCGATTTCGAAACTGTTTACACATCAATGTTCATGAATACCCGTTATTCACGCTTTAATTTTTTTTCTTATTAAACTAGCAGCTAGCTGTCAAATGAGCAAAACGGAAAGAATTGCGCTCATAAAGAGCGAAACGAACAGAAAATCAAGAAACGGAAAAATAGTAAAATTTAGCAATTAGTAATTTGAATGCTATTTTTGACTGTTAATGGTTATTTTTTCTAAAAAAACATTAAATTTCAAAATTCAGAAAATTTCAAAAGTAATAAAAAGTATTCGTTTGTTTATTTTTTCAACAGCTGTTTCTTACTTTGGCAGCAAATAATTTCAGCTAGGAAAAATTTTACTCTTCTACTATTTTTTGACTCAAGAAACGATTTGTCAGCCGAAACTTGGCTAACTATTCATAACTAGCTAATAATAAACAAACCTAATATCGGGTGGAATGTACGTAGTATCACGTACAGAATCGTCATCATCTTCAGAAAATGAACTCGAGCTTAATGAGTCTGATTTAATTTCAGCAGAAGACTACGTTGATGTACTTTTTACTTTTATCTGCCATTCTTTATCATTTCCTTCTGGTTTTTTAGAAGTCATTACCACCATTTTGGCGGATCGAGATTAGATTCCATGATTTTTTGACTGAAAATGACAACAATACTGACATAAATGGAAATAATTCATAGCAAATAATTTATATTAAAAAAAATATTTAATGCAAGAATGTCATAACAACGAATCTATATTATTAATACGCTAACATAAATTTTGTTCCATCTTCTCCGTCGAAACTACTGAACCGATTTTAAAACTAAGCACACCATTAGAAAGGTATTGCTCTCAAATAGAACTGCGCCAATTTTCATTAAAATTGGTTGGAAAATGCGCCCACAATCGTCGTTAGAAAATTCCAGTGTGGTTGTTGTTGCATGCATTTGAATACTACAGAGCTGTATCAACGCGCGTGCATTAGGTGAATTTGTGCTTGCTCACCACACTTACCATGAAATTATGAACATGTTTGGCTGCAAGTGGTGTGTAGTTTCAAAGAAGTAGAAACACAAAAAAGTAGCAAAAGCACTACAACAAAAACACAGTCATGTAATAAGAAGGATAAGGGAGCATAAGTAGGAAAGAAATTAAGGAAAGAAAAGAGCAGAAATATGAGTAGGTAACGATGAGTAACGACAACAATACCAACAAAAAAAAAAATAGAGTAGCAGTGACAGTAATAACAAAATAGTAACAGTGACAATAACAACAAACAATTATATAAAAACTATAGGTTCGCCTTAGTCATAAGTAAACATCTAGAAAAACAGTCGAGTTTCGACAGTAGGCAGCACTCTAGTAGTTCTTTAATGCACTATTGGTGCACTAATACATCTTATTTGTAAGAGTGTTTTAAAAAAAAATATTCCTGTAATAAAAATTATATTTTTCTGCAAAACCGTCAAAACACAAAAAAAACACTACAAGAATTCACTCAAATTTGTATATGCACAACGTCATATCTTAAAATAATGCAATATACACGATAACGAAAGAGATAGAAAAGTGATCTTACCTTTTTATTAAATTGTCACAAAACGAAATATGGCACTATTCTAGAGAATTTAACGATTTTCAACACACAAAAGCCGACGAGATAATACGTTGTTACAAATAAGACGCAATAGGATATGTCATTAGAGAAAAAGGCTTCGATCGCGATGCTGCGTGAAATGTTAAAACCTCGGATATAACACTTTGTCAGTTGATCAAACATATTATTTCCGATATATTAGTGATATTAACTCAAAATTTGGGTTTTTTTGGAGTTATGACGACGTTGCAGCAAATGACCGATATGTATATGTGAAGTTATTTGTAAGTACCCTGAAACGAAACAGCTAACTAGTATGCCAAAATTGTAGTATATTAACTGGTATTCATATGACAATACCATACCAGTTTATTTTGTCTAGTATTATGCCAGTTAAATGCGGTTGAACCACAAACTATAGTTATCAAAATTATAGTGTATCAACTGGTATCCAAAAGACAGCATCATAACAGTTTATTTTATCCAGCATAAAGAAATTTGATGAAGGCCAAAATAAAAACCGTAGATTGAATTGGAGCTCGAAACTAATTATAGCATTAAAATAGGAACTTTATTTTTCAGCCCACATACAAAACCTTATGGAGATTTATAATGTAATGATTGCGTCGGTTATACCTTTTACATATGAGTGGAATTAAGATATATGTATGTACTTTTATATACATATCGTCGCCTGAGAAAACGAGTGTCGTATGCGAAAATCGACAATTTCTAGTTTTTGATGCAGATTAACTGAATCGGACCTAATCTTTTAATTTTTCCAATCAATTTTTTTCTATCTCTTTTAGTTTTATAGTTATTTAGTGTGCATTTGTCGTATGTTACAAAATTACGACCATTTGGGTATGCTTTTGTCGTATGTCACATACATACGACAAATTTCTATATAAATTCGTTTTTGTTTATTTTAAACATACATATGTTGTTGTTGTTGTAGCCACCAAGACACTCCCCTAAGGTTTTGGGGAGTGTAGGGGATGTGACAGTCCTTTGCCGGATAAATCCGCTACATATGTCGTATGTGCCGCTGAGCTACTGAGAATATAGCAAAATATTGTATCTGAGCTATAGGAAATAATTTTTCTAATTAGTAAAAATCCAATTATTGGGTTTTTTAAGAGCAGCGGTCACCTCTCGGCAGTGGGCGGCACACCCTCCGAGAGTATTTCTGCCATGAAAAAGCTTCATAAAACTGTAGGTCCACCCAATTAGTAGGAAAAACAAAAAAAGGAGCACACCTCGAATTGGGAGAGAAGCTCGGCCATAAAACCCGTCAGAGTTATAATTGCGCCATTGTATTATTATTATTATTATTACTGTAGAGTTTAGTATAATTTGATCCTTAAATATGGAAGTTATACCCGAAAACAGCTATATCTGAACAATTGGTTGTATGGGAGCTATATGTTATAGTGGTCCGATCTTAAAAAATTTCGGTGGCATTTATTAAGTCCATATGGGTACAAATACTTCAAAGTTTCATATCCTTACCTCTTCAAATGGAGAAGTTATACCCGAAAACAGCTATATCTGAACAATCAGTTGTATGGGAGATATATCTTATATTAGTCCGGTGTGGTGGATTCCGACAAATGATCAAAGTATCATCAAAATATATTAAACTGCCAAATTTCAAGTCGATATCTCAAAAAATGTGAGCCTCATAACCATTCCGGTTTGGAAAAAGATAAGAATTTTTGTCGTATGTGCTATTATAAACAGATATTGGTGCTCAGACGTCACATACGACAAATGCATACTGAATGAAAAGTCGTTTATCTCCCATTATTTTAAAGGTATCCAACTTTTGCAAATTGCAGGTCAAAATATATAATACTCGCTAAAGCTCGTCCAAATAACAGAGAAATCTGTTGTATAATTTTTGAGAATTTCCAATTTCAACTTCAAAGTCGATTTTCTCGAAACTATGTTTTGTAACATACGACATTCGTTTTCTCATGCGACGATATATGTATAAAATATCGCAGGCCACAATGAAGTTAGCACGGAAATTTCCTTCGCCATAGCGAATATTACGATACTTTGGGATAAGTATAAAAATTAAAATTAAGAATAATAATTTCGTGCTAGACACTAACATACATAATAATGATAAATTATAAATTGTGCTGTTGTACATACAACTACTGTACACAGCGCTCGCAAACTGTCAGCTGCCAAAGCTTATTCAACATAGCAGATGTACGAAAATCGTACACTAAGTGAGGTTAGATTGAATAGAAAAATGGCATATATAAGTGAAAAATCCAACAGCTCAGCAGGACCATCGGTAGCTGCGGTGCTTAGCGTTTCGCTAATATTCGACTACTGATATTTGGAGCGTAGGTTAAAAGCCTGGTGTGGTCCCGAAAAGATGTCTGATGATGAAGAAAGTGGTTGTTCTTCGAAGTAGCTATCACATCTACTATCGCTGTATGAGCTAATTGGATTTTTCCGCTTATCCAAAAGTATAATCACTATATTTATAAGACAGTACTTAATGTGGCCGCTGTGGTGCAGTGGGTAGAGTGCTCGCCTGCTATGCCAGAGGTCTCGGGTTCAAACCACGGTCCGAGCCAAACAAATTTTTCTAATTAGTAAAAATCCAATTATTGGGTTTTTTAAGAGCAGCGGTCACCTCTCTGCAGTGGGCGGCATACCCTCCGAGAGTATTTCTGCTTTGAAGAAAAGCTTCTCACAAAAAATGCATTCGCCGTTCGGAGCCGGCATAAAACTGTAGGTCCACCCAATTAGTAGGAAGAACAAAAAGGAGCACACCTCGAATTGGGAGAGAAGCTCGGCCATAAAACTCGTCAGAGTTATAATAGCGCCATTGTATATATTATATTATACTTATTGTGAATCCATTATCCTTATACAACCAACAACTTAAGGCCAAAGAGCAATAGGAAACGAAATAATTACACAAAAAACCCGCGTGTAGCATAGTACACGTGATAGAAGTTCACTTCTTACATCTTGTTCAATATTTCAAATAATTATTTATTTATAATTTGGGGTATTCGCTATCCGTAGCAAGATAGCACGGATTGGAAATATCCTAGACCAATATATGCTACACATCGAGAGCACCCCATTGCACAGTCGTAGGAAATTTTAAGAAGCAGCTTTTCTTTTTAGCCAAAGGGACGCGTTTATCACTCACTTTTTAATAAATAAATCATTTTATTTTAGTAAATTTAATAAATACATACACATAAAAAATAAAATTTTAAGCAAAATTCGAATGCTCAAATTGAAATTGAAATTAGCAATTGGCAAATGTCAGCTGATGCAGGGTCGCAATTAATTTCCTACACTTCATAGCAAATAAATATACATAGGTTTTAGTGTAGCATATTTTTGAGGTCTAGCATATTTTTGAGGTCTAGCATATTTTTGTGCGCCTGCATTTTGTTGTTGTGCGTGGTAAAACTTTGCAATCCGTGCAATCCGTGCTACGTGCTAGGGTTATGCTATGGATAGCGAATACCCCTATTGTGTTTTAATTTATATTGGCTCGAAAGCAACAAGTAACAAGTTTCATAATATTATATCATATGAGAAGCGAATTTGCAAATACATCCCTGCAAAAAATCCGATTAATCCGGGACGTGTCCGGGATCAATCGCAAGGGAGAATGCGACTAATACAATTTTACATCTCTTTATATGGAGCGAATTGATCGCATTTGTTTGAGCATGTCCTATGAAGAGACTAATTGTTCAATTTGTATACCCGAACGGGTGCAAATATAGATTTATTATCGCGGCGATAGATCGGTGAATCCGAATTCGTAGGCATGTCACCTATCACTAGCGATTCGAATTTTTTATCATTAGCGATTCGAGAATTTTGAATTTCTCTGATCGTTGGCGATTCGAAAATTTGTTCATTAGCGATTCGAGATTTTTATAAATAGCGTTCCGAAAAATTACAAGTTCAGAGTTTGGTTACTGGCAATGGGTTAACTCCGTATAAAATAATACAAAGCGCTTAAGATATTTTTATAAGGAAAGTTTAACTTTCATGAAATAACAAAAGCTTTTCAAAAAAAAAAAATTAAGCAGTAAATAAATTCCCCCTATTAAACAATTTTGAATTGGTTTTTCTACATACTCGTATCTATTTGATTATAAACCGATTTGATCTACTTTCGCGAAATCGCCTAGAATTCGCCACGTAACATCTGCGGAACTTTGATATTCGTGTTCAGGTATAAATCTAAAATTTCAGAACTATAATGATTTTTTAGTGCACAACAACTTAAATAAGTGAATATTTTAAAAATATAAATACACGCGCGCCATCTGTTGGAACATAGCGGTGGTTATAACCAAATCTCATTAGTAAATATGTTGCATATTTTTAGACAGCAGCTATATATATATATATATATATATATATACATACATACAGGTGAAACTAATAAAAGCGTGTTAAAAAATAGAGCTTTTAGGCCGGTGAGATTTATAAGCAAAACAAAAGTTTTCTCATATTCTCCTACGCGTTTCGGCGTCTTTTCCGCCTTCCTCAGGGAGTCTGTTTTATTAAAATAATTGAAAAAAGATACACAACACATTATTATATAATTAAGACTAAGGAACAGAAAAAAAAAAACATGGTAATGTTATGATACATAATTAAACCTAAAATTACTTTTTTATAAACTATTGAAAAAACTGATCACTTACATTAAAATTTTTCAACAAAGCACTTCACTTCCACAAAACATCTAGATACATATAAAATGACATAGAGACCTAAAAACATACATATACAAATATATTGCCATTTTCCCTACTATTGTCATTCGTTATTTTTTCCTCTTTAATGCTGTTCTGTAAGCGCAACTTATATTGTCCACGTCTTCTTTAAAGTTTATTGCGTCTTTTATTCTTTCCTGTATGCGCAGACTTTCCAGTGTCAATCTTGTTTTTGCTCGTCTCTCTATATCTAATATTCTTGCATTGTCAAAGTCTGCTGCATGTCCACTGTTCGTCAAATGCTGTGCTAATGCTGTTGACGTTTTTTTGTTTCTTGCGTCTGCTTTATGTTCGCCCAGTCTTGTGCCTAATGCTCGTTTGGTAGTTCCAATATAAGTTTTATTACAATTCTCGTCTTTGTTACCTTGACATCTAATTTCATAAACTACGTTGTGTTGTTGTTCTTTGCTAATTTTGTCTTTCGTCTTGCTAAATATTTTGTTAAGGGTATGATTTGGTTTGTGGGCAAATATTAAGTTGTCTTTTTTTATACATTTTTGTAAGGTTTTGTTATCCGTTAACCCTTCTATATATGTAACCCCCCCTGTATATTTTGTTCTTGTTTTTTTTTTTATCCGTCATATTTACATTTGTTTTCAGGTTTGTTGGATATGCATTTTTTGTCAAGATATTTCGTATTTTCCTTTCGTTGTCTTTTCTGAACGCCTGGTCGCTCAGCGCGTAGATTTTATTTATAAAGTTAGTGACGGTGTTATGTTTTTGGGTCCAGGGATGGTTAGAATGGTAGTTAATCATTCTTGAGGATGCTATTGGTTTTGCATACCAATTCGTCAAAATTTGGTCATTGTTTTTGTATATTTCCATGTCTAGGAAGGCTAACTTATTATCTTTTTCTTTTTCAGCTGTAAATGGAATCTTTTTATGTTGTGTGTTTAGTATTGTCAATATGTCTTCCACGTCCTTAATATTTACAATCGCGAATATATCATCTACATATTTAGTTATGTATTTGATACATATGTCCTTGGATTTCAGTTCGGTTATAGCGTCGTCAAGTATTTTGTCAAGAACGATATCAGCTATCGTTGGGGATAAGGGATTACCCATCGGCATACCATGGATTTGTTGGTATACCGTTTCGTCATAAATAACACAGAAACACAAGCTGACATGCACTGCAGCTATAGCTCCAAGACTGTATGGATTGCCAAAAATACACAAAGACAATACACCTCTCACCGGCCTAAAAGCTCTAAAAAAAGCATTCATTAAAAATTGAATATATTTGGCCTAAATTCTATAATACTTAAAAAAATAGAAAAAAATGATATCGCGAAAATTGATTTTCTCGAGCTTGCCGTGAACTCGAGGCGAGTCCGAGAAATTACATTCGCGAAAATCTGTTTTCGCGAACTCGCCTCGAATTCGTTTGACGCTTCTCTTTCTTGTTCTTCTTAAATATTTGTATGTTTGCTTATTTTTGCGTCTTTGTTTTGGTCTGTGTGAGATTTCGATAGATTTTCGATACAAAATTAGAGAAGACATCGATATCATCGAGGTTGGCAAGATGATTCAGAATGAAACAGTGTTTCAATCTTCACTCGCTCTCAGAAATTTGTATGGAAAATGGCGAGTTTCGGCACTGGTTTCCGTGTCGAAACATGATTGAGAGAGAAATAGCAGAAAAAAGGGCGAAACAGGTTATGTGGAGACATGGTATAACATACCGAAAGGGTACAAATGTAGATTAATCGCTTTCATCCAAAGTTGTAAGCCAAGGCTACTTTTTATGAAAATGTCTAAAAGTTATAAATTGTTTTACATATATATTAGAAGAGTTTATTCGATTAGATTTCATCTTGTAATGAAATCTTTAAAAAAAAAAAATAAGTATTGTGAATGCATTATGTGAGTGTAAAAGACATGTGAGGAATTTTTCAAATTTGTTACCCAAGGCTCTTTTTTATAACAATCCTTAAAAATTATACATAAATGTTCATGCCTATTTAAATAAAGATTATACAATAAGTTTTACTTTTGTAAAAAAATCTATTCAATAAATTACAAATTTTAGTCAGTTTTCAGTGTATAATCGTAATTGATTTTTCAATGGATATATTTGGTAAATTTTGTCTAAATTATTATTCATCATTGTTATTAAAAGAAAGCGTGTTCAATTAGTTTTACCTATAGTTTTTTTAATACATACATTGCACATTTTTGTAAAATTTCTACATATAATCAATCTATGCCAGTATCACGAACACCGAACGAACTTCCAAAACGCCGAAAGCCACGGTGCCGAACTCCTCGAAAATCGTATCAGCTACCCCGTCGGTTCGAAGTTAAGTGTTGCCAACTATATGATTACCAAGTGCTGATGCGAAATTGAGCGGGTTTTTCTCAGGTTTCTTATCTTTTTGATAAAACCAAAAACATTTTTACTTTATTTTACTAAAAATAATTTATTTAAATAATAAAATAATGGATACTAAAAAATAAAAAATATGCGCATAAAAAATGCAACAAAAACTGAGAAATATGCATGAAAAATCAAAAAAAAAATGCATTAATTCAAATTTTTTCAACTTAAGATAATTCATGTTTATTATATAAAACATTTTTTAATTCAATTTTGCTCTTACGTTGTACGTTTATACATATCGTTAGCTTAGAGTGCAAACTGTGTAAGCCCACTTTTTATGAAAAACTTTATTTTTATGTAGAACGCTAGAAAAATCAAATACGCACCACGCTAAACAAGTCTGTGATACTTGTCATATTTCTAATCGTTGTTATTCAGCGATACGCAAATTGTGTAAGTCCAAAAAGCGAAGAAAATTGTGTAAGTCCAAAATATTTACATGAACAGAAATTTTTTTTTTCATTTCGAAATTTGTTAATTTTTTGTTTTTTGTCTCTCCTACAATGTTTGAAAAAGGACTTACAAAATTTGCACTCTAAGCTAGCAATATGTATGTATGTTTTTATAGATATGTACATAAATTCAGTCTTTAACATTTCATAATTTGTAAAGGTTAATCTTTATTTAACGATTCATTAGCATACACAATGAAATATTTTTTCATATTCTCAAAAAGAAAACTTTGCCGATTCGGTCGAAAATATATATAATAATAGCCGTGTTCACACGAAACTCTATTCGTCGTCAGATGACTGTTATGCATGAATTTCGTTTGTATAAAACTTTCAACTAGCAAATTACAAAAATAGGCTATATAATGCGAAATATGTAATAAAAAAATGCAAGCAACGCAAAATATGTAAAAATATGCATATATGACCAAAATATGCAAAATATGCAAAAACATTTGAATGTAATTTTTAAGACAATTTCACGATTCGCAAAGATTGTTTATTTATTTTGCTCTACCTAAATCTAAGAAAAACATGTATTTGCATAGATTTCCATGCCCTATTCATTAATAACACAGTATTTTTGCGTAGAGCACCCTTATGCATTGCGAAGGTCGCCGCGCTTTGAAAAGTAACCATCAGCCGACAGAACTCCCTTCTTGGAGTTAGATCTGGAGAGATTTACAGTAATTTTGCGTAGTCGGGAGTGTTATAACTAGTAAAATTATATTTCACAGAACTTTTCCTGAAGGATTCATTGAAACATTCTTAGTGGTTTGAAAATAAATACGGCGCGCGCATTATACTGAAGCCGACCTTCCACCACCTGCAATATTTATTTGAACGCGTCTTTATTGAGACGAAAATTTTTACTGAAATGGTAAATTGTTGGTAATACACATTCATAATTCGTTAGTTGCTTTTTTATAGTAGTCAAATAATAATTATCAACTTCAGAAAATGCATTATTATTCTTGGGTGAAAATATATTTTAATTTCCATAACCTACATACACACGTAAATCACTCTTATCATTATTTCACAATTTTTTCTTTGAAGTTTTTCTTGGCATATAACAGCAATTCAATCGCGGTGGAAAATGCAATAGACCCACGCCATGTTTGTGGCTTCTCGCGACCGGTTGATTAATGTATTTACATATATTCACAGTCACTAACACTTATTACAACTTCATACACGCATTTACATAATTTAATTAAACTTTTATTGTAATTTTTGATATTTACAAAATAATATTCTTATAAATAAAATTCTAGAATATTCAGCTATAAAAATTAAAGCAAATCCACCTCTTCTATATTCAACATTAAATCCAGAAACTAACTCAGATTCACCTTCAGCAAAATCAAATGGAGTACGATTAGTTTCAGCTAAACTAATACAAAATTAAACTATTATAATTGGAAATAAAATAAATATAAATCAAATATATTCTTGATATAAATAAAAATATAATCTATATCTATACTAATTATATAAAATTGATTGTATGGAAAATGTATGTAACGCGATAACTCAAAAAGTACTGGACCGATTTTAATAATTCTTTTTTTAACATGTCACAAATGGTAAATTCTCGAGAACCATGTACTTTTTTTGCGCATTTCTGAGACTTTAATAGCTTTTTCCCGGTTTTAAATTTCGAAAAACTCAAAAAAGCGCAAGCATAGACAGATTCGTTTGGTCATTTGCCGTGTTCAGTGGACGCGTCGCAGTCGTGCCAGGCAGCGCAGCGTAGGCGACTCATATGTTTGTTTTTGCACGGTTTGTTGTTTGTCTCGGTGGCCATCAAAAACCTGTTTGCACATGCATACTATGCTATAACTCAAGAACGCCTGCACCTACACGTGCGATGTTAGTATCAAATGAAAGGTGTTGAGCAGGACTTCAACATAGAGTTATTTTCATTGTGATGCCTAGATATCCAGTCTAGGTAAGAATGTGGACCCAGATGACTCCGGAATGTTTTTGAACGATATTGGTATAAAATTAAACGAATTGAGCAGGGCTTTATCACAGACCTATTTTCATTGTGATTCCATGCCGGGTCTCCTGATATGGGTCAGAAGGTGGATCTGGATGACGTCGGGATGTGTCTGAGCGATATTGGTATCGAATGAAAGGTCTTGATCTGGACTTCAATTTAGAGCTATTTTAATAGTGATGCCTAGGCCGAGTCTCCAGAGAAGGGTCAACAGGTGGACCGGATGACCCTCGAATATTTCTGAGCGATATTGCTACCAAATGAAAGATCTTGATGAGGACTTCGACATAGAATTATGTTATTTGTGATGCCTGGGCCGGGTCCCCAAATATGGGTCAAAATGTGACCCCGGATTAACCCGAAATGTTTCGGAGCAATATTGGTATGAAATGAAAGGTTTTGCACAAGGCTTTTACATGGAGTTCTATTCATAATGATCCCAAACCGGGTCCCCAGATATGCGTTAAAATGCGGACCCGGATGTTTTTGAGCGATATTGGTATCAAATGAAAAGTGTTGGGAACGGCTAGAGCTATAGTGATGGCTAGACAAGGTCATCAAGTCGACCCAGATAACCCCGGAATAACTTAACTTAAATTAACTTGGCTTGACTTGACCTGACCTGAACTGACCTGACTTGACTTGACTTGACGTGGCTTGACTTGACTTAAATTGACTTGACTTGGCTTGAATTGACTTGAATTGACTTGAATTGACTTAAATTGACTTAAATTGACTTGACTTGACGTGACTTGACTTGACTTGACGTGACTTGACTTGACTTGACGTGACTTGATTTGACTTGACTTGACTTGAATTGACTTGACTTGACTTGAATTGAATTGATTTGACTTGACTTGACTTGACTTGACTTGACTTGACTTACCTTGAATTGACTTGAATTGACTTGAATTGACTTAAATTGACTTGACTTGGCTTGAATTGACTTGAATTGACTTGAATTGACTTAAATTGACTTAAATTGACTTGACTTGACTTGACTTGAATTGACTTGAGTTGACTGGACATGACTTGAATTGACTTGAGTTGACTTGATTTGAGTTCAGTTGACTTGACTTGACTTTGGTTAACTATTATTCCTCATTGCGAAGCAACGGGTATTTGCTAGTATATTATAATTACCAATCAAAAAAACAAGTGATAATATAATTAATGCTATTCTAACTTCATAAGAAATTGTTTGAGCTACTGCACGCAATCCACCCAATAAAGAATAATTAGAATTAGATGATCAACCAGCAATTATTACTCTATAAACACCTAAACTTATACAACATAAAAAAATCAACAATCCTAAATTAAAAGAATATAATTTAATATAAAAAGGAATACACAATCAAATTAATAAAGAAATAAATAAAGAAAAAATAGGAGAAAAATAATATATAATATAATTTGATAATAATGGATAAGTTTGTTCTTTAATTGCGGCAAATTTCGGTACGAAAAACTGTCAAAATGTTCGTTCATTCGGTGTTCATAATGCCGATTTACCGAACTTCGAAAGATTCGGCGCGCCGTCGGTTGTCATAATGCCGATTTGCCGAAATCGTCATTTCGGTACCGCCGACGGTGTTCGTGATAGTGGCACCAGATTTATACCCGTTCGGGAACAATTTGTGGACCGATTGTTCCCGAAAGAAATCAATCCGGGACAAATCTATATATATCGGGATTAAGCGCACATTTTTTTGCAGGGATATTGCAATGAAAACTATCGTATGTACATACATGTTGTTGTGTGTGTTTGTTTGTACAAATTCTATTTATATAAAAGGCAATGCTTGTTTTTGTTATTAGCTTTGGTTTATCGGCAAGCTCATCCGATTGGTTTTTATATTATTTGTTTGGTCGTTTTTATTTTAATAATTAACTAGTATGTAATCCCCGGTATTCGGGTGGCACTTTTATTTAATAAAAAATTATAAAGAAAATTATTTAATAAAAAAGAAAAAAAGGAACAAAAAAACTTGCTCGACCTGGATTTGAACCATCTTCATTTGAATTGTAAGCCTACCATCTTACAGCTGAGCTACTGCCCTAGTTACGCAAATTGTGTCAAACGGTGTACTCTAACTTCTTCTTATGTTATTAAAATTCTCACCGCGCTTATTTCACCACAGCGCCGTGGTGGTTAGAATTTCTTATGTACTTACACGTACATGTACATACGTGAGTGAGTTGTAATTGTTAGTCAGTTTAAGTGCAGCATTTGACATACCCAACGCAGGTGGTGTGATGGCGCGGCGGTAGAGTGTCAGGTCTGGAAGCGAGGGGTTGTAGGTTCACGAACCACGCAATATCAATGTTGATTTTTTTTAAAATTAAAAATCAGCTAAAATGGCTGATATTTCTTGGGCCAACTTCCGTTGCATCAAATTTCAAATTTCACTCTCCATAAAAACTGTATCACCGCCTAAGAAGTTAACTTCAAAAAATTCAATTACAGACAGGCTTTGTAACAGAACGTAACTGGACTACCATGTCAACTGCATGATATGGAAAGAAAGTAAAGCAAAAATTTCAAGAGCAGCAATTGGAACTGGCAAGTATATTTTTAAAGTGACTAGCTGCCATGTTTCTGCCAAATTATATCCATTTTCTTTTCTAAATAACTATCTGACTGGTTTTTGGTCACATGCTATTCTTAATTTTATCGAAATAAGCGCGTACTTACTGTAACTCCATTTTTTTTTTAGCTCCACCAGAAATGTATCCATATTTCCATGTACATACATATTGACGCATCCTGTTTTTGGTGTTTTCAAATATAACGTGTCTTAATTCGGATGCTGTCAAATTTTGGTATCAATCGGTCAATGCAATCAAAATTTATAAGCAAAAGAGTACTATAATACAACTCGAGATTTTTACAGAAAGCTTGCCATGAAAAACAACGTAACAAGTTTTAATTTTTTCTTACGGTTTTATATAAAGCGTACCCTAACTTAGATAGTCTCCGGTTTTAGTATTGATCGTGCAATCCATATAGATGTTACAAGCAGGGACTGTAACGGTTATGAGCAAAAAAAAAATAAAACTCAGAAAATAACATTTATTTTCTGAGGGAAAAATAAAACTCAGAAAATAACTTATTTTCTGATCAAAAAATAAAACTCAGAAAATAACTTATTTTCTGATCGAAAAATAAAACTCAAAAAATAACATTTATTTTCTGAGAGAAAAATAAAACAGAAAATAACTTATTTTGTGATCAAAAAATAAAACTCGGAAAATAACTTTTATTTTCTGATCGAAATATAAAACTCAAAAAATAACTTTTATTTTCTGAGGGAAAAATAAAACTGAAAAAAAAACATATTTTCTGATCGAAAAATAAAACTAAAAAAATAACTTTATTTTTTAAGCGAAGAATAAAACTAAAAAAATAACTTATTTTCTGATCGAAAAATAAAACTAAAAAGTAACTTATTTTCTGAAATAACTTATTTTCTGATCGAAAAATAAAACTAAAAAATAACTTATTTTCTGAGCAGAAAATAAAACTCAGAAAATAATGATTAAAAATCAATTTTTGTATAAAAGTCGAAAAAATAAGTTAATGCACCTAGAGGAAGCATTTGTGCGCCACTGACTGCGACTATCACCAACACCGTCGGCGGTACCGAAATGACGTTTTCGGCAAATCGGCATTATGACAACCGATGGCGCGCCGAATCTTTCGAAGTTCGCTAAATCGGCATTATAAACACCGAATGAACGAACATTTTAACAGTTTTTCGAGCCGAAATTTGCCGCAAGTATTTGGTTGCGGCGATATTAAAAAAATATCAAAAAATTACAATAAAAGTTTAAGTAAATTGTTTAAATGCATGTATGAAGTTGGAATAAGTGTTAATAAGTGTGAATATATGTAAATACATTAATCAACCGGTCGCGAGAAGCCACAAACATGGCGTGGGTCCATTGCAAAGAAAAACTTCAGAGAAAAAGTTGTGAAATAATGATAATAACAGTGATTCACATGTGTATGTAGGTTTTGGAAATTAAAATATATTTTCACCCAAGAATAAGAATGCATTTTCTGAAGTTGATAACACTGCTCTACAGCCAAAAAATACTCTTAACGCGACCATCCTATCTATATGTAAAATCAGTCGCTGATTCCGAAAATCGGGTTCATTTTTAATTCTATGGGAAGGTTTTTGAGATATCGGGAATTTACCGTTATTTGGCCAATGGCTCCACTTAATCCTGTATATCTCCTTAATTAAGTGAGCTATCTTCTTTTTGGTTGCTTGTTTTTCCGACAGGGTAGGAATATGATGTATTGTGGAACGATCTTCCGTCATCCGTTGTCATGGTTTCGGCTAATATGCGCCATCTTCAGTGTCTTTTTTCGTTCTCGAAAGTGAGACTTGGCTGTATTTACTTGATCGCCTATAACTTTTCTATTTTACCGTGGATTTTCATCGTTGATAGCTTATTTTTTTTGGTAATGGAATGGAGCTTCACGTTAAGGAGTAAAACCAAAGGTGAAAACATTGGTTTTAAATATATTGCCTGACAAAATAAATTTGATCTTCAAAAAATCGTAAAAAATCGAAAAAAATCAAATTGAATCGTAAATATTTCAGAAACTATAAGAGTTAGAGAAAAATGGTGTCACTCCAAGGAAGATTGCTCACTTAGTTAAAGAGATATACAGGATTAAGTGGAGCCATTGGCCAAATAACGGTAAATTCCCGATATCTCAAAAACCTTCCCATAGAATTAAAAATGAACCCGATTTTCGGGTTCAAAAAAATATTGCAGGTGGTGGAAGGTCGGCTTCAGTATAATGCGCCCGCTGTATTTATTTTCAAAAAACTAAGAATGTTTCAATGAATCCTTCAGGAAAAGTTCTGTGAATGATAATTTTACTAGTTATAACACTCCCGACTACGAAAAATTACTATAAATCTCTCCAGATCTAACTCCAGTAGCTGGATTCAGTAACATTAGACGACAAAGCAAATCGAGTTGTTAGCTTAACAACAATGACGTTTGCAGTGACAACAGTAGGATTCGCTAACTTATTTTTCACGACATAAAACAGCTGACTTTTATTATTTATTAAAAATGACAAAAAGCTGAAACTCTGCTCACCTCAGCTGTTTGAAACGTTGATATTTACGAAAAGCACAAAAAGGAATGTGCAAAAGTGCAAAAGTAAACTTTCTTAATATAAATTTTCTTAATAAATATGCTTGTTTTTGTTATTAGCTTTGGTTTATCGGCAAGCTCATCCGATTGGTTTTTATATTATTTGTTTGGTCGTTTTTATTTTAATAATTAACTAGTATGTAATCCCCGGTATTCGGGTGGCACTTTTATTTAATAAAAAATTATAAAGAAAATTATTTAATAAAAAAGAAAAAAAGGAACAAAAAAACTGGCTCGACCTGGATTTGAACCATCTTCATTTGAATTGTAAGCCTACCATCTTACAGCTGAGCTACTGCCCTAGTTACGCAAATTGTGTCAAACGGTGTACTCTAACTTCTTCTTGTGTTATTAAAATTCTCACCGCGCTTATTTCACCACAGCGCTGTGGTGGTTAGAATTTCTTATGTACTTACACGTACATGTACATACGTGAGTGAGTTGTAATTGTTAGTCAGTTTAAGTGCAGCATTTGACATACCCAACGCAGGTGGTGTGATGGCGCGGCGGTAGAGTGTCAGGTCTGGAAGCGAGGGGTTGTAGGTTCACGAACCACGCAATATCAATGTTGATTTTTTTTTTTAAATTAAAAATCAGCTAAAATGGCTGATATTTCTTGGGCCAACTTCCGTTGCATCAAATTTCAAATTTCACTCTCCATAAAAACTGTATCACCGCCTAAGAAGTTAACTTCAAAAAATTCAATTACATACAGGCTTTGTAACAGAACGTAACTGGACTACCATGTCAACTGCATGATATGGAAAGAAAGTAAAGCAAAAATTTCAAGAGCAGGAATTGGAATTGGCAAGTGACTAGCTGCCATGTTTCTGCCAAATTATATCCATTTTCTTTTCTAAATAACTATCTGACTGGTTTTTGGTCACATGCTATTCTTAATTTTATCGAAATAAGCGCGTACTTACTGTAACTCCATTTTTTTTTTTTAGCTCCACCAGAAATGTATCCATATTTCCATGTACATACATATTGACGCATCCTGTTTTTGGTGTTTTCAAATATAACGTGTCTTAATTCGGATGCTGTCAAATTTTGGTATCAATCGGTCAATGCAATCAAAATTTATAAGCAAAAGAGTACTATAATACAACTCGAGATTTTTACAGAAAGCTTGCCATGAAAAACAACGTAACAAGTTTTAATTTTTTCTTACGGTTTTATATAAAGCGTACCCTAACTTAGATAGTCTCCGGTTTTAGTATTGATCGTGCAATCCATATAGATGTTACAAGCAGGGACTGTAACGGTTATGAGCAAAAAAAAAATAAAACTCAGAAAATAACATTTATTTTCTGAGGGAAAAATAAAACTCAGAAAATAACTTATTTTCTGATCAAAAAATAAAACTCAAAAAATAACATTTATTTTCTGAGAGTAAAATAAAACAGAAAATAACTTATTTTGTGATCAAAAAATAAAACTCGGAAAATAACTTTTATTTTCTGATCGAAAAATAAAACTCAAAAAATAACTTATTTTCTGAGGGAAAAATAAAACTCAGAAAAAAAACATATTTTCTGATCGAAAAATAAAACTCAAAAAATAACTTTATTTTTTAAGCGAAGAATAAAACTAAAAAAATAACTTATTTTCTGATCGAAAAATAAAACTAAAAAGTAACTTATTTTCTGAAATAACTTATTTTCTGATCGAAAAATAAAACTAAAAAATAACTTTTATTTTCTGAGCAGAAAATAAAACTCAGAAAATAATGATTAAAAATCAATTTTTGTATAAAAGTCGAAAAAATAAGTTAATGCACCTAGAGGAAGCATTTGTGCGCCACTGACTGCGACTATCACCAACACCGTCGGCGGTAACGAAATGACGTTTTCGGCAAATCGGCATTATGACAACCGATGGCGCTCCGAATCTTTCGAAGATCGCTAAATCGGCATTATAAACACCGAATGAACGAACATTTTAACAGTTTTTCGAGCCGAAATTTGCCGCAAGTATTTGGTTGCGGCGATATTAAAAAAATATCAAAAAATTACAATAAAAGTTTAAGTAAATTGTTTAAATGCATGTATGAAGTTGGAATAAGTGTTAATAAGTGTGAATATATGTAAATACATTAATCAACCGGTCGCGAGAAGCCACAAACATGGCGTGGGTCCATTGTATTTTCCACCGAGATTGAATATGCAAAGAAAAACTTCAGAGAAAAAGTTGTGAAATAATGATAATAACAGTGATTCACATGTGTATGTAGGTTTTGGAAATTAAAATATATTTTCACCCAAGAATAAGAATGCATTTTCTGAAGTTGATAACACTGCTCTACAGCCAAAAAATACTCTTAACGCGACCATCCTATCTATATGTAAAATCGGTCGCTGATTCCGAAAATCGGGTTCATTTTTAATTCTATGGGAAGGTTTTTGAGATATCGGGAATTTACCGTTATTTGGCCAATGGCTCCACTTAATCCTGTATATCTCTTTAACTAAGTGAGCTATCTTCTTTTTGGTTGCTTGTTTTTCCGACAGGGTAGGAATATGATGTATTGTGGAACGATCTTCCGTCATCCGTTGTCATGGTTTCGGCTAATATGCGCCATCTTCAGTGTCTTTTTTCGTTCTCGAAAGTGAGACTTGGCTGTATTTACTTGATCGCCTATAACTTTTCTATTTTACCGTGGATTTTCATCGTTGATAGCTTATTTTTTTGGTAATGGAATGGAGCTTCACGTTAAGGAGTAAAACCAAAGGTGAAAACATTGGTTTTAAAGATATTGCCTGACAAAATAAATTTGATCTTCAAAAAATCGTGAAAAATCGAAAAAATTCAAATTGAATCGTAAATATTTCAGAAACTATAAGAGTTAGAGAAAAATGGTGTCACTCCAAGGAAGATTGCTCACTTAGTTAAAGAGATATACAGGATTAAGTGGAGCCATTGGCCAAATAACGGTAAATTCTCGATATCTCAAAAACCTTCCCATAGAATTAAAAATGAACCCGATTTTCGGAATCAGCGACCGATTTTACATATAGATAGGATAGTCACGTCCAAAGTAGAGACAACAAATTTCATTTTGTGATCCAGTGTAATTATTGTCTGACTACTATAAAAAAGCAACTAACGAATTATGAATGTGTATTACCAATAATTTACCGTTTCAGTAAAAATTTTCGTCGCAATAAAGACGCGTTCAAAAAAATATTGCAGGTGGTGGAAGGTCGGCTTCAGTATAATGCGCCCGCTGTATTTATTTTCAAAAAACTAAGAATGTTTCAATGAATCCTTCAGGAAAAGTTCTGTGAATGATAATTTTACTAGTTATAACACTCCCGACTACGCAAAATTACTATAAATCTCTCCAGATCTAACTCCAGTAGCTGGATTCAGTAACATTAGACGACAAAGCAAATCGAGTTGTTAGCTTAACAACAATGACGTTTGCAGTGACAACAGTAGGATTCGCTAACTTATTTTTCACGACATAAAACAGCTGACTTTTATTATTTATTAAAAATGACAAAAAGCTGAAACTCTGCTCACCTCAGCTGTTTGAAACGTTGATATTTACGAAAAGCACAAAAAGGAATGTGCAAAAGTGCAAAAGTAAACTTTCTTAATATAAATTTTCTTAATAAATATGCTTGTTTTTGTTATTAGCTTTGGTTTATCGGCAAGCTCATCCGATTGGTTTTTATATTATTTGTTTGGTCGTTTTTCTTTTAATAATTAACTAGTATGTAATCCCCGGTATTCGGCTGGCACTTTTATTTAATAAAAAATTATAAAGAAAATTATTTAATAAAAAAGAAAAAAAGGAACAAAAAAACTGGCTCGACCTGGATTTGAACCATCTTCATTTGAATTATAAGCCTACCATCTTACAGCTGAGCTACTGCCCTAGTTACGCAAATTGTGTCAAACGGTGTACTCTAACTTCTTCTTGTGTTATTAAAATTCTCACCGCGCTTATTTCACCACAGCGCTGTGGTGGTTAGAATTTCTTATGTACTTACACGTACATGTACATACGTGAGTGAGTTGTAATTGTTAGTCAGTTTAAGTGCAGCATTTGACATACCCAACGCAGGTGGTGTGATGGCGCGGCGGTAGAGTGTCAGGTCTGGAAGCGAGGGGTTGTAGGTTCACGAACCACGCAATATCAATGTTGATTTTTTTTTAAATTAAAAATCAGCTAAAATGGCTGATATTTCTTGGGCCAACTTCCGTTGCATCAAATTTCAAATTTCACTCTCCATAAAAACTGTATCACCGCCTAAGAAGTTAACTTCAAAAAATTCAATTACAGACAGGCTTTGTAACAGAACGTAACTGGACTACCATGTCAACTGCATGATATGGAAAGAAAGTAAAGCAAAAATTTCAAGAGCAGCAATTGGAATTGGCAAGTATATTTTTAAAGTGACTAGCTGCCATGTTTCTGCCAAATTATATCCATTTTCTTTTCTAAATAACTATCTGACTGGTTTTTGGTCACATGCTATTCTTAATTTTATCGAAATAAGCGCGTACTTACTGTAACTCCATTTTTTTTTTTAGCTCCACCAGAAATGTATCCATATTTCCATGTACATACATATTGACGCATCCTGTTTTTGGTGTTTTCAAATATAACGTCATTCGGATGCTGTCAAATTTTGGTATCAATCGGTCAATGCAATCAAAATTTATAAGCAAAAGAGTACTATAATACAACTCGAGATTTTTACAGAAAGCTTGCCATGAAAAACAACGTAACAAGTTTTAATTTTTTCTTACGGTTTTATATAAAGCGTACCCTAACTTAAAAAAAATAAAACTCAGAAAATAACTTATTTTCTGATCAAAAAATAAAACTCAGAAAATAACTTTTATTTTCTGATCGAAAAATAAAACTCAAAAAATAACATTTATTTTCTGAGGGAAAAATAAAACAGAAAATAACTTTTTTGTGATCAAAAAATAAAACTCGGAAAATAACTTTTATTTTCTGATCGAAAAATAAAACTCAAAAAATAACTTTTATTTTCTGAGGGAAAAATACAACTCAGAAAAAAAACATATTTTCTGATCGAAAAATAAAACTCAAAAAATAACTTTATTTTTTAAGCGAAGAATAAAACTAAAAAAATAACTTATTTTCTGATCGAAAAATAAAACTAAAAAGTAACTTATTTTCTGAAATAACTTATTTTCTGATCGAAAAATAAAACTAAAAAATAACTTTTATTTTCTGAGCAGAAAATAAAACTCAGAAAATAATGATTAAAAATCAATTTTTGTATAAAAGTCGAAAAAATAAGTTAATGCACCTAGAGGAAGCATTTGTGCGCCACTGACTGCGACTATCACCAACACCGTCGGCGGTACCGAAATGACGTTTTCGGCAAATCGGCATTATGACAACCGATGGCGCTCCGAATCTTTCGAAGTTCGCTAAATCGGCATTATAAACACCGAATGAACGAACATTTTAACAGTTTTTCGAGCCGAAATTTGCCGCAAGTATTTGGTTGCGGCGATATTAAAAAAATATCAAAAAATTACAATAAAAGTTTAAGTAAATTGTTTAAATGCATGTATGAAGTTGGAATAAGTGTTAATAAGTGTGAATATATGTAAATACATTAATCAACCGGTCGTGAGAAGTCACAAACATGGCGTGGGTCCATTGTATTTTCCACCGAGATTGAATATGCAAAGAAAAACTTCAGAGAAAAAGTTGTGAAATAATGATAATAACAGTGATTCACATGTGTATGTAGGTTTTGGAAATTAAAATATATTTTCACCCAAGAATAAGAATGCATTTTCTGAAGTTGATAACACTGCTCTACAGCCAAAAAATACTCTTAACGCGACCATCCTATCTATATGTAAAATCGGTCGCTGATTCCGAAAATCGGGTTCATTTTTAACACGCTTTTATTAGTTTCACCTGTATGTATGTGGGTATGTAACTTCTAGCTGCTGCCTAAATATATGCAACATATTTACTGTTGTAATAAAGTGTTACTTACACACAATCCACAAGACCAGCAAAATAACGACACACGTTTTATTCTGTTGAAATCTTTAATCCAGAGTGATATAATATAATGAAGAAGAAAAAGTTATAATGACTTAACGAAAATAAAAAACAGGGTTGCTGATAAAGTTAATATATGTGTTGCCAGATCTTTAAGTAGAATTCAGTATTTTTAACATTCCTCCTCAAAACATATATTAAAAGAAAAATGATTTAGCTTAAGCCTAACATTTCTGTTAACTTAACATGACTTGTCTTAGGCAAATTTTTAGTAAATATATCTGCAATCATTTCACTGCTGCTACAATACTCGAGCCGTATTTGACCATCTTGATATGCATCTCTTACGTGATGATAACGAATATCAATGTGTTTGCTTCTGTTGTGATATACAGGGTTCTTCACTAAATGCATCGCGCTAAGGTTATCTCCATTCACTGTTATGGGATCGTCACTACACAAGCTCAGCTCTTTTAGTAATTTGCGTATGTATATGGCTTCTTTTGCTGCTGAGGACAATGCCATATATTCAGCCTCGGTGCTGCTAAGTGCTACTGTTGGCTGTTTTCGACACTCCCATGAAAATGCTGCTCCTGCTAATATGAATGTGTAACCTGTGTAAGATTTTCGATCTACTGCATCGCCTCCCCAATCTGCATCGACGAAACATTGAATCGGCTTCCCAGTTTGTTGATATTGTAGTTGCATATTTATTGTTTTGCTTAGATATTTTAAAATTCGCTTTGCTGAAGCCAAGTGCTCTTCATGTGGATCCGAGTTCTTCTGCGCTAACTTGCAGACAGAGTGAAAAATATCAGGACGTGTTAGTAAAGCGATATACATTAGCGATCCGATTAACGATTGGTATTTTGATGTGTCAACACGTTTGCAATTTACATTTTCGCATTTTACTTGAAACTTTGGTTCTAATGGCGTGGATACAGGACGGCACGTTTCCAGTCCATACCGAGATAGAAGTTGTTTAATCTGTGCTTTCTGACTAACAGCAATTGCACCTGTAACTCCGCTTCGTTCCACTTCCATACTTAAAAAATAATTGACCGGGCCTTTGTCTGTAACATCGATTCTTTTTGAAATTTTAGATTTAACATTCATCACCTCATTTACGTCCGAGCCTGCAACGAGTAAATCATCTACGTATACAGCTATAAGGTTTATGTTACCATCAGAATTGTTGACATATAAACACGGTTCGCTTTTACACTGACGAAAGCCGATGTCATTCAAAATACTATTTAATTTCATATTCCACTGTCGACCACTTTGCTTAAGTCCATAAAGAGATTTTTTTAACTTTAAAACATGATTTGGCAACTTTGTGTCTACGAATTTCTCTGGTTGTGCCATATAAACATTGTCACATAATTCGCTATTTAAATAAGCTGTGGAAACATCCATTTGGTGCAAGTGAAGTTTGTATTCTGCTGCTAGTGCAAAGACCATTCGAATTGTTTCGTAGCGCACTACCGGAGAATAAGTTTCATTGTAATTAATGCCATATTTTTGCGCGAAACCTTTTGCCACAAGCCTCGCTTTAAATCTCTCTACTTCACCAGCCTTATTATGTTTGAGGGCAAAAACCCATTTACACCCGATAACTTCTTGCTCTTTTGGCAATTCCATCAACTGCCACGTTTCATTAGCTATAAGTGCACTGTATTCACGCTGCATAGCTTCCCACCACTCATTGGAGTATTCACTGGACAATGCTTCATTAACTGTTTGAGGAATCTGAATGTCATCCGCACGTATAAAATTAAGAACATTGTATTGTTTCCTCGGTCTACCCGGCATGCCACTACGAACTAACTTCGGACGACCGCGCGCTAACTTAGGTTGGCCAGCCGAATTACCATCGTCGGTACAAACATCGCTACAATCATCAGACAACTCAGGATCGTTGTTACTTTCAAGTATTTGCTCATTTTTTAGAGATTCTAATACATTACTATTAGTATCGCTACTCGTGCTATCTTCCATAAGTAAATGCATTTCAATTTCTAAATTTACGTTTTCCTTAATTTCTGTTTTTTCTATAAAATACACATCTCGACTAACGATTATTTTTCTAGTGGATTTTTCGAACAAACGATACGCTTTGGAGTTATCTGAATAACCCACCAATATATATTCTTTACCTCTTGCTTTAAACTTACTATGCTGTGTTTTATCCAATGCTATGGCTGTAGATCCGAAAATTTTAAGGTGCGATACGTTTGGTTTTCTTTTAAACCATAACTCGTAGGGAGTCTTTTCATCCAAAGCTTTTGTTGGTGACCTATTACGCAAATAAGCGGCAGTATTTATTGCTTCTGCCCATAACGTTTCACTAACATTAGCACCTAACATCATGCATCGCCCCATTTCTAAAAGTGTGCGATTAAATCGCTCCGCCACACCATTTTGTTGTGGGGTATGCGGCACAGTAAGCTGCCTTTTTATTCCAAGCTTTTGTAAATATTGGTCAAAAGTTTTATTAACGAACTCGGTACCATTATCACTTCGGATAATTTTAATTTTCTTTCCCGTTTGACGTTCAACCATACATTGAAACATTTTAAATTTTTCAAATACTTCGTCTTTGCTTTTAACAAAGTATACAAACACAAATCTTGACCAGTCGTCAATGAACGTCAAAAAATAGCGAGCACCACCATTTGAAGTTTTACTTACTGGCCCACACAGGTCGGTATGGACAATTTCCAATGCCTCTGTTGCCCTAGTTGTTGCACTCGAAAATGGCCTCGCACAGCATTTACTCTTTAAACAAACATCGCAGTCTATACGGCCTGCCACTTTTGCTTTCATTCCCAAAGCCATTTCTTTTTCCGATAATTGCTTTAAGCTTCCAAAATTCAAATGCCCGTACCGCATGTGCCATTTCATGGCTTCCGCATTAGTATTTTTCGCAACAAATAAACTATTATTATTATCTGTTTCATATAAAAATAAATCATTTACTTTTTTCGCTTTAAGTATTGTTTGTCCGTCCGCATTTACTATATTAGCAAATTTGTGTGTAAATTTGACTGTCAAATTATTTTCCACTGCTTTTCCAACAGAAATAAAATTGCATTGAATTCCAGGCACATACAGAACATTCTTGAGAGTAACATCAAACCATTGAGTTTTTAACTTTACTTCACCTATGCCTTCTGCCTTCATTGTATTCTCTCCCGCAAGTGTTATAATTTCATTCCATTTTTGGAAACTTGTAAACGCATTTTTATTGCAGCATAAATGAGATGATGCGCCGCTGTCAACGCACCAGATGGTAGGACGCAACATGTTTGAGATCGATGATGCGAGAACAGAGAATGATGTTTGCTTTTGATCTCTTTTGGATTCTTTTTCCTTGCACTGAGAGGCGTAGTGACCTCTACGTCCGCAATTATAACACTTGTACGATTTTTTGCTGTTAACATCTTGCCTGTTGTTGTTATTCTTTTTTATTTGCTTTTTCCCGTTGTCCGCTCGCGCCATATATACTTCAACTTTACTGCAATCAGATGATTCGTCGTTTCGAACAATTTTTCTGCGTTCACCTTCTTCAGTCAATTTAATTTTCAATGCAGCAAATTTAGGTAAATCGTCTCTGCTTTCTAGCGCAACAACAAGGTTTTCATAAGATTTGGGCAAACTAGCGAGTAGCATTATTACGTATAATTCCTCCTGCAGATTGACTCCGATTTCTGCTAATTTGTCGACAGTGGATGAAAATTTACACAAATATTCTTGTACGCAATCGTTGTCACTCATTCTCATGGCTAGTAATTGTTTAAAGAGAGTAACCTTGCGAACTGGTCCTCTTGGGCGATGAATTTCACGTAGTGCAGTCCACGCATTGCTGGCTGATAATGCACCCTTTATGTAAGCAATCTGCGATGGAGTTGCACTTAATATTATCGAGGCTAATGCCTTTTCATCTTTAGTTTTCCAATTTTTGACTTCCTTTTCATTTTTGTCAGTGGGAATTGGTTTCGCTTCTTCACCCGACACGACACTCCATAGGTCTTGATGGACGAGAACACTTTTTATCTGCAGACTCCATGAATCGTAATTGGATTCATTTAATTTCTCGATTGAATATAATGAAGAACTCATCTTTTATTTTATTCTTTCTTACGTAGTGGTTTCAGTAGCCTGGGCCCATAACCTGTTGTAATAAAGTGTTACTTACACACAATCCACAAGACCAGCAAAATAACGACACACGTTTTATTCTGTTGAAATCTTTAATCCAGAGTGATATAATATAATGAAGAAGAAAAAGTTATAATGACTTAACGAAAATAAAAAACAGGGTTGCTGATAAAGTTAATATATGTGTTGCCAGATCTTTAAGTAGAATTCAGTATTTTTAACATTTACTAATGAGATTAGGTTACAACCACCGCTATTTTCCAACAGATGGCGCGCGTGTATTTATATTTTTAAAATATTCACTTATTAATTCTATGGGAAGGTTTTTGAGATATCGGGAATTTACCGTTATTTGGCCAATGGCTCCACTTAATCCTGTATATCTCTTTAACTAAGTGAGCTATCTTCTTTTTGGTTGCTTGTTTTTCCGACAGGGTAGGAATATGATGTATTGTGGAACGATCTTCCGTCATCCGTTGTCATGGTTTCGGCTAATATGCGCCATCTTCAATGTCTTTTTTCGTTCTCGAAAGTGAGACTTGGCTGTATTTACTTGATCGCCTATAACTTTTCTATTTTACCGTGGATTTTCATCGTTGATAGCTTATTTTTTTGGTAATGGAATGGAGCTTCACGTTAAGGAGTAAAACCAAAGGTGAAAACATTGGTTTTAAAGATATTGCCTGACAAAATAAATTTAATCTTCAAAAAATCGTAAAAAATCGAAAAAATTCAAATTGAATCGTAAATATTTCAGAAACTATAAGAGTTAGAGAAAAATGGTGTCACTCCAAGGAAGATTGCTCACTTAGTTAAAGAGATATACAGGATTAAGTGGAGCCATTGGCCAAATAACGGTAAATTCCCGATATCTCAAAAACCTTCCCATAGAATTAAAAATGAACCCGATTTTCGGAATCAGCGACCGATTTTACATATAGATAGGATAGTCACGTCCAAAGTACAGACAACAAATTTCATTTTGTGATCCAGTGTAATTATTGTCTGACTACTATAAAAAAGCAACTAACGAATTATGAATGTGTATTACCAATAATTTACCGTTTCAGTAAAAATTTTCGTCGCAATAAAGACGCGTTCAAAAAAATATTGCAGGTGGTGGAAGGTCGGCTTCAGTATAATGCGCCCGCTGTATTTATTTTCAAAAAACTAAGAATGTTTCAATGAATCCTTCAGGAAAAGTTCTGTGAATGATAATTTTACTAGTTATAACACTCCCGACTACGCAAAATTACTATAAATCTCTCCAGATCTAACTCCAGTAGCTGGATTCAGTAGCATTAGACGACAAAGCAAATCGAGTTGTTAGCTTAACAACAATGACGTTTGCAGTGACAACAGTAGGATTCGCTAACTTATTTTCCACGACATAAAACAGCTGACTTTTATTATTTATTAAAAATGACAAAAAGCTGAAACTCTGCTCACCTCAGCTGTTTGAAACGTTGATATTTACGAAAAGCACAAAAAGGAATGTGCAAAAGTGCAAAAGTAAACTTTCTTAATATAAATTTTCTTAATAAATATAAATAAATATGTAAGTAAATATAACTAGTATTAATATATATATGCATTAGTCAAATATTGAGGCATTTTTAAGATGTCCCCACGCGTGTGTACCAATGCAAATGCTTGCGAAAACATTTGTACAATAATACATATGTGAGTTAATTAATTTAAAAAAAGTGGTTTAATTCGAGTAATTTACTATCTATTTTATATGAATATTGATTCAAAATCAATTCCGGATATGTTTTAATCAAATACTGAGGCATTTATTAAGATGTCCTCACGGTGGAGTACCACTGCAAATGCTTGTGAAAGCATTTGCACAATAATACATATGTGAGTTAATTAATTTAAGAAAAGTGGTTTCATTCGAGTAATTTACTCTCCATTTTATGTGAATATTGATTCAAAATCAATTCCGGGTATGTTTTAATCAAATACTGAGGCATTTATTAAGATGTCTTCACGCTGGTGTACCACTGCAAATGCTTGTGAGAACATTTGTACAATAATACATATGTGAGGTAATTAATTTAAAAAAAGTTGCTTAATTCAATTAATTTATTGTCTATTTTATTTGAATATATATTCAAAACCAATTCCGGATATCTATTTATCAAATATAAGAAAAATATTTGGCTTTAAACCTTTCTCACAAGTTTTCTCACAAATAAACAACACAAAACTACAAGTCGTCAAATCACTGACGTTGACGGCAACAGCTCTTTTTTCGATCGCAAATGTTGTTAAGGAAATAGCTAACGAATATCCAAGGTGACAAAAACATCGTTTAGTTCGCTAAACGATAACGCATGTTGTTAAAATTGGGTAGGGAATTCAGCTACAGGAAGGGAGTTCTGTCGGCTGAGGGTTACTTTTCAAAGCGCGGCGGCCTTCGCAATGCATAAGGGTGCTCTACGCAAAAATACTGTGTATTAATGAATTATAAGTTTCCGCAAGATTTCGTTTGCATTTTAGTGATCTATCGCCAAAAAAAAAGAAACGAAAAATTCCGGTGCCGGGTACATTGTTATTGAAGTTTTTCCCTGTTTTTGTATACAATTTGCTTTTATGTAGTTCAAAATAATTCTATAAAAAACAGAAAAAAGTACCAGGTAAATATTTCTTTCACGCAACATTAAGACTATTTTTTTCAGCCTCTAATTACATTTACGCTTGTTTACTTAAAGTAAAAGGTTTGCTATGATCTTTTAAAAACTTTCTTTCGTTCAGAAAAATCCTTTGCTCCTCTTCCTCTACTAATAAAGATGCGGCGATCGGTTAATCCGAATTCGTAGGCATGTCACCTATCACTAGCGATTCGAATTTTTTATCATTAGCGATTCGAGAATTTTGAATTTCTCTGATCGTTGGCGATTCGAAAATTTGTTCATTCTCGGATCGTTGGCGATCACAAGAGTGTTCAACTGCTGGCGTACGCCGATGACATCGAGAACACGCGCGCCGTATGTTCTGCCTTCTCCAAGCTGGATAAAGAAGCTAAGAAAATGGGTTTGGCGGTCAACGAGGACAAGACGAAGTACCTCCTATTATCACACAAAGAAACAGCACGCCTTGGCTGCCACGTCAATGTTGATAGCTACAAATTCGAAACTGTTACGGACTTCGTCTATTTGGGAACCAGCATTAACATCAAAAATAATGTCAGTACTGAAATCCAACGAAGAATTACTCTCGCCAATAAATGCTACTTTGGTCTAAGTAGGCAATTGAAAAGTAAAGTCTCGACGAACCAAAATCACACTACAATCCTCATGTACGGCGCAGAAGCATGGTCTATATCAAAAGCAGATGAGATGGCACTTGGAGTATTGGAGAGGAAAGTTCTTCGGAGGATTTATGGACCTTTGCGCGTTGGCGAGGGAGAGTATCGATGGAGATTTAACAATGAGCTGTACGCAGACATCGACATTGTTCAGCGAATAAAGATTCAGCGGCTCCGCTGGGCTGGTCATGTCTTGAGAATGGAAGAAGGTGCTCCGGACAAAAAATGATTTCTATCGAAACCCACTGAGCGTAGAAGAAAGAGGAGACCTCAACTGCTTTGGGAAGATCAGGTGGACAGTCATACTGGCTCCCTAGGTATTCCCAAATAGCGCCACGCTGCACGAAACAGAAATAGCTGACGCGCTATGTTGGACTCGGCCAAAATCTTCTAGACGGTTACGTGCCAATTAAGTAGAAGTAAAAGTAAGTACGTCAATTTTCATTCCATTGTTTGAAATTAGTCATAATTTTAAAATTAAAGGTATATGGTAGGTAGTCGTGCCCTTTCACATAAATAAACGAAGCCTATCACCTATTTTAAAAATATAATTCTGTTTGCAATTGAAGTTAAAATCAGTATTTTAAAATTAAGGATGTATGGGAGGTGGTCATGTCATTGCATCGATTTTATCAAGACTTCGTATTTTTCTTATCTCTATTATTTTATGCCAGCCACCAAATTTCACCGTTCTGCCATTACTATCCTAATTTTGCCGATTAACTGAGTATATGTAGACGAAATATTGAAATATGTGAAATATTCAAGATGAATTGGTGGTATATAGGGCTCATCATATCTCTATGTTTCTCCTTCTCCTGAATATCTATATAGAAATGGCATAGTCATTTACTTAAATTTCTTGGTCTTCCTTTTTTTTTTCCAAGCATACGAAAATCTTTAAATGGAACATATTCCTCTATGCTTGTTTTATTAGGTTTAAACACCGAAAATAAAATTGGACAACAACAGATTCAGTGTTCTTGCTGAACCTGAAAACGTTCAGGTCGAAAAGCCATCAAAAAGTTCGAAGCTTCCTCCAATATACTTGCGAGAACAAAGCTCTAATGCTTTAGTAAGCAAACTGGTTGAACTAGTAGGTCCAAAAAATTTCCATGTACCTGTAAAAAATTGCTACATATGTACATACATACATACATGAAGTAAAAATTCAAACGTATAGTGGAATTACTTTCGCAAAGTAATTAAAGACTTCGAAAACAGGAAAAAAATTTTTATACCTATCAGCTAAAAAGTAGCCGTGGCTTGTTAGTTGTACTGAAAGGAATAGAAAATTCAGTAAGCCCCGTAGAAATAGAGACTGTTTTAAATTAGGAAGGTTTTAAGGTCAGATATGTTTACAATATCAAAAATAAAGCCAATATACCACAACCGATGTTCAGGGTTGAAATCGATCCAGATTTTCAGCTTTTAAAGAAGGGAGAATTACACCCTATCTATAAACTACGATATCTTCTACACCGAAGAATTTCTGTGTGGAAGAACCGCATAAACGAGTGGGCCCCGTACAATGTCATAATTGCCAGGAGTTAGGGCATACAAAACGATATTGCGCATTGCCTAGCGTGTGTGTAATTTGCGGAAATTTGCACAGCTCCAAAGAGTGCGAAAACCCTAAAGCAAATCCAGAAACCAAGAAGTGCAGTAATTGCGGTGAAAATCACACTGCTAATTATAGGGGTTACCCATTATACACTTCGTTAAAAGAGAAAGGCAGCAAAAAAACCTAAAAATATCCCAGCCCTACAACTACAAAATGTGCTAAAATCAAATGTTAATACAGCTCCTCAGAGAAACCTGAAAACATACTGATACGCTCAATTTTTAAGAGGCACACAGCAAACCGAAAGCCAAGACGATTCCACTCCAACATCACTCGAAAACACTCTAAATAGCTTTGTTCATATGATACAGGACCATATGAAATCAATGCAAAATATGATGCAGGAACTCATTAGAAACCAGAATCTACTGTTACAAACAATTTTGTCCAGACCATGAATTGTCTCAATATAGGTTTATGGAATGCTAACGGCATAGGCCAACATCGCAATGAACTCCAGGTTTTCCTAGAAAATCACCAAATTGACATAATGTTAGTGTCCGAAACCCATCTGATAGTGTTTAATAATTTGAACATAGATGGCTATATGTTTTAATAATACTAAGCACCCCGAAGGAAAAGCTGGTGGTGGAACTGGGATACTTATAAAAAAGAGGATTAAGCACCAAGTGATTATATACACTCAACACCGTGCACGTAGATGATAGCTCTGGCGGACTAACTGTATCTGCAATATACTGCCTTCCCCGTTTTAATATAACAGAGTACCAATTCACTGAATTCTATTCCAAGCTAGGCACGAGATTTCTAGCAGCAGGAGATTACAATGCTAAACATACTTTTTGGGGATATAGTTTAATAACACCAAATAGCCCAAGAGGCAGCGGCTTTTTTTTCGATCAATTTTATAAAGGCTGAGTTTAAAACTGTGTGTTGTAGTCACGTTCCCAATTACGAAACCGACCGTCAGTCAGTCTGGTAGCGGTGGGTGCGCGGGTGGGAGGTTGCGGAAGTCGTAAAAAAAAGCACTTTCTGAAGCAATTTTATAAAGGCTGAGCTTTTGTATATATAATATTTATGTTAATAAGAAACTAAAAACAACCTTCAGTCATTCCGCGGGCGGTGGATTATGCGTCAGTCAGGCACCTGAACTTGACAAAAAAGTGCAAATTTCAAGTAATTTTATAAAGGCTGAGCTTTTGTATATATAATATTTATGATAATAAGAAACTAAAACCAACCGTCAGTCATTCCGCGGGCGGTGGATTATGCGTCAGTCAGGCACCGGAGCTTGACTGAAACGTATGAGCGCACCCATGTAATTATACGATGCGCGGGATTTTCTATCCAATAGACAATCAGTTGGTGGTTGTTATCATATTTCTATTAGTTGAAACTATAATATCTATTAATTCCAAAAAAGGTTTTTAAGACTTACAAAAGATTCATGAAAGCCAGGTAGTAATATTACTTCATATATATTTTTATTAATTTATTGTTTATATACAGCATAAATTACAGGTACATTTAAATGGATAAATTCATAAACTGTTATCTTGATCGGAACTAGTGCTATCATCTGAGCTGTCAATTGTTATATTGCACACTCCATCTGCTTCGGTCTCATCGTCGTCTGTAAAAGTAAAAAGAAAACAAGTAAGAGCGCGGCTGTCTTCGGCCGTACCGAAGACTTTATACCTTTCATAAATGGGGAAATGAAAAGTTACCTATGTACATAGCCTGATTTGGTTTAATTTCAATTTTGTGGGTTATTTATGGAAAGATTTATTAGAAAAAATGGTGTCTTAGCTATTTAAATTGAGAAGGTATACCCTAAAATGTCTGCATCTGAACAATCGATTGTATGGGAGCTATATGTTATAGTGGTCCGATCTTGAAAATTTTCGGTAACCTTATTTGGGTCAATATGTGTAACAAAACTTCAAAGTTTCATGTTCTTAGCTGTTAAAATGGAGAAGTTATACCCGAAAACGTGTATATCTGAAAAATCGGTTGTATGGGAGCTATATGTTATAGTAGTCCGATCTAGACAATTTTCGGTAACGCTGTTTGGGCCCATATGGGTACAAATACTACAATTTCAGGCTGTTAGCTGTTTAAATGCATAAGTTATACCCAAAAATGTGCATATCTGAACAATCGGTTGTACGGGAGCTATATGTTATAGTGGTCCGATCTTTATAATTTTCGGTAACCTTGTTTGGACCAGACCTGGGTAATATCAAGTACCAGTACGACTTGTGACAAGTACATTTTAAAGGAATTGTACTGGTACTGGCATTCCCAAAATTTTCAAGTACAAGTACAGGTACAAGGAATTGAAAAAGAATTGAATGTTTAGCAAATACTTCAAAGTACATTTTTCAATTTTTTTCAAGTACTTTCAATTACTTACAATCTTGAAACCAATATTTAAAAAAAAAATACAAAAATAAACGATATTTTATATTTTTTACATGTCGCTTGTAGTCTATATTATGTTTATTTAACAAAATGCATTTGAAATTTAACATAAATAAATAATTAAATTTAATTTAAACCAAAAAAAATAATTCAACATAAATAAAATTATAAGAAAAAATATAACGTATATTAATCCTAAATATCTAGAAAAACTGTCGAAATTCGACAGTAGCACTCTAGTTTTTTTTTAATATTGATTTCAACTTGACGTTCCGTCCTCGATTGTAAGTAATTGAAAGTACTTGAAAATAATTGAAAAATCGATTCAAGTACATTTTCAAGTACTTTAAATTCTTTTCAAGTACTTTGAAGTATTTGCTAAAACTTCAATTCCTTGTACTTGTACTTGTACTTGAATATTCTGAAAGTACTTAGTACGGACTAATTACTTCAAGATCAAAATATAAAGTATTTAAGTACCTAATAGTCCAATTACTACTCAGTATTACCCAGGTATGGTTTGGACCAATATGGGTACAAATACTTCAAAGTTTCATGTCCTTAGCTGTTAAAATGGGGAAGTTATACTGAAGTTACACCCCAAAATGCGTATGCATATCTGAATAATCGGCTGTTTACTATATGTTATAGTGGTCCGATTCGGCCGATTCCGACAAATGATCAATTGCACATAACAACAAACCTGTATTCCGAATTTCATTCAGATATCTCAAAAACTGAGGGACTAGTTTGCGTTCACACAGACGGACGGAAATGGCTTAATCGCCTCAGCTCATGATTCTGATTATATCGGTATATATTTTGGTGGGTCCCCCACGCTTCCTTCTTGTACTTTCGACAAAAAATTTTTGGCACAAAGTTATAATACCATTTCATACTCATGAAAGGTATAAATATACTGTTAATATAAATTGTTCGAAATTAGGAAAGTTGTTTATACCTTCAGGATTTACGTCCATGGCGGCATTTGATCACCCACAAACCATTTAAACAAATATTTGCCATATTTTTCCTCCCATCCATACTCAGTGGGCAATAACGTGGTAGGCTCGGGTAGATGAGCAAGACTCCAAAGATGAGCGATGTATGCCGTGTGTAAAAAATTTTGTCGCAGTTCGGCTCTACAAGGCGGAAATAAAGAGCCATCCATTTTTTTTATTTTCAAGTTAAGTCGATTGCAGCCATCGTCATTGCCATATGTTTTAGTGAATGATACAACACGAGTCATGTTAATATCATCCATTCCTGTGAATGTATATAATTTGCAAACATAGTTGGATAGCTAAACAATTCATCGAGGTTACAATTTGGAATTGGTGAAATGTTGCTGAGTGCTTGTATGTACGTTGAAGACTTCCGGAGAATTTCGAACGGTCAAGATGTAAATTTTCCAGGGCTAAACACAAAAGAGGATGGAAACGTTTGCATCTGTTGAAATGTTTGCCATTTATGAACCCATTTACTGAACCACTTCCCAAATTTTGGTCATTTTCCATTATGTTAGACAGTCCACAAATCGAACCCTTAAAAACTTTTGCTTGAAACTGCTCATAAAACGAGAATACGAAATATTAACATAAGCAAAGGGCTACCAATGTACCAAATTTCAAGCAAATCGCATAAAAAATTGATTTTTTAATAATGTATATGTACGTATTTACCTTGGCTTAAACTTAACCCTTTCCTTCCCATGGTAGCCATATGGCTACCAAATTAAAAATCTATCATTATTAGGTATGTTAGTGTCTAGCACGAAATTATTATTTTTTAATTTTAATTTTTATACTTTGGAATAAGCGGAAAAATCCAATTAGCTCATACAGCGATGGTATATGTGATAGCTATTTCAAAGAAAAACCACTTTCTTCATCATCAGACATCTTCTCGGGAGCACACCAGGCTTTGAACCTACGCTCCAACCATCAGTAGTCGAATATTAGCGAAACGCTAAGCACTGCGGCTACCGATGGTCCTGCTGAGCTGTTGGATTTTTCCGTGGTTGACCGAAATATATTGGGAAAAATAAAATTGTTAAACATTGTTTCAACTTGACCTGAACCCTGCGTAGAACAACTACATTATTTTTTTATGTTAAACACAAAGCAACATTACATTATTTATATTTAATTCTAGAAAATTAAGTCCTGTGGTTTGTATATTTTCTTTTTCTAGATTGGTAATGGCCAATGGCCAGCCCCATCATACTATATGTCTGAAATCGTTCTTTTAGTACATGATTTCGTCTTTGTTTTTGGAATTGGACGGTTGCTGTTTTGATCAGAAGGCCTTCCTCTTTTTTTGTCGTTAATAAAACCAGCATTTATCATCCTATCTACAATTTTCGCTTTGAACTCTAGCAACGAGTTATGAGTGGGGCGAACCTAAGCAATATGATGGTTAGGCTTTATAGTTCAAAATTGGAAACAAAAATACTACTTACGCATATTTTATCACGTCCCAGATGTTAGCTAAAGGCAGAAGAAAAGGTAGACCTGCACTGCGTTGGGAAGATCAGGTGAAGACTAACTCGTCCTCCCTTGGTAGATCCAATTGGTGCCAGGCAGCACTAAGCAGAAACGACTCGCGCTCTTTTTGGACTCGGCCAAATCTTTTAGACGGTTACGCGCCAATTAAGAGTAAGACGTTTGTGTTGTCAATTCCGGGTTATTGTATAAGAGGCATTGCATACAAAAGAAAATGCCGACAAAAAACGTTTCTAGAGTTCAAAGCAGAAATTGCTGATGGGATGATAAATGCTGCTTTTATTAAAAATGGCAGAAATAGGGGAAGACCGATGATGAGATGAGATAAACAGCAACAGTCCAGTTCCAAAAACACAAAAACAGAGGAAATTCGGTACTAAAAGACAGATCTCAAACATGCAGTATGATGGTGCTGACCATTGGCCATTACCGATCTATTTCGAATAAGGAAACGCAAATATTGCAACAGCAGGACTTCGTTTTTGTAGACGTAAATGTACAAAATTTAATATTGCTTTGTATTTAACATCAAAAAATATTTTTTTTTATTTGTTTCATAGCAAATGATGCAAAAAAGTATAAATAATTGATAAATTTCATACAACCAAATATGTTTCAATTTGTATGCATTAATTCGCAATGTAGCCATATGGCTACCAAACCCTACCACCCACTGAAATACAGATATAAAAAAAAATTTAATGCAGGATCATTTTAAATGCTATTTATACTAGAAAAAACCATTGTTTGATTTTTTTCTACATCTGCTTCTTAATTTGGGAAGGAGAGGGTTAAGAAGCTCATTCGAAACATGTAATATAAGCTCTGTTTTGATTTAAGCGCTTATACATCTGCGCTTAAATTTTGTATGGATTTCTTAGCGCACAGGGCTATAGTTTTAACTAATAGAGATATGATAACAACCATCAACTGATTGTCTATTGGAAAAAAGTCGTCAATCAGCCAAAAGAAAATTCTGCGCATCGTATAATTACCAACATGGGTGCGCTCATACGTTTTTTTTTTTCAAGTTTAGGTGCCTGACTGACGCATAATCCACCGCCCGCGGAATGACTGACGGTTGGTTTTAGTTTCTTAATATCATAAATATTATATATACAAAAGCTCAGCCTTTATAAAATTGCTTGAAATTTGCACTTTTTTGTCATGTTAAGGTGCCTGACTGACGCATAATCCACCGCCCGCGGAATGACTGACGCATAATCCACCGCCCGCGGAATGACTGACGGTTGTTTTTAGTTTCTTATTAACATAAATATTATATATACAAAAGCTCAGCCTTTATGAAATTGCTTCAGAAAGTGCTTTTTTTCACGACTTCCGCAGCCTCCCACCCGCGCACCCACCGATGGTATTGTGACTGACGATCGGTTTCGTAATTGGGAACGTGACTACAACACACAGTTTTAATCTCAGCCTTTATAAAATTGATCGAAAAAACAGCCGCTGCCTCTTGGGCTAAGAAGGAAGAAATTTGTTCAAAGCAATCCAAAGCAATGGTCTCGACATTATATTAACAGGACAGCTAGCATATTGGCCCACTGATAGGAGCAAAACTCCCGACCTCATAGATTTTGGGGTAACTCGCGGCCTCGATCGGGAAATACTTCAGATAGAATCACTTTTGGAACTATCATCTGATCACTCTCCTTGCGTCATATCCATTAAAACACTTCCAACTTTAAACGAACTGAACCCAAGCTTAACTAATAGATTTACGAATTGGCTGAAGTACAGAAAATTTAAAAGTTCGCATATTAATCAAAATGTGAGCTTTAAATCAGCCGCCGAAGTGGAATATGCGATAATTCACTTCACAAACTTACTGTAAGTGGCAGCAAAGGTTTCATCGCCCTTACGTCCTAACACAACCCAGCAGCAAAGCTTTAGTTCTTTCAAAGAAAACGATATCATTGAGCTAGTTTCCAAGTAAAGGCAAACTAGGAGAGACTGGCAAAGATTGCGATCTCCACCTCTGAAAAACGAGCTAAAAAAATGCATTAAGAGCTCCAAATACTCTTAGAGGAGAAAAGGGAAACAAAATTTCAAAATAGAATTAAGTCCCTCACGGCCTGTACAGATTATTCCTTGTAACGCTCCCTCAAATATCTAAAACGGCCGGTTCAGCAGGATCCTCCAATACGAATGCAAAATGGTGAATTTGCAACGACCACGAAAAAGGAATAGCTTTTGCAACCCATCTTTCAAATGTATTTACTCCAAATGAAGGCCAAAACGTTCTCCAAGAAAATACTCCACAATTAACAGCAGTACCACTTGGATTTAAACTAGACAACTTGAAAGAAAGACATAGAGGTTAAGAAAGGACCAGGGTATGACAGAATAACGGGTGAAATGTTAAAAGCGCTATTAAGCAATTACTATACATTTTCAATAGTATCCTCCGAATATGTCACTTTCCTAATCCATGGAAACTATCTGAAATTATTATGATCCCAAAACCGGGCAAAGACCCGACAATACTAAGCTCCTACAGGCCAATAAGCTTAATCTATCTTTTCTAAACTATTAGAAAAATTATTGCTGAAAAAAATTCTGCCCATCCTAGAGCTGCACGAAACCTTACCAAGTTACCAATTTGGATTTAGAGAGTAGCACGGCACGATAGAACAAGTGCATAGAATAGTTTCAGAAATAAGGTCAACTTTTGAAACCAAACGATATAGCACTGCCCTATTCCTAGATGTGACTCAAGCTTTCGATAAAGTATGGCTAGAAGGGCTCTTGCATAAATTAAAACAAGCACTTCCATATAATCTCTGCGGGATCTTGGAAAGCTTTTTAACAGGTAGAAAATTTCGAGTAAGGCACAAAAGTTTTACAACCGAAAGCCATCCAATTTCTGCTGTAGTTCCACAAGGTAGCGTTCTAGGGCCTGTATTATACTTAATTTACACAAGCGATCTGCCAACCTACACAGATGATACGGCTATACTGAGTGTGCACGCAAATCCCACAACTGCTACTATCCAATTGCAGAGACACATAAAAACTTTAGAAGAATGGCTTACTACGTGGAGAATTAAGGTCAACGAATCTAAATGTGTACAAGTAACTTTTAGCCTAAAAGAAGACACATGCCCACCAGTCTCAATAAATCGAAAAATAATAACTCGGAAAGACTTCGTTACGTATCTTGGAGTCACATTGGATAGAAGAATGACTTGGTAAAATCACATTGGCAAAAAGATTATGCAATCTAAGTTGAAAATTAGCCATCCGCAATGGTTAATTGGTCCAAGTTCCAGACTGGGCTTAGATAATAATATATTAATATTTAATATGGTTTTAAAACCAATTTGGATGTATGGAACACAACTATGGGACTCAGCATCGAAATCTAGCGTAGAAAGAATTCAAAGGTTACAGTCCAAAATATTAAGAACAATATGCAAAGTGCCTTGGTATGTGAAAAATTCAATTATACAGAGTAACCTAAAGATAAATACAGTGACCGAGGAGATAAAAAAAATGCAAACAAATTATGCGAAAAGGTTAGTCAACCATCCTAATTCATTAGCAAAAAGTCTCCTAAAGCAAAGCAATCCTAGGCGGTTAAAGGTCGTGTGTAAGGTCATATTCCGTTAGACCAATATCTCGGGCCACTTTAGATAATAATGAACATCGCGGAAGCGACCGACCAATGGCCATCGCGATGAACGTCACCTAGTCCCTGGCGTCCATCACGCAGGCTAGCGGAAATATCGTATAATACAATAAACGTCGCCGAAGCATTCGATCAACGGCCATCGCGATGAACGTCACCTAATTCCTGGCGTTCATCGCACAGGCTAGCGGAAATATCGTATAATACAATAAACGTCGCCGAAGCATCCGATCAACGGCCATCGCGATGAACGTCACCTAGTCTCTGTCGTTCATCGCGCCAGCTCATGAGAAAAACACCTCTACCATCACCGCGCTATGGCTATACATATACATACATGTAAATGAAAACTTACAGCTTATCCACTTTTGAGAAAAAACTAAAATGATAATAAGGTTAATATTACACTCCTAGGCAGGTTTCGGAAATTCTCACTCACATTCATTCACGTTCACGAGCGAGAATATTTCAAATTATTTTTTTCGTTCATTTATCACGAGTGATGCAAAAAAAAAAATATGCTTCTCACTCGCGATAAGTGAACAAAAAAAAAATTCCATTTTTTTCACTTGCGAGCGAAAAATAACAAACCAAAATTTCTCACTCACATGTGATAAAACCGAACTAAGCCGGCGCACACTGGGGATTTCGCGGAAAAAAGTCAAATTGTCAACATACTCTTCATGCAATATGCAGTGATATTTTGGAATTTTAGACTAAATGGTACAACCAAATCAAAAAGAATTACTCCGATCTGACGGCTAGATTTTTTTTTTATAGCCGTCTCAAACTCAGTACTTGTATGTTTTACCGAACCAACTTAATTTAAACCTAAGAATTTCAAAACGAATAATCTTATTATGTGAGCTAACGTTTTCCTTTTTATTTTTTATTTAAAGTAAGATATTTCAGCCTACTAAAATTGAAAAAATAAACTCTGCAGACTTAAGTTTTTTTTTTTTTGTTTGTTTATTTTTATGAACATATAACAAAAATCCCTTTTTTCTCCAAACATTTGGACCTGCAATTTTAGCTCCACTTGCCTCCTGTTGGAAATCACTACTAATGCATTGTCTCACATCTGTTTTTACATTTTTAATCAATTTCAAGTGCCCCCAGGTGCCCCCTCTCAATTTATTGTATTATACAGTACAACAGTTTTCAGCTAATTGATTCGCGACTCAGTTCTGATAAGGCTCTTTTGTTTAACATATCTCAAGAACCACTAGTCGGATTTTGTTTAAACAAATTCAGAAAAATCAAGAATTACAAGTACTTTCATCTGTTTATATAACGTTTCGCAATATAGGCAACAGTTTCGCAGTTATAAATAAATGTGTGGGAAAAAAAAAATATTTTTTGCCTAAAAATAAATTTTTTTTTTTTTTAATTTATAAAAAATCGAAAACCGTGAAAAAGTTCAAAGTCCTATTATTTTCACGTAAAGTCGCATAACCTATGAACAAAATGATACATAAATCATGAAAATCGATGAACGCGTTTCGCTCTTATTCACAATTAAGTACATGTATGAATTTAAAATTATTTTTATTTTTTACTATAGGTCCACGGGAGGTACCCCTAGGGAGTGGCCGATTTCAATTATTTTTTGTACCGTCAATGCCTTTTATGAGGGTAACTGATATGCAAAGTTTCGTAAAGATATCTTACTTTTTTGAGCTGAAATTAAAATTTGTATATAAATTTTTTTTTTAATTTTTTACTATAGGTCCAAGGGAGGTACCCCTAGGGAGTGGCCGATTTCAATTATTTTTTGTACCGTCAATGCCCTTTATGAGGGTAACTGATATGCAAAGTTTCGTAAAGATATCTTACTTTTTTGAGCTGAAATTTAAATTTGTATTTCAATTTTTTTTTTTTAATTTTTTACTATAGGTCCAAGGGAGGTACCCCTAGGAGTTGATGGATTTCAACCATTTTTTGGAGATTTTCTTAACTGGCTCATATATAACCTGTGTGCAAAATTTCAAAGCCCTACGACAACTATTTTTTTCAGCTGAATGTATGGAAGCTGCCCCACTGTGTGGCGTCGGCTGTTCACATATGAGAAAAGCAATGCGAGAAATACTGATCGCGAGCAGTATTTTAGCGTTCACGAAAAGAATTTCTCATGGACATTTTTCAGCTGCGTTGTATGGAAGGAAATGCAAGCAGATTTTTGCAGTTGCCTTAGCCAAGCATTTGTGCGTACATATGTATCCACATATTTATGTATTGTTAGGTGTATGCATACAAGTAAATGGTTTCCATATGTACATATATATGTATGTACCCTGTAGGGAAAATCTCTAGTTCCGAACTAGGTCGCTTCTAGTGCACTTTTCGACACTACTAGTGCGAGCTAAATCTCTTTTGCATGTTATCAACTGGCGAATTTAACACGGCGATATCCTAGGCGGTGTCAATTGTCCCTCTCTGCACTACATTTTCGATAGTTCCGAACTAGTACTAAATTCTACAGTTTACACTAGTTCGTTTATTGGCACAATTTCGATAGTTCTGAACTAGCTACCAGTACCTAAAAATTCTACAGTTTTACATCTGCAGCTTAAGAGCAGCATTTGACACACTTCATGCAAGTGGCGCGATGGCCGACTGGCTAACGTATGTGCCTTTCAATCTGAGCGACGCGGGTTCGAATCCTGTCGGTGTCAAGGTGAATGATAATTTTTTTTAACTAATATTTTTTTATTTATTTATTTAATAAAAATTTACAATAATATTTAAAAAGTAATAAAATCAAAATAAGCATAAGGGATCGGAAAAGCATAATTAGGGGAACATTTCATTTTATACAAGATGCAAATAGAAAACTCTTTATATAAAATGCTTCACTAAACATCTGAGAATTGCAGAAATATACAACGACGGCAATTGAACCAACAAAAAAATTTCATAGAATTTTTGTCACTTCGAAATTGCATACAATCAAAGTGTGTTTTATAATGGGCACTCAATTCTCTCCTTCTGAACTGGTGAGGGTCTAACTACAATTGATCTAGTTCCCCTTTGACACCTTTTCTCTAGTTTGGAACTAGAAATTTTGCTCACTAGTTATTGAGTTCCCTGCAGGGTATATACATATTATATATGTATACGTATTCAATATTATCTCGGATTGCCTGCGATCTTTACTAGAAGGCGGGTAATTGAATACATACATACATATGTGACGAGTTCTTAATAGCCATTTTTATAGCAAATGTAGGTGCTAGCTCCTTTTTTATACCTATTTAGGGAGGTTTTTGAACGTGGAATGATATACATACCTAAATATGTATGTACATGCATAAGTATATATGTATGTACATATGTGCATACATATATACATATGGATGTATCTATGAAAGTACTTAGGTAGCACTTTTTTGTCCTTGGATTTCATTTTAAATGAGAGGCGGTACAATCCACCCAAACTCTAGTAAATACGTCGTGTAGTTTTGGAGTATGAAAATGCATTCATTTCTTTATTGATTTACTTACTCTATTTATACAAATTTCCTTACGCTAACTTACACTAATATATATATAATAAAGAATGAGTGTTCAACATATGTGAATCATAAATATTTCATCGGTGCACATTGACAAACTGACGCTGTCGCTCAGTTGGTCATTGTGACCGCTCGGGCAATGCACTTGACAAAATGCAACAAATGTAACTGGAGACGCCATGTGTGGCGGTGTGTATATTTGATGTTAAACTCCCGCTGGGGTTTAACGGAATTTATTTGGGTCAGTTTGTTTTGGCAACATGTGGGGTTTACATGTACACAATAAATTATGTGTACATGACAACAACTGTAAGTGCGGTGTATTTATGTAATGCTACACCTTCCCCCTTAAAAAAAATAGATATATATTTGTATTCAACTATATATCTATTTGAAAGACTTAGTGACCCACTTAACGTTTGTCTGAGTTGACAATAATTTTTAATTGCTTTTCGGCTCATATTGCCATTATTGTATAAAATTTTATTATTACTTTTTTGCTTTGTCACATTTGCATTTCGTTTGCCTGCATTGCATATTTATTTGGACATGGACGTTATTATTGTTTTTTTTTCTTTTTACATTTGGTTCGTATTGTGTATTTATCAGAGCTGGGCGCTAAGGATTACGATTACATTTTGATTACTTACGATTACAATTACTGTAATTGTAATCCTTAAATTTTTGGGATTACGACTACTGTAATCGTAATTGAAATTTTTACGATTACGATTACTGTAATTGTAATCCTTAAATTTTTAGGATTACGATTACTGTAATCGTAATCATAGAACGTACGATTACAATTACTGTAATCGTAATCGTTAAATTTTTAGGATTACGATTACTGTAATCGTAATCATAGAACATACGATTACAATTACAGTAATTGTAATCGTTAAATTTTTAGGATTACGATTACTGTAATCGTAATCATGGAACGTACGATTACAATTACTGTAATCGTAATCGTTATATTTTTAGGATTACGATTACTGTAATCGTAATCATAGAACATACGATTACAATTACAGTAATTGTAATCGTAAAATTTTTAGGATTACGATTACTGTAATCGTAATGGTATATTCAATGATTACGGTTACAGTAGGTACTGCCTCAAAATTCTCAAAGAAAGCAACAATCTTTACCAAAATCACATTCAGGTATTAAGCTACTAACTAAAATTAATAATACATAAAAATAAAATAGAGATTCTCTTGAACTGTACATCGAATCTTTTCGCCTCATAAGCAGAAAATTAAATTTTTTTTTAAAAGGAATTTTAAAAAATATAAATTTTCGGACCAAACTAGTAAGCGCCCAAAAGGAAGAGAGGTGATATAGTAAACCGCTGTGCGACACCCCTTAACCATCTCCGATCGGGACCAAAATATATATTTGGTATCCGTTAGTGCAGGACTATCGATTTTGGGCATTAGATGTACAAGAAACTAAATTTAATTTATTCAGTCTCCATAGAGTTTTCTGAAATTTGACCCCTGTGCGATACCACTTAGCCGTCTCCGATCGCGACAAAAATTTTTACATGATATCTTCGACTATATTAGCATCGACCTTGGTGGTGAGGTTCACGAAATATGATACGCAATTTGTTTCCATACATTTGGGGACCACCCTAGTATACATATATGTACATTTACCCATTTGGCCCAACGTTACTACAATCATCAATACTTTTCTCCTTACATTTCCGTTATGGAAGATAACAACTTCCATGAATATGCCCCATGACTATGGCCGCCTTTGCATGAATGACTTTGTATAGTAAAAAAAGCAATGAAGCGAAAGCGTGAGGTTTTCATTCCAAGCCGCATGCTTCTTTCATATGGTCGTTATTATAATCTTGTTTGGTATTTACCATGAATGGTAGCATTATTGTGGTGCTGAATATACAGCTGCCTACCATCTAACTTTGTTATGTACTTCATTCGTATACATTTTTCTGTTTCGGTTTACTCTTCTTAACTCCTACTTTAACAAAAACACATTCCTGGGGTTTGTCGATACGAGGTATTGCAATTTAAACGACGATATGTAAACGTTATTTAATTATGTATAGCGTACTACTAATTTAATTTTTATTATAAATCTTTGCCATACATATCTAAATACATACACACATATCGTCGTACCATACGAAAACTAGCTCAAATTTTTTCTGGCTGACGAATACAAGCACATTAAATTTTTGGCTGATGAAAAGTAGAAATTTCGTTTAAAAAACAACAATTTTAATGTAAAAACAATATATACATACATATGTTTGCTACTTTTCGTCAGCCAGAAGTCAAATGTGCTATTTTTCGTACATACGTGTATACAAACTGTCTATGTAACCACATATGTATGGATATATGTACATATGTATAAGCAGTTAAGGGGATGTTCTGGTAATGTATAAGAAGTTTTACTGTACAAAATATAATTAAATCGTAATCAAAATTTTTACAATTACAATTACTGCAATCGTAATCCTAAAAATTTAAAGATTACAATTACTGTAATCGTAATCATAAAACGTACGATTACAATTACTGTAATCGTAATCGTTAAATTTTTAGGATTACGATTACTGTAATCGTAATTGAAATTTTCGCGATTACGATTACTGTAATTGTAATCTTTAAATTTTTAGGATTACGATTACAGTAATCGTAATCGTAGAACTTACGATTACAATTACTGTAATCGTAATCGTTAAATTTTTAGGATTACGATTACAGTAATCGTAATCATAGAACGTACGATTACAATTACTGTAATCGTAATCCTTAAATTTTTAGGATTACGATTACAGTAATCGTAATCGTAAAAATTTCAATTACGATTACAGTAATCGTAATCTTTAAATTTCTAGGATTACGATTACAGTAATCGTAATCAAAATGTAATTGTAATCCTTAGCGCCCAGCTCTGGTATTTATACATATTCGGTACATTACATTTGTTTTTTTTTTTTTCTTTGGCGTGTGCCTGTTTATTAAAGTGAGTAAACTGGAATGCATATGGGTAAGAATTTCTGAAACGGGCCACCCAAAACATAAAATATTTCCGTTTTGGTCGGCAGTCGCGTTTTTGGAAAGCTCTTTGTGACACCAATAAACACCTGATGTTGTTTTTGGCGACAAAATTTTTTTTTGTTATATATTAAATTTTTTTGACCTTTTTTCTTTAAAACGCTGTTTGATTTAAGCGCATATACATCTGCGCTTAAATTTTGTATGGATTTCTTAGCGCACAGGGCTATAGTTTTAACTAATAGAGATATGATAACAACCATCAACTGATTGTCTATTGGAAAAAAGTCGTCAATCAGCCAAAAGAAAATTCTGCGCATCGTATAATTACCAACATGGGTGCGCTCATACGTTTTTTTTTTTCAAGTTTAGGTGCCTGACTGACGCATAATCCACCGCCCGCGGAATGACTGACGGTTGGTTTTAGTTTCTTAATATCATAAATATTATATATACAAAAGCTCAGCCTTTATAAAATTGCTTGAAATTTGCACTTTTTTGTCATGTTAAGGTGCCTGACTGACGCATAATCCACCGCCCGCGGAATGACTGACGGTTGTTTTTAGTTTCTTATTAACATAAATATTATATATACAAAAGCTCAGCCTTTATAAAATTGCTTCAGAAAGTGCTTTTTTCACGACTTCCGCAGCCTCCCACCCGCGCACCCACCGATGGTATTGTGACTGACGATCGGTTTCGTAATTGGGAACGTGACTACAACACACAGTTTTAATCTCAGCCTTTATGGTTGGTTGGTTGGTTTGAGTGGCGAGTCCCATTGACTCCAAATAGCGCCAATGCGCCGTTTTGTTACCACAACTCGTGACTAAAACCACTGAAAAGTAAAGGGGAATAATGAAACGGTACGGAAACCGGGCCCTACACCTATATCCATCCCGTTGAATTTAAATATTTGAGCAGCCCCTCGGGCCTGACATCCTTTAGTTCCGAGAGACTGCCGAAGAAAGGTTTGCCGAGGAACTTCATTCTGCCTTGGCAGTGCGAAGGACACTCGCATAGCAGGTGCTCCACCGTCTCCTCCGTTCCAGGAAGGTTACAGCTTCGGCACGTGGTATTGTGGTCCAATCCCAGTCGGGCCGCGTGTGTACCAATGGTCCAATGCCCCGTAAATACCGCAGTTATGCGGGAAATGTCTCTTCTATCCATCTTTAGGATGGCTGAGGATCGCATCTCATTATATGAAGGCCACAGACTTCTGCAGACCCTGCAGGTCCGCAACCGTTGCCATCTAGTTTTTGCCTCCCCGAACCAGTGCCGAGAGATTCGACCCTTGACAAATCCCAGGGGCGCAAGAACCTCTCGCGCCTCTGCGACATCAAGAGCCGAGCCCCGCCTGGCCAGCAAATCAGCCATTTCGTTACCCTGAATATCGCGGTGCCCCGGCACCCAGATCAGGGACACGCTATGTCGACCCGCCAAGCCAATGAGCAATTCCCTGCACTGACCCACCAGGCTCGATGACACCCTTGCAGACCCCAGAGCCTTCAGAGCTGCCTGACTATCAGAGAAAAATCCTATCCTGTTTCCGACCTCGGCACCTTCTGTTGCCATTAGAGCCTTGCAGGCCTCCAGTATGGCGAAAACTTCAGATTGAAAAACGCTCGCCGTGTTCGGCAGCCTAATTGATATAGAAATGTCCGGATGAGTTGCGAAGACACCGGCTCCCACCCCGCATCCCATCTTTGACCCATCCGTGAAAACAGAAATGTCCAAACTATGAGCAAGTTTGCCACCTCCCCAGTCTTTCCTAGATGGAAAGATAATCTCATAGTTTGTGTCGAATACTGTTGTAGGACAGACATAGTCTGACTTTGTGTTGATGTAGGAGTCAGTAACTTGGAGCAGTATACGTCCATGCCCATATGTACGTTCCTTCCAGAGTCCCAACTCCCGCAGCCTAAGAGCACCCTGGGATGCCGCTTCCTTGACAAAAAGATCAATGGGCAGGATATTGCAAATCACGTTCAGAGCCTCCGTGGGGCATGATCTGATCGCCCCTGTGATTGCAACGCAAGCAGCTCGTTGAACTTTCCGTAGCATATCAGCCATGTAGTTCACCTCGGTTGCTCTCCACCACACCAGTGATCCGTAGGTTAAGATTGGTCGAATAACTGCTTTGTACATCCATGCTGTGAGTTCTGGCCTCAGACCCCACTTTTTTCCCAGCATTCTTTTGCAGGCATACAAGGCACCGTAAGCCTTCTTAGTTCTATGTTCCGTGTTAAGCCTCCAGTTTAACTTAGGCGTCAGAAGAACTCCTAGATATTTTGCACTGTGTGAAAGACTTAGTTCTCGACCATTGAGAACAGGTAAATTGAAGTTAGGGATTTTCCTCCTCGTGGTAAAAAGCATCAGTTCTGTCTTTGAGGGGTTTACACTGAGACCGCAGGACTCCGCCCATCTGCTCAGTTTCCTTAGAGCCCCCTGCATGATCCCACTGATCACGTCGGTACACAGACCCGATACTAGTACCACGACATCATCCGCATAAGCCACTACTTTTACTCCCCTCCCGTCGAGTTGGCGAAGTATTCCGTCTACAACGCATAGCCACAGCAAGGGTGATAGAACGCCACCTTGAGGAGTTCCCCTCCCCGGGTATGTCCTAATCTCACTCGCTCCTAGCCTTGCGCTTATAGTTCTGGAACGCAGAGCTGACCCTATCCAGTTTACTATGGCGTCCTCCACACCCAGAGCAGAGAGAGAGTCCTCGATCGCTTCCCGGCGAACATTGTTGAAGGCCCCCTCTATGTCCAGAAACGCACCCAAAGTAAACTGTTTACTCTCGAGGGATGCTTCCACCCTGTGTACCACCTCGTGCAATGCGGTCTCTGTGGAGCGACCCTTGAGATAAGCATGCTGAGCTGATGACAGCCCGGAAATGTTTAGCCTTCCGCGAATATATATGTCCAGTAGTCGCTCGAATGTCTTCAAAACGAAGGACGAGAGACTAATGGGTCTGAAATCATTGGGCTTGTCATGACCCCTCTTGTTTACCTTTGGAATGAAGACAACCCTGGTCTCTCTCCAATTCAGAGGGACATGATTCAGCCGAATGCAAGCCCTGAAAATGCATTCCAACCATGGGGTCACCAGTGTACACGTTTTCTGCAGCATAGCTGGGAAAATTCCATCCGGACCTGGTGACTTGTATGGCGAGAAACTGTTGATTGCCCACGCAATCTTTTCTGGAGATATAAGCTCATCTATGAGCTGAAGAGAGGTCGTTGCCTCGTGTTCGGTTGGTTCCTTTTGATTGGAACTACACCCTGGAAAATGTGTTTTTACCAACAGTTCCAGCGTTTCCGCTGAGCTGCCGGTCCAAGATCCGTCGTCTTTCCTTACAAACGATGGGCAAGATTTTTCTTTTGAGAGGATTTTTCCTATCCTCGAAGACTCCTTGGTTGTTTCGATAGAAGAGCAAAAGTCCCTCCAGGATTCACTTTTTGCTTTTCGAATTGCTTTCTTGTAACACCTGAGACTATCTTTATACGGCTGCCAATTTCCAGTAGAATAGCCCCAGTTAAATAATGTACGAGACTCTTTCCTGAGCCTGAAAAGATCCGAATTCCACCACGGAGGATAAGTCTTTCTGCCAAAACTAGTAGGACAAGCCACCTTTAGGGCAGACCCCATGGCCTTCTCTAGCTTGCTACTGCTGGCATTGAGGTCCCCCACGGTCGAAATATCGTTCAAAGAATGATTACCTAACTTATTACCCACCACACTGACGAACCGTCGCCAGTTGGTCCTCCTTGGGTTACGATAGGGAATAGGATTGTCTAACTTAAGGTCGATGTCAAAGAATATCCACCTGTGATCGGAAAAAGATTCCCGTTCCGATACCCTCCAATTATCAACCTGAATATTGCTGTTTCCACTAAGTAGTGTAACATCCAACACCTCTTCCCACCCAACAAAAGAATTCGTACTTGGGAAGACAAAGGTGGGGGTATTCCCCCTGTTACATACTACTAAGTCTGAATTAATAATAAAATCATAAAGTGACTCACCCCTGTTGTTTATTTCCGTGCTTCCCCACAGAAAATGCCTGGAGTTAGCGTCACAGCCTATGAGAAGATTGTTGTTGTACTTAGCGCTCATCAGGTTTCGTACCTCCTCCGGTGGGGCGTCCCTCTCATGCGGCATGTAGCTCGAGGCAATAGTCATGCTGGCACCGCCAGCTGCCTCCAGCGCCACAGTAGTCAGATCCTCTGAGCTGTGGGAAGAAATGAGAAAAGCATTGCATATTGATTTTATTAAAATACACGTCCTAGGCTTACCTTCAGTACGCTTGTAGAACGTAGCATAACATTTCACCGAGAGCCCCTTCACCTCGGTATTCCATACCCAGGGCTCCTGAATGAGGGCGATGTCGACGTTCTCCTCCACCAGGAGAACGGCAAGGTTGTCAGATGCCAGCCGCGAGTGCTGGAGGTTGATCTGAACAACCTTTAGGCCCATTGGGAACGTTTAGGGTTCGGACCCCTCGGCGAGCTGCAAACCTTCCAAAAGCTTGTCAGCATCGTCGATGTCATCCGCGTCCTCGTCGTCCCCCTTGGGCCGGAAAATTTTCACTTTGGCGCGCCGTACGCCGAAGCGAAGAGTGAAACCCGCTTTTTCCAGCGGTACAGTACTTTCCTCGTTGATGAGGAGAAGGAAGGAAGTGCTGTTTTTTTGCGACTGCTCCTGCTTAATGACCATCCAGTCATGCATGGGCACATCGCGGTTATGAGCCTGGAGATATTTTAGCAGCTTATCGCTGCTAATTTCCAGTCTCGGGAGCCATACCCGAGCCCTGGGTCTCCTTGGAATCTCCGATGCCGGGATAAGCTTAATCCTTAAGCCTTCCCCGAAATCCCCCAAGTCCAGCAGGCACTTTTCCAGAAAGTCCTTTGACTGCTGGTCCTCGCATTTGACCACCCTGTGGCCTCGAATAACCTCCTCCGAGTCGAAGGTGGGAAGATTTCCCTCCGGGTTGGCCATCACAAAGTCGATGACCATTTGAGACAGCCTTGCCTCAATCTCCACCCACTTCTCTAGGACGGGTTTTGCACTGTTGGAGGTTGCGTCAACTAGAGCAACCTTAAGGCTGCTCTGCGCCACCTCCGCGAATGTTTTAACCTCCACCAGCGCTCCGGCTGAAGTAGACGGTTTGTCGTCATTGGTCTTGCCCTTTACGGAGGCCGCCAATGTTTTGACCTCCACCAGCGCTCCGGCTGAAGTAGAGGGTGCATCACCAGTGGTCTTACTCTTTTTTGAGGCGCAAGAGGCCTCTTCCAGAGACCTATTGCGCTTACCACCTGGATCATTTTCGGCGGTTTCCAAGTACGCCCGGTACTCGTCGACCACCGCCTGAAATTTTATTCGGTCCGCCGCATCCTTGGGATGGACGGTCCCACCTGCAATGTTCCGTTCTATCCGTTCCAGGACAGACAAAGCAAGATGGTACCGTTTTCTCGCCTGAGATGCTTTGGACCTAGCATGTTTATTAGCCGGCTGCGCCCTGGCAGCCTCGGAAAGCTGTTGACGTGGCGGAGTACTGCAGCCCACAGTACTTGCTCCGCTCATAACAATCGTGTCCTGGCTGGAAGACAGGGGCTCGTCCGAGGAAAAGCTCATGTCCTCCAGGCGGGGGGCGTCCGTTAACCTAACGTCCCGTCCTGTCACGATCGTTTGTTTTTGTTCATTTGTTGTTGTTGTTTTTATATTATTTTTGTTTAGTTCATCCATTTTTTGTCCCACGAGTATGCACGGAAAGGGTTGGTCACTCGTCCGCAGAGCCGGCTTGCATAGAGAAGGCACTTATACAACCGACCTTGCCCGGGCGTCGGAGGGGACCGTTCGGGATCAGCTATTCAATAGACACCCGCTGACCATTCAGCCATCAGCACGGGTACCTCAACACCTTGGCTTAGGGTGGTTCTCACCTATTTTATCTGTTCCCCGACCAAATGGTAGAGGTTAACAGTGTCACCAGCGTGAAGGAAAAGCAGGAGATTGAAAGTGAGAGGTGAGAGGCTTCATTTCCGAGGATCTGCCATCAAGTTAACACATCACTAACCTTTGTGACACCCTCAGCCTTTATAAAATTGATCGAAAAAACAGCCGCTGCCTCTTGGGCTAAGAAGGAAGAAATTTGTTCAAAGCAATCCAAAGCAATGGTCTCGACATTATATTAACAGGACAGCTAGCATATTGGCCCACTGATAGGAGCAAAACTCCCGACCTCATAGATTTTGGGGTAACTCTCGGCCTCGATCGGGAAATACTTCAGATAGAATCACTTTTGGAACTATCATCTGATCACTCTCCTTGCGTCATATCCATTAAAACACTTCCAACTTTAAACGAACTGAACCCAAGCTTAACTAATAGATTTACGAATTGGCTGAAGTACAGAAAATTTAAAAGTTCGCATATTAATCAAAATGTGAGCTTTAAATCAGCCGCCGAAGTGGAATATGCGATAATTCACTTCACAAACTTACTGTAAGTGGCAGCAAAGGTTTCATCGCCCTTACGTCCTAACACAACCCAGCAGCAAAGCTTTAGTTCTTTCAAAGAAAACGATATCATTGAGCTAGTTTCCAAGAAAAGGCAAACTAGGAGAGACTGGCAAAGATTGCGATCTCCACCTCTGAAAAACGAGCTAAAAAAATGCATTAAGAGCTCCAAATACTCTTAGAGGAGAAAAGGGAAACAAAATTTCAAAATAGAATTAAGTCCCTCACGGCCTGTACAGATTATTCCTTGTAACGCTCCCTCAAATATCTAAAACGGCCGGTTCAGCAGGATCCTCCAATACGAATGCAAAATGGTGAATTTGCAACGACCACGAAAAAGGAATAGCTTTTGCAACCCATCTTTCAAATGTATTTACTCCAAATGAAGGCCAAAACGTTCTCCAAGAAAATACTCCACAATTAACAGCAGTACCACTTGGATTTAAACTAGACAACTTGAAAGAAAGACATAGAGGTTAAGAAAGGACCAGGGTATGACAGAATAACGGGTGAAATGTTAAAAGCGCTATTAAGCAATTACTATACATTTTCAATAGTATCCTCCGAATATGTCACTTTCCTAATCCATGGAAACTATCTGAAATTATTATGATCCCAAAACCGGGCAAAGACCCGACAATACTAAGCTCCTACAGGCCAATAAGCTTAATCTATCTTTTCTAAACTATTCGAAAAATTATTGCTGAAAAAAATTCTGCCCATCCTAGAGCTGTACGAAACCTTACCAAGTTACCAATTTGGATTTAGAGAGTAGCACGGCACGATAGAACAAGTGCATAGAATAGTTTCAGAAATAAGGTCAACTTTTGAAACCAAACGATATAGCACTGCCCTATTCCTAGATGTGACTCAAGCTTTCGATAAAGTATGGCTAGAAGGGCTCTTGCATAAATTAAAACAAGCACTTCCATATAATCTCTGCGGGATCTTGGAAAGCTTTTTAACAGGTAGAAAATTTCGAGTAAGGCACAAAAGTTTTACAACCGAAAGCCATCCAATTTCTGCTGTAGTTCCACAAGGTAGCGTTCTAGGGCCTGTATTATACTTAATTTACACAAGCGATCTGCCAACTAACGCGAGCCATGTCACGTCTACCTACACAGATGATACGGCTATACTGAGTGTGCACGCAAATCCCACAACTGCTACTATCCAATTGCAGAGACACATACAAACTTTAGAAGAATGGCTTACTACGTGGAGAATTAAGGTCAACGAATCTAAATGTGTACAAGTAACTTTTAGCCTAAAAGAAGACACATGCCCACCAGTCTCAATAAATCGAAAAATAATAACTCGGAAAGACTTCGTTACGTATCTTGGAGTCACATTGGATAGAAGAATGACTTGGTAAAATCACATTGGCAAAAAGATTATGCAATCTAAGTTGAAAATTAGCCATCCGCAATGGTTAATTGGTCCAAGTTCCAGACTGGGCTTAGATAATAATATATTAATATTTAATATGGTTTTAAAACCAATTTGGATGTATGGAACACAACTATGGGACTCAGCATCGAAATCTAGCGTAGAAAGAATTCAAAGGTTACAGTCCAAAATATTAAGAACAATATGCAAAGTGCCTTGGTATGTGAAAAATTCAATTATACAGAGTAACCTAAAGATAAATACAGTGACCGAGGAGATAAAAAAAATGCAAACAAATTATGCGAAAAGGTTAGTCAACCATCCTAATTCATCAGCAAAAAGTCTCCTAAAGCAAAGCAATCCTAGGCGGTTAAAGGTCGTGTGTAAGGTCATATTCCGTTAGACCAATATCTCGGGCCACTTTAGATAATAATGAACATCGCGGAAGCGACCGACCAATGGCCATCGCGATGAACGTCACCTAGTCCCTGGCGTCCATCACGCAGGCTAGCGGAAATATCGTATAATACAATAAACGTCGCCGAAGCATCCGATCAACGGCCATCGCGATGAACGTCACCTAATTCCTGGCGTTCATCGCACAGGCTAGCGGAAATATCGTATAATACAATAAACGTCGCCGAAGCATCCGATCAACGGCCATCGCGATGAACGTCACCTAGTCTCTGTCGTTCATCGCGCCAGCTCATGAGAAAAACACCTCTACCATCACCGCGCTATGGCTATACATATACATACATGTAAATGAAAACTTACAGCTTATCCACTTTTGAGAAAAAACTAAAATGATAATAAGGTTAATATTACACTCCTAGGCAGGTTTCGGAAATTCTCACTCACATTCATTCACGTTCACGAGCGAGAATATTTCAAATTATTTTTTTCGTTCATTTATCACGAGTGAGAAATGCAAAAAAAAAAATATGCTTCTCACTCGCGATAAGTGAACAAAAAAAAAAATTCCATTTTTTTCACTTGCGAGCGAAAAATAACAAACCAAAATTTCTCACTCACATGTGATAAAACCGAACTAAGCCGGCGCACACTGGGGATTTCGCGGAAAAAAGCCAAATTGTCAACATACTCTTCATGCAATATGCAGTGATATTTTGGAATTTTAGACTAAATGGTACAACCAAATCAAAAAGAATTACTCCGATCTGACGGCTAGATTTTTTTTTATAGCCGTCTCAAACTCAGTACTTGTATGTTTTACCGAACCAACTTAATTTGAACCTAAGAATTTCAAAACGAATAATCTTATTATGTGAGCTAACGTTTTCCTTTTTATTTTTTATTTAAAGTAAGATATTTCAGCCTACTAAAATTGAAAAAATAAACTCTGCAGACTTAGTTTTTTTTTTTTTTTTGTTTATTTTTATGAACATATAACAAAAATCCCTTTTTTCTCCAAACATTTGGACCTGCAATTTTAGCTCCACTTGCCTCCTGTTGGAAATCACTACTAATGCATTGTCTCACATCTGTTTTTACATTTTTAATCAATTTCAAGTGCCCCCAGGTGCCCCCTCTCAATTTATTGTATTATACAGTACAACAGTTTTCAGCTAATTGATTCGCGACTCAGTTCTGATAAGGCTCTTTTGTTTAACATATCTCAAGAACCACTAGTCGGATTTTGTTTAAACAAATTCAGAAAAATCAAGAATTACAAGTACTTTCATCTGTTTATATAACGTTTCGCAATATAGGCAACAGTTTCGCAGTTATAAATAAATGTGTGGGAAAAAAAAAATATTTTTTGCCTAAAAATAAATTTTTTTTTTAATTTATAAAAAATCGAAAACCGTGAAAAAGTTCAAAGTCCTATTATTTTCACGTAAAGTCGCATAACCTATGAACAAAATGATACATAAATCATGAAAATCGATGAACGCGTTTCGCTCTTATTCACAATTAAGTACATGTATGAATTTAAAATTATTTTTATTTTTTACTATAGGTCCACGGGAGGTACCCCTAGAGAGTGGCCGATTTCAATTATTTTTTGTACCGTCAATGCCTTTTATGAGGGTAACTGATATGCAAAGTTTCGTAAAGATATCTTACTTTTTTGAGCTGAAATTAAAATTTGTATATAAATTTTTTTTTTAATTTTTTACTATAGGTCCAAGGGAGGTACCCCTAGGGAGTGGCCGATTTCAATTATTTTTTGTACCGTCAATGCCCTTTATGAGGGTAACTGATATGCAAAGTTTCGTAAAGATATCTTACTTTTTTGAGCTGAAATTTAAATTTGTATTTCAATTTTTTTTTTTTAATTTTTTACTATAGGTCCAAGGGAGGTACCCCTAGGAGTTGATGGATTTCAACCATTTTTGGAGATTTTCTTAACTAGCTCATATATAACCTGTGTGCAAAATTTCAAAGCCCTACGACAACTATTTTTTTCAGCTGAATGTATGGAAGCTGCCCCACTGTGTGGCGTCGGCTCTTCACATATGAGAAAAGCAATGCGAGAAATACTGATCGCGAGCAGTATTTTAGCGTTCACGAAAAGAATTTCTCATGGACATTTTTCAGCTGCGTTGTATGGAAGGAAATGCAAGCAGATTTTTGCAGTTGCCTTAGCCAAGCATTTGTGCGTACATATGTATCCACATATTTATGTATTGTTAGGTGTATGCATACAAGTAAATGGTTTCCATATGTACATATATATGTATGTACCCTGTAGGGAAAATCTCTAGTTCCGAACTAGGTCGCTTCTAGTGCACTTTTCGACACTACTAGTGCGAGCTAAATCTCTTTTGCATGTTATCAACTGGCGAATTTAACACGGCGATGTCCTAGGCGGTGTCAATTGTCCCTCTCTGCACTACATTTTCGATAGTTCCGAACTAGTACTAAATTCTACAGTTTACACTAGTTCGTTTATTGGCACAATTTCGATAGTTCTGAACTAGCTACCAGTACCTAAAAATTCTACAGTTTTACATCTGCAGCTTAAGAGCAGCATTTGACACACTTCATGCAAGTGGCGCGATGGCCGATTGGCTAACGTATGTGCCTTTCAATCTGAGCGACGCGGGTTCGAATCCTGTCGGTGTCAAGGTGAATGATAATTTTTTTTAACTAATATTTTTTTATTTATTTATTTAATAAAAATTTACAATAATATTTAAAAAGTAATAAAATCAGAATAAGCATAAGGGATCGGAAAAGCATAATTAGGGGAACATTTCATTTTATACAAGATGCAAATAGAAAACTCTTTATATAAAATGCTTCACTAAACATCTGAGAATTGCAGAAATATACAACGACGGCAATTGAACCAACAAAAAAATTTCATAGAATTTTTGTCACTTCGAAATTGCATACAATCAAAGTGTGTTTTATAATGGGCACTCAATTCTCTCCTTCTGAACTGGTGAGGGTCTAACTACAATTGATCTAGTTCCCCTTTGACACCTTTTCTCTAGTTTGGAACTAGAAATTTTGCTCACTAGTTATTGAGTTCCCTGCAGGGTATATACATATTATATATGTATACGTATTCAATATTATCTCGGATTGCCTGCGATCTTTACTAGAAGGCGGGTAATTGAATACATACATACATATGTGACGAGTTCTTAATAGCCATTTTTATAGCAAATGTAGGTGCTAGCTCCTTTTTTATACCTATTTAGGGAGGTTTTTGAACGTGGAATGATATACATACCTAAATATGTATGTATATGCATAAGTATATATGTATGTACATATGTGCATACATATATACATATGGATGTATCTATGAAAGTACTTAGGTAGCACTTTTTTGTCCTTGGATTTCATTTTAAATGAGAGGCGGTACAATCCACCCAAACTCTAGTAAATACGTCGTGTAGTTTTGGAGTATGAAAATGCATTCATTTCTTTATTGATTTACTTACTCTATTTATACAAATTTCCTTACGCTAACTTACACTAATATATATATAATAAAGAATGAGTGTTCAACATATGCTGTGTCAGCATATGTGAATCATAAATATTTCATCGGTGCACATTGACAAACTGACGCTGTCGCTCAGTTGGTCATTGTGACCGCTCGGGCAATGCACTTGACAAAGTGCAACAAATGTAACTGGAGACGCCATGTGTGGCGGTGTGTATATTTGATGTTAAACTCCCGCTGGGGTTTAACGGAATTTATTTGGGTCAGTTTGTTTTGGCAACATGTGGGGTTTACATGTACACAATAAATTATGTGTACATGACAACAACTGTAAGTGCGGTGTATTTATGTAATGCTACACCTTCCCCCTTAAAAAAAATAGATATATATTTGTATTCAACTATATATCTATTTGAAAGACTTAGTGACCCACTTAACGTTTGTCTGAGTTGACAATAATTTTTAATTGCTTTTCGGCTCATATTGCCATTATTGTATAAAATTTTATTATTACTTTTTTGCTTTGTTACATTTGCTTTTCGTTTGCCTGCATTGCATTTTTATTTGGACATGGACGTTATTATTGTTTTTTTTTTCTTTTTACATTTGGTTCGTATTGTGTATTTATACATATTCGGTACATTACATTTGTTTTTTTTTTTTTTCTTTGGCGTGTGCCTGTTTATTAAAGTGAGTAAACTGGAATGCATATGGGTAAGAATTTCTGAAACGGGCCACCCAAAACATAAAATATTTCCGTTTTGGTCGGCAGTCGCGTTTTTGGAAAGCTCTTTGTGACACCAATAAACACCTGATGTTGTTTTTGGCGACAAAATTTTTTTTTGTTATATATTAAATTTTTTTGACCTTTTTTCTTTAAAACGCTGTTTGATTTAAGCGCATATACATCTGCGCTTAAATTTTGTATGGATTTCTTAGCGCACAGGGCTATAGTTTTAACTAATAGAGATATGATAACAACCATCAACTGATTGTCTATTGGAAAAAAGTCGTCAATCAGCCAAAAGAAAATTCTGCGCATCGTATAATTACCAACATGGGTGCGCTCATACGTTATTTTTTTTTTTTTCAAGTTTAGGTGCCTGACTGACGCATAATCCACCGCCCGCGGAATGACTGACGGTTGGTTTTAGTTTCTTAATATCATAAATATTATATATACAAAAGCTCAGCCTTTATAAAATTGCTTGAAATTTGCACTTTTTTGTCATGTTAAGGTGCCTGACTGACGCATAATCCACCGCCCGCGGAATGACTGACGGTTGTTTTTAGTTTCTTATTAACATAAATATTATATATACAAAAGCTCAGCCTTTATAAAATTGCTTCAGAAAGTGCTTTTTTTCACGACTTCCGCAGCCTCCCACCCGCGCACCCACCGATGGTATTGTGACTGACGATCGGTTTCGTAATTGGGAACGTGACTACAACACACAGTTTTAATCTCAGCCTTTATAAAATTGATCGAAAAAACAGCCGCTGCCTCTTGGGCTAAGAAGGAAGAAATTTGTTCAAAGCAATCCAAAGCAATGGTCTCGACATTATATTAACAGGACAGCTAGCATATTGGCCCACTGATAGGAGCAAAACTCCCGACCTCATAGATTTTGGGGTAACTCGCGGCCTCGATCGGGAAATACTTCAGATAGAATCACTTTTGGAACTATCATCTGATCACTCTCCTTGCGTCATATCCATTAAAACACTTCCAACTTTAAACGAACTGAACCCAAGCTTAACTAATAGATTTACGAATTGGCTGAAGTACAGAAAATTTAAAAGTTCGCATATTAATCAAAATGTGAGCTTTAAATCAGCCGCCGAAGTGAAATATGCGATAATTCACTTCACAAACTTACTGTAAGTGGCAGCAAAGGTTTCATCGCCCTTACGTCCTAACACAACCCAGCAGCAAAGCTTTAGTTCTTTCAAAGAAAACGATATCATTGAGCTAGTTTCCAAGAAAAGGCAAACTAGGAGAGACTGGCAAAGATTGCGATCTCCACCTCTGAAAAACGAGCTAAAAAAATGCATTAAGAGCTCCAAATACTCTTAGAGGAGAAAAGGGAAACAAAATTTCAAAATAGAATTAAGTCCCTCACGGCCTGTACAGATTATTCCTTGTAACGCTCCCTCAAATATCTAAAACGGCCGGTTCAGCAGGATCCTCCAATACGAATGCAAAATGGTGAATTTGCAACGACCACGAAAAAGGAATAGCTTTTGCAACCCATCTTTCAAATGTATTTACTCCAAATGAAAGCCAAAACGTTCTCCAAGAAAATACTCCACAATTAACAGCAGTACCACTTGGATTTAAACTAGACAACTTGAAAGAAAGACATAGAGGTTAAGAAAGGACCAGGGTATGACAGAATAACGGGTGAAATGTTAAAAGCGCTATTAAGCAATTACTATACATTTTCAATAGTATCCTCCGAATATGTCACTTTCCTAATCCATGGAAACTATCTGAAATTATTATGATCCCAAAACCGGGCAAAGACCCGACAATACTAAGCTCCTACAGGCCAATAAGCTTAATCTATCTTTTCTAAACTATTCGAAAAATTATTGCTGAAAAAAATTCTGCCCATCCTAGAGCTGCACGAAACCTTACCAAGTTACCAATTTGGATTTAGAGAGTAGCACGGCACGATAGAACAAGTGCATAGAATAGTTTCAGAAATAAGGTCAACTTTTGAAACCAAACGATATAGCACTGCCCTATTCCAAGATGTGACTCAAGCTTTCGATAAAGTATGGCTAGAAGGGCTCTTGCATAAATTAAAACAAGCACTTCCATATAATCTCTGCGGGATCTTGGAAAGCTTTTTAACAGGTAGAAAATTTCGAGTAAGGCACAAAAGTTTTACAACCGAAAGCCATCCAATTTCTGCTGTAGTTCCACAAGGTAGCGTTCTAGGGCCTGTATTATACTTAATTTACACAAGCGATCTGCCAACTAACGCGAGCCATGTCACGTCTACCTACACAGATGATACGGCTATACTGAGTGTGCACGCAAATCCCACAACTGCTACTATCCAATTCCAGAGACACATAAAAACTTTAGAAGAATGGCTTACTACGTGGAGAATTAAGGTCAACGAATCTAAATGTGTACAAGTAACTTTTAGCCTAAAAGAAGACACATGCCCACCAGTCTCAATAAATCGAAAAATAATAACTCGGAAAGACTTCGTTACGTATCTTGGAGTCACATTGGTCGTACCCTGCGTGGAGAGTAGAAGATGGTGTCCTTTACAAATATGTTAGACCTCCATACCCATCCATTTACGGGGAGGGGCCCGAATGGAAAATGGTTATTGAAAATTCTCAGAGAGAAAATGTTTTGAAAAGTTGCCATGATTGTCCGTTAGCAGGACACATGGGTGTGAGGAAAACGTTCGCTAGAGTTGCTCAGAAGTTTTATTGGCCGCGAATGAAATCCGATGTTGCTAAGTATGTTCGAACTTGTAAGACATGTCAGCAGGTAAAGCCTGATAATAAACAGCCAGCTGGGGGAATGATAGAGAGGTCGAAGGAAGTTGAACCGTGGGAGATGATTTGTGTTGATTTGGTTGGTCCTTTGGTAAAGTCGACTCAAGGTTACCAATATATTCTTACGGTTGTGGATTATTTTTCGAAGTTTCCATTGTTGTTTCCTTTGCGCACAGCGACTGCGAAGAGTGTCTGTAAATTTCTTGAAAATGATGTTTTTCTATTGTTTGGCGTTCCGAGTTCCGTTGTGTGTGATAATGGACCCCAGTTCAAGAGTCGTGAGCTTCAGGGTCTCTGCGGTGTCTACGGCGTCCAGTTGCGATATACTGCGCATTACCACCCGCAGGCTAATCCAGCGGAACGGATTAATCAAATTATTAAGACTACGCTTAGGGCTTATGTTTCGGAGAACCAGAGGTCATGGGATCAGCAATTAGCGAAGGTAGCGTGTTGTATTAGGTCATCACAGCATGAGGTGTTAGGAGTTACACCATACTTTGTTAACTTTGGTCGGGACATGGTGCTTGAAGGTAGTCAGGGTTATGTAAGGTCCTTAGGAGAGCAGGAACAATTGAATTGCGAGGAGAGAGCTAGGAAGTTAGTGGAAATTAGAACAGACATAAGATTGAAGTTGGAGCAGGCAGGAGCTAAGTTAGCTAAGCAGTATAACCTTAGGAGAAGAGATGTCCAATATATGCCAGGAGAGTTAGTGTGGAGGAAGAATTTTGCGTTGTCCGATGCGGCTAATTATTTTGCAGCGAAGTTAGCGCCGAAGTATGTAGGTCCTTTTGTGATTAAGAAGAGGGTATCTCCTTGGACATATGTTTTAGTAGATGAGAATGATAGGGAGAAAGGAACCTGGAATGTGAGGGATTTAAGGCCGTATCGGGATAGGTAGCATTAGGGCCAAAGAAGGAAGTTTCCTTCTTTCACGAGGAAAGGGTGGAGTTGTCGCGGTCTGATCGCGACAAAATATTTTTCTCTTTGCTACTCCCACTATGTATATATGCACTGGCAGAGCAAATTTTCATTTGTTTTGTTTATTTACCTTTTTACCTTTTATCCTTTGTTCCCAACGGGGAGCGCACCCTGGCGGCGACAAATGAATTTAATTGATATTGCCATGATGGGCAGTACTGGCGGAGTGTGTTGCGAGCTTTTGCCTTTTAGCGGAGTTCCCCACCAAATTGTTATACATATATGTAAATATGTAGGATGTAAATAAAGAAAAGCAAAGAGCGCGGAAGGCGCAGAAAGGGGTGTCATTGCTTTCGTCCCTTTTGCGGTGCATTAAGGCATCCGCTAGATGAAGGCAGTTTATGTGTGTGTGGTTGTATATCATTGGTCGGGGCATCGGTGATGACCGCACAGGTTAGCGGTTCGGTGCGACCGGGTGGTTACCCACACATACAGCCTGATGGTATATACAAAAAAGTATATGCTGGCGCGCAGCCTTCGGCCTGGCTCGCGGGTGCGCGTCAGAATACGTTTGTATGCGATTGCGAGAAGATCTCTTTTTGTGCGGGCGATTTTTAAGATATTCATAAAGGCGTTGGTGTTTAGAAAAAAAAAGAAAAATAAAAGATAGTGGTGTCAGTGTGTCAAGTGGGTTAGATAAAGGTTTCTGGAAAAAAAAAATAGTTAAAGGAAAGTTCTCAGGGAAAGTTAAATTAAAGAAAAGGGGAGGTTTAAGTGCGGAAGGAAAATAGTGTGGGTTAGGGTGTGACAAAGAGAAGAAAGTGAAATCAAGGTGGATCGTGGCGAGTTGGTGGTGGACACCGCGGAGATTTTTGAAGCCGGAACACACTCCGGCTTGGTTGAGTATACTCTGTGTTGTTGTGTTTGTAGAATTTGTCGCTCCTTTGTTTCGCTCCCCGATTTCCTTAACCTATCCTTCTAGCATCCCGCACCCAGAGCCCAGTCATTTGGCGGCGGGTTAAAGTTGTTCCTGGCAGCTCAGGAACTGTGCGAGTGGGTTCGTAACCTTCCGGTTGGACCTCACCTCGGGTGCACCCATAAAACATTTGTTTGTCAAAGTTTGGGTATTTTGGAAAAATTTGTTGGTACATATTTTGTTTTTGGTTGGTTTTAGTTTGTGTGTTTGATTTATCATATGTATGTACCCACCCCGTCTCCACTGAGAGAGTCGGTGCATTAATATTTCGTTATTGTCACCAAGTGTTGTTGTTTTGCCCTTGTTGTATTAAGCCGTGGCTTTGTTATTTGTGTAAAAGGGTAGGTGACAAATTGGCTTGGTAAAATTACATTGGCAAAAAGATTATGCAATCTAAGTTGAAAATTAGCCATCCGCAATGGTTAATTGGTCCAAGTTCCAGACTGGGCTTAGATAATAATATATTAATATTTAATATGGTTTTAAAACCAATTTGGATGTATGGAACACAACTATGGGACTCAGCATCGAAATCTAGCGTAGAAAGAATTCAAAGGTTACAGTCCAAAATATTAAGAACAATATGCAAAGTGCCTTGGTATGTGAAAAATGCAATTATACAGAGTAACCTAAAGATAAATACAGTGACCGAGGAGATAAAAAAAATGCAAACAAATTATGCGAAAAGGTTAGTCAACCATCCTAATTCATTAGCAAAAAGTCTCCTAAAGCAAAGCAATCCTAGGCGGTTAAAGGTCGTGTGTAAGGTCATATTCCGTTAGACCAATATCTCGGGCCACTTTAGATAATAATGAACATCGCGGAAGCGACCGACCAATGGCCATCGCGATGAACGTCACCTAGTCCCTGGCGTCCATCACGCAGGCTAGCGGAAATATCGTATAATACAATAAACGTCGCCGAAGCATCCGATCAACGGCCATCGCGATGAACGTCACCTAATTCCTGGCGTTCATCGCACAGGCTAGCGGAAATATCGTATAATACAATAAACGTCGCCGAAGCATCCGATCAACGGCCATCGCGATGAACGTCACCTAGTCTCTGTCGTTCATCGCGCCAGCTCATGAGAAAAACACCTCTACCATCACCGCGCTATGGCTATACATATACATACATGTAAATGAAAACTTACAGCTTATCCACGTTTGAGAAAAAACTAAAATGATAATAAGGTTAATATTACACTCCTAGGCAGGTTTCGGAAATTCTCACTCACATTCATTCACGTTCACGAGCGAGAATATTTCAAATTATTTTTTTCGTTCATTTATCACGAGTGAGAAATGCAAAAAAAAATATGCTTCTCACTCGCGATAAGTGAACAAAAAAAAAATTCCATTTTTTTCACTTGCGAGCGAAAAATAACAAACCAAAATTTCTCACTCACATGTGATAAAACCGAACTAAGCCGGCGCACACTGGGGATTTCGCGGAAAAAAGTCAAATTGTCAACATACTCTTCATGCAATATGCAGTGATATTTTGGAATTTTAGACTAAATGGTACAACCAAATCAAAAAGAATTACTCCGATCTGACGGCTAGATTTTTTTTTATAGCCGTCTCAAACTCAGTACTTGTATGTTTTACCGAACCAACTTAATTTGAACCTAAGAATTTCAAAACGAATAATCTTATTATGTGAGCTAACGTTTTCCTTTTTATTTTTTATTTAAAGTAAGATATTTCAGCCTACTAAAATTGAAAAAATAAACTCTGCAGACTTAAGTTTTTTTTTTTTTTTTGTTTATTTTTATGAACATATAACAAAAATCCCTTTTTTCTCCAAACATTTGGACCTGCAATTTTAGCTCCACTTGCCTCCTGTTGGAAATCACTACTAATGCATTGTCTCACATCTGTTTTTACATTTTTAATCAATTTCAAGTGCCCCCAGGTGCCCCCTCTCAATTTATTGTATTATACAGTACAACAGTTTTCAGCTAATTGATTCGCGACTCAGTTCTGATAAGGCTCTTTTGTTTAACATATCTCAAGAACCACTAGTCGGATTTTGTTTAAACTCAGAAAAATCAAGAATTACAAGTACTTTCATCTGTTTATATAACGTTTCGCAATATAGGCAACAGTTTCGCAGTTATAAATAAATGTGTGGGAAAAAAAAAATATTTTTTGCCTAAAAATAAATTTTTTTTTTAATTTATAAAAAATCGAAAACCGTGAAAAAGTTCAAAGTCCTATTATTTTCACGTAAAGTCGCATAACCTATGAACAAAATGATACATAAATCATGAAAATCGATGAACGCGTTTCGCTCTTATTCACAATTAAGTACATGTATGAATTTAAAATTATTTTTATTTTTTACTATAGGTCCACGGGAGGTACCCCTAGGGAGTGGCCGATTTCAATTATTTTTTGTACCGTCAATGCCTTTTATGAGGGTAACTGATATGCAAAGTTTCGTAAAGATATCTTACTTTTTTGAGCTGAAATTAAAATTTGTATATAAATTTTTTTTTTAATTTTTTACTATAGGTCCAAGGGAGGTACCCCTAGGGAGTGGCCGATTTCAATTATTTTTTGTACCGTCAATGCCCTTTATGAGGGTAACTGATATGCAAAGTTTCGTAAAGATATCTTACTTTTTTGAGCTGAAATTTAAATTTGTATTTCAATTTTTTTTTTAATTTTTTACTATAGGTCCAAGGGAGGTACCCCTAGGAGTTGATGGATTTCAACCATTTTTTGGAGATTTTCTTAACTAGCTCATATATAACCTGTGTGCAAAATTTCAAAGCCCTACGACAACTATTTTTTTCAGCTGAATGTATGGAAGCTGCCCCACTGTGTGGCGTCGGCTGTTCACATATGAGAAAAGCAATGCGAGAAATACTGATCGCGAGCAGTATTTTAGCGTTCACGAAAAGAATTTCTCATGGACATTTTTCAGCTGCGTTGTATGGAAGGAAATGCAAGCAGATTTTTGCAGTTGCCTTAGCCAAGCATTTGTGCGTACATATGTATCCACATATTTATGTATTGTTGGGTGTATGCATACAAGTAAATGGTTTCCATATGTACATATATATGTATGTACCCTGTAGGGAAAATCTCTAGTTCCGAACTAGGTCGCTTCTAGTGCACTTTTCGACACTACTAGTGCGAGCTAAATCTCTTTTGCATGTTATCAACTGGCGAATTTAACACGGCGATGTCCTAGGCGGTGTCAATTGTCCCTCTCTGCACTACATTTTCGATAGTTCCGAACTAGTACTAAATTCTACAGTTTACACTAGTTCGTTTATTGGCACAATTTCGATAGTTCTGAACTAGCTACCAGTACTTAAAAATTCTACAGTTTTACATCTGCAGCTTAAGAGCAGCATTTGACACACTTCATGCAAGTGGCGCGATGGCCGACTGGCTAACGTATGTGCCTTTCAATCTGAGCGACGCGGGTTCGAATCCTGTCGGTGTCAAGGTGAATGATAATTTTTTTTAACTAATATTTTTTTATTTATTTATTTAATAAAAATTTACAATAATATTTAAAAAGTAATAAAATCAAAATAAGCATAAGGGATCGGAAAAGCATAATTAGGGGAACATTTCATTTTATACAAGATGCAAATAGAAAACTCTTTATATAAAATGCTTCACTAAACATCTGAGAATTGCAGAAATATACAACGACGGCAATTGAACCAACAAAAAAATTTCATAGAATTTTTGTCACTTCGAAATTGCATACAATCAAAGTGTGTTTTATAATGGGCACTCAATTCTCTCCTTCTGAACTGGTGAGGGTCTAACTACAATTGATCTAGTTCCCCTTTGACACCTTTTCTCTAGTTTGGAACTAGAAATTTTGCTCACTAGTTATTGAGTTCCCTGCAGGGTATATACATATTATATATGTATACGTATTCAATATTATCTCGGATTGCCTGCGATCTTTACTAGAAGGCGGGTAATTGAATACATACATACATATGTGACGAGTTCTTAATAGCCATTTTTATAGCAAATGTAGGTGCTAGCTCCTTTTTTATACCTATTTAGGGAGGTGTTTGAACGTAGAATGATATACATACCTAAATATGTATGTATATGCATAAGTATATATGTATGTACATATGTGCATACATATATACATATGGATGTATCTATGAAAGTACTTAGGTAGCACTTTTTTGTCCTTGGATTTCATTTTAAATGAGAGGCGGTACAATCCACCCAAACTCTAGTAAATACGTCGTGTAGTTTTGGAGTATGAAAATGCATTCATTTCTTTATTGATTTACTTACTCTATTTATACAAATTTCCTTACGCTAACTTACACTAATATATATATATAATAAAGAATGAGTGTTCAACATATGCTGTGTCAGCATATGTGAATCATAAATATTTCATCGGTGCACATTGACAAACTGACGCTGTCGCTCAGTTGGTCATTGTGACCGCTCGGGCAATGCACTTGACAAAATGCAACAAATGTAACTGGAGACGCCATGTGTGGCGGTGTGTATATTTGATGTTAAACTCCCGCTGGGGTTTAACGGAATTTATTTGGGTCAGTTTGTTTTGGCAACATGTGGGGTTTACATGTACACAATAAATTATGTGTACATGACAACAACTGTAAGTGCGGTGTATTTATGTAATGCTACACCTTCCCCCTTAAAAAAAATAGATATATATTTGTATTCAACTATATATCTATTTGAAAGACTTAGTGACCCACTTAACGTTTGTCTGAGTTGACAATAATTTTTAATTGCTTTTCGGCTCATATTGCCATTATTGTATAAAATTTTATTATTACTTTTTTGCTTTGTTACATTTGCTTTTCGTTTGCCTGCATTGCATTTTTATTTGGACATGGACGTTATTATTGTTTTTTTTTTCTTTTTACATTTGGTTCGTATTGTGTATTTATACATATTCGGTACATTACATTGTTTTTGGCGACAAAATTTTTTTTTGTTATATATTAAATTTTTTTGACCTTTTTTCTTTAAAACGCTGTTTGATTTAAGCGCATATACATCTGCGCTTAAATTTTGTATGGATTTCTTAGCGCACAGGGCTATAGTTTTAACTAATTGAGATATGATAACAACCATCAACTGATTGTCTATTGGAAAAAAGTCGTCAATCAGCCAAAAGAAAATTCTGCGCATCGTATAATTACCAACATGGGTGCGCTCATACGTTTTTTTTTTTTTTTTTCAAGTTTAGGTGCCTGACTGACGCATAATCCACCGCCCGCGGAATGACTGACGGTTGGTTTTAGTTTCTTAATATCATAAATATTATATATACAAAAGCTCAGCCTTTATAAAATTGCTTGAAATTTGCACTTTTTTGTCATGTTAAGGTGCCTGACTGACGCATAATCCACCGCCCGCGGAATGACTGACGGTTGTTTTTAGTTTCTTATTAACATAAATATTATATATACAAAAGCTCAGCCTTTATAAAATTGCTTCAGAAAGTGCTTTTTTTCACGACTTCCGCAGCCTCCCACCCGCGCACCCACCGATGGTATTGTGACTGACGATCGGTTTCGTAATTGGGAACGTGACTACAACACACAGTTTTAATCTCAGCCTTTATAAAATTGATCGAAAAAACAGCCGCTGCCTCTTGGGCTAGAAGAAATTTGTTCAAAGCAATCCAAAGCAATGGTCTCGACATTATATTAACAGGACAGCCAGCATATTGGCCCACTGATAGGAGCAAAACTCCCGACCTCATAGATTTTGGGGTAACTCGCGGCCTCGATCGGGAAATACTTCAGATAGAATCACTTTTGGAACTATCATCTGATCACTCTCCTTGCGTCATATCCATTAAAACACTTCCAACTTTAAACGAACTGAACCCAAGCTTAACTAATAGATTTACGAATTGGCTGAAGTACAGAAAATTTATAAGTTCGCATATTAATCAAAATGTGAGCTTTAAATCAGCCGCCGAAGTGGAATATGCGATAATTCACTTCACAAACTTACTGTAAGTGGCAGCAAAGGTTTCATCGCCCTTACGTCCTAACACAACCCAGCAGCAAAGCTTTAGTTCTTTCAAAGAAAACGATATCATTGAGCTAGTTTCCAAGAAAAGGCAAACTAGGAGAGACTGGCAAAGATTGCGATCTCCACCTCTGAAAAACGAGCTAAAAAAATGCATTAAGAGCTCCAAATACTCTTAGAGGAGAAAAGGGAAACAAAATTTCAAAATAGAATTAAGTCCCTCACGGCCTGTACAGATTATTCCTTGTAACGCTCCCTCAAATATCTAAAACGGCCGGTTCAGCAGGATCCTCCAATACGAATGCAAAATGGTGAATTTGCAACGACCACGAAAAAGGAATAGCTTTTGCAACCCATCTTTCAAATGTATTTACTCCAAATGAAGGCCAAAACGTTCTCCAAGAAAATACTCCACAATTAACAGCAGTACCACTTGGATTTAAACTAGACAACTTGAAAGAAAGACATAGAGGTTAAGAAAGGACCAGGGTATGACAGAATAACGGGTGAAATGTTAAAAGCGCTATTAAGCAATTACTATACATTTTCAATAGTATCCTCCGAATATGTCACTTTCCTAATCCATGGAAACTATAATAATAATAATAATACAATGGCGCTATTATAACTCTGACGAGTTTTATGGCCGAGCTTCTCTCCCAATTCGAGGTGTGCTCCTTTTTGTTTTTCCTACTAATTGGGTGGACCTACAGTTTTATGCCGGCTCCGAACGGCGAATGCATTTTTTGTGAGAAGCTTTTTCATGGCAGAAATACTCTCGGAGGGTATGCCGCCCACTGCCGAGTGGTGACCGCTGCTCTTAAAAAACCCAATAATTGGATTTTTACTAATTAGAAAAATTTGTTTGGCTCGGACCGTGGTTTGAACCCGAGACCTCTGGCATAGCAGGCGAGCACTCTACCCACTGCACCACAGCGGCCATGGAAACTATCTGAAATTATTATGATCCCAAAACCGGGCAAATACCCGACAATACTAAGCTCCTACAGGCCAATAAGCTTAATCTATCTTTTCTAAACTATTCGAAAAATTATTGCTGAAAAGAATTCTGCCCATCCTAGAGCTGCACGAAACCTTACCAAGTTACCAATTTGGATTTAGAGAGTAGCACGGCATGATAGAACAAGTGCATAGAATAGTTTCAGAAATAAGGTCAACTTTTGAAACCAAACGATATAGCACTGCCCTATTCCTAGATGTGACTCAAGTTTTCGATAAAGTATGGCTAGAAGGGCTCTTGCATAAATTAAAACAAGCACTTCCATATAATCTCTGCGGGATCTTGGAAAGTTTTTTAACAGGTAGAAAATTTCGAGTAAGGCACAAAAGTTTTACAACCGAAAGCCATCCAATTTCTGCTGTAGTTCCACAAGGTAGCGTTCTAGGGCCTGTATTATACTTAATTTACACAAGCGATCTGCCAACTAACGCGAGCCATGTCACGTCTACCTACACAGATGATACGGCTATACTGAGTGTGCACGCAAATCCCACAACTGCTACTATCCAATTGCAGAGACACATAAAAACTTTAGAAGAATGGCTTACTACGTGGAGAATTAAGGTCAACGAATCTAAATGTGTACAAGTAACTTTTAGCCTAAAAGAAGACACATGCCCACCAGTCTCAATAAATCGAAAAATAATAACTCGGAAAGACTTCGTACGTATCTTGGAGTCACATTGGATAGAAGAATGACTTGGTAAAATCACATTGGCAAAAAGATTATGCAATCTAAGTTGAAAATTAGCCATCCGCAATGGTTAATTGGTCCAAGTTCCAGACTGGGCTTAGATAATAATATATTAATATTTAATATGGTTTTAAAACCAATTTGGATGTATGGAACACAACTATGGGACTCAGCATCGAAATCTAGCGTAGAAAGAATTCAAAGGTTACAAAGGTTCTATAGTAATATTAAGAACAATATGCAAAGTGCCTTGGTATGTGAAAAATTCAATTATACAGAGTAACCTAAAGATAAATACAGTGACCGAGGAGATAAAAAAAATGCAAACAAATTATGTGAAAAGGTTAGTCAACCATCCTAATTCATTAGCAAAAAGTCTCCTAAAGCAAAGCAATCCTAGGCGGTTAAAGGTCGTGTGTAAGGTCATATTCCGTTAGACCAATATCTCGGGCCACTTTAGATAATAATGAACATCGCGGAAGCGACCGACCAATGGCCATCGCGATGAACGTCACCTAGTCCCTGGCGTCCATCACGCAGGCTAGCGGAAATATCGTATAATACAATAAACGTCGCCGAAGCATCCGATCAACGGCCATCGCGATGAACGTCACCTAATTTCTGGCGTTCATCGCACAGGCTAGCGGAAATATCGTATAATACAATAAACGTCGCCGAAGCATCCGATCAACGGCCATCGCGATGAACGTCACCTAGTCTCTGTCGTTCATCGCGCCAGCTCATGAGAAAAACACCTCTACCATGACCGCGCTATGGCTATACATATACATACATGTAAATGAAAACTTACAGCTTATCCACTTTTGAGAAAAAACTAAAATGATAATAAGGTTAATATTACACTCCTAGGCAGGTTTCGGAAATTCTCACTCACATTCATTCACGTTCACGAGCGAGAATATTTCAAATTATTTTTTTCGTTCATTTATCACGAGTGAGAAATGCAAAAAAAAAAATATGCTTCTCACTCGCGATAAGTGAACAAAAAAAAAATTCCATTTTTTTCACTTGCGAGCGAAAAATAACAAACCAAAATTTCTCACTCACATGTGATAAAACCGAACTAAGCCGGCGCACACTGGGGATTTCGCGGAAAAAAGTCAAATTGTCAACATACTCTTCATGCAATATGCAGTGATATTTTGGAATTTTAGACTAAATGGTACAACCAAATCAAAAAGAATTACTCCGATCTGACGGCTAGATTTTTTTTTATAGCCGTCTCAAACTCAGTACTTGTATGTTTTACCGAACCAACTTAATTTAAACCTAAGAATTTCAAAACGAATAATCTTATTATGTGAGCTAACGTTTTCCTTTTTATTTTTTATTTAAAGTAAGATATTTCAGCCTACTAAAATTGAAAAAATAAACTCTGCAGACTTAAGTTTTTTTTTTTTTTTTTTTTTTTTTGTTGATTTTTATGAACATATAACAAAAATCCCTTTTTTCTCCAAACATTTGGACCTGCAATTTTAGCTCCACTTGCCTCCTGTTGGAAATCACTACTAATGCATTGTCTCACATCTGTTTTTACATTTTTAATCAATTTCAAGTGCCCCCAGGTGCCCCCTCTCAATTTATTGTATTATACAGTACAACAGTTTTCAGCTAATTGATTCGCGACTCAGTTCTGATAAGGCTCTTTTGTTTAACATATCTCAAGAACCACTAGTCGGATTTTGTTTAAACAAATTCAGAAAAATCAAGAATTACAAGTACTTTCATCTGTTTATATAACGTTTCGCAATATAGGCAACAGTTTCGCAGTTATAAATAAATGTGTGGGGAAAAAAAATATTTTTTGCCTAAAAATAAATTTTTTTTTAATTTATAAAAAATCGAAAACCGTGAAAAAGTTCAAAGTCCTATTATTTTCACGTAAAGTCGCATAACCTATGAACAAAATGATACATAAATCATGAAAATCGATGAACGCGTTTCGCTCTTATTCACAATTAAGTACATGTATGAATTTAAAATTATTTTTATTTTTTACTATAGGTCCACGGGAGGTACCCCTAGGGAGTGGCCGATTTCAATTATTTTTTGTACCGTCAATGCCTTTTATGAGGGTAACTGATATGCAAAGTTTCGTAAAGATATCTTACTTTTTTGAGCTGAAATTAAAATTTGTATATAAATTTTTTTTTTAATTTTTTACTATAGGTCCAAGGGAGGTACCCCTAGGGAGTGGCCGATTTCAATTATTTTTTGTACCGTCAATGCCCTTTATGAGGGTAACTGATATGCAAAGTTTCGTAAAGATATCTTACTTTTTTGAGCTGAAATTTAAATTTGTATTTCAATTTTTTTTTTAATTTTTTACTATAGGTCCAAGGGAGGTACCCCTAGGAGTTGATGGATTTCAACCATTTTTTGGAGATTTTCTTAACTAGCTCATATATAACCTGTGTGCAAAATTTCAAAGCCCTACGACAACTATTTTTTTCAGCTGAATGTATGGAAGCTGCCCCACTGTGTGGCGTCGGCTGTTCACATATGAGAAAAGCAATGCGAGAAATACTGATCGCGAGCAGTATTTTAGCGTTCACGAAAAGAATTTCTCATGGACATTTTTCAGCTGCGTTGTATGGAAGGAAATGCAAGCAGATTTTTGCAGTTGCCTTAGCCAAGCATTTGTGCGTACATATGTATCCACATATTTATGTATTGTTAGGTGTATGCATACAAGTAAATGGTTTCCATATGTACATATATATGTATGTACCCTGTAGGGAAAATCTCTAGTTCCGAACTAGGTCGCTTCTAGTGCACTTTTCGACACTACTAGTGCGAGCTAAATCTCTTTTGCATGTTATCAACTGGCGAATTTAACACGGCGATGTCCTAGGCGGTGTCAATTGTCCCTCTCTGCACTACATTTTCGATAGTTCCGAACTAGTACTAAATTCTACAGTTTACACTAGTTCGTTTATTGGCACAATTTCGATAGTTCTGAACTAGCTACCAGTACTTAAAAATTCTACAGTTTTACATCTGCAGCTTAAGAGCAGCATTTGACACACTTCATGCAAGTGGCGCGATGGCCGACTGGCTAACGTATGTGCCTTTCAATCTGAGCGACGCGGGTTCGAATCCTGTCGGTGTCAAGGTGAATGATAATTTTTTTTAACTAATATTTTTTTATTTATTTATTTAATAAAAATTTACAATAATATTTAAAAAGTAATAAAATCAAAATAAGCATAAGGGATCGGAAAAGCATAATTAGGGGAACATTTCATTTTATACAAGATGCAAATAGAAAACTCTTTATATAAAATGCTTCACTAAACATCTGAGAATTGCAGAAATATACAACGACGGCAATTGAACCAACAAAAAAATTTCATAGAATTTTTGTCACTTCGAAATTGCATACAATCAAAGTGTGTTTTATAATGGGCACTCAATTCTCTCCTTCTGAACTGGTGAGGGTCTAACTACAATTGATCTAGTTCCCCTTTGACACCTTTTCTCTAGTTTGGAACTAGAAATTTTGCTCACTAGTTATTGAGTTCCCTGCAGGGTATATACATATTATATATGTATACGTATTCAATATTATCTCGGATTGCCTGCGATCTTTACTAGAAGGCGGGTAATTGAATACATACATACATATGTGACGAGTTCTTAATAGCCATTTTTATAGCAAATGTAGGTGCTAGCTCCTTTTTTATACCTATTTAGGGAGGTGTTTGAACGTGGAATGATATACATACCTAAATATGTATGTATATGCATAAGTATATATGTATGTACATATGTGCATACATATATACATATGGATGTATCTATGAAAGTACTTAGGTAGCACTTTTTTGTCCTTGGATTTCATTTTAAATGAGAGGCGGTACAATCCACCCAAACTCTAGTAAATACGTCGTGTAGTTTTGGAGTATGAAAATGCATTCATTTCTTTATTGATTTACTTACTCTATTTATACAAATTTCCTTACGCTAACTTACACTAATATATATATATAATAAAGAATGAGTGTTCAACATATGCTGTGTCAGCATATGTGAATCATAAATATTTCATCGGTGCACATTGACAAACTGACGCTGTCGCTCAGTTGGTCATTGTGACCGCTCGGGCAATGCACTTGACAAAATGCAACAAATGTAACTGGAGACGCCATGTGTGGCGGTGTGTATATTTGATGTTAAACTCCCGCTGGGGTTTAACGGAATTTATTTGGGTCAGTTTGTTTTGGCAACATGTGGGGTTTACATGTACACAATAAATTATGTGTACATGACAACAACTGTAAGTGCGGTGTATTTATGTAATGCTACACCTTCCCCCTTAAAAAAAATAGATATATATTTGTATTCAACTATATATCTATTTGAAAGACTTAGTGACCCACTTAACGTTTGTCTGAGTTGACAATAATTTTTAATTGCTTTTCGGCTCATATTGCCATTATTGTATAAAATTTTATTATTACTTTTTTGCTTTGTTACATTTGCTTTTCGTTTGCCTGCATTGCATTTTTATTTGGACATGGACGTTATTATTGTTTTTTTTTCTTTTTACATTTGGTTCGTATTGTGTATTTATACATATTCGGTACATTACATTGTTTTTGGCGACAAAATTTTTTTTTGTTATATATTAAATTTTTTTGACCTTTTTTCTTTAAAACGCTGTTTGATTTAAGCGCATATACATCTGCGCTTAAATTTTGTATGGATTTCTTAGCGCACAGGGCTATAGTTTTAACTAATAGAGATATGATAACAACCATCAACTGATTGTCTATTGGAAAAAAGTCGTCAATCAGCCAAAAGAAAATTCTGCGCATCGTATAATTACCAACATGGGTGCGCTCATACGTTTTTTTTTTTTTCAAGTTTAGGTGCCTGACTGACGCATAATCCACCGCCCGCGGAATGACTGACGGTTGGTTTTAGTTTCTTAATATCATAAATATTATATATACAAAAGCTCAGCCTTTATAAAATTGCTTGAAATTTGCACTTTTTTGTCATGTTAAGGTGCCTGACTGACGCATAATCCACCGCCCGCGGAATGACTGACGGTTGTTTTTAGTTTCTTATTAACATAAATATTATATATACAAAAGCTCAGCCTTTATAAAATTGCTTCAGAAAGTGCTTTTTTTCACGACTTCCGCAGCCTCCCACCCGCGCACCCACCGATGGTATTGTGACTGACGATCGGTTTCGTAATTGGGAACGTGACTACAACACACAGTTTTAATCTCAGCCTTTATAAAATTGATCGAAAAAACAGCCGCTGCCTCTTGGGCTAGAAGAAATTTGTTCAAAGCAATCTAAAGCAATGGTCTCGACATTATATTAACAGGACAGCCAGCATATTGGCCCACTGATAGGAGCAAAACTCCCGACCTCATAGATTTTGGGGTAACTCGCGGCCTCGATCGGGAAATACTTCAGATAGAATCACTTTTGGAACTATCATCTGATCACTCTCCTTGCGTCATATCCATTAAAACACTTCCAACTTTAAACGAACTGAACCCAAGCTTAACTAATAGATTTACGAATTGGCTGAAGTACAGAAAATTTATAAGTTCGCATATTAATCAAAATGTGAGCTTTAAATCAGCCGCCGAAGTGGAATATGCGATAATTCACTTCACAAACTTACTGTAAGTGGCAGCAAAGGTTTCATCGCCCTTACGTCCTAACACAACCCAGCAGCAAAGCTTTAGTTCTTTCAAAGAAAACGATATCATTGAGCTAGTTTCCAAGAAAAGGCAAACTAGGAGAGACTGGCAAAGATTGCGATCTCCACCTCTGAAAAACGAGCTAAAAAAATGCATTAAGAGCTCCAAATACTCTTAGAGGAGAAAAGGGAAACAAAATTTCAAAATAGAATTAAGTCCCTCACGGCCTGTACAGATTATTCCTTGTAACGCTCCCTCAAATATCTAAAACGGCCGGTTCAGCAGGATCCTCCAATACGAATGCAAAATGGTGAATTTGCAACGACCACGAAAAAGGAATAGCTTTTGCAACCCATCTTTCAAATGTATTTACTCCAAATGAAGGCCAAAACGTTCTCCAAGAAAATACTCCACAATTAACAGCAGTACCACTTGGATTTAAACTAGACAACTTGAAAGAAAGACATAGAGGATAAGAAAGGACCAGGGTATGACAGAATAACGGGTGAAATGTTAAAAGCGCTATTAAGCAATTACTATACATTTTCAATAGTATCCTCCGAATATGTCACTTTCCTAATCCATGGAAACTATCTGAAATTATTATGATCCCAAAACCGGGCAAAGACCCGACAATACTAAGCTCCTACAGGCCAATAAGCTTAATCTATCTTTTCTAAACTATTCGAAAAATTATTGCTGAAAAAAATTCTGCCCATCCTAGAGCTGCACGAAACCTTACCAAGTTACCAATTTGGATTTAGAGAGTAGCACGGCACGATAGAACAAGTGCATAGAATAGTTTCAGAAATAAGGTCAACTTTTGAAACCAAACGATATAGCACTGCCCTATTCCTAGATGTGACTCAAACTTTCGATAAAGTATGGCTAGAAGGGCTCTTGCATAAATTAAAACAAGCACTTCCATATAATCTCTGCGGGATCTTGGAAAGCTTTTTAACAGGTAGAAAATTTCGAGTAAGGCACAAAAGTTTTACAACCGAAAGCCATCCAATTTCTGCTGTAGTTCCACAAGGTAGCGTTCTAGGGCCTGTATTATACTTAATTTACACAAGCGATCTGCCAACTAACGCGAGCCATGTCACGTCTACCTACACAGATGATACGGCTATACTGAGTGTGCACGCAAATCCCACAACTGCTACTATCCAATTGCAGAGACACATAAAAACTTTAGAAGAATGGCTTACTACGTGGAGAATTAAGGTCAACGAATCTAAATGTGTACAAGTAACTTTTAGCCTAAAAGAAGACACATGCCCACCAGTCTCAATAAATCGAAAAATAATAACTCGGAAAGACTTCGTTACGTATCTTGGAGTCACATTGGATAGAAGAATGACTTGGTAAAATCACATTGGCAAAAAGATTATGCAATCTAAGTTGAAAATTAGCCATCCGCAATGGTTAATTGGTCCAAGTTCCAGACTGGGCTTAGATAATAATATATTAATATTTAATATGGTTTTAAAACCAATTTGGATGTATGGAACACAACTATGGGACTCAGCATCGAAATCTAGCGTAGAAAGAATTCAAAGGTTACAGTCCAAAATATTAAGAACAATATGCAAAGTGCCTTGGTATGTGAAAAATTCAATTATACAGAGTAACCTAAAGATAAATACAGTGACCGAGGAGATAAAAAAAATGCAAACAAATTATGCGAAAAGGTTAGTCAACCATCCTAATTCATTAGCAAAAAGTCTCCTAAAGCAAAGCAATCCTAGGCGGTTAAAGGTCGTGTGTAAGGTCATATTCCGTTAGACCAATATCTCGGGCCACTTTAGATAATAATGAACATCGCGAAAGCGACCGACCAATGGCCATCGCGATGAACGTCACCTAGTCCCTGGCGTCCATCACGCAGGCTAGCGGAAATATCGTATAATACAATAAACGTCGCCGAAGCATCCGATCAACGGCCATCGCGATGAACGTCACCTAATTCCTGGCGTTTATCGCACAGGCTAGCGGAAATATCGTATAATACAATAAACGTCGCCGAAGCATCCGATCAACGGCCATCGCGATGAACGTCACCTAGTCTCTGTCGTTCATCGCGCCAGCTCATGAGAAAAACACCTCTACCATCACCGCGCTATGGCTATACATATACATACATGTAAATGAAAACTTACAGCTTATCCACTTTTGAGAAAAAACTAAAATGATAATAAGGTTAATATTACACTCCTAGGCAGGTTTCGGAAATTCTCACTCACATTCATTCACGTTCACGAGCGAGAATATTTCAAATTATTTTTTTCGTTCATTTATCACGAGTGAGAAATGCAAAAAAAAAAATATGCTTCTCACTCGCGATAAGTGAACAAAAAAAAAATTCCATTTTTTTCACTTGCGAGCGAAAAATAACAAACCAAAATTTCTCACTCACATGTGATAAAACCGAACTAAGCCGGCGCACACTGGGGATTTCGCGGAAAAAAGTCAAATTGTCAACATACTCTTCATGCAATATGCAGTGATATTTTGGAATTTTAGACTAAATGGTACAACCAAATCAAAAAGAATTACTCCGATCTGACGGCTAGATTTTTTTTATAGCCGTCTCAAACTCAGTACTTGTATGTTTTACCGAACCAACTTAATTTAAACCTAAGAATTTCAAAACGAATAATCTTATTATGTGAGCTAACGTTTTCCTTTTTATTTTTTATTTAAAGTAAGATATTTCAGCCTACTAAAATTGAAAAAATAAACTCTGCAGACTTAAGTTTTTTTTTTTTTTTTGTTTATTTTTATGAACATATAACAAAAATCCCTTTTTTCTCCAAACATTTGGACCTGCAATTTTAGCTCCACTTGCCTCCTGTTGGAAATCACTACTAATGCATTGTCTCACATCTGTTTTTACATTTTTAATCAATTTCAAGTGCCCCCAGGTGCCCCCTCTCAATTTATTGTATTATACAGTACAACAGTTTTCAGCTAATTGATTCGCGACTCAGTTCTGATAAGGCTCTTTTGTTTAACATATCTCAAGAACCACTAGTCGGATTTTGTTTAAACAAATTCAGAAAAATCAAGAATTACAAGTACTTTCATCTGTTTATATAACGTTTCGCAATATAGGCAACAGTTTCGCAGTTATAAATAAATGTGTGGGGAAAAAAAATATTTTTTGCCTAAAAATAAATTTTTTTTTTTAATTTATAAAAAATCGAAAACCGTGAAAAAGTTCAAAGTCCTATTATTTTCACGTAAAGTCGCATAACCTATGAACAAAATGATACATAAATCATGAAAATCGATGAACGCGTTTCGCTCTTATTCACAATTAAGTACATGTATGAATTTAAAATTATTTTTATTTTTTACTATAGGTCCACGGGAGGTACCCCTAGGGAGTGGCCGATTTCAATTATTTTTTGTACCGTCAATGCCTTTTATGAGGGTAACTGATATGCAAAGTTTCGTAAAGATATCTTACTTTTTTGAGCTGAAATTAAAATTTGTATATAAATTTTTTTTTTAATTTTTTACTATAGATCCAAGGGAGGTACCCCTAGGGAGTGGCCGATTTCAATTATTTTTTGTACCGTCAATGCCCTTTATGAGGGTAACTGATATGCAAAGTTTCGTAAAGATATCTTACTTTTTTGAGCTGAAATTTAAATTTGTATTTCAATTTTTTTTTTAATTTTTTACTATAGGTCCAAGGGAGGTACCCCTAGGAGTTGATGGATTTCAACCATTTTTTGGAGATTTTCTTAACTAGCTCTTATATAACCTGTGTGCAAAATTTCAAAGCCCTACGACAACTATTTTTTTCAGCTGAATGTATGGAAGCTGCCCCACTGTGTGGCGTCGGCTGTTCACATATGAGAAAAGCAATGCGAGAAATACTGATCGCGAGCAGTATTTTAGCGTTCACGAAAAGAATTTCTCATGGACATTTTTCAGCTGCGTTGTATGGAAGGAAATGCAAGTAGATTTTTGCAGTTGCCTTAGCCAAGCATTTGTGCGTACATATGTATCCACATATTTATGTATTGTTAGGTGTATGCATACAAGTAAATGGTTTCCATATGTACATATATATGTATGTACCCTGTAGGGAAAATCTCTAGTTCCGAACTAGGTCGCTTCTAGTGCACTTTTCGACACTACTAGTGCGAGCTAAATCTCTTTTGCATGTTATCAACTGGCGAATTTAACACGGCGATGTCCTAGGCGGTGTCAATTGTCCCTCTCTGCACTACATTTTCGATAGTTCCGAACTAGTACTAAATTCTACAGTTTACACTAGTTCGTTTATTGGCACAATTTCGATAGTTCTGAACTAGCTACCAGTACCTAAAAATTCTACAGTTTTACATCTGCAGCTTAAGAGCAGCATTTGACACACTTCATGCAAGTGGCGCGATGGCCGACTGGCTAACGTATGTGCCTTTCAATCTGAGCGACGCGGGTTCGAATCCTGTCGGTGTCAAGGTGAATGATAATTTTTTTTAACTAATATTTTTTTATTTATTTATTTAATAAAAATTTACAATAATATTTAAAAAGTAATAAAATCAAAATAAGCATAAGGGATCGGAAAAGCATAATTAGGGGAACATTTCATTTTATACAAGATGCAAATAGAAAACTCTTTATATAAAATGCTTCACTAAACATCTGAGAATTGCAGAAATATACAACGACGGCAATTGAACCAACAAAAAAATTTCATAGAATTTTTGTCACTTCGAAATTGCATACAATCAAAGTGTGTTTTATAATGGGCACTCAATTCTCTCCTTCTGAACTGGTGAGGGTCTAACTACAATTGATCTAGTTCCCCTTTCACACCTTTTCTCTAGTTCGGAAATAAAAATTTTGCTCACTAGTTATTGAGTTCCCTGCAGGGTATATACATATTATATATGTATACGTATTCAATATTATCTCGGATTGCCTGCGATCTTTACTAGAAGGCGGGTAATTGAATACATACATACATATGTGACGAGTTCTTAATAGCCATTTTTATAGCAAATGTAGGTGCTAGCTCCTTTTTTTATACCTATTTAGGGAGGTTTTTGAACGTGGAATGATATACATACCTAAATATGTACATATGTATATGCATAAGTATATATGTATGTGCATATGTGCATACATATATACATATGGATGTATCTATGAAAGTACTTAGGTAGCACTTTTTTGTCCTTGGATTTCATTTTAAATGAGAGGCGGTACAATCCACCCAAACTCTAGTAAATACGTCGTGTAGTTTTGGAGTATGAAAATGCATTCATTTCTTTATTGATTTACTTACTCTATTTATACAAATTTCCTTACGCTAACTTACACTAATATATATATAATAAAGAATGAGTGTTCAACATATGCTGTGTCAGCATATGTGAATCATAAATATTTCATCGGTGCACATTGACAAACTGACGCTGTCGCTCAGTTGGTCATTGTGACCGCTCGGGCAATGCACTTGACAAAATGCAACAAATGTAACTGGAGACGCCATGTGTGGCGGTGTGTATATTTGATGTTAAACTCCCGCTGGGGTTTAACGGAATTTATTTGGGTCAGTTTGTTTTGGCAACATGTGGGGTTTACATGTACACAATAAATTATGCGTACATGACAACAACTGTAAGTGCGGTGTATTTATGTAATGCTACACCTTCCCCCTTAAAAAAAATAGATATATATTTGTATTCAACTATATATCTATTTGAAAGACTTAGTGACCCACTTAACGTTTGTCTGAGTTGACAATAATTTTTAATTGCTTTTCGGCTCATATTGCCATTATTGTATAAAATTTTATTATTACTTTTTTGCTTTGTTACATTTGCTTTTCGTTTGCCTGCATTGCATTTTTATTTGGACATGGACGTTATTATTGTTTTTTTTTCTTTTTACATTTGGTTCGTATTGTGTATTTATACATATTCGGTACATTACATTTGTTTTTTTTTTTTCTTTGGCGTGTGCCTGTTTATTAAAGTGAGTAAACTGGAATGCATATGGGTAAGAATTTCTGAAACGGGCCACCCAAAACATAAAATATTTCCGTTTTGGTCGGCAGTCGCGTTTTTGGAAAGCTCTTTGTGACACCAATAAACACCTGATGTTGTTTTTGGCGAGAAAATTTTTTTTTTGTTATATATAAGCAATTAAATTTGTTTGACCTTTTTTCTTTAAAACGCGATTGCAGACGATCTACCTAACCGATTTTGACAACTAAACCAGCATTTTCTTTGTTTTTAAAAGTTTTTTATTACCATATGTTTAAAAAAAAATAAAAAAAAAATTTAAGTTAAATTCTTATGAAAATCCTTGAAAGATGGTCGCAAAAATTGTGTTCTCCGCCTCCTTTCCATAAAAAAAAATTAGCCGCATGTGCAAAATTTTACTACCTTTAATATTCAGAAGTCAAAAAAAATGGATCGCAATAGGGAAAAAATTAGTAATTTTTTATATGAAACTGAAATATGAAAATCTGTTCATTTAAACGCTTACAACTCTTGAACCGTGGTACGGAATCGCACGACATTAAGTACGCTTATTTACTATAATACCATGAAGCCGTAAGACATAATCTAGCCATCATCGGCAAAGTGGGAGTGGTACCTCCCATACTAACTAATGCTTTCAATTCATGTAAATCTTTCAATATTTTTCATAAAACAGTGGCGATAGATAGATAAGTAAAGTAGATGTGGAATACATACAAAAACACTGCAACTTGTTTATTTTATTGCGAATAAAAATAAATGTTATAGGGTTATCTGTGGTTCGTGTAAAGTGTCATTGATACATTTACATAGTATATATTTAAGTCCAGCTTAGCTGCAAACGTTGACGATGCGTGCTATGTTGTAACATGGGTTGGTTAAGTGATGTCACAATATTCGTTTTCGGAAAATTTAGTTTTGCAACCCTGATCAAGTCAACAATTTGCTAATACGCTCACGCCGAATAGTTAGGGAATGGAACTCGAAAGTTTAATGGGTATCTTTGGTAAGATGAAACAAAACAAGTAAGGAAGCCTAAGTTCGAGTGGAATCGAACATTAAATACTCAGCTGTATGCTTTCATTGTTTGTTTGTGTTTGATGGAAACACGGTTTCTTTTATATAAAGCGAGTGCTGCATAAAGTGGGCGTAGCCACGTCCATTTTCAACATTTTTATCAGTCATCCAACTAAGCATATGAATGTTATTCTTTGTGCAAAATTTCACTCCTTTATGACTCTAGTTACAAAGATGTCACGTTACTAATTCCCAAACGGTGTTCCAGAAATATGTTTGTTAAAAAGTAGGCGTGGTCATGAACCGATTTCAATAAATTTTTGCGTGTCTATTAACACAAGTCATAAAAGTGTACAAACCAAGTTTCGTCATAATATCTCAATTATTTGTCGAGTTATAGGCTAAGAAATCTCGTATATTCCCATGCAAGATCGGGAACTAAAAATATGTGATACCTATGTACATTTATTTTTCTTCGCAATAAAATAAACAAGTTGCAGTGTTTTTGTATGTATTCCACATCTACTTTACTTATCTATCTATCGCCACTGTTTTATGAAAAATATTGAAAGATTTACATGAATTGAAAGCATTAGTTAGTATGGGAGGTACCACTCCCACTTTGCCGATGATGGCTAGATTATGTCTTACGGCTTCATGGTATTATAGTAAATAAGCGTACTTAATGTCGTGCGATTCCGTACCACGGTTCAAGAGTTGTAAGCGTTTAAATGAACAGATTTTCATATTTCAGTTTCATATAAAAAATTACTAATTTTTTCCCTATTGCGATCCATTTTTTTTGACTTCTGAATATTAAAGGTAGTAAAATTTTGCACATGTGGCTAATTTTTTTTTATGGAAAGGAGGCGGAGAACACAATTTTTGCGACCATCTTTCAAGGATTTTCATAAGAATTTAACTTAAAAATTTTTTTTATTTTTTTTTAAACATATGGTAAGAAAATGCTGGTTTAGTTGTCAAAATCGGTTAGGTAGATCGTCTGCAATCGCGTTTTAAAGAAAAAAGGTCAAAAAAATTTAATTGCTTATATATAACAAAAAAAAATTTTGTCGCCAAAAACAACATCAGGTGTTTATTGGTGTCTTGGTGTCACAAAGAGCTTTCCAAAAACGCGACTGCCGACCAAAACGGAAATATTTTATGTTTTGGGTGGCCCGTTTCAGAAATTCTTACCCATATGTATTTACGTTATTACTAAATTATTATTATTGGATAAAGTGCAGTGCCTAATTTTAAATTGGTTTAAGCCTATTCTTATGAATTATGATTTCTTTATTGTTTTTATTCCTATCTCCTATGATATTTGGAATTAAAGTATAATTGTTATTCCTATCAATACTTTTAAGTTCATAATATCCTGTATATCTATTTTCTAACTTATGGGAGGCCTCTTCTCTAACTAAAACTAAATCTCCTATATTAATTTCCTTACTATAGCTATTTTTGTCATAATTGTATTTTTGCTTTTCTTTTGCTTCTTGAATTAATTTTCTTGCTCTTTGCTGTGCTAATTGAAGTTTGTATTTTACTTCTTTGTCATATGCCTCATGGTTGTATACCGGGCTAATTTTATTTTCTTTCAAAAATTCATAATTTGGTGGCTTTTTCCCAAATATAAGTTCGAAAGGACAATAATTATGTGTTGTTGATGGCGTTGTATTGTAACAATATGCGAAATATTTGAGATATTCATCCCAATCGTCTTTGTCACTGGATATATATGCACGCATATATTCGTTGAATGTCCGATGACTGCGTTCCACAGTACCCACAGTCTGGTGATGATACGGTGTAGAAGTTTTATGCTCAATTTTGAGCAATTTACACAGTTCTGTGAACAGGCTATTTTTGTATTCTGTGCCCATGTCTGTTAAAATTGTTTTCATTTGGCCATAAATCAAGATGAAATGCTCGAATATGGCTTTAGCGACAGTTATTGCATGTTTGCTTGGAACTGGAATCGCTACCAAATATTTTGTTAAATCGCATATAATGGTAACTGCATATTCGTTTCCATTTATCGACTTTGGTAATGGGCCGACTGTGTCGATTTGTACAATCTCGAATGCCTTCGGAGGTGTCTCCGTTATTGTCATTGGTTCTTTTATATGTTTATTAATTTTATTTTTCTTACAGTGGATGCAGTTCTTTATGTACTTTCGTATGTCGTTTTTCATATTCAGCCAGCTATATTTCTGCTTGATTTTATCTGTCATGCGATTTATTCCTGGGTGGCCACCACTAATAGGATCGTCATGATATTTTTGCAGAATTTCTTTGATTTTCCCGGGATTTGTCACGCATATAACCTCTGGGATTCCAGGTTCGGCTCCTGGCAGGATCGCCATCTAGTAAATACGTCGTGTAGTTTTGGAGTATGAAAATGCATTCATTTCTTTTTTGATTTACTTTCTCTATTTATACAAATTTCCTTACGCTAACTTACACTAATATATATATAATAAAGAATGAGTGTTCAACATATGCTGTGTCAGCATATGTGAATCATAAATATTTCATCGGTGCACATTGACAAACTGACGCTGTCGCTCAGTTGGTCATTGTGACCGCTCGGGCAATGCACTTGACAAAATGCAACAAATGTAACTGGGGACGCCATGTGTGGCGGTGTGTATATTTGATGTTAAACTCCCGCTGGGGTTTAACGGAATTTATTTGGGTCAGTTTGTTTTGGCAACATGTGCGGTTTACATGTACACAATAAATTATGTGTACATGACAACAACTGTAAGTGCGGTGTATTTATGTAATGCTACATACATACATAAATATTTTTTTATTGTTAGTAAAGCTGAAATACCCCTATATAGGTACTAAGTTTGGTAATGATATGTGAATATATGCATATGTTTATGTACATACATATGTATATTCATAAAGTAATATTTTAACATGTTGTACGTAATTTCTGAGAACCTCAAATATTAAATGCATAAAGTATGTTCAAAGCAATGGATATTTAAATTTCCGGGAATCAAATTCGTTTCCATATGGGAGTATCGTGACAGGTAGTGATTTTATGAAAAATAGTGCTTTTCGGAAAATTATGGAGGGCATACTTTGGATATACTTACTATATATAAACTTTCTTTACTTACTATATCCAAACTTTCATCAAATTTCTTCTTAGGGGCCTGAGGTCAACACGTGGGTTAAATTTCATCACTCCAGCTATAACAGTGACTGAGATACCAAATTTCCGATTTTTTCTATATAGGAAAAGTGGGCGTGTTCATTGTCCGATTTCACCCATTTTCAATACCAACCGTCCCAGTCTCGATACCAACTTGCATTTCAAATTTCATCAAAATATCTCAATATTTGCGCGAGTTAGAGTGTTTACAGACGGACGGACGGACGGATGGGCATGGCTCAATCGATTTCTTTTTTCCCCTGATCATTTTGATATGTATAAGTCTATATCTATATCGATTATTTCATTCTGTTACAATCCACCGTTATGTGATTAAAACTATAATACTCTGTGTACTACACCTTTTTCAGTTTATATTCAGAAAGTCGCAATTGATATTCAGAAAATTTAAATTCATATTCAGAATTTCCATTTCATATTTAGTAAGTTGCAGTTCATATTCAGAAAATTACAATTAATATTCAGAAAATTACAATTAATATTCAGAAAGTTACAGTTCATATTCAGAATTTCCATTTCATATTCAGAAAGTTGCAACTGATATTCAGAAATTTACATTTCATATTCAGAAAGTTACAATTCATATTCAGAAGTTTCATTTCATATTCAGAAAGTTACAATTGATATTCAGAAAATTACAATTGATATTCAGAAAATTAAAATTGATATTCAGAAAATTACAATTGATATTCAGAAAATTGTTTAGGTATTTTTTTATACCTTGCATTCAAGGAAAATCTAACATGTTGGATGCATTGTATAGCTTCACATGGATGCAGGCTTTATGTATGTCGGACTTTTGGAAAAACTGATTGGACCTGGAGGGAGAGGAAGAGGATGAAGAAGACAGCCCCGGGGAGAAAGAGAGTCAGAAATGAAAAACCTTTCCACAAATGAACACGGCAACGAACACTACAATTCTTTATTTTCATACAACTCAAAATATTCACATAGTAACAATATATGTAGAAAGTGTAAAAAAAATTATGTTAAGTATTTAGCGGAGGGTAAGGCTTCAATTAACTTCCAGCCAGGTTAGCACCTGTTCAACCTGGTCTGCTGTGAGCTTTCGAGGCTTTTTACCGCCGACACTTTGTTTTTCCAGTCTTCCACTTACAGCCCAAGTGTAGGCCGTTTTGTAGGCGATGCCCAGCGATTTGGCTAGGGTTGGCCAATCCTCCCCTTTGTTAGCGGCATTGACAATGCGCTCCCTGTCTATCAAGGAGTAAGACTTGTAAGTGCTCCTTTCAATATCTTCGGTGTCTGGAAAAAAAATGAATTGTTAAAAAAGGTTGTGAAAAATCTTGCTCAAGTTGAAATACTTACCATCAATTGAAGCTCTGCATATTGCGCAGAGCTTGGGAATTGCCATGAGCAGCACATATATATGTATACAATATAAAATTTACACTCGTACAGTGAAATTTTCTGAATATCAATTTTAATTTTCTGAATATAAATTTTAATTTTCTGAATATCAATTGTAATTTTCTGAATATCAATTTGAATTGTCTGAATATGAATTTGAATTGTCTGAATATCAATTTTAACTTTCTGAATATGAATTGCAACTATCTGAATATGAATTGTAACTATCTGAATATCAAGTGTAACTTTCTGAATATCATTTGTAATTTTCTGAATATTAACTGCAACTTTCGGAATATCAAATGGAATTTCTGAATATCAATTGTAAATTTCTGAATATAAACTGTAACTTTCTGAATATGAATTATAATTTTCTGAATATGAAATGGAAATTCTGAATATGAATTTCAACTTTCTGAATATGAAATGGAAATTCTGAATATGAATTGTAACTTTCTGAATATCAATTGTAATTTTCTGAATATAAATTGTAACTTTCTGAATATAAACTGAAAAAGGTGTAGTACAGCTGAGTATAAAAAGGAGCTAGCATCCACATTTGCTACAAAAATGGCTATTAAGAACTCGTCACATATGTATATATGTATTTAATTACCCGCCTTCTACTAAAGATCGCAGGCAATCCGAGATAATCCCTGCAAAAATCATTGGATTATATACTCCATTTGTGGTAGGTTGGAGTACTTTCAAAGTGACCACTAATATAGCCCAAACGAGCGATTCATGTATCTGCATCGGTTCGTAGTCAGCCGAACATAACAAAAACCAAATTTTTATCGCGACGACGACGATATGTGTATACATACATAACTACATGCATACATATGTTTACACGTCATTCGTCGTCGTCGCGATAAACATTTGGTTTTTGTTGTTATGTTCGGCTAACTGTTAGGTACTCCATCACTTAATACAATGTAGGTACTCCATGGATTAATTTGATTGTTATGCGGGACTGGAGTATATACTCCATTGCAATGACATGCAATGTTAAATGGACCATATTTTTTGTATGAAATGTGGCAAGTTATGGAGTAATCGGTTGGTCCATAGCGAGCACTCCATGGATTAGCGAATGGAGCACTCGGAATTTTTGCAGGGATATTGAATACGTATACATAAATAATATGTATGTATATACATACATATGTACATCCCTGCAAAAAAATGTGCGATTAATACCGAACGATATTTGTCCCGGATTGATCTCTTTCGAGAACAATCGGTCCACAATTAGTCCCCGATTGTTCCCGTATGGGTATAAATGTAGACTAATAGTAGACCAATTGTTCCCGAACGGGTATAAATGTAGACTAATTGTAGACCAATTGTTCTCTAACGGGTATAAATGTAGATTAATCGCTTTCATCCCGAACGGGTATAAATGTAGATTAATCGCTTTCATCCCGAACGGGTATAAATGTATATTAATCGCTTTCATTCCGAACGGGTACAAATCTAGATTCCTTAAATGTAGAAATTTTACAAATATACGCAATGTATTTAAAAAATTGTAGAGCAACCGGTAAAACGAATTGAACACCCTTTCTTTCAATAACAATGATGAATAATAATTTTAACAAAATTTTGCCTAAAATATTCTATGAAAAAATCCTTTACATTACGCTCATATAATGCATACTCAAAACATACAATTTTTTTATTTATTTATTGAGATTTTTTTTCAAAAGTAAAACATATAATCTTTATTTATATATGCATTAACATTTATAATTTTTTAAAGATTGTTATTAAAAATTGCCTTGGCGAACAACTTGGAAAAATCTACATTTGTACCCGTTCGTGCTGGAAGCGATTGATCTACATTTGTACCCTTTGGGGATAAAAGCGATTGATCTACATTTGTACCCGTTCGGGATGTAAGCGATTGATCTACATTTGTACCCGCTCAGGATGAAAGCGATTGATCTACATTTGTACCCGTTGGGGATGAAAGCGATTAATCTACATTTGTACCCGTTCGGGATGAAAGCGATTAATCTACATTTGTACCCGTTCGGTATGTTAGTGATTAATCTACATTGGTACCCGTTCGGGTATACAAGTTGAACAATTAGTCTCTTCATAGGACATGCTCGAACAAATGCGATCAATTCACTCCATATAAAGGGATGTAAAATTGTATTAATCGCATGCTCCCTTGCGATTGATCCCGGACACGTCCCGGATTAATCGCATTTTTTGCAGGGTATGGAAACCATTCCCTTGTATGCATACACCCAACCATACATAAATATGTGGATACATATCGCACCCTAAATCATAAAGTGGCACAACTCAAAATTCAATAATTTTCAGGAGAGCCAAAAAGTTTTTTTCATTCCAAGCAATCGTATGGCAAAGGGCCAGGTATAATGGTTATTTTTCGGTCGAAAGAGATAGTTATTCAAAAGTTTTTTTGGCAATCGCTAGAGATATGTTCCGTATACCCGTTTATGAAAAAACTCGATTTCGAAAAATTTTGAGTTGTGCCACTTTTTGATTTAGGGTGCGATATGTACGCACAAATGCTTGCTAAGGCAACTGCAAAAATCTGCTTGCATTTCCTTCCATACAACGCAGCTGAAAAATGTCCATGAGAAATTCTTTTCGTGAACGCTAAAATACTGCTCGCGATCAGTATTTCTCGCATTGCTTTTCTCATATGTGAAAAGCCGACGCCGGCTTAGTTCGGTTTTATCACATGTGAGTGAGAAATTTTGGTTTGTTATTTTTCGCTCGCGAGTGAAAAAAATGGAAATTTTTTTTGTTCACTTATCGCGAGTGAGAAGCATAATTTTTTTTTGCATTTCTCACTCGTGATAAATGAACGAAAAAAATAATTTGAAATATTCTCGCTCGTGAAAATTCTCACAAATGAATGAAAATGAGTAATCATAAATGAGGATTTCCGAACCCTGCTCCTAGGTTAAGATCAAGGACCCATAATAATCATTATTCGTTATATTTTCAGTGAAAAAAAAAAATCAAATACTTGCAAACATCGTAGAAAAATATTGAGTTTGTGTATGTGCATGTCTGAAAGAGCACTATCCGAATTCACTATAATCGAAAAATTTTAAGCGATCTCCATAAAAGTCAAAAATAATCATTATTTTTTGAGTTTTATTTTTTTGATCAAAAATAAAACTCATTCCTTGTGTGATATATTTATCGCTCAGAAATAATCATTATTTTTTGAGTTTTATTTTTTTGATCGAGAATAATACTTATTCCTTGGGTGATATATTTATCGCTCTTCTCTTCTTGATTGGTGCTTAACCGTCTAGACGATTCTGGCCGAGTCCAACACCTAGGGAGGCAGCATCGCTGTCCACCTGATTTTCCCAACGCAGTGGAGGTCTCCCTTTTCTTTTGCGTTCAGCGGGTTTCGATAGAAATACTTTCTTGGCCGGAGCACCTTCATCCATTCTCACGACATGACCTGCCCAACGCAGCCGCTGGATCTTTATTCGCTGAACAATGTCGCTGTCTGTGTAAAGCTCATGGTTAAATCTCCGTGGATACTCGCCCACGCCCTCAGAGGTCCATAAATCTTACGAAGAATTTTTCTCTCGAATACTCCAAGCAGTGTTGCCAGATTTTTTTTGTCCCAAATCGTCAATGTAAAAATAAAAATCGTCATCCATTTTTTGCCCCATCTGCGGCAAATGCAATCATGTTTTCATAAGGCACATTTTTCTCGATGAAATACTCTTTTATCTCATTATGTAAACTGATAGCGTCGCAGATTCCAACACGGACCAAAAAAAAGTCTCACTGAAAAATGTATACATACTGTCACTACAAGACTGAGTAATTTCGTATTACTTATATCAGTGGATTCATCAACGCACAATGAAAATTTAGTTGTTCGGAGTATGGCACATAGCGATTCTAGCTGGTACTGCCCAAGAGCGTTCTGAATAATACTTGTTGCTTTTGTTCTTCCACACGATAAAGCTGCCGCCGTTTTAGAATCGTCGAAACTGCTTTTTATACACTTTACAAGATCAGCTACGGCGGAGAATTGTAGATTGGGTTGAGCAATGAATGCACTTATTCTATTCGTGTAGCAGTGCGCTCAGAACCAAGGCAATGTTGCATTTTAATGTAGTAAAAGGATTTATGAAAACCATAATAACAGTGTTGGAAAAGAATTGAAGAAAACCAATCAGATTGCCCTAATTTTTTTTCTAATTATGGAAATTTGTATAAAGTAATTAATTTTTATTACAAATAAATCTATATTTCTCTGTACTTCCCAAAATCGTCATTTTGTGACATGAAATCGTCCCATCGTCATGGAGTCCAAAAATCGTCGAAATGACGATGCCATCGTCATTCTGGCAACGCTGACTCCAAGTGCCATCTCATTTGAGGTTGTCCATGCTTCTGCGCCGTACATGAGGACTGGAACGATGAGCGTCTTGTAGAGTGTGATTTTTGTTTGTCGAGAGAGGACTTTACTTTTCAGTTGCCTACTTATTCCGAAGTAGCGTTTATTTGCAAGCGTGATTCTTCGTTGGATCTCCGTGCTGACATCATTCTTGGTGTTAATGCTGGTTCCCAAATAGACGAAGTCCTTAAAAGCCCGTCTCCACATAACTTGTTTCACCAACAAAACATCTAGCAAAACATCTCGCTAAATAACCCGTCTCCACGTGGCTGATCGTGATTCAGTTTAACATTTCTCTTTCTTGCTCTTCTTAAATGTTTGTATGTTTGCTTATATTTTGCGTTTTTGTTTTGGTCTGTGTGAGATTTCGATACAAAATTAGAGAAGACATCGATATCATCGAGGTTTACAAGATTATTCAGAATGAAACAGTGTTTCAATCTTCACTCGCTCTCAGAAATTTGTATGGGAATTGGCGAGTTTCGGCACTGGTTTCCGTGTCGAAACAAGATTGAGAGAGAAAATGCAGAAAAAAAGAGCGAAACACGTTATGTGGAGACATGGTATAACAGTTTCGAATTTGTAGCTATCAACATTGACGTGGCTGCCAAGGCATGCTGTTTCTTTGTGTGATGACAGGAGGTACTTTGTCTTGTCCTCGTTATCGGCCAAACCCATTTTCTTAGCCTCTTTATCCAGCTTGGAGAAGGCAGAACATACGGCGCGAGTGTTAGTGCCAATAATGTCGATATCATCGGCGTACGCCAGCACTCTTGTGGTATAAAATGCTCTCTGTATGGTTAAGTTCTGCAGCTCGTATTGTTTTTTCCAGCATCAAATTGAAGAAGTCACACGAAAGGGAGTCACCTTGTCTGAAACCTCGTTTGGTCTCGAACGGTTCGGAGAGGTCCTTCCCAATTCTGACGGAGCTGGTGGTGTTAGTCAACGTCATTTGGCATAATAGTATAAGTTTTGCCGGGAAACCAAATTCGGACATTGCAGCATACAGGCAATTCCTATTTGTGCTATCAAAAGCGGCTTTAAAATCGACAAAGAGATGGTGTGTGTCGGTTCCTTTTTCATGGGATTTTTTCCAGTATTTGGCGTATTGTGAAGATCTGGTCGATGGTAGATTTGCCAGGTCTGAAACCACACTGATAAGGTCCAATCAGATTGTTGACGATGGGCTTCAGACTTTCGCACAATACACTTGCTAAGACCTTATTTTCGATATTCAGGAGGCTTATCCCACGATAATTGGCGTGTACTGTGGAGTCTCCTTTTTTGTGGATTGGGCAGAGCACACTTAAGTTCCAATCGTCGGGCATGCGCTCGTCCGACCATATTCTGCATAAGAGTTGATGCATGTTCCTTATCAACTCTTCGCCACCATGTTTGAATAGCTCGGCTGGCAAGCCGTCACACAGTGCTTCGTCCCATAGGCAAAATTAAGATAAAATAAACTGTATAATTTATTCGGGTAATATGTATTTTTGTGAAGCTAATATATCACCTGGAATAAATGTATAAATAGAATTTATAATCTCATGATTTTGTTGCCAATAGAGGTCGCTAAACTCAGTACAATTTTGAGGCAAAACTGTTTTAAGGGAATACGATTTTTAGTGTGTTACAAAAAAAAAATTGCCAAAAATTCATTTTAAATCGTATTTCTCTGAAACTTGCCACATTTGCTTACCATTATATGCCGAAATAGCTGAAATAACTTTTGATAACCGCTGTGGTGCAGTGGGTAGAGTGCTCGCCTGCTATGCCAGAGGTCTCGGGTTCAAATCACGGTCCGAGCAAAACACCAAAACAATTTTTCTAATTTGTAAAAATCCAATTATTGGGTTTTTTAAGAGCAGCGGTCACCTCGCGGCAGTGGGCGGCATACCCTCCGAGAGTATTTCTGCCATGAAAAAGCTCACAAAAAATGCATTCGCCGTTCGGAGCCGGCATAAAACTGTAGGTCCACCCAATTAGTAGGAAAAACAAAAAGGAGCACACCTCGAATTGGGAGAGAAGCTCGGCTATAAAACTCGTCAGAGTTATAATAGCGCCATTGTATTATTATTATTAACTTTTTATAAATGATTTATTTCAGAAAGGTGACTAGTTCCATTGAAACATTTGCGACTTTTTTATTGGAGTTCAAAAAATTACTAAAGTTTGGTGGAGTCAAACAAAAAATTAAAAAAAGAACGCCTATTTTTTTATTAGCGAATTTGGTTAACTTTGAAGTGGTCTAGTAGAATCTGTAAACAAATTGCACTGTTTTTTGCCGGAAATGAAGAAATTGTACAATTTTGTAAAGCAATATTTTCAAAATTTTAGAAAATTCTACAGAACTTTATATATATGGTATGGAAAAAATTTACCAAAATTAATATATGGAACTATTTTTTCTCTCATGCTATAGGAAAGTAGCCAAATTAGGATAAAATATACAGTTTTTATAAATATGTGACAAATACTGACAAAAAACATACATGTAATACTAACTTTTTACAAAGTTTGACAAAATTAAAAAAAAAAAAAGAAAAAACTACTCTGTTTTTAATTTTAATTTTCGATTCTATGTTAGGAGGTCTTGCTACCAAAAAAGAAAAAGGTTCAAAAATTATGCCGGGAATCGCTATTTTAGTACTTTATTTAACACTCCAAAAATTTTACATGGAAAAATTTATAATAAAAAATTTTTTCTATGTTAACTCTAATAATATTGCGCTTTTAAAAGTTACAATTCGATATGTGCCAAAATCATATTGACATTTTGCAACAAAATAGTACATTAAACTATAACAACCAACATATTTTCTGAACAAATTTAAAAGTAATTTTCTTTAGAACCATTTTTTGCAATAACTAACGGGAGTAGTCCATCCTTGATTCTAAAAGGATAATTATATATGTTATAGTTCGTTTTTAATGTATTGTGATTACATGTTAATCTAAAAATTACTTTTTGTAAAAAAGGATATATGGGAGGTAGTCATGTCCTTGTACTTAAAAGGACGAAACTTGTCACCTAGTTTAAAAACATAATTCTATAAACATACAGCAAATTTCATTTCATTCTGTTTGAAATTGAAGTTGAAATCGCAATTTTAAAATTAAGGATATATGGGAGGTAGCTATATCCTTTATCATAAAAGAACGAAACTTATAACCTAGTTTAAAAGCATAATTCTATAAATATATACGAAATTTGATTTCATTCTGTTTGAAATTGAAGTTCAAATCACAACTTTAAAATGAAGGACACATGGGAGTTTCACTATATGGAGACGAAGCACTGTGCGTCAGTGCCCGGCGCTTTATTATTCTTAAGCCGAGATACTGCTATTCGCAATTCGTCAGGTCGTACATCTTCTCCTTCAACAATTTCACTGTTGCCATTATCTAGCAAGGAGGAGAAGTGATCCCTCCACAACTTAAGTATGCTCTGGACATCAGTTACCAGATTGCCGTTATCATTCCGGCAGGAATTTGCCCCGTTCCTGAAACCAAGGCTGCACAACGATATCAACAAACGTTATTATTAACGTTATTTTTTTTTATAATTTTTTTTGTTGGCTACCGAAACAAAATTTTTTCAAAATTTGTTTTTTGATAATCAACAAAACGAATTTTTTTTTCATATTTTTTTTTTGATAATTATCAAAACAGTATTTTTTTGTTCAGCACTTAACGTTAAAATTTTTCAAAGTTGAATTGAAAACAAAATATTTTTTCGGTTATTGATAAAAAATAACGTTAATGTGCAGCCCTGCTTGAAACCTTCAGACATCCCCCAAATTTTTTTATAGAATTTTCGAGCATCGTTCCTACCCGCCAGCATCTGAAGCTCTTCACACTCGCGCCTTTCAGCCTCCCTTTTCTTCTTTCGAAAAAGGCGCCTCTCTTCCTTCCTCGCCGTTCGATAACGCTCCCATACGCTTCGCGTTGCGCCCGCACACAATGTAGCCCTGTAGGCGGCGTTCTTTCTTTCCGAGTCATCTCGACATTCCTTGTCGTACCAGGTGTTTTTGCGGGCTCGCTTGTATCCTATAGATTCCTCAGCGGCGATACGAAGTGAACGAGCGATTTGTTCCCATTCCTCAGATACATCGTTTGGTGAAGGATTGCTCTCAGAGAGCAGGAGTGAGATCCGAGTGGTGTATTCATTGGCTGTCTGCGTCATGTGCAGCCTTTCGACTTCAAACTTTCCTTGCTGTCCTGTTGGCACATTCTTTGCTGCACAGAGGCGGGTGCGTACCTTGGCTGCTACAAGATAGTGGTCGGAGTCGACATTGGGACCACGGATTGTGCGCACATCTAGGATGCTGGAGCTGTGTCTGCCGTCGATCGTGATCAATTTGATTTCGCGTTTTTCGATCAGGAGACAGCCATGTGGCTTGGTGTATTTTTTTGTGCTGGAATCTGGTACTGCTAATGACCATGTTTCGTGACCCGGCGAAGTCGATCAGCCTCGTCCCACTGAATTTTCCGACTGTGCTGCCAAAGATACCTTCCTTACCCACCCTGGCATTAAAATCGCCAAGCACAATCTTAATGTCGTGACGGGGGCAGCGGTTGTAGGCATGCTCTAACTGCTCATAGAAAGTGTCTTTGATCGCATCGTCCTTCTCTTCCCTCAAATCATAGTCCTTGAAACGTTTGCCATGGTCGTCATCAGAAAGGGGTGGTCTCATCCGAGGCTTTATTGTTGTTTTCATTGGATAGGATTTTTACGTGGTGGGTCCCAAGCCCAACGCACAACCCGCCCTACGGGAGTTGTATATTATTACACGTTTATATAGCGAGCCGCTTGCTCCAAGACAGACGCCCGCTCGCAGCCGCACCTTCTGGTGAACACACGCTGCAGTTATTCCCCTCAACAAGCCCTTAAACCGAATATGTCGGAGTGGCCTTGTCGAGTTGTCGCCTTCTCACTTTAGTTCACCACCAACCGGGTGTTCGGTGGCTATCCAGAGGACACTGCGCGGAAGTCGTGAGCTGCTTGCTCCGCATGCAAAAGAAACGCTCTGGCCACCCCCAGGTGGATGGCAGCTTTCCCCACTTACGTGGACTTCTACACACGGAGCGATAAATATATCACTCAAGGAATATGTGTTATTTCTGATCAAAAAAATAAAACTCAAAATATAATGATTATTTCTGAAGGATTAAATATCGCTCAAGGAATAAGTGTTATTTCTGGTCAAAAAAATAAAATAAAACTCAAAAAATAATGATTATTTTTGATGAAATATAAAAAAAACTCAACATATAATGATTAAATGGCGATTTTTATACTCAGCTGTACTAGTACACAGAGTATTATAGTTTTAATCACATAACGGTGGATTGTAACAGAATGAAATAATCGAGATAGATATAGACTTATATATATATAAATGATCAGGGTGAAAAGATAAATCGATTGAGTCATGTCCGTCCGTCTGTCTGTCCGTCTGTAAACACTCTAACTCGCGCAAAAATTGAGATATTTTGATGAAATTTGAAATGCAAGTTGGTATCGAGACTGGGACGGTTGGTATTGAAAATGGACGAAATCGGACCATGACCACGCCCACTTTTCCTATATAGAAAAAATCGGAAATTTGGTATCTCAGTCACTAATATAACTGGAGCGATGAAATTTTACCCACGTGTTGAGCTCAGGCCCCTATGAAGAAATTTGATGAAATTTTGGAAAATGGGCGGTGCCACGCCCACTTATTAAGGGGCAAACATTGAAAGTTTTATGAGTCATAACTCAGAAACCGTTGAAGATATATCGATGAAATTTGGTATGCGTGATATACTTACTTAGACAAATGTTTACACGAAAAATTGCCAAAATCGGTTGACGACCACGCCCACTTTTATATATGGGTATTATAAAGTGGCCTAATAAAAACATTTTAAGCGATTTATAGCAGAAGTCCAACTGCGGACATAAAATGGAAAACGCAAAAATTTTGGGGAAAATGGGCGTGGCACCGCCTCTTTTTAGAAGCAGGAATATACGAGATTTCTGAGCCCATAACTCGACAAATAATTGATATATAATGACGAAACTTGGTTTATACACTTTTATAGCTCGGTGCGTACACTTTTATTACTTGTGGTAATACATGTTCAAAATTTTAGCCCAAATCTGGGCTAACAAGTCAAAACTTAGTTTTAGCTTTGGTCACGTTGGTGAAACCGGGCCTATCTATATATCTAACTAAAATCATGAACTAAATTCATGAACTAATTTTTTTTTTCAATTTCCAAAAATGGACTTACGTCTCTTTCAAGAATAGCGGCTCAAAATATATACATGCTCCTATTTTAATAGCCTTCGTATCTTTCTCTTACGGCAGATCTGTAGCGCGCTGTTCTACGAACAAGCTATACGACTTGTGTTGGTGTCTTTATTTGTGCACCAAAAATGAAGATCCTAGCTACAATATGGATATTGTGACGTCGTTCCATTTATTGCTTTGTTGCATTGATCTTATATATAGAAATGTGCTGGCCGAAAATCGGTTGGATTTGATAAATACAGGATTCACTGGAATTCCAGAAAAATTTGGTACCGCAAGTTTTCATCAACAAGAACTACATAACCATTGTATTATCGGAGATCTGTGCACTCTAACTGGGGCCCTACCTAGTGATGCGAGGGATATTAAAGAAAAATGTTGTAAAACTATATTCAAAAAATTTTTCGAAACAAAGGTAAGTTTTTATACCAATTTTTGTATTTGGCTTTGTTCAGAAACTCAGTTTGAAGCACAACCTGCTTTTGTAGTACACGCAGAGCTTGATAAGGGATGACCGAAGTTCGATCCACAATACATTACAAGCAGAGTGTTCATAAACGTAAATTTTGCATGAAGCGTCGCTCATCATAATCATCCAAAAATAATTACTGCCGTTGCTGCGTTTCATGCTGCGTTTCTGAACATACCCTTTATAATCATTATGGGAACAACTTCTAAGCATATGCATAAGATGTACCACTGCCATGTTAAATGTTTCTAAAGCTCTATGTTCTACTAAGATCGAGTTATATATGGCACCTTCGACTATGGCATGGTCGATTTTGGATATAAGAAAAAAATTAATTGCAAAATTGCAATAAACGTAAACAACAAATTTTACTCAACACATACAAAAACCTCGGTATTATGAAAGAGCATGTTTGTCAGACCAACCTTGCCGAACAGATTACTACACCTTTGCCAGTTTAAGTTCAGAAATTTACAATTGAAGTTCAGAATTTCCAGTTTAATTTCAGAAAGTTACAATTGAAGTTCAGAAAATTGCGATTAAAGTTCATAATAGACATAGCCACTGTGGTGCATTCGCCGTTCGGAGCCGGCATAAAACTGTAGGTCCACCCAATTAGTAGGAAAAACAAAAGGAGCACACTCCGAATTGGGAGAGAAGCTCGGCCATAAAACTCATCGGATTTATAATAGCGCCATTGTATTATATTATTATATACAAGAAGAAAAAATTCTGGATAAGTTAACACAATGCCCAGTGTCACCTATAGGTGGCCCCATTAAATAAAGGGGAGGTTAGTTATTAAATTTTTACACATTTGTGTGGTGTATACTATGTATAATTTTTCGATCCAATAAGAAAAATTGTTAATTTTTCCTCAAACTTAGCTATGGGAATTGAAGAGTTAATATTTTCGGTATTTATGGTAAAATCTCTAAGTTTAATACACCAATGTCTTTGGCTTGAGAGGGAGGTCTCGACTATATAATCATAGAATTAAGGCAAAGCACTTTGCACGTAGGTACACATACGATAATGAAGGGACCGAAGGTAACAAGACTAACATACCTGACCCCGCACGTAGACACACACGTAGCACATGACCAATTAACGAGGACAAAATAAAGGACATTAATGACTATAAATACTAACGAGCCAACGAGATTAACTCAGAAGGAAACCAGACACTGAAGATGGCACATAGCCGGAACCGGTTTATAACCAAATCAAACTTGATAAGGGATGACGGAAATGCGTTCCACAATACATTGCAAATTAATAAGTTTTAAACGAGAAGTGTAAGGAGAAGGAAAGTTACGAAAAGCAAAGAGAAGGAACTGCTTTTGGACAGATTCTATTTTATCTGAAAAACACTGGTAGTGGGGATTCTAAATAATAGATGCGTACCATGGTGAAATAAAAATAGGTGATATCACGGCCAATGACAGCAGTTTAACGTCTCACTCTTATTCCGGTCATGCATTTGAAGGGAGTAGAAAAGGGGGACAAATTTAGGAGTAGTTTCGTACTCTGGAATAAGCGGAAAAATCCAATTAGCTCATACAGCGATGGTAGATGTGATAGCTATTTCGAAGAAAAACCACTTTCTTCATCATCAGACATCTTCTCGGGAGCACACCAGGCTTTGAACCTACGCTCCAACCATCAGTAGTCGAATATTAGCGAAACGCTAAGCACTGCGGCTACCGATGATCCTGCTGAGCTGTTGGATTTTTCACTTATATATGCCATTACTCTATTCAGTCTAACCTCACTTAGTGTACGATTTTCGTACATCTGCTATGCAAGTGTTGAATACTGGTTGGCAGCTGACGGACAGCGGGCGCTGTGTACATTAGTTGTATGTACAACAGCACAATTTTATAATTTAACATTATTAGGTATGTTAGTGTCTAGCACGAAATTATTATTTTTAATTTTAATTTTTATACTTTGGAATAAGCGGAAAAATCCAATTAGCTCATACAGCGATGGTAGATGTGATAGCTATTTCGAAGAAAAACCACTTTCTTCATCATCAGACATCTTCTCGGGAGCACACCAGGCTTTGAACCTACGCTCCAACCATCAGTAGTCGAGTATTAGCGAAACGCTAAGCACTGCGGCTACCGATGGTCCTGCTGAGCTGTTGGATTTTTCACTTATATATGCCATTACTCTATTCAATCTAACCTCACTTAGTGTACGATTTTCGTACATCTGCTATGCAAGTGTTGAATACTGGTTGGCAGCTGACGGACAGCGGGCGCTGTGTACAGTAGCTGTATGTACAACAGCACAATTTTATAATTTAACATTATTAGGTATGTTATTGTCTAGCACGAAATTATTATTTTTAATTTTAATTTTTATACTTTGGAATAGGCGGAAAATCCAATTAGCTCATACAGCGATGGAAGATGTGATAGCTTTTTCGAAGAAAAACCACTTTCTTCATCATCAGCATCTTCTCGGGAGCACACAGGCTTTAAACCTACGCTCCAACCATCAGTAGTCGAATATTAGCGAAACGCTAAGCACTGCGGCTACCGATGGTCCTGCTGAGCTGTTGGATTTTTCACTTATATATGCCATTACTCTATTCAATCTAACCTCACTTAGTGTACGATTTTCGTACATCTGCTATGCAAGTGTTGAATACTGGTTGGCAGCTGACGGACAGCGGGCGCTGTGTACAGTAGTTGTATGTACAACAGCACAATTTTATAATTTAACATTATTAGGTATCTTAGTGTCTAGCACGAAATTATTATTTTTAATTTTAATTTTTATACTTTGGAATAAGCGGAAAAATCCAATTAGCTCATACAGCGATGGTAGATGTGATAGCTATTTCGAAGAAAAACCACTTTCTTCATCATAAGACATCTTCTCGGGAGCACACCAGGCTTTGAACCTACGCTCCAACCATCAGTAGTCGAATATTAGCGAAACGCTAAGCACTGCGGCTACCGATGGTCCTGCTGAGCTGTTGGATTTTTCACTTATATATGCCATTACTCTATTCAATCTAACCTCACTTAGTGTACGATTTTCGTACATCTGCTATGCAAGTGTTGAATACTGGTTGGCAGCTGACGGGCAGTGGGCGCTGTGTACAGAAGTTGTATGTACAACAGCACAATTTTATAATTTAACATTATTAGGTATGTTAGTGTCTAGCACGAAATTATTATTTTTAATTTTAATTTTTATCCAACAGCTCAGCAGGACCATCGGTAGGCGCAGTGCTTAGCGTTTCGCTAATATTCGACTACTGATGGTTGGAGCGTAGGTTCAAAGCCTGGTGTGCTCCCGAGAAGATGTCTGATGATGAAGAAAGTGGTTTTTCTTCGAAATAGCTATCACATCTACCATCGCTGTATGAGCTAATTGAATTTTTCCGCTTATTCCAAAGTATAAAAATTAAAATTAAAAATAATAATTTCGTGCTAGACACTAACATACCTAATAATGTTAAATTATAAAATTGTGCTGTTGTACATACAACTACTGTACACAGCGCCCGCTGTCCGTCAGCTGCCAACCAGTATTCAACACTTGCATAGCAGATGTACGAAAATCGTACACTAAGTGAGGTTAGATTGAATAGAGTAATGGCATATATAAGTGAAAAATCCAACAGCTCAGCAGGACCATCGGTAGCCGCAGTGCTTAGCGTTTCGCTAATATTCGACTACTGATGGTTGGAGCGTAGGTTCAAAGCCTGGTGTGCTCCCGAGAAGATGTCTGATGATGAAGAAAGTGGTTTTTCCTCGAAATAGCTATCACATCTACCATCGCTGTATGAGCTAATTGGATTTATCCGCTTATTCTAAAGTATAAAAATTAAAATTAAAAATAATAATTTCGTGCTAGACACTAACATACCTAAGTAGTTTAGTACTTTTTTACTACTTTGGTGTGTTTTTATATGACTAAAATTGTGAAAGGGGAATATTTTTAAAATGCTTATTACTTAAGCCATGATGCAACTTGAAAGGTGGTATCGGCAGACCAGCTGATATGTAATTTTTTTCGCCGCAATGATACATAGTTGTCAAATATAGCTGTTCAGAGCTTTTTCTTGTTGGCTGGGTAAATGCATGTCTAACCAATGTTTTTGTTTAGATTTATATGTTTATTTACATTTACCGTTTGAGTTTGAATTTTCATTGTGTGTACATACACATATTTTTTGCTTTAAGAAATAAAATTGATACATAAAATTAAAAAGAAAATACCGCCAGTATTTGCAAATTGTAAATTCTTATCGAATTTTAGCAATGAAGGCTGGCACTGTAATTGGCATGTATTATGTCGTACCAAACGTACTATATAACGCATAGCATTACCTACATATGTGCATACATGTATATGAAAATGCGCGTTGCTTTTTTTTTTTTATTAGTCCAACTTTTTCAAATGTATTACAAATTGTAGTATAGTCTACTAGTAGTACATCCGCCTACTTGCGCCGCCACCATCAACATGGGACCGACGCATCCGAAAACAAGCAGAGCCATCTTGTCCGCGTGGCAAAATATAAGATGCTTTCTTGTTGTTGTTGGTGTTGGTAGTGCTGTTGTTGCCTTAATGCTGCGAACGATACGCTGCCACCAACAATTGACGACCAAGTTTGATGTAGTTGATAATGTTGTTGCTGTTGCTGATGTTGCAGCGTAGTTGCTAATGGAAGCGGTAACGGCAACAGCGCCGATATTATAAGCGGTTGATATTTTTTTGCTGCTGCATGAGATAGGGTGACTGTTGTTGTTGTTGCAGTCGATTATAATAATTATTGTATGGACTTAATGGTGAACCAGAATTTCTGAGGCCAAAATCGTCCACTAGTAACACCGCTATCGAGACCACCACCACCACTGTCATCACCTCCGACTCCGCCGCCATTCATGCCAAGCTGATTTCCATTTGGTGGCATTGGCATTGCTGCTATTTTGTTGCCTTTGTTAGAATTGTTTACGCTGGCAGGTGTACTCATAGAAACTGCGGTTGTTGGAAGTGGACGGTGCATTCGTAGAATTTGATATTCTGCATAAACGAAAAAAAGCTGTAATAAGAAAAATAAAGGAGCCAAATTTCACCGAACTCACCCCACACCATCTTCGGGATTTTTCGCCGAACCCATATACGCAAACGTGCTTCTCCGTATTTTTTTAACGCTGTTGCAACGTTTTGATCGGTTGACGTGGCTTAATAACATTCCTGCGCGGCTCCATTGATTGCGTTTGTCGACGCAATTTCTGTGATGACGCATACGTTGTCGATGGATATTCGTCGCCTTGCTTGTTCAGCAACACCATTACCGGTTGCAAAGATGTAGCCAAGATTTCTCCCTTGCAGTTCCACCTGCTTTCACAGACATGTTACCATCATTGCGAGCTGCACCAACTCCACCACCAACAATGCCACCACCCGGACTTGTAGCGTTTGTTGTTGCATACGCCTTAACCAATATTGTGTAATCGATTGGTTAATAATTGTAAATTAGATTTCGCCACGGTATTTCAAAATGTAACTGAATAAAAGAATTGGGATTAGAGGAAAAGAAGTCTCGTCATTGCGATCTTTAGCTTACCTGTAAAACGCGATGGTAAGAATGGTGAGACGAAGGCGCCAAAAAACAATCAACGGGGATGTTAATTAATTCTTGTTTCTTCGCGGAATTTCCAAATGTTATAAAATTTTTTCACATTTACATATGTATTATTGAAAATATATGTATATCAAAATTTCAAAACAAAACAAAAATATAAAAACAGTAATGCCTACTCAATAAAATACTAAAATGGGAGTCAATATATAATTTTCGTATGGGATTTCGGTACGATTTGCAAAGAAAAAAGCCAAGAGGGGAACATTTTTTTATAAGAGTGCGAGTGTTGTCAAAATGCACCGCCATTTTGTTTTATTACAAACACCTTTTCTCTTATTTCACCATGGATGCGTACCTATTCCAATATAGGTTTAAATAAGCATATAAATAGAGCTTTTGTGACGTAAGGATTGTTGAACTCCCTTTCACAGTGGAGTTTATATGGAGATTGAAGGTGAGTTTGGAATCCATTGCGATAAAATTAGTTATCTGTTCTAGATTATGCTGTGCTAAGAAGCTGGTTGTACTGTTCTTCGAGTAAATCACATAACTTTAAATTTTTTTTAAGTTAAGCGGCATCTAATTTGCTTTACACCAATGAACAAGGTTGTTAAGATCTATCTTCTATAGAGGAAAATTATTTAAATAGTTTTACATCATTACCATATAATAAGATCTTAGAATATTTTATTACAGACGAAATATCATCAATGAATAACAGGAACAGAATTGACCCAAGGTGACTTCCTTAGGGAACACCCGAAGGAACGAAAATGACATCGGAAGTTCAATTTTTAAAAATAACTTTTTGAGTTCTACCATGTATGTATGAAGATATCCATCGAATAAAACTGGGTTGAAGACCTATTAGGCCCAGTTTACGGATGAGCAATGAATGACATATGGTCAATTCCACCTAAAACGGCCCTATCCAGCAAAATTAGAAATCACTTATTTTTAATTAAATTAAATTTGTTAATATGCACAAGAGGATGATTCTTATGGCTGAATAAAAAAAATTGGATTCACGTAAATTTTTATAAGTTCGGCAACACTTTGAACTTTGTCTATACTGAATATTCAGTTCACATTCTCTGCAAGGTGTCTCTTTATTTAACATTTTTATACTCTTCCATTCTCAATATTAATAAAAACCGTTACCTCTGAAGAGACTAGGTCATTGTTTTACATTTCTGTGAAGTTTCGATATTATACGTTTTATAGTAACAATTTTATGGCGTGTTTAATATACTTAAATTTTCGGTCACACCCGTCACAGAAAAAATTGAAAAAGCTTAATTATATTGGTACTTTACATTTTAACCACCTGACACTCTCCAATAATAACAAAGTAGTCGCGATAAATACTTAGTGAAATTTTCTTAAAATTTATCGCAGTAATTTAGTATTCAGTTCTAAAAAATATTTGGTCACACCCGTCACACCAACGCGAAGTATACATATATTTTTTAATAGATTCGAAAAACAGAAAGCGCGAACAGAGGAAGAAGCTTAAAGAAAACAAAGAAAAATATGAATTGCATCTAGCTAAGGAGAGAATAAGAGATAAAAGAAGGAGGGATGCTAAAAAAAATGATAACAGATAAAACTGCGCATCTCAGTTTAAAAATCGATACAATATTTTTAACATTTGCCAGGCCCCTAAGGATTTTGGATTAGAAATGACTTGGAATTTTTTCGCTACAGGCCATGGTAAAGGCGCTGTAGATGGAATAGCTGCAGCTGCAAAAAGAACCTTAAGTACGGGCATTAAGGCTAGAGAATATTTTATGAAAACACCCGTTGACTGTTTCCAATATCTAGTTGAAACAAAGAAACTTAATAAGATCGACGTTTTTTACGCATCAAAAGACGATGTTGAGCGCGACAGTAATTTCTTGAACGCAAGGTGGGAAAACGTAAAATTAATAAAGAATATTCAAAAAATGCACAACTTTAAAAGAGCAGATGCGGTCTCTGTGTATGCTTGCGATTCATATTTATCTGAATTTAAACAAATTTTCCTAAAACATACACCTTTGGAATAATGTGAGTTTTATGATAGCGAGCAAACAATGTTATGTTACTTTTTTTCATATTACGAGTTATAAATGAAGTCAATAAAAACTTTTAGTTCATCAAAAATTTTGAATTTTGGTACTGGGTCACACCCGTCACATAGAGAGGTCACACCCGTCCAATTTTTTAAACAGGGTTTTCGCAAGAAAAACGTGAATTTCAAAATAGTAAGTATGCTATACAATCAAAAAGACTTTGAACAACGTGCTGGACTAAATTTTTTATATGCGTTCTGTGAAAAGTTTTACAAAATTTATATGCAAAGTGGGATTTTTTGAAAGCTCAAATATATAAGGTCACACCCGTCCCAGCTTTCTAATGGCCACTCTGGTCGGAAATGGTGTCCTTCAAGTATATATCTGCTATCCACCGTTTTTAACTTTCCCATTGCTGGGAATAACGGCCTTTTTTTGAAATGCAAGCTTTCCATTTCAAAATTATAGCGAAAATTATGAGTATCATGGTCACACCCGTCACAATGGAATTGACCATATGAAAAACCGCAAGCGTAATGCGGTTTTGAAAGGTATGCGAGTGGAGTTGACTTACCTGGATGTTGGTAATATAACTCCACTGATGGATGATTGGATGAGGAAAAGGATGGCAATGCCGGTGGAGATTTGCCACCGGGAAGGCTTAGATGAAAAACGGGGATGATTTTTCGCGTTTTATGTTTGATTCCATCGCGATTTATTGGGGAAACAATTGTAAATTACCGGAAGCGATTACAGTTGACGAATTTCCCGTTTACGTGCAAATAGAATAAACGAAAGAACGAACGGCTGATAAAAACCTAAACTTTAGGCAAAAGGGATTTGCCTTTTTATATGGGAATTTATTACCGCTATACAGGAAATATGGCGGTCGGATTTCCAACTATGACAGAGATGCCAATAGCTGGAAATAGAAGAAGGTGGATGGACCGATCCTCCGAGTGACAGTCGATAACCAACCAATGTGTGCGCGCAAGGCAATTGAAACAATATGCGAACGTAATAACGATATTTCGGCGCTAGTCCACGCTCATGTCGAAGAAGCGCTTGCAAAAGCGCAATGCATGATAACGCCGACACACCTTACATTTGTGAATACGTGGATCGCGTGCACAGAGCCAAAAGGCCACCTAAAATGCCCTATAAATTAGAACAGAGTTTAGCGGATTTCTCTACGCTTTCTCTCCAATAAGATGCCCGTCTTAATATGACTGGATGTCTCATTTTAATAAAACTAAGTAGATAATCAGTAAAACTAATATGAACAACTTTTCAATATAATTAAGAAGATGACCCGTGGATTTAAGATGAAAACCTCTTATATAAAATTAAGAAGATGATCCCTAGAACAAATATGGAAACCTTTTCATATAAATTTAGCAGATAACCTGTAAAATTAAGACGAAACCCTGTTTAATATTATTAAGAAGAGAATCTTGATTTTCATTAGAAACTCTTAATTGTAATAAGCCGATGATCTTATCAATTTGAAATGTTTACCACCTGAATTCAAATACATTACTTTCTGAAAATAAATAGCACACTTTTTTTAAACTGTTGTTTATTTAATCATACAAGTTTTACTTATAATTATAATACGATCAAGTACTTACATATATATTAAGTATAAGAATATACTTAACATATTTGCCTATAACTTTTATAATACATATTATACTTTGACACAAATTGATGGTGAGGGCGGAATAATTCACGTACAGAACGAAAGACCACTATTCTTATAGTAAGACCTCCAAACCGTTTAGCTCACTGAGGTAAAATTTTTTTATAGCTATTTTAATTTTGCGAAATTTTGTCTGAGGGATTTTTAAATAAATAAAAAAAGAGTTAAATATAAATTTTAATATAAGACGGTGATCGGCGCTGTTTCCATTTCGGGTCAGCCGGCTAGAGAACTGTGCATTTGTTTTATCTGCCTTTGCACGCATACATACTTATGTATGTATGTTAAGACGTTAATGGAAAATTTTGGATTAGGTACGTAATAAGAGCTCCTTATTGATTTGTTTTATAAAAATATTCTCATAAAAACAAGCAGATTTCTTCTAACAATTAAATTTTTTTGACAAAATGACATACAAGATTAATAAACAAGAAGTTATCTCCTCGTTTTCAGACGATATCCTTTTCAATAAATTTAAGAAGAAATTCAAGCTAAAATCTAGAAGATTTTCCAGCAAAAATTTCTTCAATTTTGTCCCCTCTCACTCTCCTCGGCCATATAGCATTTTTAGATGGCAGTCTCTTTGATTATAGGTGAAATTTTTGGCTCTGTGTGGCGAGGCCCAGGGTTGCGCGATGGAGTTACATCACGATGACGTGGTTGCAGATCGCGCGACTGACGCGATGCGTGGCCTTGGGTTACGCGACGGTGGGGTTACGCCACGATGGCGATGCTCTGCAACTACGCGTGGGCATGAGGGGCTGCGTTGGCGAGGCTATAGACTCGGTGGGTCGGGAGTGGGCGATGACCGAGAAGTGCTGCGGTGTGGACGCTCTGGTTTAGGTTCGCGCGACTGACGAGAGGTGGCAGGATGATGAGGCTCGATATCAGGCGTCGAGCATGAGAAAGATTCGGATTGGTAAGAAAGATTCAGATTGGTATGTAATTGATAAAACTTATGGCTACGATTACGAAGATGTCATCAAACGATATTTAGTCATAATGGTGGATTGGTTATATCATTCTGCATAGGTAGAGGGCATAGTTTAACGATGGGTCGAGTACATATGCCAGTTTGCGTTCGTATGTCTCCCACTCGTAAAAGATTGTCCGAACCACCTATTGTGGAGAGAGATCTGATCCAGTTGGGGTTCAGGGGGTGCTAGCAGTGGTGCTCCGCGCAAGAAATGACCGGGGGTTATAGCTAACAGCTCATCGGGATAATCTGACATAGGTGAAAGCGGTCGAGAGTTCAATACCGCCTCAATACGCACTAGTATGGTCCCCAGTTCTTCGAAAGTGAACTGAAGACTTCCAGCAATGCGTTTGAAATGCAGCTTAAAACTATTGACGGCCGCTTCCGAGAGGCCGCCCATATGAGGCCCGTTGGGCGGAATGAACCGCCAGTCAAAACCATGTACGGAATATTTGGTGCGTACCTCCTCTGAGGCTTCTTTGAGCAATTGGTTAAAATTACGTTGATATGCACGGCTAGCACCTACGAAATTTTTCCCATTGTCGGAGAAGACGCATTGCGGGAGCGCGAGTCTGCCGACAAATCTGCAAATGTTTCCTTTGTTGAAAAACATATGAAGACGCAAACATAACCCTTGAACATGAGTGCGCGTCGAAGATGAGATGACTTGATATCGAAAGGACCGGCAAAGTCTATTCCGGTATACGTGAAGGGCAATGAGAAACTCGATCTTTCGGTAGGAAGTGCTGATATGATCTGCGAACGAGAGTTCTGTTTATAAATATTACACGTCTTGCAGCTTCGTATACAATTTTTGACTTTAGATTTGAGTCTCGGGATGAAATATTCTTGCCTTACGGTGCGTATCATGAGTTGATGTTCCGCATGCATCAATAGATTATGCAGAAATTGCAAGAGAAACGATCTAAAATATCAGACTCTTTTTCGGTGAGATGTAGAGCTTCCACTTTGCGTTCTTCGAGCGATGGTACGTTTTGTCGAAGTGAAATTGGCCATTGATTTGGTGTCTTCAAAAGCCATTTGGGTCTATGCCACCAAAGCGATTGGTGCAGCAAGTCCTGAGGCCGACAACTTCTTGTTCCCAAGTCAGCGGGATTGTGACTGGTTGAAACGTGTTGCCTAAGACGCACTATGAAAAAGCTCTATTTAGCATTCCTGCTCAACACCTTTAATTATACTCAGCTGTACTAGTACACAGAGTATTATAATTTTGATTTCATAACGGTGGATTGTAACATAATGAAATAATCGAGATAGATATGGACTTATGTATATCAAAATGATCAGGGTGAAAAGAGAAATCGATTGAGCCATGTCCGTCCGTCCGTCCGTCCGTCCGTCCGTACGCACGATAACTCGCGTAAAAATTGAGATATTTTGATGAAATTTGAAATGCAAGTTGGTATCGAGACTGGGACGGTTGGTATTGAAAATGGGCGAAATCGGACCATGACCACGCCCACTTCCCCTATATAGTAAAAATCGGAAATTTTGTATCTCAGCCACTAATATAGCTAGAGTGCTAAAATCTTACCCACGTATTGAGCTCAGGCCCTTATGAAGAAATTTGATGAAGTTTTGGAAAATGGGCGGTGCCACGCCCACTTATTAAGGGTCAAACATTGAAAGTTTTATATGTCATAACTCAGAAACCGTTGAAGATATATCGATGAAATTTGGTACGCGTAATTTGCTTACTTAGACAAATGTTTTGGCGAAAAATTATAAAAATCGGTTGACGGCCACGCCCACTTTTATATATGGGAACTATAAAGGGGCCTAATAAAAACATTTTAAGCGATATCTCTGTCAAATATAAAGATCTATCACTGAAATTTTGTGGCACGAGTCCACCTACGGACGTAAAACAAAACATATAAAAATTTTGGAAAATGGGCGGTGCCACGCCCACTTATTAAGGGGCAAATATTGAAAGTTTTATAAGCCATAACTCAGAAACCGTTAAAGATATGTCGATGAAATTTGGTACGCGTGATATATTTACTTAGCCAAATGTGTGGACGAAAAATTACCAAAATCGGTTGACGACCACGCCCACTTTTATATATGGGTATTATAAAGTGACCTAATAAAATCATTTTTAGCGATATCTCTGTGAAATATAAAGATAATTCATTGAAATTTTGTGACATGAGTTCTACAATAGACTGGAAACACAAAAAAAAAAAATTTTATAAAATGGGCGTGGCACCGCCTCTTTTTATACAAAGAAATCTATGAGCCTATTACTCGACAAATAACTGAGATATTATGACGAAACTTAGTTTATACACTTTTATAACTTGTGTTAATAGACACGCAAAAATTTATTGAAATCGGTTTATGACCACGCCTACTTTTTAACAAAGATATTTCTGGAACACCCTTTTGGAATTTGTAACGTGAAGTCTTTGTAACTAAAAGTCATAGAGGGATGCAATTTTGCACTAACAATAATATTTATATGCTTATTTGGATGATTGATACAAATTTTGAAAATGGGCGTGGCTGCGCCCTGTTTATGCAGCACTCGTTTCATATAAAATACACCCTATATCGAACAAACGCAAACAAACAATGAAAGCATACAGCTGAGTATCTAATGTTCGATTCCACTCGAACTTAGGCTTCCTTACTTGTTTTATATCAGTATTGCTTATTATTATTGCTCCCGGGGTCAGTCGGGCTCACGTATTGCCCCACATCTGGAGACTCGACCTAAAAACCGTAATGAGTTAATTTATATGTAAAATCCCTGCTCAACACTCCCGTTTGAACCGCATCTGGGGACTTGACCAGGAATCATAATGGGTACGGCTCGATATAAAAGTTCTGATCAACACCTTTCATTTTTTTTTTTTAGCATCCAATATATTTTGCCAACTGTATAAGTAAAGTACATCTAACAATTTTGTGGTTCGTTAAAAGCAGAGACCAACTTTAACAGTTAACACTGATTTTCATTCCATTTCAGTCTGACGGAAACACAAAAATGGTGAGCGCAAAGTGTTTCCCACTGACTGAAACAGAAAACTCTTTCACTCAAAGTGTTTCTCACCGTGGGCAACCTCTCTCAACGATCTTGTTTCTGTTGCCATTTAAGAGTTATTTTTCAACACTCAAAAATATCCCTCAGAAAGTGACGGTTTCAATGAGACTTTTATTTTTTTCCGTCCTTTGATAACAGTTAAAAACAGAGGGATAAAGAAAAGTGTTGCTGAAAAATATGTTTGCATATGTAGATATGCATGTACGTTCGTGCGCATACGCATGTGTACAAATGGAAGAAAATTTGTATTCGTAGTATGACTGTATTTAAAATAACCAATTTTGTAACTTAGCAGGTATGGACAGAAATTTTATTTTGAATTATTTAGTTAATACATAATATATGTATTAAAATATACTTTGATGTTAGATTCGTTACTTACATATTTATGTACATACATATTAATATAGGTATTTAATTATAAAGGCATGTATCTGAATTTTTTTACATACTCTGCAGGAAGTTAATAACTAACTAGAGAACAGAATTTCTGGTTCAGAACTGGCGAAAATGTGTCAAAGAGGCACCAGTTCATTTGCCGTCGGCTTTGCATATTTCTGCAATTCTTATAAATGCATACATATGTACATATGTATGTACTTACATACATATTAACATATCATAGTTAATCTTAGTAGTACGCAGGTACATACCTATGTCCATAACTATTTTATATTATTATCTTTAATACTTACAGTTCGGCTTTATTAAAAATAACGAATTTATTATTTTGGTATTAAGAATGTACAGCCTCTCACTTAAAATTAAATAAAAGGCGACTACCTAATCTATAAAAAGAAGTCGTTACATGTGTACATATGTATATGCAAAAAAATGTTAAACAAAAGATTCAATAATGTATAATAAACATGGAAAATTGCAATACCTGCTTTCCATTTCACCAGATCGCAGGCATACCGGCGTACCATTTAGTATAATTACAAACATACATACATATGCATTTCAAATGTTCATCCTCAACGGAGTGGCACATGTACGTGCGCACGACACATACATGCACAAAAGACTTTTATTTTTTCTCTGCCCGAAATATCCGTCCTTTCGCGACAGAAATTTTTCGCTGCTCAATGATAACAGTGGCCGCTGTGGTGCAGTGGGTAGAGTGCTCGCCTGCTATGCCAGAGGTCTCGGGTTCAAACCCCAGTCCGAGCAAACACAAAAAAAAAAAATTTTTCTAATTAGTAAAAATCCAATTATTGGGTTTTTTAAGAGCAGCGGTCACCTCTCGGCAGTGGGCGGCATACCCTCCGAGAGTATTTCTGCCATGAAAAAGCTTCTCACAAAAAATGCATTCGCCGTTCGGAGCCGGCATAAAACTGTAGGTCCACCCAATTAGTAGGAAAAACAAAAGGAGCACACCTCGAATTGGGAGAGAAGCTCGGCCATAAAACTCGTCAGAGTTATAATAGCGCCATTGTATTATTATTAATGATAACCGTCACTGTCCAACAGTGACGGAAAAAAATTGAAAATAAAAGTTTCCCACTGACGGAAACAGGTAGTCTGTAAACAATATGTGTTATCGGCGTTGCTCAACTGTTATGCTTTTGTGTTTACATGAAACTGTTATTTTAGGACACTTAGAAAAAACTTAACAGTTATGTTGGTCTCTGGTTAAAAGTAATTAGTAATTAATAATAACTTAATAAAAATGGTGGGCATGTATGGATTGCTCTCAGTAGCGCATCCATTTATTGCAGTGCATCAATAAAAATCAGTAAATGATTTTTTTTTGAGGCGTACGAAATTAGTTGGTCTTGCCGTTAGGGCTAGAACGAGTGGGTTGGGGTGAGCTAATCTCATTTGGTATGATGCAGCATACTTTCATTTGATGCCTATATTAGTGAGAAATATCCCGGTGTCATCCTGGTCTACGTTCTGACATATACCTGGGTACCCGACCTAAGAATCACAATGAGTTCATCTCTGTGTAAAATCCCTGCTTAACACCCTTCATTTGATACCAATATCGCGTAGAGATATTCGGGTGTCATTCGGGTCCACGTTTTGTCCCATAACTGCGGGCATGACCCAGGAATCATAATGAGCAAGCATGGGCACCACCACAAGCGAACAAGCAGAGAGCGTGAGCATGTAGTAGTGTGCTTAAAATTGCATAGTGAGGCAAAATTCAAAAATTTTTCGTAACTTCGTGTGTTGATGAAAATTTAATTATATCAGATTTTATAGCATGAAAATAGAGGTTATATTAAAAATAGGTATGTTTGTAGATACAAATTTAATAAAAAATAAATGTTGATTTATTTCGATTCACATTCCAATTAATTGCAATTTCAATATAAAAGCATAAAAAATTAACCCATTTTTAATTTTAAAGAGTTGTATTCATAAAAAATAATATATGGCATAAAAAATAATACTTCATTTGATTTCAAATGGCTCTTTTTAACACTATTGATGAGCAATGAATGACATATGAAAAACCGCAAGCGTAATGCGGTTTTGAAAGGTATGCGAGTGGAGTTGACTTACCTGGATGTTGGTAATATAACTCCACTGATGGATGATTGGATGAGGAAAAGGATGGCAATGCCGGTGGAGATTTGCCACCGGGAAGGCTTAGATGAAAAACGGGGATGATTTTTCGCGTTTTATGTTTGATTCCATCGCGATTTATTGGGAAAACAATTGTAAATTACCGGAAGCGATTACAGTTGACGAATTTCCCGTTTACGTGCAAATAGAATAAACGAAAGAACGAACGGCTGATAAAAACCTAAACTTTAGGCAAAAGGGATTTGCCTTTTTATATGGGAATTTATTACCGCTATACAGGAAATATGGCGGTCGGATTTCCAACTATGACAGAGATGCCAATAGCTGGAAATAGAAGAAGGTGGATGGACCGATCCTCCGAGTGACAGTCGATAACCAACCAATGTGTGCGCGCAAGGCAATTGAAACAATATGCGAACGTAATAACGATATTTCGGCGCTAGTCCACGCTCATGTCGAAGAAGCGCTTGCAAAAGCGCAATGCATGATAACGCCGACACACCTTACATTTGTGAATACGTGGATCGCGTGCACAGAGCCAAAAGGCCACCTAAAATGCCCTATAAATTAGAACAGAGTTTAGCGGATTTCTCTACGCTTTCTCTCCAATAAGATGCCCGTCTTAATATGACTGGATGTCTCATTTTAATAAAACTAAGTAGATAATCAGTAAAACTAATATGAACAACTTTTCAATATAATTAAGAAGATGACCCGTGGATTTAAGATGAAAACCTCTTATATAAAATTAAGAAGATGATCCCTAGAACAAATATGGAAACCTTTTCATATAAATTTAGCAGATAACCTGTAAAATTAAGACGAAACCCTGTTTAATATTATTAAGAAGAGAATCTTGATTTTCATTAGAAACTCTTAATTGTAATAAGCCGATGATCTTATCAATTTGAAATGTTTACCACCTGAATTCAAATACATTACTTTCTGAAAATAAATAGCACACTTTTTTTAAACTGTTGTTTATTTAATCATACAAGTTTTACTTATAATTATAATACGATCAAGTACTTACATATATATTAAGTATAAGAATATACTTAACATATTTGCCTATAACTTTTATAATACATATTATACTTTGACACAAATTGATGGTGAGGGCGGAATAATTCACGTACAGAACGAAAGACCACTATTCTTATAGTAAGACCTCCAAACCGTTTAGCTCACTGAGGTAAAATTTTTTTATAGCTATTTTAATTTTGCGAAATTTTGTCTGAGGGATTTTTAAATAAATAAAAAAAGAGTTAAATATAAATTTTAATATAAGACGGTGATCGGCGCTGTTTCCATTTCGGGTCAGCCGGCTAGAGAACTGTGCATTTGTTTTATCTGCCTTTGCACGCATACATACTTATGTATGTATGTTAAGACGTTAATGGAAAATTTTGGATTAGGTACGTAATAAGAGCTCCTTATTGATTTGTTTTATAAAAATATTCTCATAAAAACAAGCAGATTTCTTCTAACAATTAAATTTTTTTGACAAAATGACATACAAGATTAATAAACAAGAAGTTATCTCCTCGTTTTCAGACGATATCCTTTTCAATAAATTTAAGAAGAAATTCAAGCTAAAATCTAGAAGATTTTCCAGCAAAAATTTCTTCAATTTTGTCCCCTCTCACTCTCCTCGGCCATATAGCATTTTTAGATGGCAGTCTCTTTGATTATAGATGAAATTTTTGGCTCTGTGTGGCGAGGCCCAGGGTTGCGCGATGGAGTTACATCGCGATGACGTGGTTGCAGATCGCGCGACTGACGCGATGCGTGGCCTTGGGTTACGCGACGGTGGGGTTACGCCACGATGGCGATGCTCTGCAACTACGCGTGGGCATGAGGGGCTGCGTTGGCGAGGCTATAGACTCGGTGGGTCGGGAGTGGGCGATGACCGAGAAGTGCTGCGGTGTGGACGCTCTGGTTTAGGTTCGCGCGACTGACGAGAGGTGGCAGGATGATGAGGCTCGATATCAGGCGTCGAGCATGAGAAAGATTCGGATTGGTAAGAAAGATTCAGATTGGTATGTAATTGATAAAACTTATGGCTACGATTACGAAGATGTCATCAAACGATATTTAGTCATAATGGTGGATTGGTTATATCATTCTGCATATGTAGAGGGCATAGTTTAACGATGGGTCGAGTACATATGCCAGTTTGCGTTCGTATGTCTCCCACTCGTAAAAGATTGTCCGAACCACCTATTGTGGAGAGAGATCTGATCCAGTTGGGGTTCAGGGGGTGCTAGCAGTGGTGCTCCGCGCAAGAAATGACCGGGGGTTATAGCTAACAGCTCATCGGGATAATCTGACATAGGTGAAAGCGGTCGAGAGTTCAATACCGCCTCAATACGCACTAGTATGGTCCCCAGTTCTTCGAAAGTGAACTGAAGACTTCCAGCAATGCGTTTGAAATGCAGCTTAAAACTATTGACGGCCGCTTCCGAGAGGCCGCCCATATGAGGCCCGTTGGGCGGAATGAACCGCCAGTCAAAACCATGTACGGAATATTTGGTGCGTACCTCCTCTGAGGCTTCTTTGAGCAATTGGTTAAAATTACGTTGATATGCACGGCTAGCACCTACGAAATTTTTCCCATTGTCGGAGAAGACGCATTGCGGGAGCGCGAGTCTGCCGACAAATCTGCAAATGTTTCCTTTGTTGAAAAACATATGAAGACGCAAACATAACCCTTGAACATGAGTGCGCGTCGAAGATGAGATGACTTGATATCGAAAGGACCGGCAAAGTCGATTCCGGTATACGTGAAGGGCAATGAGAAACTCGATCTTTCGGTAGGAAGTGCTGATATGATCTGCGAACGAGAGTTCTGTTTATAAATATTACACGTCTTGCAGCTTCGTATACAATTTTTGAATTTAGATTTGAGTCTCGGGATGAAATATTCTTGCCTTACGGTGCGTATCATGAGTTGATGTTCCGCATGCATCAATAGATTATGCAGAAATTGCAAGAGAAACGATCTAAAATATCAGACTCTTTTTCGGTGAGATGTAGAGCTTCCACTTTGCGTTCTTCGAGCGATGGTACGTTTTGTCGAAGTGAAATTGGCCATTGATTTGGTGGCTTCAAAAGCCATTTGGGTCTATGCCACCAAAGCGATTGGTGCAGCAAGTCCTGAGGCCGACAACTTCTTGTTCCCAAGTCAGCGGGATTGTGACTGGTTGAAACGTGTTGCCTAAGAAGCACTATGAAAAAGCTCTATTTAGCATTCCTGCTCAACACCTTTAATTTTATATCAGTATTGCTTATTATTATTGCTCCCGGGGTCAGTCGGGCTCACGTATTGCCCCACATCTGGAGACTCGACCTAAAAACCGTAATGAGTTAATTTATATGTAAAATCCCTGCTCAACACTCCCGTTTGAACCGCATCTGGGGACTTGACCAGGAATCATAATGGGTACGGCTCGATATAAAAGTTCTGATCAACACCTTTCATTTTTTTTTTTTAGCATCCAATATATTTTGCCAACTGTATAAGTAAAATACATCTAACAATTTTGTGGTTCGTTAAAAGCAGAGAACAACGTTAACAGTTAAAACTGATTTTCATTCCATTTCAGTCTGACGGAAACACAAAAATGGTGAGCGCAAAGTGTTTCCCACTGACTGAAACAGAAAACTCTTTCACTCAAAGTGTTTCTCACCGTGGGCAACCTCTCTCAACGATCTTGTTTCTGTTGCCATTTAAGAGTTATTTTTCAACACTCAAAAATATCCCTCAGAAAGTGACGGTTTCAATGAGACTTTTATTTTTTTCCGTCCTTTGATAACAGTTAAAAACAGAGGGATAAAGAAAAGTGTTGCTGAAAAATATGTTTGCATATGTAGATATGCATGTACGTTCGTGCGCATACGCATGTGTACAAATGGAAGAAAATTTGTATTCGTAGTATGACTGTATTTAAAATAACCAATTTTGTAACTTAGCAGGTATGGACAGGAATTTTATTTTGAATTATTTAGTTAATACATAATATATGTATTAAAATATACTTTGATATTAGATTCGTTACTTACATATTTATGTACATACATATTAATATAGGTATTTAATTATAAAGGCATGTATCTGAATTTTTTTACATACTCTGCAGGAAGTTAATAACTAACTAGAGAACAGAATTTCTGGTTCAGAACTGGCGAAAATGTGTCAAAGAGGCACCAGTTCATTTGCCGTCGGCTTTGCATATTTCTGCAATTCTTATAAATGCATACATATGTACATATGTATGTACTTACATACATATTAACATATCATAGTTAATCTTAGTAGTACGCAGGTACATACCTATGTCCATAACTATTTTATATTATTATCTTTAATACTTACAGTTCGGCTTTATTAAAAATAACGAATTTATTATTTTGGTATTAAGAATGTACAGCCTCTTACTTAAAATTAAATAAAAGGCGACTACCTAATCTATAAAAAGAAGTCGTTACATGTGTACATATGTATATGCAAAAAAATGTTAAACAAAAGATTCAATAATGTATAATAAACATGGAAAATTGCAATACCTGCTTTCCATTCCACCAGATCGTAGGCATACCGGCGTACCATTTAGTATAATTACAAACATACATACATATGTATGTACATATGCATTTCAAATGTTCATCCTCAACGGAGTGGCACATGTACGTGCGCACGACACATACATGCACAAAAGACTTTTATTTTTTCTCTGCCCGAAATATCCGTCCTTTCGCGACAGAAATTTTTCGCTGCTCAATGATAACCGTCACTGTCCAACAGTGACGGAAAAAATTGAAAATAAAAGTTTCCCACTGACGGAAACAGCTAGTCTGTAAACAATATGTGTTATCGGCGTTGCTCAACTGTTATGCTTTTGTGTTTACATGAAACTGTTATTTTAGGACACTTAGAAAAAACTTAACAGTTATGTTGGTCTCTGGTTAAAAGTAATTAGTAATTAATAATAACTTAATAAAAATGGTGGGCATGTATGGATTGCTCTCAGTAGCGCATCCATTTATTGCAGTGCATCAATAAAAATCAGTAAATGATTTTTTTTTGAGGCGTACGAAATTAGTTGGTCTTGCCGTTAGGGCTAGAACGAGTGGGTTGGGGTGAGCTAATCTCATTTGGTATGATGCAGCATACTTTCATTTGATGCCTATATTAGTGAGAAATATCCCGGTGTCATCCTGGTCTACGTTCTGACATATACCTGGGTACCCGACCTAAGAATCACAATGAGTTCATCTCTGTGTAAAATCCCTGCTTAACACCCTTCATTTGATACCAATATCGCTTAGAGATATTCGGGTGTCATTCGGGTCCACGTTTTGACCCATAACTGCGGGCATGACCCAGGAATCATAATGAGCAAGCATGGGCACCACCACAAGCGAACAAGCAGAGAGCGTGAGCATGTAGTAGTGTGCTTAAAATTGCATAGTGAGGCAAAATTCAAAAATTTTTCGTAACTTCGTGTGTTGATGAAAATTTAATTATATCAGATTTTATAGCATGAAAATAGAGGTTATATTAAAAATAGGTATGTTTGTAGGTACAAATTTAATAAAAAATAAATGTTGATTTATTTCGATTCACATTCCAATTAATTGCAATTTCAATATAAAAGCATAAAAAATTAACCCATTTTTAATTTTAAAGAGTTGTATTCATAAAAAATAATATATGGCATAAAAAATAATACTTCATTTGATTTCAAATGGCTCTTTTTAACACTATTGAGAATATTTAAAATAAAAAAATAATCAATTTCCCAACCAATCTTAAACATTTTAAAAAAATTTCATACATCAGTCGCCCACTGTTGTTACGGACAAAAAAAAAAGCATCAACCTGCTTCCATCACTGTTGAAGGCGAACTGAATCCAGGGATGCCACTAAGAAAATTTTTTTCCTACCAAAAACCTACCAAAATGGCTTCGAGCCTACCAATTTTTTTTTTTTAATGTGAGATTTAACCATATTTAACAAATTCATTTAGGGTAACTGTGCCAGTAACCGACCACCCTGCAGTAACCGGGCACTTTTGTTTTTTTACCGCTTAAAATAAAAAAAAAACTGTTTATTATTTTTTTTTTATTTGGAAAATTTTAGTATTAAATTTAATATTATTTGTACAAATTTCAAGTAATTTAGAATGAGTGATAAAAATGTGAAGGAAGAGAGGAGGAAGCAGCAGTTCCCACATAAACAAAAACTTGAGTTGGCGTTAAATGATATTCGGGCAAGGTTGGATTGGGTATTAGTGTATGTCACCGCTCGTCCAGTGCGGAGGAAACCAGGATTTACATTTGTGGAATAACATTTGAGGAATAATGAGGAAGGAAACGTAAGCAGATTTATTGAGGGAATTAGCGGACATTGTTTCCACTTGGTACAGCAAACACATTTACTACCTAGGTAGGCCTGATGGCCTGATGTGATACCACATACAGTTTGTCAAGAAAGTGTTTTTACATCCTTAAAATAAGTGATAATAATGCAAGTTTTAGAAGATTACCAGAGTTTTTTTAATTTTATATTTTTAATTCTTGTTTTATTCATTTTAATATTTGGTTGACAACCAGGAGAGAAAAAATAAAGTCTAAATATTTTAAGACAACGGAAATATGACAACAAAAACAAAAAATACTTCTAATACATTTGTCAAAAAAGTGTTTTTACAATTACATTTTGCATTTTTTTCAAGGTGATTTATTTAAAAATTTCTATTATCTAATATTTGGTATGACCGCCTTGGGCATCTAGAACTGCTTGCAGACGGTTTCTCATTGAATAAATCAATTTCTGAATATCGTAATTCTCAGGAATCTTTTGCCATTCTTCCAGAACGACTTTTTTGAGTTCTGTTCGACTTTTGGGATGTCTCTGCGCAACTTTCTTCTTTAGAAACGACCACAAATTTTCTATTGGATTCATATCCGGACTCTGCGCCGGCGTATCCAATACTTTTTTGCAATTAAAAAGTAACCACATTCTTACCATATGCGCTTTATGTTTGGGGTCATTGTCTTGATAAAATTTGAATTGCGGTTTGTTGTTGGCAATCAATCCGAATTTTTGCGCGCTGTTTAACAAATGCCGCCGGAGAATATCTAAATATTGTTGGGCATCCATAGTGCTCTCTATGAAAGCCAAATCACCCACACCTTTACTTGATATGCATCCCCAAACCATTACTGATAATTTTCCAAATTTCACTGTAGGTATTATATTTCTATTTTCTAGTGCTTTTAGTGGCTTTCTCCATACTTTGTTTGGTCCATCGTTGTAATACAACATAATTTTCGTCTCGTCACAGAATATAACATCTTCCCAGAAACTCTCTGGCTGAGCATAGTGCAATCGGGCAAATGATAAGCGTTTTTCAATATGCTGCGCAGAAAGCAAAGGCTTTTTTCTTGCAATGCGTGATGTGTATTGGTTTTTCTTGAGCACTTGTCGAACCGTTTCGTGAGAAATTTCAATTCCACACTCTTCTCGGAGTTCACCAACAATATTTCGCGTCGAAATCCGGGGGTTTGCCTTCACTTTTCTTAACATAATTCGTGTTATGCGGTCAGATATCTTTTTTGGTCTTCCACTAACGGGCTTCGGCTCCAGCCTATTTTCATTTGTAGCTCGATTTATTATATTGTAAACAGTCTGCCGAGTTACCGTAAACATTTCTGCTAGTTCTTGGATACTTTTTCCGATAGTGTAATTATAATAAATCAGCTGAGTTACAGCAAACGACGTCCTTTTGCCAGGCATTTTCGAATTTTGTTTTATTTTTGGCCAGTAGTAATAAATTGACAGCAATTTTTGTCTACGGTTACTTTCTGAGACCATAGCAAGTGGATAACATGTCAGTGGAATATCAGTTTAAAAAAAAAATGTACCAAATAATGAAAAAAGTGGGTATGTAAAAAGACTTTTTTGACAGCTGGTTTTAGTAAGTAAAATTTTCTTCCATTTTTTACGGTCTTTTTTAGCAGGGATTTCTGAGTTTTTTGACGATGAAGTAAGTCTAATAACGTTAAAAGCTTACATCGTTTTTAAAATTAATTAAAATTTTAACTAAATATACAGATTTAAGAAGATAGTATATATTTTACTTGTATAATTCTGTGTGTAAAAACACTTTCTTGACAAACTGTAAAGCTCTTTATTACACACCATGTAGACGGACAACCTTGTTTGCTTCATATAGCGTAAAATGTCAGATGCCTTTCTGTTTTCAATCTCCTCCAATTGTGTCTGTGGGGGCAAATGTACTTGAATCTCAAAGAAAGCTTTTCTATTTAGAAGAGTTCTGTGACAAAACTCTACTGAGAAGACACGTTTTCTCAACAGTGTGGTGGCAAAGTGACAAATGTACCAAATCAGTGATGTTAGTTGAACGAAGGCAAAAACCTACCAAAATTCAAATCGTCCTACCAACCTACCAAAAGGAATAAAACCTACCAGTTTTGGTAGGAAAAGCCCAAAAGTGGCATCCCTGACTGAATCGTTTCCTCGCTGAAATAATTATGCTCTTCATTTGTTTACGTATACATTTTTTTACGCTCGCAGCACAAAGAGCTCTCTTTGCCCATGTCCGATAATGAGTATGGCTCTATGCTCTGCTCAGCACCTTTCGTTTCATACCGATGTCCCTGAGAAATATCCCGGTGTTATCCGGGTCCACGTATTGACCCATATATTGGGACCCGATCTAAAAATCCTAATGAGTTCGTTTATATGTAAAATCCCTACTCAACACCTTTCATTTGATACCAATATCCTTGAGAAATATTCCGGGGCCCTTCGGGTCCACATTTTGACCTATATCTGTGGAACCGACCTAGGGATCACAATCAAGACCCCTAGTAGCTGGACTACCGAGCTTATCTCGGGCTGCCAAACGAAATAAAAAGTTAAAAAAGGAGCGGAAGAATCAAACTTTTCAGAACTTTGCCTCAGAGACCCTTTGTATACTAAATTTCATGAAAATTGTTTAAGCCGTGTCACAGTGGGGGCACCTCCATACAAACGCGGCCAAAAATAGTAATAATTGAGCTAGAAACTTTAAACTCGGAACTTAAGCTTTCTTGATTGAAGATAGTAAACTGTGAAAATTTGAACAAAATCGGCCCACAAATACACCCCCCTCCCATATAACGGTATTTTTGAAATTTCAATATTTTGTTAACTATTATAGCTAAAATGCTCAATTTTAATAAGAGCACATATTTTTTAAATATAAATAATATACAGTAATCATTTTGGAAAAAGCGCAAAGCATTCCATGGTTTTCAAATTAAAAATATATGCACTTTTGAGCATTTTATAAGCATTCATCATAAAATTTTCCTTCAAAAAAATCACATTTAAAAAAATTTTTATACCACAAATGAAACTATACTTTTCTAAAGGATTTCAGTGTGCTGAATCTGAATCTGAAGTCAGAATTTTCAAATTGGTTCTAGTTTTTGAGATATTCATGTCCAATTAGGCAAAAAAAACACGTTTTTGACTATATTCCCTGCTTAATATCTTGTATGTAATATTTTTTTATTCAAAATCAAATACACTGTTAGAAAGCATAAACCATCCCCCTGAATATGGCGTTTAAATTTTTCAGATATCTTTATTAGAATTGGAGAAATTGTTGTTTAAGTTTCATTAACTTGGCAAATTTTCCGCATACAAAATTATTAATACTTTTTGAAGCATACTTTTGGGGATTTTGTATGGGAAAAATGTATGAAAACTTAGAAAAACTCACTCCATAAAAAAGTTCATAAAACAAAAAAGCGCAAACGAATTTTTAAGATTTCTTCACCGGTTTATAAAGCACGTTCACTAGCACCAAATATTAAAAATTTGGAGAGGTCATATTTTGTATTTTTTTTTATTTCATGTTGAAATTTTCCAATTTTTACACAATTTTTTTTTCTGTGCGAAAAGAAAAAGGCTGCAAAAAAATAATGATAACGCTGATAAAAAAAATTCTTTCATAATTTGAAAGTGTGAACCATTGCCTACAACACGGTGAACAAACTATTCGATTAGTCGCCTAAGAATAAGATTTTTCATAATAGTAGCCTAATTATTGCGTTTTGAAAAAGGCACTTTTAGTCAAATGGGAAAAAGATTATTTAAGCGAAAAGCGCAGGTGGATTTCAAGAATTAAAATGCAGTTTGAATAAAAATATATCATTTCAAAACATATGAAAAAATTGGGGAGGTCATATTTTTTATTTTTTTGTTTAAAGTTGAGCAAAATTTTTTTTTTACGACTTTTTTTTGTCAATATTTGAAAGTTCATATAAATCTAAGAGTTACCGCTGGTTACAAAAGGTTTATTGTTTCTAAAAGGCCAAATCAATATCTATGTAATGATGTATCACTCGATTACATACGTTAATAATTGAATGAGTTACAGCATTTTGTATAAGGTGTAATTGTTGAGAAATAAAAGGAAATATTTTTTGATGTATTGTGGAACGATTTTCCGTCATCCCTTGTCAAGTTTGGTTTGGAGACAAACCGGTTTCGGCTAATATGCGCCATCTTCAGTGTCTTCTTTCGTTCTCTGTTGTCTCCAAACCAAACTTGACAAGGGATGACGGAAAATCGTTCCACAATACATCATATTCCTACCCTGTCGGAAAAACAAGCAACCAGAAAGTTAGAAATATTTTTTGCTCAGTTTTTAACACCCTGTACGGCTAAACAAAACGAGACTCAAAAAATTTTATATAAGCTTTTTTTTTACAAATTGTTATATCTGTCAATCACTTTCAAAAAAATTTGATTTGCTAATACTTTAATTTCGATTTTATTTTTGGCCGCTATCACCCAGTGTGCGTGTGTGAGATCCAGAACCAAAGTAAATCCGTCTCGTTTCGTCGCGATACCTCTAGCTCTTCAAGTCCTCCCTTTTTATTCGTCTTAGACATCCGCTCCCTTTCCCTATATTTTCATTTTTCCTTTCTCTTTCATATCCGTTTACCTACTTTTTCTCTTCCTTTCCTTTCCCTATCGGCCTCCCTTACCCGTCCTTTTCTCTTCCCTTCTTATTCGTTTTCCTTTCCTCTCCCAACCTATATCTCCCCTTCCCTCTCCCATTCTATTTTCGTTTCCTTCCCATTTCATTCCAATTGACGTTAATTTTCCTTTTTATTGCCCTTTACCTAGGGAACCAGGAGAGATCTCTATATTGAAGCCCCGATTCCAATTTTTTTGTTTCTTCCGGGTCCACGTTGTGACCCATATCTGGGAACCTAAGCACCACCATTGTAATAGTTCTGTGTCGGAGTCCTCATCAAGGCCATTCATTTGATACCAATATCGTTCAGAAACATTCGAGGGTTATCCGGGTCGTTTTTACCCATATATGGGGACCAGGCCTAGGCATCATAAATAAAATAGCTCTATGTCGAAGTCCTCATCAAGACCTTCCATTTGGTACCAATATCGCTCAGAAATATTCGAGGGTCATCCGGGCCCACGTTTTGACCCATATCTCGAAGCCCGACCTGCGAATCACAATGAGTGCTTTGCTATATAAAATCCCTGTTCAATACCTTTCATTTGATACCAATATCGTCCAAAAATATTCAGGGGAAAGCCGGGTTCACGTTTTGACCTGTTGACCTATATCTCGGGAACAGGCTTCCGGATTTGCAAAAAATATGCATATAAACCATCTCGGACAAGGTACCCGGCTGGTGTGTAAATTTGGTCAAAATTCCTCCACGCGTTTGGGTGAAAGGCGGCGACAAAGAAATGGGCTATATTTTTATTGCCTATATCACCAACACCGTCGGCGGCACCGAAATGACGTTTTCGGCAAATCGACATTATGAAAACCGACGGCGCGCTGCATCCGTCGAAGTTCGGTAAATCGGCATTATGAACACCGAATGAACGAACATTTTGACAGTTTTTCGTGCCGAAATTAGCCGCAAGTATTTGGTTGCGGCGATATTAACAAAATATCAAAAAATTACAATAAAAGTTTAAGTAAATGGTGTAAATGCACCGCCGCTGTGGTGCAGTTGGTAGAGTGCTCGCCTGCTATGCCAGAGTTCTCGGGTTCAAACCCCAGTTTGAGCAAACACCAAAAACAATTTTTCTAATTATTAAAAATCCAATTATTGGGTTTGCACCGGTCACCTCTCGGCAGTGGGCGGCATACCCTCCGAGTGTATTTCTGTCATGAAAAAGCTTCTCACAAAAAATGCATTCGCCGTTCGGAGCCGGCACAAAACTGTAGGTCCACCCAATTAGTAGGAAAAATAAAAAGGAGCACACCTCGAATTGTGAGAGAAGCTCGGCCATAAAGCTCGTCAGAGTTATAATAGCGTCATTGTATTATTACATATTATATTATTCCTTTCGGATATTCTATGTCGTACGGCATAGTTGCACTTCAGTGGCAGATTTATGATATAAAACTTCAAGATACAGTTTTTTTTTTAATTTTTATTTTTCTTTGAAGAATTCCGAATAAGAGCATTGAAAATTTTTTTTATTACTGCAACCAGTAACTCGCGATAATTAATCAATCATCTCTTTTGAGTCTTTTTTTTTTTGCAAAAAAAGGAACTTCATAAATTCAGTTATTTCACGGAAAAAAAATTTATTTGGCAAATTTTTGTACATATATTAGAAAATTGTTGATTTAAAAAAAAATTAGGATCCTGGACTTTTTAATAAGGCTGTAGGATTTTTTTCATTTCCTACCATGCCATACGGCATATATTTCACTCAATGGAAATAAAAAAAAATGTATGGGATGAAATTAGTCGCAACGATTGCGTGTTTTTTTGAGAACAGAGGCCAACAAAATTGTCACCCGGAAACCAGTGTATACTTTTCCGAAGGTCCAACTATCTCAATTCACTCCAGTTTTCGATGTATCCTGACCTAAAAGTGTAAAGATTGGGGTCTTTCCCTTTATTTGAGGTAATGTAGCATAAAATCTCTCTTTCAGTCAAGAAAATTAAGTTTATCTAAAGGTACGAGTTATCACCTTCCAGATTCCGTTGAGCTTGCTAAAATATAATTTTTCCTCGCTGAGATATTGCATTTTTAAATGTGCATGTTTGCAAAGGATGCGAAGGATATCGCGTTGCGCATTCTAAATGGCCCAAGGAACCGTTTCAGAGGATCCCGTGAAGCTGGACCCCCCCCGCCCCCCCCCCTCAACGGATCGAAAATTCAATATGCAAAAATAAATGCTAGATTTATGTGCTAATTTCGTCCAACCACCAAATTTTTTTTTTTAATTTAAAAAAAAATATTTTTAAATTTCAAATTTGGGGTAAATTTTTATAAAATTTAATAAGCCTAAATGAACGCTATGATAACGGTCATCTACCAAAAATATTTTTTTGTTTTTTGAATTTTTAAGACTTCAATTTCAAAGTGGGGGTGCAGCTTCACGTTTTTTGAAAAACTCCCCCCTTCAATGGATCTGAAATTCAATATGCAAAATAATGCCAGATTTGTGCTAATTTCGTCCAACCACCAATTTTTTTTTAATTTAAATGTGGTGCTCTCGATGTGTAGCATATTTTGGTCTAGCATATTTGCAATCCGTGCTATCTTGCTAGGGATAGCGAATACCCCTATTATGTTATACACCATAGATGCCCAAGCCCTATACTCGCATACACATTTTGTTTTTGTAGTGCTCGTAGGTATTGAACTTCACTCGCCTATACACTTTCATAAGAAATTTGTGTATATGGCGAGCATAGGCGAGTTTAGGAAAACAAATTTATATTGAAATACAAAAACAATTTTTTATTTTGATTCGAACAGGCCCAACCCAGCAATGAAAATAATGAAATGTGGAATATATTTTATATGAATACGCACATTAATTAATTTTATTCATTCATATTTTCGATAATGTTATCTATATCTATTTCAACATTTGTGGTTGATAGTTGCAAAATTGACTCGAGGTGTTTGTCTGAGATCCGGTTTCTGTGTTTTGATTTTACAATTTTTAATTTTGAAAATACACTTTCACATATATACGTACTACAAAACATTGAAGGGAGTTTAAAATAAGTGCTCGGAGGCAAGGATATTTAATTTTGTCAATTGATTTCCAAAACTCAATTCCTTTATATTTAGAAAATTTAAATTTAGAGTCGGATTGCAATTCGCACATTTCCATTTGAAATTCGGGGTTTATTTTCGAAATATCACATGTTAACGGATCATAAAATATTCGTGACATGGGCTTTATGTGTTCAAAATATCAAATCTTGAGTTCATAATGCTTTTTAATTTTAGTAAGTTATTAATATAAAGCTCAAAGTCAAAATTTTGTATATTAAATTCGGAAATTACTTGTTTTAAACGAGGAAAATGATTTAATTTGGAAATATTTAAGTGAGAAATAAATACATAAATTTTTTATCAAAACAAATAATTAAATCTATCATTTCCAAAATTATTTTGTTGTTTCCCTGTAGAGCAATATTGTGTCCTAATTTTTTTTACTGGGTTATCTAGATGTCAATGAAGTTGTAGAAAACTACAAAAACAAACATATAGAAAAAAAAAATTTTTTTTTCTAAATTATGACATTGCTCGCCCGTAAGAAATGTTTGGGCATCATTGTTATACACATATTATTGCCACTATCACCAACACCGTCGGCGGTACCGAAATTACGTTTTCGGCAAATCGGCATTATGACAACCGACGGAGCGCCGAATCTTTCGAAGTTCGGTAAATCGGCATTATGAACACCGAATGAACGAACATTTTGACAGTTTTTCGTGCCGAAATTTGCCGCAAGTATTTGGTTGCGGCGATATTAACAAAATATCAAAAAATTACAATAAAAGTTTAAGTAAATTGTTTAAATGCATGTATGAAGTTGGAATAAGTGTTAATAAGTGTGAATATATGTAAATACATTAATCAACCGGTCGCGAGAAGCCACAAACATGGCGTGGGTCCATTGCATTTTCCACCGCGATTGAATTGCTGTTATACTCGTATGCAAAGAAAAATTTCAAGAAAAAATTGTGAAATAATGATAAGAAGAGTGATTTACGTGTGTATGTAGGTTTTGGAAATTAAAATATGTTTTCACCCAAGAATAATAATGCATTTTCTGAAGTTAATAATTATTGTTTGACTACTATAAAAAAGCAACTAACGAATTATGAATGTGTATTACCAACAATTTACCATTTCAATAAAAATTTTCGTCTCAATAAAGACGTGTTCAAATAAATATTGCACGTGGTAGAAGGTCGGCTTCAGTATAATGCGCCCGCCGTATTTATTTTCAAACCACTAAGAATGTTTCATGAATCCTTCAGGAAAACTTCTGTGAATGATAATTTTACTAGTTATAACACTCCTGACTACGCAAAATTACTGTAAATCTCTCCAGATCGAACTCCAGAAAGGGAGTTCTGTCGGCTGAGGGTTACTTTTCAAAGCGCGGCGGCCTTCGTAATGCATAAGAGTGCTCTACGCAAAAATACTGTGTTATTAATGAATTATAAGTTTCCGCAAGATTTCGTTTGCATTTTAGTGATCTATCGCCAAAAAAAAAAAACGAAAAATTCCGGTGCCGGGCACATTGTTATTGAAATTTTCCCCTGTTTTTGTATACAACTTGCTTTTATGTAGTTCAAAATAATTCTATGAAAAACAGAAAAAGGACAAGGTAAAGATTTCTTTAAGGGAAAATTAAGACTATTTTTTTTATTTTCAGCCTCTAATTAAATTTACGCTTGTTTACTTAAAGTAAAAGGATTGCTATGATCTCTCAAAAACTTTCTTTCGTTCAGAGAAATCCTTTGCTCCTCTTCCTCTACTTATAAAGCTGCTATCGCAATAGAATCCATTATTTTATTATTTAAATAAATTGTTTTTAGTAAAATTAAGTAAAAATGTATTTGGTTTTATCAAAAAGATAAGAAACCTGAGAAAAACCCGCTCAATTTCGCATCAGCACTTGGTAACGCTGATTCGAACATAGTTCATATAGTTGGCAACTCTTAACTTCGAACCGACGGGGTAGCTGATACGATTTTCGACGAGTTCGGCACCGTGGCTATCGGCCAGACTTTTTTTCAATTTCAAAGTGGGGGGTACAGCTTCACATTTTTTGAAAAACTCGCCCTTCAATGGATATGAAATTCAATATGCAAAAATTAATGCCAGATTTATGTGCTAATTTCGTCCAACCACCAAATTTTTTTTGTAATTTAAAAAAAAATTTTTTTTTTAATTTCAAATTTGGGGTAAATTAAAAAAAAAATTTGGTGGTTGGACGGAATTAGCACATAAATCTGGCATTAATTTTTGCATATTGAATTTCAGATCCATTGAAGGGGGGAGTTTTTCAAAAAACGTGAAACTGCACCCCCCACTTTGAAATTGAAAAAAAAAGTCTTAAAAATGCAAAAAACGAAAAAAATCTTTTTGGTAGGTGACAGTTCGCTATCATAGTGTTCATTTAGGCTTATTACATTTTATAAAAATTTACCCCAGATTTGAAATTAAAAAAAAAATTTTTTTTAAATTAAAAAAAAATTTGGTGGTTAGACGAAATTAGCACATAAATCTGGCATTAATTTTTGCATATTGAATTTCAGATCCATTGAAGGGGGGTTTTTCAAAAAACGTGAAGCCGCACCCCCCCACTTTGAAATTGAAAAAAAAAGTCTTAAAAATTCAAAAAACAAAAAAAGCTTTTTGGTAGATGACAGTTCGCTATCATATTATTATTAAAAATGCAAAAAAACGAAAAAAATCTTTTTGGTAGATGACAGTTCGCTATCATAGTGTTCATTTAGGCTTATTAAATTTTATAAAAATTTGCCCCAAATTTGAAATTAAAAAAATTTTTTTTTTTAAATTAAAAAAAAAAAAAATTGGTGGTTGGACGAAATTAGCACATAAATCTGGCATTAATTTTTGCATATTAAATTTCAGATCCATTGAAGGGGGGAGTTTTTCAAAAAACGTGAAGCTGCACCCCCCACTGAAATTGAAAAAAAGTCTTAAAAATTCAAAAAACAAAAAAAATCTTTTTGGTAGATGACAGTTCGTTATCATAGCGTTCATTTAGGCTGATTAAATTTTATAAAAATTTACCCCAAATTTGAAATAAAATTTTTTTTTTTTTAATTAAAAAAAAAATTTGGTGGTTGGACGAAATTAGCACATAAATCTGGCATTAATTTTTGCATATTGAATTTCAGATCCATTGAAGGGGGGAGTTTTTCAAAAAACGTGAAGCTGCACCCCCCACTTTGAAATTGAAAAAAGTCTTAAAAATTCAAAAAACAAAAAAATTTTTTTTGTATATGACAGTTCGTTATCATAGCGTTCATTTAGGCTTATTAAATTTTATAAAAATTTACCCCAAATTTGAAATTAAAAAAAAACTTTTATAAAAATAAAAAAAAAAAAAAATTTGGTGGTTGGACGAAATTAGCACATAAATCTGGCATTAATTTTGCATATTGAATTTCAGATCCATTGAAGGGGGGAGTTTTTCAAAAAACGTGAAGCTGCACCCCCCACTTTGAAATTGAAAAAAAAGTTAAAAATTCAAAAAAACAAAAAAATCTTTTTGGTAGATGACAGTTCGTTATCATAGCGTTCATTTAGGCTTATTAAATTTTATAAAAATTTACCCCAAATTTGAAATTAAAAAAAAAACTTTTATAAAAATAAAAAAAAAATTTGGTGGTTGGACGAAATTAGCACATAAATCTGGCATTAATTTTTGCATATTGAATTTCAGATCAATTGAAGGGGGGAGTTTTTCAAAAAACGTGAAGCTGCACCCCCACTTTGAAATTGAAAAAAAAAGTCTTAAAAATTCAAAAAACAAAAAAATCTTTTTGGTAGATAACAGTTCGCTATCATAGCGTTCATTTAGGCTTATTAAATTTTATAAAAATTTACCCCAAATTGGAAATTTAGGCTTATTAAATTTTATAAAAATTTTCCCCAAATTTGAAATTAAAAAAATTTTTTTTTTAAATTAAAAAAAAAATTTGGTGGTTGGACGAAATTAGCACATAAATCTGGCATTAATTTTTGCATATTGAATTTCAGATCCATTGAAGGGGGGGAGTTCTTCAAAAAACGTGAAGCTGCACCCCCCCCCCCCCATTTGAAATTGAAAAAAAGTCTTAAAAATTCAACAAACAAAAAAAATCTTTTTGGTAGATGACAGTTTGTTATCATAGCGTTCATTTAGGCTTATTAAATTTTATAAAAATTTACCCCAAATTTGAAATTAAAAAAAATTTAGCACATAATCTGGCATTAATTTTGCACATTGAATTTCAGATCCATTGAAGGGGGGAGTTTTTCAAAAAACGTGAAGCTGCACCCCCCACTTTGAAATTGAAAAAAAAGTCTTAAAAATTCAAAAAACAAAAAAAATCTTTTTGGTAGATGACAGTTCGCTATCATAGTGTTAATTTAGGCTTATTAAATTTTATAAAAATTTACCCCAAATTTGAAATTAAAAAAAATTTTTTTTTTAAATAAAAAAAAAAAAATGTGGTGGTTGGACGAAATTAGCACATAAATCTGGCATTAATTTTTGCATATTGAATTTCAGATCCATTGAAGGGGGGAGTTTTTCAAAAAACGTGAAGCTGCACCCAAAGTTAAAAATTCAAAAAAACAAAAAAAATCTTTTTGGTAGATGACAGTTCGTTATCATAGCGTTCATTTAGGCTGATTAAATTTTATAAAAATTTACCCCAAATTTGAAATAAAAATTTTTTTTTTTTAATTAAAAAAAAAAATTTGGTGGTTGGACGAAATTAGCACATAAATCTGGCATTAATTTTTGCATATTGAATTTTGCATTTTGCATTTGAGTTTTTCAAAAAACGTGAAGCTGCAAAAAAGTTAAAAATTCAAAAAAACAAAAAAAATCTTTTTGGTAGATGACAGTTCGTTATCATAGCGTTCATTTAGGCTGATTAAATTTTATAAAAATTTACCCCAAATTTGAAATAAAAATTTTTTTTTTTTAATTAAAAAAAAAAATTTGGTGGTTGGACGAAATTAGCACATAAATCTGGCATTAATTTTTGCATATTGAATTTCAGATCCATTGAAGGGGGGTTTTTCAAAGCGTGAAGCTGCACCCCCCCACTTTGAAATTGAAAAAAAAAAGACTTAAAAATTCAAAAAACAAAAAAAATCTTTTTGGTAGATGACAGTTCGTTATCATAGTTCATTTGGGCTTATTAAATTTTATAAAAATTTACCCCAAATTTGAAATTAAAAAAATTTTTTTTTAAAATTAGCTGCGCGTGAAGCTGCACCCCCCACTTTGAAATTGAAAAAAAGTTAAAAATTCAAAAAACAAAAAAAATCTTTTTGGTAGATGACAGTTCGTTATCATAGCGTTCATTTAGGCTTATTAAATTTTATAAAAATTTACCCCAAATTTGAAATTAAAAAAAATTTTTTTTTTAAATTAAAAAAAAAAATTTGGTGGTTGGACGAAATTAGCACATAAATCTGGCATTGATTTTTGCATATTGAATTTCAGATCCATTGAAGGGGGGTTTTTCAAAAAACGTGAAGCTGCACCCCCCACTTTGAAATTGAAAAAAAATCTTAAAAATTCAAAAAACAAAAAAAATAAATTTTGTAGATGACAGTTACTAAAATAGCACGATAAACGTGACGTCCTGATGATATCAACATACCATGGAGATAGTATGTCTAAAGTGCATACAAAAAGAGGCGATGTTATAAAACCAGATGCTACAATAGACTATAATGAAGCAAAAAAAGGGATTGATATTTCGGATCAACTCGCATCTTTCCATTCTCCGTTACGTAAAAGTTTAACTTGGTATAAGAAGATAGCAATTGATTTACTATTTCAAGTCGCTATTGTCAATACTAGATGCGTTTACAACGAATTGGTAGACGGCTCTAAGTTGACAGTTTTACAAGTTCAAGAAAATTTAATCCGACGTTTTCTAGGACCAGCAGCATTGACCGTTGAACCTAACCCTCCTCAAAGGACTTAAATTTCCTCTAGCGCTTCAGGAACTTCAAATCGGTTTTCTGGACATAGCCTGCAAGAAATCCCACGATATAATAAAAACAAACTCGCACCCCCCCCACTTTGAAATTGAAAAAAAGTCTTAAAAATTCAAAAAACAAAAAAATTTTGTTTGATAGATGACAGTTCGTTATCATAGCGTTCATTTAGGCTTATTAAATTTTATAAAAATTTACCCCAAATTTGAAATTAAAAAAAAAACATAAAAATTAAAAAAAGAAAAAAAATTTGGTGGTTGGACGAAATTAGCACATAAATCTGGCATTAATTTTGCATATTGAATTTCAGATCCATTGAAGGGGGGTTTTTCAAAAAACGTGAAGCTGCACCCCCCACTTTGAAATTGAAAAAAAGTCTTAAAAATTCAAAAAACAAAAAAAATCTTTTTGGTTGATGACAGTTCGTTATCATAGCGTTCATTTAGGCTTATTAAATTTTATAAAAATTTACCCCAAATTTGAAATTAAAAAAAAAACTTATAAAAATAAAAAAAAAAAAATTTGGTGGTTGGACGAAATTAGCACATAAATCTGGCATTAATTTTGCATATTGAATTTCAGATCCATTGAAGGGGTGAGTTTTTCAAAAAACGTGAAGCTGCACCCCCCCACCCTTTGAAATTGAAAAAAAAGTCTTAAAAATTCAACAAACAAAAAAAAAATCTTTTTGGTAGATCACAGTTTGTTATCATAGCGTTCATTTAGGCTTATTAAATTTTATAAAAATTTACCCCAAATTTGAAATTAAAAAATATTTTTTTTTTTTAAATTAAAAAAAAAAATTTTGTGGTTGGACGAAATTAGCACATAAGTCTGGCATTAATTTTTGCATATTGAATTTCAGATCCATTGAAGGGGGGAGTTTTTCAAAAAACATGAAGCTGCACCCCCCCCCCCCCTTTGAAATTGAAAAAAGTCTTAAAAATTCAACAAACAAAAAAAATCTTTTTGGTAGATAACAGTTTGTTATCATAGCGTTCATTTAGGCTTATTAAATTTTATAAAAATTTACCCCAAATTTGAAATTAAAAAAAATTTTTTTTTTAAAATTAAAAAAAAAAAATTTGGTGGTTGGACGAAATTAGCACATAAATCTGGCATTAATTTTTGCATATTGAATTTCAGATCCATTGAAGGGGGGAGTTTTTCAAAAACGTGAAGCTGCACCCCCCACTTTGAAATTGAAAAAAAAAGTTAAAAATTCAAAAAACAAAAAAAATCTTTTTGGTAGATGACAGTTCGCTATCATAGCGTTCATTTAGGCTTATTAAATTTTATAAAAATTTACCCCAAATTTGAAATTAAAGAAAAATTTTTTTTTTAAATTAAAAAAAAATTTGGTGGTTGGACGAAATTAGCACATAAATCTGGCATTAATTTTTGCATATTGAATTTCAGATCCATTGAAGGGGGGTTTTTCAAAAAACGTGAAGCCGCACCCCCCACTTTGAAATTGAAAAAAAGTCTTAAAAATTCAAAAAACAAAAGAAAAAAAAAGCTTTTTGGTAGATGACAGTTCGTTATCATAGCGTTCATTTAGGCTTATTAAATTGTATAAAAATTTACCCCAAATTTGAAATAAAAAAAAATTTTTTTTTAAAATAAAAAAACGTGAAGCTGCACCCCCCAATTTGAAATTGAAAAAAGGCTTAAAAATTAAAAAAAAAAAAATCTTTTTGGTAGATGACAGTTCGTTATCATAGAGTTCATTTAGGCTTATTAAATTTAAAAAAATTTACCCCAAATTTGAAATTAAAAAAAAAATTTTTGTTAAAAATTAAAAAAAAATTTCGTGGTTGGACGAAATTAGCACATAAATCTGGCATTAATTTTTGCATAATGAATTTCAGATCCATTGAAGGGGGGAGTTTTTCAAAAAACGTGAAGCTGCACCCCCCACTGAAATTGAAAAAAAGTTAAAAATTCAAAAAAACAAAAAAAATCTTTTTGGTAGATGACAGTTCGTTATCATAGCGTTCATTTAGGCTGATTAAATTTTATAAAAATTTACCCCAAATTTGAAATAAAAATTTTTTTTTTTTAATTAAAAAAAAAAATTTGGTGGTTGGACGAAATTAGCACATAAATCTGGCATTAATTTTTGCATATTGAATTTCAGATCCATTGAAGGGGGGTTTTTCAAAGCGTGAAGCTGCACCCCCCCACTTTGAAATTGAAAAAAAAAAGACTTAAAAATTCAAAAAACAAAAAAAATCTTTTTGGTAGATGACAGTTCGTTATCATAGTTCATTTGGGCTTATTAAATTTTATAAAAATTTACCCCAAATTTGAAATTAAAAAAATTTTTTTTTAAAATTAGCTGCGCGTGAAGCTGCACCCCCCACTTTGAAATTGAAAAAAAGTTAAAAATTCAAAAAACAAAAAAAATCTTTTTGGTAGATGACAGTTCGTTATCATAGCGTTCATTTAGGCTTATTAAATTTTATAAAAATTTACCCCAAATTTGAAATTAAAAAAAATTTTTTTTTTAAATTAAAAAAAAAAATTTGGTGGTTGGACGAAATTAGCACATAAATCTGGCATTGATTTTTGCATATTGAATTTCAGATCCATTGAAGGGGGGTTTTTCAAAAAACGTGAAGCTGCACCCCCCACTTTGAAATTGAAAAAAAATCTTAAAAATTCAAAAAACAAAAAAAATAAATTTTGTAGATGACAGTTACTAAAATAGCACGATAAACGTGACGTCCTGATGATATCAACATACCATGGAGATAGTATGTCTAAAGTGCATACAAAAAGAGGCGATGTTATAAAACCAGATGCTACAATAGACTATAATGAAGCAAAAAAAGGGATTGATATTTCGGATCAACTCGCATCTTTCCATTCTCCGTTACGTAAAAGTTTAACTTGGTATAAGAAGATAGCAATTGATTTACTATTTCAAGTCGCTATTGTCAATACTAGATGCGTTTACAACGAATTGGTAGACGGCTCTAAGTTGACAGTTTTACAAGTTCAAGAAAATTTAATCCGACGTTTTCTAGGACCAGCAGCATTGACCGTTGAACCTAACCCTCCTCAAAGGACTTAAATTTCCTCTAGCGCTTCAGGAACTTCAAATCGGTTTTCTGGACATAGCCTGCAAGAAATCCCACGATATAATAAAAACAAACTCGCACCCCCCCCACTTTGAAATTGAAAAAAAGTCTTAAAAATTCAAAAAACAAAAAAATTTTGTTTGATAGATGACAGTTCGTTATCATAGCGTTCATTTAGGCTTATTAAATTTTATAAAAATTTACCCCAAATTTGAAATTAAAAAAAAAACATAAAAATTAAAAAAAGAAAAAAAATTTGGTGGTTGGACGAAATTAGCACATAAATCTGGCATTAATTTTGCATATTGAATTTCAGATCCATTGAAGGGGGGTTTTTCAAAAAACGTGAAGCTGCACCCCCCACTTTGAAATTGAAAAAAAGTCTTAAAAATTCAAAAAACAAAAAAAATCTTTTTGGTTGATGACAGTTCGTTATCATAGCGTTCATTTAGGCTTATTAAATTTTATAAAAATTTACCCCAAATTTGAAATTAAAAAAAAAACTTATAAAAATAAAAAAAAAAAAATTTGGTGGTTGGACGAAATTAGCACATAAATCTGGCATTAATTTTGCATATTGAATTTCAGATCCATTGAAGGGGTGAGTTTTTCAAAAAACGTGAAGCTGCACCCCCCCACCCTTTGAAATTGAAAAAAAAGTCTTAAAAATTCAACAAACAAAAAAAAAATCTTTTTGGTAGATCACAGTTTGTTATCATAGCGTTCATTTAGGCTTATTAAATTTTATAAAAATTTACCCCAAATTTGAAATTAAAAAATATTTTTTTTTTTAAATTAAAAAAAAAAATTTTGTGGTTGGACGAAATTAGCACATAAGTCTGGCATTAATTTTTGCATATTGAATTTCAGATCCATTGAAGGGGGGAGTTTTTCAAAAAACATGAAGCTGCACCCCCCCCCCCCTTTGAAATTGAAAAAAGTCTTAAAAATTCAACAAACAAAAAAAATCTTTTTGGTAGATAACAGTTTGTTATCATAGCGTTCATTTAGGCTTATTAAATTTTATAAAAATTTACCCCAAATTTGAAATTAAAAAAAATTTTTTTTTTAAAATTAAAAAAAAAAAATTTGGTGGTTGGACGAAATTAGCACATAAATCTGGCATTAATTTTTGCATATTGAATTTCAGATCCATTGAAGGGGGGAGTTTTTCAAAAACGTGAAGCTGCACCCCCCACTTTGAAATTGAAAAAAAAAGTTAAAAATTCAAAAAACAAAAAAAATCTTTTTGGTAGATGACAGTTCGCTATCATAGCGTTCATTTAGGCTTATTAAATTTTATAAAAATTTACCCCAAATTTGAAATTAAAGAAAAATTTTTTTTTTAAATTAAAAAAAAATTTGGTGGTTGGACGAAATTAGCACATAAATCTGGCATTAATTTTTGCATATTGAATTTCAGATCCATTGAAGGGGGGTTTTTCAAAAAACGTGAAGCCGCACCCCCCACTTTGAAATTGAAAAAAAGTCTTAAAAATTCAAAAAACAAAAGAAAAAAAAAGCTTTTTGGTAGATGACAGTTCGTTATCATAGCGTTCATTTAGGCTTATTAAATTGTATAAAAATTTACCCCAAATTTGAAATAAAAAAAAATTTTTTTTTAAAATAAAAAAACGTGAAGCTGCACCCCCCAATTTGAAATTGAAAAAAGGCTTAAAAATTAAAAAAAAAAAAATCTTTTTGGTAGATGACAGTTCGTTATCATAGAGTTCATTTAGGCTTATTAAATTTAAAAAAATTTACCCCAAATTTGAAATTAAAAAAAAAATTTTTGTTAAAAATTAAAAAAAAATTTCGTGGTTGGACGAAATTAGCACATAAATCTGGCATTAATTTTTGCATAATGAATTTCAGATCCATTGAAGGGGGGAGTTTTTCAAAAAACGTGAAGCTGCACCCCCCCACTTTGAAATTGAAAAAAAGTCTTAAAAATTCAAAAAACAAAAAAAATCTTTCTGGTAGATGACAGTTCGTTATCATAGCGTTCATTTAGGCTTATTAGATTTTATAAAAATTTACCCCAAATTTGAAATTAAAAAAAAAAATTTTTTTTAAATAAAAAAAATTTGGTGGTTGGACGAAATTAGCACATAAATCTGGCATTAATTTTGCATATTGAATTTCAGATCCATTGAAGGGGGGAGTTTTTCAAAAAACGTGAAGCTGCACCCCCACTTTGAAATTGAAAAAAAGTCTTAAAAATTCAAAAAACAAAAAAAATCTTTTTGGTAGATGACAGCGCTATCATATTATTATTAAAAATGCAAAAAAACGAAAAGTCTTTTTGGTAGATGACAGTTCGCTATCATAGTGTTCATTTAGGCTTATTAAATTTTATAAAAATTTACCCCAAATTTGAAATTAAAAAAAAAATTTTTTTTAAATTAAAAAAAAAAAAAAATTTGGTGGTTGGACGAAATTAGCACATAAATCTGGCATTAATTTTTGCATACTGAATTTCAGATCCATTGAAGGGGGAGTTTTTCAAAAAACCCCCACTTTGAAATTGAAAAAAAGTTAAAAATTCAAAAAAAAAACAAAAAAAAATCTTTTTGGTAGGTGACAGTTCGCTATCATAGCGTTCATTTAGGCTTATTAAATTTTATAAAAATTTACCCCAAATTTGAAATTAAAAAAAAAACTTATAAAAATAAAAAAAAAAAAAAATTCGTGGTTGGACGAAATTAGCACATAAATCTGGCATTAATTTTTGCATATTGAATTTCAGATCCATTGAAGGGGGGAGTTTTTCAAAAAACGTGAAGCTGAACCCCTCCCGCCCTTTGAAATTGAAAAAAAAGTATTAAACATTCAACAAATAAAAAAAAAAATTTTGTTGGTAGATAATAGTTCGTTATTATAGCGTTCATTTAGGCTTATTAAATTTTATAAAAATTTACCCCAAATTTGAAATTAAAAAAAAATTTTTTTTTTAATTAAAAAAAAAAAATTTGGTGGTTGGACGAAATTAGCACATAAATCTGGCATTAATTTTTGCATATTGAATTTCAGATCCATTGAAGTGGGGAGTTTTTCAAAAAACGTGAAGCTGCACCCCCCACTTTGAAATTGAAACAAAGTCTTAAAAATTCAAAAAACAAAAAAAAAATTTTTGGTAGATGACAGTTCGCTATCATAGCGTTCATTTAGGCTTATTAAATTTTATAAAAATTTACCCCAAATTTGAAAATTTTTTTTAAAAATAAAAAAAAAAATTGGTGGTTGGACGAAATTAGCACATAAATCTAGCATTGATTTTTGCATATTGAATTTCAGATCCATTGAAGGGGGGAGTTTTTCAAAAAACGTGAAGCTGCACCCCCCACTTTGAAATTGAAAAAAAGTTAAAAATTCAAAAAACAAAAAAAATCTTTTTAGTAGATGACAATTCGTTATCATAGCGTTCATTTAGGCTTATTAAATTTTATAAAAATTTACCCCAAATTTGAAATTAAAAAAAAAAATTTTATAAAAATTAAAAAAAAAGAAAATTTGGTGGTTGGACGAAATTAGCACATAAATCTGGCATTAATTTTTGCATATTGAATTTCAGATCCATTGAAGGGGGGAGTTTTTCAAAAAACGTGAAGCTGCACCCCCCACTTTGAAATTGAAAAAAGTCTTAAAAATTCAAAAAACAAAAAAAATTTTTTGGTATGACAGTTCGTTATCATAGCGTTCATTTAGGCTTATTAAATTTTATAAAAATTTACCCCAAATTTGAAATTAAAAAAAAAACTTTTATAAAAATAAAAAAAATAAAAAATTTGGTGGTTGGACGAAATTAGCACATAAATCTGGCATTAATTTTGCATATTGAATTTCAGATCCATTGAAGGGGGAGTTTTTCAAAAAACGTGAAGCTGCACCCCCCACTTTGAAATTGAAAAAAAAGTTAAAAATTCAAAAAACAAAAAAATCTTTTTGGTAGATGACAGTTCCTTATCATAGCGTTCATTTAGGCTTATTAAATTTTATAAAAATTTACCCCAAATTTGAAATTAAAAAAAAAACTTTTATAAAAATAAAAAAATAAAAAATTTGGTGGTTGGACGAAATTAGCACATAAATCTGGCATTAATTTTGCATATTGAATTTCAGATCCATTGAAGGGGGGAGTTTTTCAAAAAACGTGAAGCTGCAACCGACCCCCCCCTTTGAAATTGAAAAAAAGTCTTAAAAATTCAACAAACAAAAAAAAATCTTTTTGGTAGATGACAGTTTGTTATCATAGCGTTCATTTAGGCTTATTAAATTTTATAAAAATTTACCCCAAATTTGAAATTAAAAAAAATTTAGCACATAATCTGGCATTAATTTTGCACATTTGAATTTCAGATCCATTGAAGGGGGGAGTTTTTCAAAAAACGTGAAGCTGCACCCCCTCCCCCCCTTTGAAATTGAAAAAAAAGTCTTAAACATCAACAAACAAAAAAAAATCTTTTTGGTAGATAACAGTTTATCATAGCGTTCATTTAGGCTTATTAAATTTTATAAAAATTTACCCCAAATTTGAAATTAAAAAAATTTTTTTTTTTAAATTAAAAAAAAAAATTTGGTGGTTGGACGAAATTAGCACATAAATCTGGCATTAATTTTTGCATATTGAATTTCAGATCCATTGAAGGGGGGAGTTTTTCAAAAAACGTAAAGCTGCACCCCCCACTTTGAAATTGAAAAAGTCTTAAAAATGCAAAAAACAAAAAAAAATCTTTTTGGTGGATGACAGTTCGCTATCATAGCGTTCATTTAGGCTTATTAAATTTTATAAAAATTTACCCCAAATTTGAAATTTAAAAAAAAAAATTTTTTTAAATAAAAAAAAAAATTGGTGGTTGGACGAAATTAGCACATAAATCTGGCATTAATTTTTGCATATTGAATTTCAGATCCATTGAAGGGGGGTTTTCCAAAAAACGTGAAGCCGCACCCCCCCACTTTGAAATTGAAAAAAAGTCTTAAAAATTCAAAAAACAAAAAAAAAAGCTTTTTGGTAGATGACAGTTCGTTATCATAGCGTTCATTTAGGCTTATTAAATTGTATAAAAATTTACCCCAAATTTGAAATTTAAAAAAAATTTTTTAAAAATAAAAAAACGTGAAGCTGCACCCCCCACTTTGAAATTGAAAAAAGTTAAAAATTCAAAAAAAAAATCTTTTTGGTAGATGACAGTTCGTTATCATAGCGTTCATTTAGGCTTATTAAATTTTATAAAAATTTACCCCAAATTTGAAATTAAAAAAAAAAATTTTGTTAAAAATTAAAAAAAAATTTGGTGGTTGGACGAAATTAGCACATAAATCTGGCATTAATTTTTGCATATTGAATTTCAGATCTATTGAAGGGGGGTTTTTCAAAAAACGTGAAGCTGCACCCCCCACTTTGAAATTGAAAAAAAGTCTTAAAAATTCAAAAAACAAAAAAAATCTTTTTGGTAGATGACAGTTCGTTATCATAGCGTTCATTTAGGCTTATTAAATTTTATAAAAATTTACCCCAAATTTGAAATTAAAAAAAAAAATTTTTTTTAAATAAAAAAAAATTTGGTGGTTGGACGAAATTAGCACATAATCTGGCATTAATTTTTGCATATTGAATTTCAGATCCATTGAAGGGGGGAGTTTTTCAAAAAACGTGAACTGCACCCCACACTGAAATTGAAAAAAAGTTAAAAATTCAAAAAACAAAAAAAATCTTTTTGGTAGATGACAGTTCGTTATCATAGCGTTCACTTAGGCTGATTAAATTTTATAAAAATTTACCCCAAATTTGAAATTTTTTTTTTTAAATTAAAAAAAAAAAATTGGTGGTTGGACGAAATTAGCACATAAATCTGGCATTGATTTTTGCATATTGAATTTCAAATCCATTGAAGGGGGGAGTTTTTCAAAAAACGTGAAGCTGCACCCCCCACTTTGAAATTGAAAAATCTTAAAAATTCAAAAAACAAAAAAAAATTTTTTGGTAGATGACAGTTCGTTATCATAGCGTTTATTTAGGCTTATTAAATTTTATAAAAATTTACCCCAAATTTGAAATTAAAAAAAAAATTTTTTTAAGATAAAAAAAATTTGGTGGTTGGACGAAATTAGCACATAAATCTGGCATTAATTTTTGCATATTGAATTTCAGATCCATTGAAGGGGGGAGTTTTTCAAAAAACGTGAAGCTGCAGCCCCCACTGAAATTGAAAAAAAGTCTTAAAAATTCAAAAAACAAAAAAAATCTTTTTGGTAGATGACAGTTCGCTATCATAGTGTTAGTTTAGGCTTATTAAATTTTATAAAAATTTACCCCAAATGTGAAATTTAAAAAATTTTTTTTTTTAAATTAAAAAAAAAAATTTGGTGGTTGGACGAAATTAGCACATAAATCTCGCATTAATTTTTGCATATTGAATTTCAGATCCATTGAAGGGGGGTTTTTCAAAAAACGTGAAGCTGCACCCCCCACTTTGAAATTGAAAAAAATTCTTAAAAATTCAAAAAACAAAAAAAAATTTTTTGGTATATGACAGTTCGTTATCATAGCGTTCATTTAGGCTTATTAAATTTTATAAAAATTTACCCCAAATTTGAAATTAAAAAAAAAACTTATAAAAATAAAAAAAATAAAAAATTTGGTGGTTGGACGAAATTAGCACATAAATCTGGCATTAATTTTGCATATTGAATTTCAGATCCATTGAAGGGGGGAGTTTTTCAAAAAACGTGAAGCTGCACCCCCCACTTTGAAATTGAAAAAAAGTCTTAAAAACTCAAAAAAAAAAAAATTTTTTTGGTAGATGATAGTTCGTTATCATAGCGTTCATTTAGGCTTATTAAATTTTATAAAAATTTACCCCAAATTTGAAATTAAAAAAAAAAACTTTTATAAAAATTAAAAAAAAAATTTGGTGGTTGGACGAAATTAGCACATAAATCTGGCATTAATTTTTGCATATTGAATTTCAGATCCATTGAAGGGGGGAGTTTTTCAAAAAACGTGAAGCTGCACCCCCACTTTGAAATTGAAAAAAAAGTCTTAGAAATTCAAAAAACAAAAAAATCTTTTTGGTAGATGACAGTTCGCTATCATAGCGTTCATTTAGGCTTATTAAATTTTATAAAAATTTACCCCAAATTGGAAATTTAGGCTTATTAAATTTTATAAAAATTTACCCCAAATTTGAAATTAAAAAAAAAAAATTTTTTAAATAAAAAAAATTTGGTGGTTGGACGAAATTAGCACATAATCTGGCATTAATTTTTGCATATTGAATTTCAGATCCATTGAAGGGGGGAGTTTTTCAAAAAACGTGAACTGCACCCCACACTGAAATTGAAAAAAAGTTAAAAATTCAAAAAACAAAAAAAATCTTTTTAGTAGATGACAATTCGTTATAGCGTTCATTTAGGCTTATTAAATTTTATAAAAATTTACCCCAAATTTGAAATTAAAAAAAAAACTTTTATAAAAATTAAAAAAAAAGAAAATTTGGTGGTTGGACGAAATTAGCACATAAATCTGGCATTAATTTTTGCATATTGAATTTCAGATCCATTGAAGGGGGGAGTTTTTCAAAAAACGTGAAGCTGCACCCCCCACTTTGAAATTGAAAAAAAGTCTTAAAAATTCAAAAAACAAAAAAAAATTTTTTGGTATGACAGTTCGTTAACATAGCGTTCATTTAGGCTTATTAAATTTTATAAAAATTTACCCCAAATTTGAAATTAAAAAAAAAAACTTTTATAAAAATAAAAAAAATAAAAAATTTGGTGGTTGGACGAAATTAGCACATAAATCTAGCATTAATTTTGCATATTGAATTTCAGATCCATTGAAGGGGGAGTTTTTCAAAAAACGTGAAGCTGCACCCCCCACTTTGAAATTGAAAAAAATGTTAAAAATTCAAAAAACAAAAAAATCTTTTTGGTAGATGACAGTTCGTTATCATAGCGTTCATTTAGGCTTATTAAATTTTATAAAAATTTACCCCAAATTTGAAATTAAAAAAAAAACTTTTATAAAAATAAAAAAAATTAAAAATTTGGTGGTTGGACGAAATTAGCACATAAATCTGGCATTAATTTTGCATATTGAATTTCAGATCCATTGAAGGGGGGAGTTTTTCAAAAAACGTGAAGCTGCAACCGACCCCCCCCCTTTGAAATTGAAAAAAAGTCTTAAAAATTCAACAAACAAAAAAAAATCTTTTTGGTAGATGACAGTTTGTTATAGCGTTCATTTAGGCTTATTAAATTTTATAAAAATTTACCCCAAATTTGAAATTAAAAAAAATTTAGCACATAATCTGGCATTAATTTTGCACATTGAATTTCAGATCCATTGAAGGGGGGAGTTTTTCAAAAAACGTGAAGCTGCACCCCCTCCCCCCCCTTTGAAATTGAAAAAAAAGTCTTAAACATCAACAAACAAAAAAAAAATCTTTTTGGTAGATAACAGTTTATCATAGCGTTCATTTAGGCTTATTAAATTTTATAAAAATTTACCCCAAATTTGAAATTAAAAAAATTTTTTTTTTTAAATTAAAAAAAAAAAATTTGGTGGTTGGACGAAATTAGCACATAAATCTGGCATTAATTTTTGCATATTGAATTTCAGATCCATTGAAGGGGGGAGTTTTTCAAAAAACGTAAAGCTGCACCCCCCACTTTGAAATTGAAAAAGTCTTAAAAATGCAAAAAACAAAAAAAAATCTTTTTGGTGGATGACAGTTCGCTATCATAGCGTTCATTTAGGCTTATTAAATTTTATAAAAATTTACCCCAAATTTGAAATTTAAAAAAAAAATTTTTTTAAATAAAAAAAAAATTGGTGGTTGGACGAAATTAGCACATAAATCTGGCATTAATTTTTGCATATTGAATTTCAGATCCATTGAAGGGGGGTTTTCCAAAAAACGTGAAGCCGCACCCCCCCACTTTGAAATTGAAAAAAGTCTTAAAAATTCAAAAAACAAAAAAAAAAAGCTTTTTGGTAGATGACAGTTCGTTATCATAGCGTTCATTTAGGCTTATTAAATTGTATAAAAATTTACCCCAAATTTGAAATTTAAAAAAAATTTTTTAAAAATAAAAAAACGTGAAGCTGCACCCCCCACTTTGAAATTGAAAAAAGTTAAAAATTCAAAAAAAAATCTTTTTGGTAGATGACAGTTCGTTATCATAGCGTTCATTTAGGCTTATTAAATTTTATAAAAATTTACCCCAAATTTGAAATTAAAAAAAAAATTTTTGTTAAAAATTAAAAAAAAATTTGGTGGTTGGACGAAATTAGCACATAAATCTGGCATTAATTTTTGCATATTGAATTTCAGATCCATTGAAGGGGGGTTTTTCAAAAAACGTGAAGCTGCACCCCCCACTTTGAAATTGAAAAAAAGTCTTAAAAATTCAAAAAACAAAAAAATCTTTTTGGTAGATGACAGTTCGTTATCATAGCGTTCATTTAGGCTTATTAAATTTTATAAAAATTTACCCCAAATTTGAAATTAAAAAAAAAAATTTTTTTTAAATAAAAAAAAATTTGGTGGTTGGACGAAATTAGCACATAATCTGGCATTAATTTTTGCATATTGAATTTCAGATCCATTGAAGGGGGGAGTTTTTCAAAAAACGTGAACCCCACCCCAAATTTGAAATTAAAAAATTTTTTTTTTTTTTAATTAAAAAAAAAATTTGGTGGTTGGACGAAATTAGCACATAAATCTGGCATTAATTTTTGCATATTGAATTTCAGATCCATTGAAGTGGGGTTTTTCAAAAAACGTGAAGCTGCACCCCCACTTTGAAATTGAAAAAAAGTTAAAAATTCAAAAAACAAAAAAAAAATTTTTGGTAGATGACAGTTCGCTATCATAGCGTTCATTTAGGCTTATTAAATTTTATAAAAATTTACCCCAAATTTGAAATTTTTTTTTTTAAATTAAAAAAAAAAATTGGTGGTTGGACGAAATTAGCACATAAATCTGGCATTGATTTTTGCATATTGAATTTCAGATCCATTGAAGGGGGGAGTTTTTCAAAAAACGTGAAGCTGCACCCCCCACTTTGAAATTGAAAAATCTTAAAAATTCAAAAAACAAAAAAAAATTTTTTGGTAGATGACAGTTCGTTATCATAGCGTTTATTTAGGCTTATTAAATTTTATAAAAATTTACCCCAAATTTGAAATTAAAAAAAAAAATTTTTTAAGATAAAAAAAATTTGGTGGTTGGACGAAATTAGCACATAAATCTGGCATTAATTTTTGCATATTGAATTTCAGATCCATTGAAGGGGGGAGTTTTTCAAAAAACGTGAAGCTGCAGCCCCCACTGAAATTGAAAAAAAGTCTTAAAAATTCAAAAAACAAAAAAAATCTTTTTGGTAGATGACAGTTCGCTATCATAGTGTTAGTTAAGGCTTATTAAATTTTATAAAAATTTACGCCAAATTTGAAATTAAAAAAATTTTTTTTTTTAAATTAAAAAAAAAATTTGGTGGTTGGACGAAATTAGCACATAAATCTCGCATTAATTTTTGCATATTGAATTTCAGATCCATTGAAGGGGGGTTTTTCAAAAAACGTGAAGCTGCACCCCCCACTTTGAAATTGAAAAAAAAGTTAAAAATTCAAAAAACAAAAAATCTTTTTGGTAGATGACAGTTCGTTATCATAGCGTTCATTTAGGCTTATTAAATTTTATAAAAATTTACCCAAATTTGAAATTAAAAAAAAAAACTTATAAAAATTAAAAAAAAAATTTGGTGGTTGGACGAAATTAGCACATAAATCTGGCATTAATTTTTGCATATTGAATTTCAGATCCATTGAAGGGGGGAGTTTTTCAAAAAACATGAAGCTGCACCCCCCCCCCCCCTTTGAAATTGAAAAAAGTCTTAAAAATTCAACAAACAAAAAAAATCTTTTTGGTAGATGACAGTTCGTTATCATAGCGTTCATTTAGGCTTATTAAATTTCATAAAAATTTACCCCAAATTTGAAATTAAAAAAAAAACATAAAAATTAAAAAAAAAAAAAAAATTTTGTGGTTGGACGAAATTAGCACATAAGTCTGGCATTAATTTTTGCATATTGAATTTCAGATCCATTGAAGGGGGGAGTTTTTCAAAAAACATGAAGCTGCACCCCCCCCCCCCCTTTGAAATTGAAAAAAGTCTTAAAAATTCAACAAACAAAAAAAATCTTTTTGGTAGATGACAGTTCGTTATCATAGCGTTCATTTAGGCTTATTAAATTTTATAAAAATTTACCCCAAATTTGAAATTAAAAAAAAAACTTATAAAAATTAAAAAAAAAAAAAAAATTTGGTGGTTGGACGAAATTAGCACATAAATCTGGCATTAATTTTGCATATTGAATTTCAGATCCATTGAAGGGGGGAGTTTTTCAAAAAACGTGAAGCTGCACCCCCCACTTTGAAATTGAAAAAAAGTCTTAAAAATTCAAAAAAAAAAAAATCTTTTTGGTAGATGACAGTTCGTTATCATAGCGGTCATTTAGGCTTATTAAATTTTATAAAAATTTACCCAAATTTGAAATTAAAAAAAAAAACTTTTATAAAAATTAAAAAAAAAATTTGGTGGTTGGACGAAATTAGCACATAAATCTGGCATTAATTTTTGCATATTGAATTTCAGATCCATTGAAGGGGGGAGTTTTTCAAAAAACGTGAAGCTGCACCCCCACTTTGAAATTGAAAAAAAAGTCTTAGAAATTCAAAAAACAAAAAAATCTTTTTGGTAGATGACAGTTCGCTATCATAGCGTTCATTTAGGCTTATTAAATTTTATAAAAATTTACCCCAAATTGGAAATTTAGGCTTATTAAATTTTATAAAAATTTACCCCAAATTTGAAATTAAAAAAAAAAATTTTTTTAAATTAAAAAAAAAATTTGGTGGTTGGACGAAATTAGCACATAAATCTGGCATTAATTTTTGCATATTGAATTTCAGATCCATTGAAGGGGGGGAGTTCTTCAAAAAACGTGAAGCTGCACCCCCCACTTTGAAATTGAAAAAAAAGTTAAAAATTCAAAAAACAAAAAAAATCTTTTTGGTAGATGACAGTTCGCTATCATATTATTATTAAAAATGAAAAAAAAACAAAAAAATCTTTTTGGTAGATGACAGTTCGTTATCATAGCGTTCATTTAGGCTGATTAAATTTTATAAAAATTTACCCCAAATTTGAAATTAAAAAATTTTTTTTTTAAATTAAAAAAAAAATTTGGTGGTTGGACGAAATTAGCACATAAATCTGGCATTAATTTTTGCATATTGAATTTCAGATCCATTGAAGGGGGGAGTTTTTCAAAAAACGTGAAGCTGCACCCCCCACTTTGAAATTGAAAAAAAAGGTAAAAATGCAAAAAAAAAAAATCTTTTTGGTGGATGACAGTTCGCTATCATAGCGTTCATTTAGGCTTATTAAATTTTATAAAAATTTACCCCAAATTTGAAATTAAAAAAAAACTTTTATACAAAATAAAAAAAAAAAAAATTGGTGGTTGGACGAATTAGCACATAAATCTGGCATTAATTTTTGCATATTGAATTTCAGATCCATTGAAGGGGGGATTTTTTCAAAAAACGTGAAGCTGCACCCCCCCCCCCTTTGAAATTGAAAAAAGTCTTAAAAATTCAACAAACAAAAAAAATCTTTTTGGTAGATAACAGTTTGTTATCATAGCGTTCATTTAGGGTTATTAAATTTTATAAAAATTTACCCCAAATTTTAAATTAAAAAATTTTTTTTTAAAAATTAAAAAAAAAAAATTTGGTGGTTGGACGAATTAGCACATAAATCTGGCATTAATTTTTGCATATTGAATTTCAGATCCATTGAAGGGGGGTTTTTCAAAAAACGTGAAGCCGTACCCCCCACTTTGAAATTGAAAAAAGTCTTAAAAATTCAAAAAACAAAAAAAGCTTTTTCGTAGATGACAGTTCGTTATCATAGCGTTCATTTAGGCTTATTAAATTGTATAAAAATTTACCCCAAATTTGAAATTTAAAAAAAATTTTTTTTTTAAATAAAAAAACGTGAAGCTGCACCCCCACTTTGTAATTGAAAAAAGTCTTAAAAATTCAAAAAAAAAAAAATCTTTTTGGTAGATGACAGTTCGTTATCATAGCGTTCATTTAGGCTTATTAAATTTTATAAAAATTTACCCCAAATTTGAAATTAAAAAAAAACTTATAAAAATTAAAAAAAAAAAAAATTGGTGGTTGGACGAAATTAGCACATAAATCTGGCATTAATTTTTGCATATTGAATTTCAGATCCATTGAAGGGGGGAGTTTTTCAAAAAACGTGAAGCTGCACCCCTCCCCCCCTTTGAAATTGAAAAAAGTCTTAAAAATTCAACAAACAAAAAAAATCTTTTTGGTAGATAACAGTTTGTTATCATAGCGTTCATTTAGGGTTATTAAATTTTATAAAAATTTACCCCAAATTTGAAATAAAAAAATTTTTTTTTTAAAAATTAAAAAAAAAAAAAAAAAAAATTTGGTGGTTGGACGAAACTAGCACATAAATCTGGCATTAATTTTTGCATATTGAATTTCAGATCCATTGAAGGGGGGTTTTTCAAAAAACGTGAAGCCGTACCTCCCACTTTGAAATTGAAAAAAGTCTTAAAAATTCAAAAAACAAAAAAAGCTTTTTCGTAGATGACAGTTCGTTATCATAGCGTTCATTTAGGCTTATTAAATTGTATAAAAATTTACCCCAAATTTGAAATTTAAAAAAAAAATTTTTTAAAATAAAAAAACGTGAAGCTGCACCCCCACTTTGTAATTGAAAAAAGTCTTAAAAATTCAAAAAAAAAAAAATCTTTTTGGTAGATGACAGTTCGTTATCATAGCGTTCATTTAGGCTTATTAAATTTTATAAAATTTGAAATTAAAAAAAAACTTTTATAAAAATTAAAAAAAAAAAAATTTGGTGGTTGGACGAAATTAGCACATAAATCTGGCATTAATTTTTGCATATTGAATTTCAGATCCATTGAAGGGGGGAGTTTTTCAAAACACGTGAAGCTGCACCCCCACTTGAAATTGAAAAAAAAGTCTTAAAAATTCAAAAAACAAAAAAATCTTTTTGGTAGATGACAGTTCGCTATCATAGCGTTCATTTAGGCTTATTAAATTTTATAAAAATGTACCCCAAATTTGAAATTTTTTTTAAAAATATAAAAAAAATTGGTGGTTGGACGAAATTAGCACATAAATCTGGCATTGATTTTTGCATATTGAATTTCAGATCCATTGAAGGGGGGGAGTTTTTCAAAAAACGTGAAGCTGCACCCCCCACTTTGAAATTGAAAAAAAGTCTTAAAAATTCAAAAAACAAAAAAAAATTTTTGTTAGATGACAGTTCGTTATCATAGCGTTCATTTAGGCTTATTAAATTTTATAAAAATTTACCCCAAATTTGAAATTAAAAAAAAACTTATAAAAATTAAAAAAAAAAAAAATTTGGTGGTTGGACGAAATTAGCACATAAATCTGGCATTAATTTTTGCATATTGAATTTCAGATCCATTGAAGGGGGGAGTTTTTCAAAAAACGTGAAGCTGCACCCCCCACTTTGAAATTGAAAAAAATTCTTAAAAATTCAAAAAACAAAAAAAAATTTTTTGGTATATGACAGTTCGTTATCATAGCGTTCATTTAGGCTTATTAAATTTTATAAAAATTTACCCCAAATTTGAAATTAAAAAAAAAACATAAAAATAAAAAAAATAAAAAATTTGGTGGTTGGACGAAATTAGCACATAAATCTGGCATTAATTTTGCATATTGAATTTCAGATCCATTGAAGGGGGGTTTTTCAAAAAACGTGAAGCTGCACCCCCCACTTTGAAATTGAAAAAAAGTCTTAAAAATTCAAAAAAAAAAATCTTTTTGGTAGATGACAGTTCGTTATCATAGCGTTCATTTAGGCTTATTAAATTTTATAAAAATTTACCCCAAATTGGAAATTTAGGCTTATTAAATTTTATAAAAATTTACCCCAAATTTGAAATTAAAAAAAAAATTTTTTTTAAATTAAAAAAAAAATTTGGTGGTTGGACGAAATTAGCACATAAATCTGGCATTAATTTTTGCATATTGAATTTCAGATCCATTGAAGGGGGGGAGTTCTTCAAAAAACGTGAAGCTGCACCCCCCACTTTGAAATTGAAAAAAAAGTCTTAAAAATTCAAAAAACAAAAAAAATCTTTTTGGTAGATGACAGTTCGCTATCATATTATTATTAAAAATGAAAAAAAACAAAAAAATCTTTTTGGTAGATGACAGTTCGTTATCATAGCGTTCATTTAGGCTGATTAAATTTTATAAAAATTTACCCCAAATTTGAAATTAAAAAATTTTTTTTTTAAATTAAAAAAAAAATTTGGTGGTTGGACGAAATTAGCACATAAATCTGGCATTAATTTTTGCATATTGAATTTCAGATCCATTGAAGGGGGGAGTTTTTCAATAAACGTGAAGCTGCACCCCTTCCCCCCTTTGAAATTGAAAAAAGTCTTAAAAATTCAACAAACAAAAAAAAATCTTTTTGGTAGATAACAGTTTGTTATCATAGCGTTCATTTAGGGTTATTAAATTTTATAAAAATTTACCCCAAATTTGAAATTAAAAAAATTTTTTTTTAAAAATTAAAAAAAAAAAAAAATTTGGTGGTTGGACGAAATTAGCACATAAATCTGGCATTAATTTTTGCATATTGAATTTCAGATCCATTGAAGGGGGGAGTTTTTCAAAAAACGTGAAGCTGCACCCCCCACTTTGAAATTGAAAAAAAAGTTAAAAATGCAAAAAAAAAAAAATCTTTTTGGTGGATGACAGTTCGCTATCATAGCGTTCATTTAGGCTTATTAAATTTTATAAAAATTTACCCCAAATTTGAAATTAAAAAAAAACTTTTATACAAATTAAAAAAAAAAAAATTGGTGGTTGGACGAATTAGCACATAAATCTGGCATTAATTTTTGCATATTGAATTTCAGATCCATTGAAGGGGGGAGTTTTTCAAAAAACGTGAAGCTGCACCCCCTCCCCCCTTTGAAATTGAAAAAAGTCTTAAAAATTCAACAAACAAAAAAAATCTTTTTGGTAGATAACAGTTTGTTATCATAGCGTTCATTTAGGGTTATTAAATTTTATAAAAATTTACCCCAAATTTGAAATTAAAAAAATTTTTTTTTAAAAATTAAAAAAAAAATTTGGTGGTTGGACGAAATTAGCACATAAATCTGGCATTAATTTTTGCATATTGAATTTCAGATCCATTGATGGGGGGAGTTTTTCAAAAAACGTGAAGCTGCACCCCCCACTTTGAAATTGAAAAAAAAGTTAAAAATGCAAAAAAAAAATCTTTTTGGTGGATGACAGTTCGCTATCATAGCGTTCATTTAGGCTTATTAAATTTTATAAAAATTTACCCCAAATTTGAAATTAAAAAAAAACTTTTATACAAAATAAAAAAAAAAAAATTGGTGGTTGGACGAATTAGCACATAAATCTGGCATTAATTTTTGCATATTGAATTTCAGATCCATTGAAGGGGGGATTTTTTCAAAAAACGTGAAGCTGCACCCCCCCCCCCTTTGAAATTGAAAAAAGTCTTAAAAATTCAACAAACAAAAAAAATCTTTTTGGTAGATAACAGTTTGTTATCATAGCGTTCATTTAGGGTTATTAAATTTTATAAAAATTTACCCCAAATTTTAAATTAAATTTTTTTTTAAAAATTAATAAAAAAAAATTTGGTGGTTGGACGAATTAGCACATAAATCTGGCATTAATTTTTGCATATTGAATTTCAGATCCATTGAAGGGGGGTTTTTCAAAAAACGTGAAGCCGTACCCCCCACTTTGAAATTGAAAAAAGTCTTAAAAATTCAAAAAACAAAAAAAGCTTTTTCGTAGATGACAGTTCGTTATCATAGCGTTCATTTAGGCTTATTAAATTGTATAAAAATTTACCCCAAATTTGAAATTTAAAAAAAAATTTTTTTTAAATAAAAAAACGTGAAGCTGCACCCCCACTTTGTAATTGAAAAAAGTCTTAAAAATTCAAAAAAAAAAAAATCTTTTTGGTAGATGACAGTTCGTTATCATAGCGTTCATTTAGGCTTATTAAATTTTATAAAAATTTACCCCAAATTTGAAATTAAAAAAAAACTTATAAAAATTAAAAAAAAAAAAAATTGGTGGTTGGACGAAATTAGCACATAAATCTGGCATTAATTTTTGCATATTGAATTTCAGATCCATTGAAGGGGGGAGTTTTTCAAAAAACGTGAAGCTGCACCCCTCCCCCCCTTTGAAATTGAAAAAAGTCTTAAAAATTCAACAAACAAAAAAAATCTTTTTGGTAGATAACAGTTTGTTATCATAGCGTTCATTTATAGGCGAATTCTGTAACTCCGTCTCATCTCAAGTCACAAAATTTGAGATTTGAGACATGAGACATTTTTAGTGACTTGAGCCATTTTTGGTATTCTATAAGCCACAGTCACTAAAAATTTCACCAAAGACTGTGGTGAAAATGTACTGAGACTGTTTGAGATAACCAAATAATTTAACGAATACTCACTAATCGATTACATACGAAAATAGGTTTTGGAAATGAATTTATGAGCAATATATTGCATTAAAAAAATAAAGCGTATCATTACTACTTATCACTTATAAAAATAGTTATGAATATAATGTTTTATGCGTGTTTTATCTGAACCGATTCGCAAAAAAAGTCATGTAACGTAAAACATTGAAATATCGATAAATATCGTATCACATCACTATTTACACTTGATCGAAATGGCGGAAAAAAGTATGCTAGCAAAACCAGCAAAATTTTATTATTCTGCTAATTTCATACAAATAAACTTGTTTTATTGCAGAAAATAGCAAGCGAACAAGCAAAGAGCAAACAAATTGTAAGTTTTTATAAATTTTGACGCTTTATTTAGTTCACCTCAATGTTTTCTTTATTTTGTGACCTCCTCGCCACCAGGTCACTAATTAGTGACGTATTTTTTGAGACTTGAGACGTGAGCTCGCTTACGGAATACCAAATTGTCTCAAAATCAATCTCACCACGAAAAAGTCTCCAAAAGTCTCTATTAGTGACTTGAGACAGCTTACAGAATACTAGTATTAGGGTTATTAAATTTTATAAAAATTTACCCCAAATTTGAAATAAAAAAATTTTTTTTTTAAAAATTAAAAAAAAAAAAAAAAATTTGGTGGTTGGACGAAACTAGCACATAAATCTGGCATTAATTTTTGCATATTGAATTTCAGATCCATTGAAGGGGGGTTTTTCAAAAAACGTGAAGCTGCACCCCCACTTTGTAATTGAAAAAAGTCTTAAAAATTCAAAAAAAAAAAATCTTTTTGGTAGATGACAGTTCGTTATCATAGCGTTCATTTAGGCTTATTAAATTTTATAAAATTTGAAATTAAAAAAAAACTTTTATAAAAATTAAAAAAAAAAAAATTTGGTGGTTGGACGAAATTAGCACATAAATCTGGCATTAATTTTTGCATATTGAATTTCAGATCCATTGAAGGGGGGAGTTTTTCAAAACACGTGAAGCTGCACCCCCACTTGAAATTGAAAAAAAAGTCTTAAAAATTCAAAAAACAAAAAAATCTTTTTGGTAGATGACAGTTCGCTATCATAGCGTTCATTTAGGCTTATTAAATTTTATAAAAATGTACCCCAAATTTGAAAATTTTTTTAAAAATATAAAAAAAATTGGTGGTTGGACGAAATTAGCACATAAATCTGGCATTGATTTTTGCATATTGAATTTCAGATCCATTGAAGGGGGGGAGTTTTTCAAAAAACGTGAAGCTGCACCCCCCACTTTGAAATTGAAAAAAAGTCTTAAAAATTCAAAAAACAAAAAAAAATTTTTGTTAGATGACAGTTCGTTATCATAGCGTTCATTTAGGCTTATTAAATTTTATAAAAATTTACCCCAAATTTGAAATTAAAAAAAAACTTATAAAAATTAAAAAAAAAAAATTTGGTGGTTGGACGAAATTAGCACATAAATCTGGCATTAATTTTTGCATATTGAATTTCAGATCCATTGAAGGGGGGAGTTTTTCAAAAAACGTGAAGCTGCACCCCCCACTGAAATTTAAAAAAAGTCTTAAGAATTCAAAAAACAAAAAAAATCTTTTTGGTAGATGACAGTTCGCTATCATATTATTATTAAAAATTCAAAAAACAAAAAAATCTTTTTGGTAGATGACAGTTCGTTATCATAGCGTTCATTTAGGCTTATTAAATTTTATAAAAATTTACCCCAAATTTGAAATTAAAAAAAAACTTATAAAAATTAAAAAAAAAAAAAAATTTGGTGGTTGGACGAAATTAGCACATAAATCTGGCATTAATTTTTGCATATTGAATTTCAGATCCATTGAAGGGGGGAGTTTTTCAAAAAACGTGAAGCTGCACCCCCCACTTTGAAATTGAAAAAAATTCTTAAAAATTCAAAAAACAAAAAAAAATTTTTTGGTATATGACAGTTCGTTATCATAGCGTTCATTTAGGCTTATTAAATTTTATAAAAATTTACCCCAAATTTGAAATTAAAAAAAAAACATAAAAATAAAAAAAATAAAAAATTTGGTGGTTGGACGAAATTAGCACATAAATCTGGCATTAATTTTGCATATTGAATTTCAGATCCATTGAAGGGGGGAGTTTTTCAAAAAACGTGAAGCTGCACCCCCCACTTTGAAATTGAAAAAAAGTCTTAAAAATTCAAAAAAAAAAATCTTTTTGGTAGATGACAGTTCGTTATCATAGCGTTCATTTAGGCTTATTAAATTTTATAAAAATTTACCCCAAATTTGAAATTAAAAAAAAAACTTATAAAAATTAAAAAAAAAATTTGGTGGTTGGACGAAATTAGCACATAAATCTGGCATTAATTTTTGCATATTGAATTTCAGATCCATTGAAGGGGGGAGTTTTTCAAAAAACGTGAAGCTGCACCCCCACTTTGAAATTGAAAAAAAAGTCTTAGAAATTCAAAAAACAAAAAAATCTTTTTGGTAGATGACAGTTCGCTATCATAGCGTTCATTTAGGCTTATTAAATTTTATAAAAATTTACCCCAAATTGGAAATTTAGGCTTATTAAATTTTATAAAAATTTACCCCAAATTTGAAATTAAAAAAAAAATTTTTTTTAAATTAAAAAAAAAATTTGGTGGTTGGACGAAATTAGCACATAAATCTGGCATTAATTTTTGCATATTGAATTTCAGATCCATTGAAGGGGGGGGAGTTCTTCAAAAAACGTGAAGCTGCACCCCCCACTTTGAAATTGAAAAAAAAGTCTTAAAAATTCAAAAAACAAAAAAAATCTTTTTGGTAGATGACAGTTCGCTATCATATTATTAAAAATGAAAAAAAACAAAAAAATCTTTTTGGTAGATGACAGTTCGTTATCATAGCGTTCATTTAGGCTGATTAAATTTTATAAAAATTTACCCCAAATTTGAAATTAAAAAATTTTTTTTTTTAAATTAAAAAAAAAATTTGGTTGTTGGACGAAATTAGCACATAAATCTGGCATTAATTTTTGCATATTGAATTTCAGATCCATTGAAGGGGGGAGTTTTTCAAAAAACGTGAAGCTGCACCCCTCCCCCCCTTTGAAATTGAAAAAAGTCTTAAAAATTCAACAAACAAAAAAAATCTTTTTGGTGGATGACAGTTCGCTATCATAGCGTTCATTTAGGCTTATTAAATTTTATAAAAATTTACCCCAAATTTGAAATTAAAAAAAAACTTTTATACAAATTAAAAAAAAAAAAATTGGTGGTTGGACGAATTAGCACATAAATCTGGCATTAATTTTTGCATATTGAATTTCAGATCCATTGAAGGGGGGAGTTTTTCAAAAAACGTGAAGCTGCACCCCCCCCCCCCCCCCCCTTTGAAATTGAAAAAAGTCTTAAAAATTCAACAAACAAAAAAAATCTTTTTGGTAGATAACAGTTTGTTATCATAGCGTTCATTTAGGGTTATTAAATTTTATAAAAATTTACCCCAAATTTGAAATTAAAAAAATTTTTTTTTAAAAATTAAAAAAAAAAATTTGGTGGTTGGACGAAATTAGCACATAAATCTGGCATTAATTTTTGCATATTGAATTTCAGATCCATTGATGGGGGGAGTTTTTCAAAAAACGTGAAGCTGCACCCCCCACTTTGAAATTGAAAAAAAAGTTAAAAATGCAAAAAAAAAATCTTTTTGGTGGATGACAGTTCGCTATCATAGCGTTCATTTAGGCTTATTAAATTTTATAAAAATTTACCCCAAATTTGAAATTAAAAAAAAAACTTATACAAATTAAAAAAAAAAAAAATTGGTGGTTGGACGAAATTAGCACATAAATCTGGCATTAATTTTTGCATATTGAATTTCAGATCCATTGAAGGGGGGAGTTTTTCAAAAAACGTGAAGCTGCACCCCTCCCCCCCTTTGAAATTGAAAAAAGTCTTAAAAATTCAACAAACAAAAAAAAAATCTTTTTGGTAGATAACAGTTTGTTATCATAGCGTTCATTTAGGGTTATTAAATTTTATAAAAATTTACCCCAAATTTGAAATAAAAAAAATTTTTTTTTAAAAATTAAAAAAAAAAAAAAAAAATTTGGTGGTTGGACGAAACTAGCACATAAATCTGGCATTAATTTTTGCATATTGAATTTCAGATCCATTGAAGGGGGGTTTTTCAAAAAACGTGAAGCCGCACCCCCCACTTTGAAATTGAAAAAAGTCTTAAAAATTCAAAAAACAAAAAAAGCTTTTTCGTAGATGACAGTTCGTTATCATAGCGTTCATTTAGGCTTATTAAATTGTATAAAAATTTACCCCAAATTTGAAATTTAAAAAAAAAATTTTTTTAAATAAAAAAACGTGAAGCTGCACCCCCACTTTGAAATTGAAAAAAGTCTTAAAAATTCAAAAAAAAAAAATCTTTTTGGTAGATGACAGTTCGTTATCATAGCGTTCATTTAGGCTTATTAAATTTTATAAAAATTTACCCCAAATTTGAAATTAAAAAAAAACTTTTATAAAAATTAAAAAAAAAAAATTTGGTGGTTGGACGAAATTAGCACATAAATCTGGCATTAATTTTTGCATATTGAATTTCAGATCCATTGAAGGGGGGAGTTTTTCAAAACACGTCAAGCTGCACCCCCACTTGAAATTGAAAAAAAAGTCTTAAAAATTCAAAAAACAAAAAAATCTTTTTGGTAGATGACAGTTCGCTATCATAGCGTTCATTTAGGCTTATTAAATTTTATAAAAATGTACCCCAAATTTGAAAATTTTTTTTAAAAATATAAAAAAAATTGGTGGTTGGACGAAATTAGCACATAAATCTGGCATTGATTTTTGCATATTGAATTTCAGATCCATTGAAGGGGGGAGTTTTTCAAAAAACGTGAAGCTGCACCCCCCACTTTGAAATTGAAAAAAAGTCTTAAAAATTCAAAAAACAAAAAAAAATTTTTGTTAGATGACAGTTCGTTATCATAGCGTTCATTTAGGCTTATTAAATTTTATAAAAATTTACCCCAAATTTGAAATTAAAAAAAAACTTATAAAAATTAAAAAAAAAAAATTTGGTGGTTGGACGAAATTAGCACATAAATCTGGCATTAATTTTTGCATATTGAATTTCAGATCCATTGAAGGGGGGAGTTTTTCAAAAAACGTGAAGCTGCACCCCCCACTGAAATTTAAAAAAAGTCTTAAAAATTCAAAAAACAAAAAAAATCTTTTTGGTAGATGACAGTTCGCTATCATATTATTATTAAAAATTCAAAAAACAAAAAAATCTTTTTGGTAGATGACAGTTCGTTATCATAGCGTTCATTTAGGCTTATTAAATTTTATAAAAATTTACCCCAAATTTGAAATTAAAAAAAAACTTAAAAAATTAAAAAAAAAAAAAATTTGGTGGTTGGACGAAATTAGCACGTAAATCTGGCATTAATTTTTGCATATTGAATTTCAGATCCATTGAAGGGGGGAGTTTTTCAAAAAACGTGAAGCTGCTGAAAAAAATTCTTAAAAATTCAAAAAAGCAAAAAAAAATTTTTTGGTATATGACAGTTCGTTATCATAGCGTTTATTTAGGCTTATTAAATTTTATAAAAATTTACCCCAAATTTGAAATTAAAAAAAAAACTTATAAAAATAAAAAAAATAAAAAATTTGGTGGTTGGACGAAATTAGCACATAAATCTGGCATTAATTTTGCATATTGAATTTCAGATCCATTGAAGGGGGGAGTTTTTCAAAAAACGTGAAGCTGCACCCCCCACTTTGAAATTGAAAAAAAGTCTTAAAAATTCAAAAAAAAAAAATCTTTTTGGTAGATGACAGTTCGTTATCATAGCGTTCATTTAGGCTTATTAAATTTTATAAAAATTTACCCCAAATTTGAAATTAAAAAAAAAAACTTTTATAAAAATTAAAAAAAAAATTTGGTGGTTGGACGAAATTAGCACATAAATCTGGCATTAATTTTTGCATATTGAATTTCAGATCCATTGAAGGGGGGAGTTTTTCAAAAAACGTGAAGCTGCACCCCCACTTTGAAATTGAAAAAAAAGTCTTAGAAATTCAAAAAACAAAAAAATCTTTTTGGTAGATGACAGTTCGCTATCATAGCGTTCATTTAGGCTTATTAAATTTTATAAAAATTTACCCCAAATTGGAAATTTAGGCTTATTAAATTTTATAAAAATTTACCCCAAATTTGAAATTAAAAAAAAAAATTTTTTAAATTAAAAAAAAAATTTGGTGGTTGGACGAAATTAGCACATAAATCTGGCATTAATTTTTGCATATTGAATTTCAGATCCATTGAAGGGGGGGAGTTCTTCAAAAAACGTGAAGCTGCACCCCCCACTTTGAAATTAAAAAAAAGTCTTAAAAATTCAAAAAACAAAAAAAATCTTTTTGGTAGATGACAGTTCGTTATCATAGCGTTCATTTAGGCTGATTAAATTTTATAAAAATTTACCCCAAATTTGAAATAAAAAAATTTTTTTTTTTAAATTAAAAAAAAAATTTGGTGGTTGGACGAAATTAGCACATAAATCTGGCATTAATTTTTGCATATTGAATTTCAGATCCATTGAAGGGGGGAGTTTTTCAAAAAACGTGAAGCTGCACCCCCCCCCCTTTGAAATTGAAAAAAGTCTTAAAAATTCAACAAACAAAAAAAAATCTTTTTGGTAGATAATAGTTCGCTATCATAGCGTTCATTTAGGCTTATTAAATTTTATAAAAATTTACCCCAAATTTGAAATTAAAAAAAAACTTTTATACAAATTAAAAAAAAATAAAATTGGTGGTTTTTCAAAAAACGTGAAGCTGCACCCCCCCCCTTTGAAATTGAAAAAAGTCTTAAAAATTCAACAAACAAAAAAAATCTTTTTGGTAGATAACAGTTTGTTATCATAGCGTTCATTTAGGGTTATTAAATTTTATAAAAATTTACCCCAAATTTGAAATTAAAAAATTTTTTTTTAAAAATTAAAAAAAAAAATTTGGTGGTTGGACGAAATTAGCACATAAATCTGGCATTAATTTTTGCATATTGAATTTCAGATCCATTGATGGGGGGAGTTTTTCAAAAAACGTGAAGCTGCACCCCCCACTTTGAAATTGAAAAAAAAGTTAAAAATGCAAAAAAAAAAATCTTTTTGGTGGATGACAGTTCGCTATCATAGCGTTCATTTAGGCTTATTAAATTTTATAAAAATTTACCCCAAATTTGAAATTAAAAAAAAAACTTTTGTACAAATTAAAAAAAAAAAAATTGGTGGTTGGACGAAATTAGCACATAAATCTGGCATTAATTTTTGCATATTGAATTTCAGATCCATTGAAGGGGGGAGTTTTTCAAAAAACGTGAAGCTGCACCCCTCCCCCCCTTTGAAATTGAAAAAAGTCTTAAAAATTCAACAAACAAAAAAAATCTTTTTGGTAGATAACAGTTTGTTATCATAGCGTTCATTTAGGGTTATTAAATTTTATAAAAATTTACCCCAAATTTGAAATTAAAAAAAAAACTTTTGTACAAATTAAAAAAAAAAAAATTGGTGGTTGGACGAAATTAGCACATAAATCTGGCATTAATTTTTGCATATTGAATTTCAGATCCATTGAAGGGGGGAGTTTTTCAAAAAACGTGAAGCTGCACCCCTCCCCCCCTTTGAAATTGAAAAAAGTCTTAAAAATTCAACAAACAAAAAAATCTTTTTGGTAGATAACAGTTTGTTATCATAGCGTTCATTTAGGCTTATTAAATTGTATAAAAATTTACCCCAAATTTGAAATTAAAAAAAAATTTTTTAAAAATAAAAAAACGTGAAGCTGCACCCCCACTTTGAAATTGAAAAAAGTCTTAAAAATTCAAAAAAAAAATCGTTTTGGTAGATGACAGTTCGTTATCATAGCGTTCATTTAGGCTTATTAAATTTTATAAAAATTTACCCCAAATTTGAAATTAAAAAAAAACATAAAAATTAAAAAAAAAAAATTTGGTGGTTGGACGAAATTAGCACATAAATCTGGCATTAATTTTTGCATATTGAATTTCAGATCCATTGAAGGGGGGAGTTTTTCAAAACACGTGAAGCTGCACCCCCACTTGAAATTGAAAAAAAAGTCTTAAAAATTCAAAAAACAAAAAAATCTTTTTGGTAGATGACAGTTCGCTATCATAGCGTTCATTTAGGCTTATTAAATTTTATAAAAATGTACCCCAAATTTGAAAATTTTTTTAAAAATATAAAAAAAATTGGTGGTTGGACGAAATTAGCACATAAATCTGGCATTGATTTTTGCATATTGAATTTCAGATCCATTGAAGGGGGGAGTTTTTCAAAAAACGTGAAGCTGCACCCCCCACTTTGAAATTGAAAAAAAGTCTTAAAAATTCAAAAAACAAAAAAAAAATTTTGTTAGATGACAGTTCGTTATCATAGCGTTCATTTAGGCTTATTAAATTTTATAAAAATTTACCCCAAATTTGAAATTAAAAAAAAAATTTTTTTTTAAGATAAAAAAGAAATTTGGTGGTTGGACGAAATTAGCACATAAATCTGGCATTAATTTTTGCATATTGAATTTCAGATCCATTGAAGGGGGGAGTTTTTCAAAAAACGTGAAGCTGCACCCCCCACTGAAATTTAAAAAAAGTCTTAAAAATTCAAAAAACAAAAAAAATCTTTTTGGTAGATGACAGTTCGCTATCATATTATTATTAAAAATGCAAAAAAACGAAAAAAATCTTTTTGGTAGATGACAGTTCGCTATCATAGTGTTAATTTAGGCTTATTAAATTTTATAAAAATTTACCCCAAATTTGAAATTAAAAAAAAAAATTTATTTAAATTAAAAAAAAATTTGGTGGTTGGACGAAATTAGCACATAAATCTGGCATTAATTTTTGCATATTGAATTTCAGATCCATTGAAGGGGGGAGTTTTTCAAAAAACGTGAAGCTGCACCCCCCCTTTGAAATTGAAAAAAGTCTTAAAAATTCAACAAACAAAAAAAAATCTTTTTGGTAGATAACAGTTCGCTATCATAGCGTTCATTTAGGCTTATTAAATTTTATAAAAATTTACCCCAAATTTGAAATTAAAAAAAAACTTTTATACAAATTAAAAAAAAAATAAAATTGGTGGTTGGACGAATTAGCACATAAATCTGGCATTAATTTTTGCATATTGAATTTCAGATCCATTGAAGGGGGGAGTTTTTCAAAAAACGTGAAGCTGCACCCCCCCCCTTTGAAATTGAAAAAAGTCTTAAAAATTCAACAAACAAAAAAAAATCTTTTTGGTAGATAACAGTTTGTTATCATAGCGTTCATTTAGGGTTATTAAATTTTATAAAAATTTACCCCAAATTTGAAATTAAAAAATTTTTTTTTAAAAATTAAAAAAAAAAATTTGGTGGTTGGACGAAATTAGCACATAAATCTGGCATTAATTTTTGCATATTGAATTTCAGATCCATTGATGGGGGGAGTTTTTCAAAAAACGTGAAGCTGCACCCCCCACTTTGAAATTGAAAAAAAAGTTAAAAATGCAAAAAAAAAAATCTTTTTGGTGGATGACAGTTCGCTATCATAGCGTTCATTTAGGCTTATTAAATTTTATAAAAATTTACCCCAAATTTGAAATTAAAAAAAAAACTTTTGTACAAATTAAAAAAAAAAAAATTGGTGGTTGGACGAAATTAGCACATAAATCTGGCATTAATTTTTGCATATTGAATTTCAGATCCATTGAAGGGGGGAGTTTTTCAAAAAACGTGAAGCTGCACCCCTCCCCCCTTTGAAATTGAAAAAAGTCTTAAAAATTCAACAAACAAAAAAAATCTTTTTGGTAGATAACAGTTTGTTATCATAGCGTTCATTTAGGGTTATTAAATTTTATAAAAATTTACCCCAAATTTGAAATAACAAAAATTTTTTTTTAAAAATTAAAAAAAAAAAAAAAATTTGGTGGTTGGACGAAATTAGCACATAAATCTGGCATTAATTTTTGCATATTGAATTTCAGATCCATTGAAGGGGGGTTTTTCAAAAAACGTGAAGCCGCACCCCCCACTTTGAAATTGAAAAAAGTCTTAAAAATTCAAAAAAACAAAAAAAGCTTTTTCGTAGATGACAGTTCGTTATCATAGCGTTCATTTAGGCTTATTAAATTGTATAAAAATTTACCCCAAATTTGAAATTTAAAAAAAAATTTTTTAAAAATAAAAAAACGTGAAGCTGCACCCCCACTTTGAAATTGAAAAAAGTCTTAAAAATTCAAAAAAAAAAATCGTTTTGGTAGATGACAGTTCGTTATCATAGCGTTCATTTAGGCTTATTAAATTTTATAAAAATTTACCCCAAATTTGAAATTAAAAAAAAACTTATAAAAATTAAAAAAAAAAAATTTGGTGGTTGGACGAAATTAGCACATAAATCTGGCATTAATTTTTGCATATTGAATTTCAGATCCATTGAAGGGGGGAGTTTTTCAAAACACGTGAAGCTGCACCCCCACTTGAAATTGAAAAAAAAGTCTTAAAAATTCAAAAAACAAAAAAATCTTTTTGGTAGATGACAGTTCGCTATCATAGCGTTCATTTAGGCTTATTAAATTTTATAAAAATGTACCCCAAATTTGAAAATTTTTTTAAAAATATAAAAAAAATTGGTGGTTGGACGAAATTAGCACATAAATCTGGCATTGATTTTTGCATATTGAATTTCAGATCCATTGAAGGGGGAGTTTTTCAAAAAACGTGAAGCTGCACCCCCCACTTTGAAATTGAAAAAAAGTCTTAAAAATTCAAAAAACAAAAAAAAAATTTTGTTAGATGACAGTTCGTTATCATAGCGTTCATTTAGGCTTATTAAATTTTATAAAAATTTACCCCAAATTTGAAATTAAAAAAAAACTTATAAAAATTAAAAAAAAAAAATTTGGTGGTTGGACGAAATTAGCACGTAAATCTGGCATTAATTTTTGCATATTGAATTTCAGATCCATTGAAGGGGGGAGTTTTTCAAAAAACGTGAAGCTGCTGAAAAAAATTCTTAAAAATTCAAAAAAGCAAAAAAAAATTTTTTGGTATATGACAGTTCGTTATCATAGCGTTTATTTAGGCTTATTAAATTTTATAAAAATTTACCCCAAATTTGAAATTAAAAAAAAAACTTATAAAAATAAAAAAAATAAAAAATTTGGTGGTTGGACGAAATTAGCACATAAATCTGGCATTAATTTTGCATATTGAATTTCAGATCCATTGAAGGGGGGAGTTTTTCAAAAAACGTGAAGCTGCACCCCCCACTTTGAAATTGAAAAAAAGTCTTAAAAATTCAAAAAAAAAAAATCTTTTTGGTAGATGACAGTTCGTTATCATAGCGTTCATTTAGGCTTATTAAATTTTATAAAAATTTACCCCAAATTTGAAATTAAAAAAAAAAACTTTTATAAAAATTAAAAAAAAAATTTGGTGGTTGGACGAAATTAGCACATAAATCTGGCATTAATTTTTGCATATTGAATTTCAGATCCATTGAAGGGGGGAGTTTTTCAAAAAACGTGAAGCTGCACCCCCACTTTGAAATTGAAAAAAAAGTCTTAGAAATTCAAAAAACAAAAAAATCTTTTTGGTAGATGACAGTTCGCTATCATAGCGTTCATTTAGGCTTATTAAATTTTATAAAAATTTACCCCAAATTGGAAATTTAGGCTTATTAAATTTTATAAAAATTTACCCCAAATTTGAAATTAAAAAAAAAAAATTTTTTAAATTAAAAAAAAAATTTGGTGGTTGGACGAAATTAGCACATAAATCTGGCATTAATTTTTGCATATTGAATTTCAGATCCATTGAAGGGGGGGAGTTCTTCAAAAAACGTGAAGCTGCACCCCCCACTTTGAAATTAAAAAAAAGTCTTAAAAATTCAAAAAACAAAAAAAATCTTTTTGGTAGATGACAGTTCGTTATCATAGCGTTCATTTAGGCTGATTAAATTTTATAAAAATTTACCCCAAATTTGAAATAAAAAAATTTTTTTTTTTAAATTAAAAAAAAAATTTGGTGGTTGGACGAAATTAGCACATAAATCTGGCATTAATTTTTGCATATTGAATTTCAGATCCATTGAAGGGGGGAGTTTTTCAAAAAACGTGAAGCTGCACCCCCCCCCCTTTGAAATTGAAAAAAGTCTTAAAAATTCAACAAACAAAAAAAAATCTTTTTGGTAGATAATAGTTCGCTATCATAGCGTTCATTTAGGCTTATTAAATTTTATAAAAATTTACCCCAAATTTGAAATTAAAAAAAAACTTTTATACAAATTAAAAAAAAATAAAATTGGTGGTTGGACGAATTAGCACATAAATCTGGCATTAATTTTTGCATATTGAATTTCAGATCCATTGAAGGGGGGAGTTTTTCAAAAAACGTGAAGCTGCACCCCCCCCCCTTTGAAATTGAAAAAAGTCTTAAAAATTCAACAAACAAAAAAAATCTTTTTGGTAGATAACAGTTTGTTATCATAGCGTTCATTTAGGGTTATTAAATTTTATAAAAATTTACCCCAAATTTGAAATTAAAAAATTTTTTTTTAAAAATTAAAAAAAAAAATTTGGTGGTTGGACGAAATTAGCACATAAATCTGGCATTAATTTTTGCATATTGAATTTCAGATCCATTGATGGGGGGAGTTTTTCAAAAAACGTGAAGCTGCACCCCCCACTTTGAAATTGAAAAAAAAGTTAAAAATGCAAAAAAAAAAATCTTTTTGGTGGATGACAGTTCGCTATCATAGCGTTCATTTAGGCTTATTAAATTTTATAAAAATTTACCCCAAATTTGAAATTAAAAAAAAAACTTTTGTACAAATTAAAAAAAAAAAAATTGGTGGTTGGACGAAATTAGCACATAAATCTGGCATTAATTTTTGCATATTGAATTTCAGATCCATTGAAGGGGGGAGTTTTTCAAAAAACGTGAAGCTGCACCCCTCCCCCCCTTTGAAATTGAAAAAAGTCTTAAAAATTCAACAAACAAAAAAAATCTTTTTGGTAGATAACAGTTTGTTATCATAGCGTTCATTTAGGGTTATTAAATTTTATAAAAATTTACCCCAAATTTGAAATTAAAAAAAAAACTTTTGTACAAATTAAAAAAAAAAAAATTGGTGGTTGGACGAAATTAGCACATAAATCTGGCATTAATTTTTGCATATTGAATTTCAGATCCATTGAAGGGGGGAGTTTTTCAAAAAACGTGAAGCTGCACCCCTCCCCCCCTTTGAAATTGAAAAAAGTCTTAAAAATTCAACAAACAAAAAAATCTTTTTGGTAGATAACAGTTTGTTATCATAGCGTTCATTTAGGCTTATTAAATTGTATAAAAATTTACCCCAAATTTGAAATTAAAAAAAAATTTTTTAAAAATAAAAAAACGTGAAGCTGCACCCCCACTTTGAAATTGAAAAAAGTCTTAAAAATTCAAAAAAAAAATCGTTTTGGTAGATGACAGTTCGTTATCATAGCGTTCATTTAGGCTTATTAAATTTTATAAAAATTTACCCCAAATTTGAAATTAAAAAAAAACATAAAAATTAAAAAAAAAAAATTTGGTGGTTGGACGAAATTAGCACATAAATCTGGCATTAATTTTTGCATATTGAATTTCAGATCCATTGAAGGGGGGAGTTTTTCAAAACACGTGAAGCTGCACCCCCACTTGAAATTGAAAAAAAAGTCTTAAAAATTCAAAAAACAAAAAAATCTTTTTGGTAGATGACAGTTCGCTATCATAGCGTTCATTTAGGCTTATTAAATTTTATAAAAATGTACCCCAAATTTGAAAATTTTTTTAAAAATATAAAAAAAATTGGTGGTTGGACGAAATTAGCACATAAATCTGGCATTGATTTTTGCATATTGAATTTCAGATCCATTGAAGGGGGGAGTTTTTCAAAAAACGTGAAGCTGCACCCCCCACTTTGAAATTGAAAAAAAGTCTTAAAAATTCAAAAAACAAAAAAAAAATTTTGTTAGATGACAGTTCGTTATCATAGCGTTCATTTAGGCTTATTAAATTTTATAAAAATTTACCCCAAATTTGAAATTAAAAAAAAAATTTTTTTTTAAGATAAAAAAGAAATTTGGTGGTTGGACGAAATTAGCACATAAATCTGGCATTAATTTTTGCATATTGAATTTCAGATCCATTGAAGGGGGGAGTTTTTCAAAAAACGTGAAGCTGCACCCCCCACTGAAATTTAAAAAAAGTCTTAAAAATTCAAAAAACAAAAAAAATCTTTTTGGTAGATGACAGTTCGCTATCATATTATTATTAAAAATGCAAAAAAACGAAAAAAATCTTTTTGGTAGATGACAGTTCGCTATCATAGTGTTAATTTAGGCTTATTAAATTTTATAAAAATTTACCCCAAATTTGAAATTAAAAAAAAAAATTTATTTAAATTAAAAAAAAATTTGGTGGTTGGACGAAATTAGCACATAAATCTGGCATTAATTTTTGCATATTGAATTTCAGATCCATTGAAGGGGGGAGTTTTTCAAAAAACGTGAAGCTGCACCCCCCCCTTTGAAATTGAAAAAAGTCTTAAAAATTCAACAAACAAAAAAAAATCTTTTTGGTAGATAACAGTTCGCTATCATAGCGTTCATTTAGGCTTATTAAATTTTATAAAAATTTACCCCAAATTTGAAATTAAAAAAAAACTTTTATACAAATTAAAAAAAAAATAAAATTGGTGGTTGGACGAATTAGCACATAAATCTGGCATTAATTTTTGCATATTGAATTTCAGATCCATTGAAGGGGGGAGTTTTTCAAAAAACGTGAAGCTGCACCCCCCCCCTTTGAAATTGAAAAAAGTCTTAAAAATTCAACAAACAAAAAAAAATCTTTTTGGTAGATAACAGTTTGTTATCATAGCGTTCATTTAGGGTTATTAAATTTTATAAAAATTTACCCCAAATTTGAAATTAAAAAATTTTTTTTTAAAAATTAAAAAAAAAAATTTGGTGGTTGGACGAAATTAGCACATAAATCTGGCATTAATTTTTGCATATTGAATTTCAGATCCATTGATGGGGGGAGTTTTTCAAAAAACGTGAAGCTGCACCCCCCACTTTGAAATTGAAAAAAAAGTTAAAAATGCAAAAAAAAAAATCTTTTTGGTGGATGACAGTTCGCTATCATAGCGTTCATTTAGGCTTATTAAATTTTATAAAAATTTACCCCAAATTTGAAATTAAAAAAAAAACTTTTGTACAAATTAAAAAAAAAAAAATTGGTGGTTGGACGAAATTAGCACATAAATCTGGCATTAATTTTTGCATATTGAATTTCAGATCCATTGAAGGGGGGAGTTTTTCAAAAAACGTGAAGCTGCACCCCTCCCCCCTTTGAAATTGAAAAAAGTCTTAAAAATTCAACAAACAAAAAAAATCTTTTTGGTAGATAACAGTTTGTTATCATAGCGTTCATTTAGGGTTATTAAATTTTATAAAAATTTACCCCAAATTTGAAATAACAAAAATTTTTTTTTAAAAATTAAAAAAAAAAAAAAAATTTGGTGGTTGGACGAAATTAGCACATAAATCTGGCATTAATTTTTGCATATTGAATTTCAGATCCATTGAAGGGGGGTTTTTCAAAAAACGTGAAGCCGCACCCCCCACTTTGAAATTGAAAAAAGTCTTAAAAATTCAAAAAAACAAAAAAAGCTTTTTCGTAGATGACAGTTCGTTATCATAGCGTTCATTTAGGCTTATTAAATTGTATAAAAATTTACCCCAAATTTGAAATTTAAAAAAAAATTTTTTAAAAATAAAAAAACGTGAAGCTGCACCCCCACTTTGAAATTGAAAAAAGTCTTAAAAATTCAAAAAAAAAAATCGTTTTGGTAGATGACAGTTCGTTATCATAGCGTTCATTTAGGCTTATTAAATTTTATAAAAATTTACCCCAAATTTGAAATTAAAAAAAAACTTATAAAAATTAAAAAAAAAAAATTTGGTGGTTGGACGAAATTAGCACATAAATCTGGCATTAATTTTTGCATATTGAATTTCAGATCCATTGAAGGGGGGAGTTTTTCAAAACACGTGAAGCTGCACCCCCACTTGAAATTGAAAAAAAAGTCTTAAAAATTCAAAAAACAAAAAAATCTTTTTGGTAGATGACAGTTCGCTATCATAGCGTTCATTTAGGCTTATTAAATTTTATAAAAATGTACCCCAAATTTGAAAATTTTTTTAAAAATATAAAAAAAATTGGTGGTTGGACGAAATTAGCACATAAATCTGGCATTGATTTTTGCATATTGAATTTCAGATCCATTGAAGGGGGAGTTTTTCAAAAAACGTGAAGCTGCACCCCCCACTTTGAAATTGAAAAAAAGTCTTAAAAATTCAAAAAACAAAAAAAAAATTTTGTTAGATGACAGTTCGTTATCATAGCGTTCATTTAGGCTTATTAAATTTTATAAAAATTTACCCCAAATTTGAAATTAAAAAAAAAATTTTTTTTTAAGATAAAAAAGAAATTTGGTGGTTGGACGAAATTAGCACATAAATCTGGCATTAATTTTTGCATATTGAATTTCAGATCCATTGAAGGGGGGAGTTTTTCAAAAAACGTGAAGCTGCACCCCCCACTGAAATTTAAAAAAAGTCTTAAAAATTCAAAAAACAAAAAAAATCTTTTTGGTAGATGACAGTTCGCTATCATATTATTATTAAAAATGCAAAAAAACGAAAAAAATCTTTTTGGTAGATGACAGTTCGCTATCATAGTGTTAATTTAGGCTTATTAAATTTTATAAAAATTTACCCCAAATTTGAAATTAAAAAAAAAAATTTATTTAAATTAAAAAAAAATTTGGTGGTTGGACGAAATTAGCACATAAATCTGGCATTAATTTTTGCATATTGAATTTCAGATCCATTGAAGGGGGGAGTTTTTCAAAAAACGTGAAGCTGCACCCCCCACTTTGAAATTGAAAAAAATTCTTAAAAATTCAAAAAACAAAAAAAAATTTTTTGGTATATGACAGTTCGTTATCATAGCGTTCATTTAGGCTTATTAAATTTTATAAAAATTTACCCCAAATTTGAAATTAAAAAAAAAACATAAAAATAAAAAAAATAAAAAATTTGGTGGTTGGACGAAATTAGCACATAAATCTGGCATTAATTTTGCATATTGAATTTCAGATCCATTGAAGGGGGGAGTTTTTCAAAAAACGTGAAGCTGCACCCCCCACTTTGAAATTGAAAAAAAGTCTTAAAAATTCAAAAAAAAAAATCTTTTTGGTAGATGACAGTTCGTTATCATAGCGTTCATTTAGGCTTATTAAATTTTATAAAAATTTACCCCAAATTTGAAATTAAAAAAAAAACTTTTATAAAAATTAAAAAAAAAATTTGGTGGTTGGACGAAATTAGCACATAAATCTGGCATTAATTTTTGCATATTGAATTTCAGATCCATTGAAGGGGGGAGTTTTTCAAAAAACGTGAAGCTGCACCCCCACTTTGAAATTGAAAAAAAAGTCTTAGAAATTCAAAAAACAAAAAAATCTTTTTGGTAGATGACAGTTCGCTATCATAGCGTTCATTTAGGCTTATTAAATTTTATAAAAATTTACCCCAAATTGGAAATTTAGGCTTATTAAATTTTATAAAAATTTACCCCAAATTTGAAATTTAAAAAAAAATTTTTTTTAAATTAAAAAAAAAATTTGGTGGTTGGACGAAATTAGCACATAAATCTGGCATTAATTTTTGCATATTGAATTTCAGATCCATTGAAGGGGGGGGAGTTCTTCAAAAAACGTGAAGCTGCACCCCCCACTTTGAAATTGAAAAAAAAGTCTTAAAAATTCAAAAAACAAAAAAAATCTTTTTGGTAGATGACAGTTCGCTATCATATTATTATTAAAAATGAAAAAAAAACAAAAAAATCTTTTTGGTAGATGACAGTTCGTTATCATAGCGTTCATTTAGGCTGATTAAATTTTATAAAAATTTACCCCAAATTTGAAATTAAAAAATTTTTTTTTTTAAATTAAAAAAAAAATTTGGTTGTTGGACGAAATTAGCACATAAATCTGGCATTAATTTTTGCATATTGAATTTCAGATCCATTGAAGGGGGGAGTTTTTCAAAAAACGTGAAGCTGCACCCCTCCCCCCCTTTGAAATTGAAAAAAGTCTTAAAAATTCAACAAACAAAAAAAATCTTTTTGGTGGATGACAGTTCGCTATCATAGCGTTCATTTAGGCTTATTAAATTTTATAAAAATTTACCCCAAATTTGAAATTAAAAAAAAACTTTTATACAAATTAAAAAAAAAAAAAATTGGTGGTTGGACGAATTAGCACATAAATCTGGCATTAATTTTTGCATATTGAATTTCAGATCCATTGAAGGGGGGAGTTTTTCAAAAAACGTGAAGCTGCACACCCCCCCCCTTTGAAATTGAAAAAAGTCTTAAAAATTCAACAAACAAAAAAAAATCTTTTTGGTAGATAACAGTTTGTTATCATAGCGTTCATTTAGGGTTATTAAATTTTATAAAAATTTACCCCAAATTTGAAATTAAAAAAAAATTTTTTTTTAAATTAAAAAAAAAAATTTGGTGGTTGGACGAAATTAGCACATAAATCTGGCATTAATTTTTGCATATTGAATTTCAGATCCATTGATGGGGGGAGTTTTTCAAAAAACGTGAAGCTGCACCCCCCACTTTGAAATTGAAAAAAAAGTTAAAAATGCAAAAAAAAAAAAAATCTTTTTGGTGGATGACAGTTCGCTATCATAGCGTTCATTTAGACTTATTAAATTTTATAAAAATTTACCCCAAATTTGAAATTAAAAAAAAAACTTTTATACAAATTAAAAAAAAAAAAAATTGGTGGTTGGACGAAATTAGCACATAAATCTGGCATTAATTTTTGCATATTGAATTTCAGATCCATTGAAGGGGGGAGTTTTTCAAAAAACGTGAAGCTGCACCCTCCCCCCCTTTGAAATTGAAAAAAGTCTTAAAAATTCAACAAACAAAAAAAAAATCTTTTTGGTAGATAACAGTTTGTTATCATAGCGTTCATTTAGGGTTATTAAATTTTATAAAAATTTACCCCAAATTTGAAATAAAAAAAATTTTTTTTTAAAAATTAAAAAAAAAAAAAAAAATTTGGTGGTTGGACGAAACTAGCACATAAATCTGGCATTAATTTTTGCATATTGAATTTCAGATCCATTGAAGGGGGGTTTTTCAAAAAACGTGAAGCCGCACCCCCCACTTTGAAATTGAAAAAAGTCTTAAAAATTCAAAAAACAAAAAAAGCTTTTTCGTAGATGACAGTTCGTTATCATAGCGTTCATTTAGGCTTATTAAATTGTATAAAAATTTACCCCAAATTTGAAATTTAAAAAAAAAATTTTTTAAAATAAAAAAACGTGAAGCTGCACCCCCACTTTGAAATTGAAAAAAGTCTTAAAAATTCAAAAAAAAAAAATCTTTTTGGTAGATGACAGTTCGTTATCATAGCGTTCATTTAGGCTTATTAAATTTTATAAAAATTTACCCCAAATTTGAAATTAAAAAAAAACTTTTATAAAAATTAAAAAAAAAAAATTTGGTGGTTGGACGAAATTAGCACATAAATCTGGCATTAATTTTTGCATATTGAATTTCAGATCCATTGAAGGGGGGAGTTTTTCAAAACACGTGAAGCTGCACCCCCACTTGAAATTGAAAAAAAAGTCTTAAAAATTCAAAAAACAAAAAAATCTTTTTGGTAGATGACAGTTCGCTATCATAGCGTTCATTTAGGCTTATTAAATTTTATAAAAATGTACCCCAAATTTGAAAATTTTTTTTTAAAATATAAAAAAAATTGGTGGTTGGACGAAATTAGCACATAAATCTGGCATTGATTTTTGCATATTGAATTTCAGATCCATTGAAGGGGGGAGTTTTTCAAAAAACGTGAAGCTGCACCCCCACTTTGAAATTGAAAAAAAGTCTTAAAAATTCAAAAAACAAAAAAAAATTTTTGTTAGATGACAGTTCGTTATCATAGCGTTCATTTAGGCTTATTAAATTTTATAAAAATTTACCCCAAATTTGAAATTAAAAAAAAACTTATAAAAATTAAAAAAAAAAAAATTTGGTGGTTGGACGAAATTAGCACATAAATCTGGCATTAATTTTTGCATATTGAATTTCAGATCCATTGAAGGGGGGAGTTTTTCAAAAAACGTGAAGCTGCACCCCCCACTGAAATTTAAAAAAAGTCTTAAAAATTCAAAAAACAAAAAAAATCTTTTTGGTAGATGACAGTTCGCTATCATATTATTATTAAAAATTCAAAAAACAAAAAAATCTTTTTGGTAGATGACAGTTCGTTATCATAGCGTGCATTTAGGCTTATTAAATTTTATAAAAATTTACCCCAAATTTGAAATTAAAAAAAAAACATAAAAATTAAAAAAAAAAAAAATTTGGTGGTTGGACGAAATTAGCACATAAATCTGGCATTAATTTTTGCATATTGAATTTCAGATCCATTGAAGGGGGGAGTTTTTCAAAAAACGTGAAGCTGCACCCCCCACTTTGAAATTGAAAAAAATTCTTAAAAATTCAAAAAAGCAAAAAAAAATTTTTTGGTATATGACAGTTCGTTATCATAGCGTTTATTTAGGCTTATTAAATTTTATAAAAATTTACCCCAAATTTGAAATTAAAAAAAAAACATAAAAATAAAAAAAATAAAAAATTTGGTGGTTGGACGAAATTAGCACATAAATCTGGCATTAATTTTGCATATTGAATTTCAGATCCATTGAAGGGGGGAGTTTTTCAAAAAACGTGAAGCTGCACCCCCCACTTTGAAATTGAAAAAAAGTCTTAAAAATTCAAAAAAAAAAAATCTTTTTTTTAGATGACAGTTCGTTATCATAGCGTTCATTTATAATATAATATAATATAATACAATGGCGCTATTATAACTCTGACGAGTTTTATGGCCGAGCTTCTCTCCCAATTCGAGGTGTGCTCCTTTTTGTTTTTCCTACTAATTGGGTGGACCTACAGTTTTATGCCGGCTCCGAACGGCGAATGCATTTTTTTGTGAGAAGCTTTTTCATGGCAGAAATACTCTCGGAGGGTATGCCGCCCACTGCCGAGAGGTGACCGCTGCTCTTAAAAAACCCAATAATTGGATTTTTACTAATTAGAAAAATTTGTTTGGCTCGGACCGTGGTTTGAACCCGAGACCTCTGGCATAGCAGGCGAGCACTCTACCCACTGCACCACTGCACATAGCGTTCATTTAGGCTTATTAAATTTTATAAAAATTTACCCCAAATTTGAAATTAAAAAAAAAACTTTTATAAAAATTAAAAAAAAAATTTGGTGGTTGGACGAAATTAGCACATAAATCTGGCATTAATTTTTGCATATTGAATTTCAGATCCATTGAAGGGGGGAGTTTTTCAAAAAACGTGAAGCTGCACCCCCACTTTGAAATTGAAAAAAAAAGTCTTAGAAATTCAAAAAACAAAAAAATCTTTTTGGTAGATGACAGTTCGCTATCATAGCGTTCATTTAGGCTTATTAAATTTTATAAAAATTTACCCCAAATTGGAAATTTAGGCTTATTAAATTTTATAAAAATTTACCCCAAATTTGAAATTAAAAAAAAAAATTTTTTTAAATTAAAAAAAAAATTTGGTGGTTGGACGAAATTAGCACATAAATCTGGCATTAATTTTTGCATATTGAATTTCAGATCCATTGAAGGGGGGGAGTTCTTCAAAAAACGTGAAGCTGCACCCCCCACTTTGAAATTGAAAAAAAAGTCTTAAAAATTCAAAAAACAAAAAAAATCTTTTTGGTAGATGACAGTTCGCTATCATATTATTATTAAAAATGAAAAAAAAAACAAAAAAATCTTTTTGGTAGATGACAGTTCGTTATCATAGCGTTCATTTAGGCTGATTAAATTTTATAAAAATTTACCCCAAATTTGAAATAAAAAATTTTTTTTTTTTAAATTAAAAAAAAAATTTGGTGGTTGGACGAAATTAGCACATAAATCTGGCATTAATTTTTGCATATTGAATTTCAGATCCATTGAAGGGGGGAGTTTTTCAAAAAACGTGAAGCTGCACCCCTCCCCCCCTTTGAAATTGAAAAAAGTTAAAAATTCAACAAACAAAAAAAATCTTTTTGGTAGATAACAGTTTGTTATCATAGCGTTCATTTAGGGTTATTAAATTTTATAAAAATTTACCCCAAATTTGAAATTAAAAAAATTTTTTTTTAAAAATTTAAAAAAAAAAAAATTTGGTGGTTGGACGAAATTAGCACATAAATCTGGCATTAATTTTTGCATATTGAATTTCAGATCCATTGAAGGGGGGAGTTTTTCAAAAAACGTGAAGCTGCACCCCCCACTTTGAAATTGAAAAAAAAGTTAAAAATGCAAAAAAAAAAAAATCTTTTTGGTGGATGACAGTTCGCTATCATAGCGTTCATTTAGGCTTATTAAATTTTATAAAAATTTACCCCAAATTTGAAATTAAAAAAAAACTTTTATACAAATTAAAAAAAAAATAAAATTGGTGGTTGGACGAATTAGCACATAAATCTGGCATTAATTTTTGCATATTGAATTTCAGATCCATTGAAGGGGGGAGTTTTTCAAAAAACGTGAAGCTGAACCCCCCCCCCCCCCTTTGAAATTGAAAAAAGTCTTAAAAATTCAACAAACAAAAAAAAATCTTTTTGGTAGATAACAGTTTGTTATCATAGCGTTCATTTAGGGTTATTAAATTTTATAAAAATTTACCCCAAATTTGAAATTAAAAAATTTTTTTTTAAAAATTAAAAAAAAAAAATTTGGTGGTTGGACGAAATTAGCACATAAATCTGGCATTAATTTTTGCATATTGAATTTCAGATCCATTGATGGGGGGAGTTTTTCAAAAAACGTGAAGCTGCACCCCCCACTTTGAAATTGAAAAAAAAGTTAAAAATGCAAAAAAAAAATCTTTTTGGTGGATGACAGTTCGCTATCATAGCGTTCATTTAGGCTTATTAAATTTTATAAAAATTTACCCCAAATTTGAAATTAAAAAAAAAACTTTTATACAAATTAAAAAAAAAAAAATTGGTGGTTGGACGAAATTAGCACATAAATCTGGCATTAATTTTTGCATATTGAATTTCAGATCCATTGAAGGGGGGAGTTTTTCAAAAAACGTGAAGCTGCACCCCTCCCCCCCTTTGAAATTGAAAAAAGTCTTAAAAATTCAACAAACAAAAAAAATCTTTTTGGTAGATAACAGTTTGTTATCATAGCGTTCATTTAGGGTTATTAAATTTTATAAAAATTTACCCCAAATTTGAAATAACAAAAATTTTTTTTTAAAAATTAAAAAAAAAAAAAAATTTGGTGGTTGGACGAAATTAGCACATAAATCTGGCATTAATTTTTGCATATTGAATTTCAGATCCATTGAAGGGGGGTTTTTCAAAAAACGTGAAGCCGCACCCCCCACTTTGAAATTGAAAAAAGTCTTAAAAATTCAAAAAACAAAAAAAGCTTTTTCGTAGATGACAGTTCGTTATCATAGCGTTCATTTAGGCTTATTAAATTGTATAAAAATTTACCCCAAATTTGAAATTTAAAAAAAAATTTTTTAAAAATAAAAAAACGTGAAGCTGCACCCCCACTTTGAAATTGAAAAAAGTCTTAAAAATTCAAAAAAAAAATCGTTTTGGTAGATGACAGTTCGTTATCATAGCGTTCATTTAGGCTTATTAAATTTTATAAAAATTTACCCCAAATTTGAAATTAAAAAAAAACATAAAAATTAAAAAAAAAAAATTTGGTGGTTGGACGAAATTAGCACATAAATCTGGCATTAATTTTTGCATATTGAATTTCAGATCCATTGAAGGGGGGAGTTTTTCAAAACACGTGAAGCTGCACCCCCACTTGAAATTGAAAAAAAAGTCTTAAAAATTCAAAAAACAAAAAAATCTTTTTGGTAGATGACAGTTCGCTATCATAGCGTTCATTTAGGCTTATTAAATTTTATAAAAATGTACCCCAAATTTGAAAATTTTTTTAAAAATATAAAAAAAATTGGTGGTTGGACGAAATTAGCACATAAATCTGGCATTGATTTTTGCATATTGAATTTCAGATCCATTGAAGGGGGGAGTTTTTCAAAAAACGTGAAGCTGCACCCCCCACTTTGAAATTGAAAAAAAGTCTTAAAAATTCAAAAAAAAATTTTTGTTAGATGACAGTTCGTTATCATAGCGTTCATTTAGGCTTATTAAATTTTATAAAAATTTACCCCAAATTTGAAATTAAAAAAAAATTTTTTTTTAAGATAAAAAAGAAATTTGGTGGTTGGACGAAATTAGCACATAAATCTGGCATTAATTTTTGCATATTGAATTTCAGATCCATTGAAGGGGGGAGTTTTTCAAGAAACGTGAAGCTGCACCCCCCACTGAAATTTAAAAAAAGTCTTAAAAATTCAAAAAACAAAAAAAATCTTTTTGGTAGATGACAGTTCGCTATCATATTATTATTAAAAATGCAAAAAAACGAAAAAAATCTTTTTGGTAGATGACAGTTCGCTATCATAGTGTTAATTTAGGCTTATTAAATTTTATAAAAATTTACCCCAAATTTGAAATTAAAAAAAAAAATTTATTTAAATTAAAAAAAAATTTGGTGGTTGGACGAAATTAGCACATAAATCTGGCATTAATTTTTGCATATTGAATTTCAGATCCATTGAAGGGGGGTTTTTCAAAAAACGTGAAGCTGCACCCCCCACTTTGAAATTGAAAAAAAGTCTTAAAAATTCAAAAAACAAAAAAATCTTTTTGGTAGATGACAGTTCGTTATCATAGCGTTCATTTAGGCTTATTAAATTTTATAAAAATTTACCCCAAATTTGAAATTAAAAAAAAAAACATAAAAATTAAAAAAAAAAAAAAAATTTGGTGGTTGGACGAAATTAGCACATAAATCTGGCATTAATTTTGCATATTGAATTTCAGATCCATTGAAGGGGGGAGTTTTTCAAAAAACGTGAAGCTGCACCCCCCACTTTGAAATTGAAAAAAAAGTTAAAAATGCAAAAAAAAAAAATCTTTTTGGATGACAGTTCGCTATCATAGCGTTCATTTAGGCTTATTAAATTTTATAAAAATTTACCCCAAATTTGAAAATTTTTTTTAAAAATAAAAAAAAAATTGGTGGTTGGACGAAATTAGCACATAAATCTGGCATTAATTTTTGCATATTGAATTTCAGATCCATTGAAGGGGGGTTTTTCAAAAAACGTGAAGCCGCACCCCCCACTTTGAAATTGAAAAAAGTCTTAAAAATTCAAAAAACAAAAAAAAGCTTTTTCGTAGATGACAGTTCGTTATCATAGCGTTCATTTAGGCTTATTAAATTGTATAAAAATTTACCCCAAATTTGAAATTTAAAAAAAAATTTTTTAAAAATAAAAAAACGTGAAGCTGCACCCCCCACTTTGAAATTGAAAAAAGTCTTAAAAATTCAAAAAAAAAAAATCTTTTTGGTAGATGACAGTTCGTTATCATAGCGTTCATTTAGGCTTATTAAATTTTATAAAAATTTACCCCAAATTTGAAATTAAAAAAAAAATTTTTGTTAAAAATTAAAAAAAAATTTGGTGGTTGGACGAAATTAGCATAGCACAATCATAGCGTTCATTTAGGCTTATTAAATTTTATAAAAATTTACCCCAAATTTGAAATTAAAAAAAAAAAAAAATTTTAAATAAAAAAAATTTGGTGGTTGGACGAAATTAGCACATAAATCTGGCATTAATTTTTGCATATTGAATTTCAGATCCATTAAGGAGGGAGTTTTTCAAAAAACGTGAAGCTGCACCCCCCACTGAAATTGAAAAAAAGTTAAAAATTCAAAAAACAAAAAAATTTTTTTGGTAGACAGTTCGTTATCATAGCGTTCATGTAGGCTTATTAAATTTTATAAAAATTTACCCCAAATTTGAAATTAAAAAAAAAAACTTTTATAAAAATTAAAAAAAAAAAAAATTTGGTGGTTGGACGAAATTAGCACATAAATCTGGCATTAATTTTGCACATTGAATTTCAGATCCATTGATGGGGGGTTTTTCAAAAAACGTGAAGCTGCACCCCCCTCTTTGAAATTGAAAAAAAGTCTTAAAAATTCAAAAAACAAAAAAATCCTTTTGGTAGATGACAGTTCGTTATCATAGCGTTCATTTAGGCTTATTAAATTTTATAAAAATTTACCCCAAATTTGAAATTAAAAAAAAAAAACTTATAAAAATTAAAAAAAAAAAAATTTGGTGGTTGGACGAAATTAGCACATAAATCTGGCATTAATTTTGCATATTGAATTTCAGATCCATTGAAGGGGGGAGTTTTTCAAAAAACGTGAAGCTGCACCCCCACTTGAAATTGAAAAAAAAAGTCTTAAAAATTCAAAAAACAAAAAAATCTTTTTGGTAGATGACAGTTCGTTATCATAGCGTTCATTTAGGCTTATTAAATTTTATAAAAATTTACCCCAAATTTGGAATTAAAAAAAAAACTTATAAAAATTAAAAAAAAAAAATTTGGTGGTTGGACGAAATTAGCACATAAATCTGGCATTAATTTTTGCATATTGAATTTCAGATCCATTGAAGGGGGGAGTTTTTCAAAAAACGTGAAGCTGCACCCCCACTTGAAATTGAAAAAAAAGTCAAAAATTCAAAAAACAAAAAAATCTTTTTGGTAGATGACAGTTCGCTATCATAGCGTTCATTTAGGCTTATTAAATTTTATAAAAATGTACCCCAAATTTGAAAATTTTTTTTAAAAATATAAAAAAAAAATTGGTGGTTGGACGAAATTAGCACATAAATCTGGCATTGATTTTTGCATATTGAATTTCAGATCCATTGAAGGGGGGAGTTTTTCAAAAAACGTGAAGCTGCACCCCCCACTTTGAAATTGAAAAAAAGTCTTAAAAATTCAAAAAACAAAAAAAAATTTTTGTTAGATGACAGTTCGTTATCATACCGTTCATTTAGGCTTATTAAATTTTATAAAAATTTACCCCAAATTTGAAATTAAAAAAAAATTTTTTTTAAATTAAAAAAAAAAATTTGGTGGTTGGACGAAATTAGCACATAAATCTGGCATTAATTTTTGCATATTGAATTTCAGATCCATTGAAGGGGGGTTTTTCAAAAAACGTGAAGCTGCACCCCCCACTTTGAAATTGAAAAAAAAAAGTCTTAAAAATTCAAAAAACAAAAAAAATCTTTTTGGTAGATGACAGTTCGTTATCATAGCGTTCATTTAGGCTTATTAAATTTTATAAAAATTTACCCCAAATTTGAAATTAAAAAAAAAACATAAAAATTAAAAAAAAAAAAAAATTTGGTGGTTGGACGAAATTAGCACATAAATCTGGCATTAATTTTGCATATTGAATTTCAGATCCATTGAAGGGGGGAGTTTTTCAAAAAACGTGAAGCTGCACCCCCCACTTTGAAATTGAAAAAAACTCTTAAAAATTCAAAAAACAAAAAAAATCTTATTTGGTTTGCGAGTAGGCTTGTCTGATCTATTTTCTCTTTTGGTGCAAATAAAACTATTCACCTATTTTTCCCAACGTTTCGCTGGTAATTTCCAAATTTGTTGGTGAAATACTTAAACCACTGATCTCGGAAAGATACAATGTGAAGAATGCGTTTGACTTGAAAGATAGACTATCTGATATTTGTGTATGTGATGAAGATGTGTTAGTTTCATTCGATGTTGTCTCTTTGTTCACAAATATACCAACGATGTTAGCAACAAAAATTATTATGAAAAAGTGGGACGAAATACAAAAAATTACCAACATCCCCAACAAAAAATTTCACCAAATTCTCGACTTTTGTCTCAAAGACAATAATTATTTCCTGTTCAATAATAAATTATACAACCAAACTTTTGGAATGCCCATGGGAAACCCCCTCTCCCCCACAATCGCTGATATTGTTATGGACGACCTTCTTGACAATACCATCACGGAGCTACAACAACAGTGCAATATTAATATAAGTTTTATCAACAAATATGTGGACGATATTTTTGCCATAGTAAAACGCCGCGACGTGAATAAAATTCTAGAAATGCTAAATAAGTACCACCCTAAACTTAAGTTTACAATGGAAATGGAAGAAAATGCAAACATTCCTTTTCTTGATGTCCGTATCCATAGAAATAACAAAAATGTAATCCTTGATTGGTACTCTAAACCCACCTCTTCTGGGCGCCTAATAAATTTTTTCTCCTCTCAACCAAGAAAATACAAAATCAACACGGCAAAAAATCTGATACACAAAATATTAACAATAAGCCACCAACAATTCCACGACTCCAACATAAACAAAATATATAACATTTTAAAAAGCAACAACTACCCTACCCACTTAATACGCGAACTAATTACAGAAGAAAAAATGAAGAAAAACAAGGAGAAAAAAACAATTCCAAATACAGCAACAACGAACGAAACAAAAAAATACCGCAGCGTCACATACATCCCTACACTCAGCGAGAACTTTGATCACGACATAGCAAGAGAGCAAAACACAACACTAGCATACAAGTCGAACGAAACACTCTCGAAAATATACACGAAAACAAAAAGCCCAATAGACACACAACAACAAAATAATGTGGTTTATGAAATCACATGTAAGGGCAACAACAACGAACAGTGCAATAAAGTATATGTGGGCGGGCACAACAAAAAGAGCGTTGGGTGTTCGCTTAACTGAACACGAAGCAGACATAAAAAAAGGAAAAAATAGCACAGCTTTATCCCAACACATTCTGAGCAGCGGCCACTCAGCTGATTTCGCGAACACAAAGATCATAGACAAGGAAAGGGGGGAAATGAAGAGATACACCTTAGAGAGCCTACGAATTTTACAACGAAGGGAAATAGCAATAAACAAAAAAGAAGACACGGACAACATCGCGGCAGCCTATTTATAATAATACAATGGCGCTATTATAACTCTGACGAGTTTTATGGCCGAGCTTCTCTCCCAATTCGAGGTGTGCTCCTTTTTTTTGTTTTTCCTACTAATTGGGTGGACCTACAGTTTTATGCCGGCTCCGAACGGCGAATGTATTTTTTGTGAGAGGCTTTTTCATGGCAGAAATACTCTCGGAGGGCATGCCGCCCACTGCCGAGAGGTGACCGCTGCTCTTAAAAAACCCAATAATTGGATTTTTACTAATTAGAAAAATTTGTTTGGCTCGGACCGTGGTTTGAACCCGAGACCTCTGGCATAGCAGGCGAGCACTCTACCCACTGCACCACAGCGGCCAGCCTATTTACTATGCATAAAAAAATAAATATTTAGATTAGTTATGACAACACTACCACCGAAAGTGGTATGGATTAATTTTTACTTTTTTTGTTTTTTGTTTTTTTGTTTTGTGTAACTTTGTTCAATTTTAATTTTATTTTTCACCTGGGCTATATCATGTTAACTTAAAGTAAGTAATTTTGTGAGTCACAAGTCATAATGTGTGTATGTATATATACAAATGTGTATATGTATATACACCATCCTTTAATTTTTCCCTTTTTGTAATCATGTAGTTTTTTGTTGTTTTTCATTTATTAAAATAAACAGTGCCACCCCTGAAGATGCTGGAAATTACCAGCGAAACGTTGGGAAAAATAGGTGAATAGTTTTATTTGCACCAAAAGAGAAAATAGATCAGACAAGCCTACTCGCAAACCAAATAATTAATCAAGCTGATCGAAAAAAGTTAAAAAAAAAAAAATCTTTTTGGTAGATGACAGTTCGTTATCATAGCGTTCATTTAGGCTTATTAAATTTTATAAAAATTTACCCCAAATTTGAAATTAAAAAAAAACTCATAAAAATTAAATAAAAAAAAAAAATTTGGTGGTTGGACGAAATTAGCACATAAATCTGGCATTAATTTTTGCATATTGAATTTCAGATCCATTGAAGGGGGGAGTTTTTCAAAAAAAAATGAAATGAAAAAAAATTTTCTGTTCATATAAAAATTTTGGACTTACACAATTTTCTTCGCTTTTTGGACTTACACAATTTGCGTATCACTGAATAACAACGAGTAGAAATATGACAAGTATCACAGACTTGTTTAGCGTGGTGCGTATTTGATTTTTTTAGCTTTCTACACTTAAAAACACTTTTTCATAAAAATGGACTTACACAGTTTGCACTCTAAGCTAGCGATATGTATGTGGCTACAATATATAATATATGTATATATAAATATTCACATATGTTAAGTTGTTTTATGTCACGTCTTTTTAAATAAATGATTATTTGGCTATTTTTGAAAAAAAAATTTTTTGGCTATTTATTTTAGCTATGAAAAAAATTATTTAGCTATTTTTAGCAATTTTTTTTTTTTTTAATTTAGCTATAAGCTTCAAAATATTCTGGCAACACTGCACACCGCTAACAACAGTGCTTAGTTTGGCAACACAATGTTATAACTAATTGAAACTTGTTGCGCGTGAAAATGTTGATATGCCAAATTTAAGAGTATACACATGTTTATAAACAATATACAAGTTGCTTAGCGAAACTGTGTTGCTACGAAGCATAGAAACTAGTTTATAAATAAATGTTGCTATGTTATATACAGAAAATACAAATTCAAAACCTTAAGTCAAAAATAACTAACAAATAAACAATTTTAAATATAAAAGTATACTTTTAAATATAAAACGGCCTAACTAAAAATTCTTCAACAATCACAAATAATTACAACATCATAATATGGCTTTGACACTAGCAGAGGCTTTGAGGGAAGCACGCAGCATTCCATTTTTCGACGGGCAAAGTGAGTATACAATCACCCACTACTTAAGAGACGTCACAACAATTTTATCGCTGACAAAAGCAGAAGAGCAAGATATATCCACGGTTTTGTGCAATAAGTTGAAGGGCCGAGCGTTACATGTCATCCAACACCTTAATGAACCAAGTTTTCAAGACATATGGTCCAAACTGAAAGAGGAATTCGGCATAAAACTACATTTATAGGGTTAAGAAATGACGCAGTGAATGTTAGGGCTATGAGTATTGAAGATTTGCACAGTAAATTAGGAGCTATTTTGCATACAATGAATACAAAATATAATTTAGAAGGTGCAAATGATATTTTGTATACACCAAAAAATAACTCAAAATTAATATTTGACGTTTACTTCCAGTACATACCCTTCAATGTAAAAACCTTGTTGCTACAAAACCAGATCGATGATATGGAAACTGCTTTTACGTACTATTTACAAAATAATTTATTGAAAGATATTAATGTAAACAGCAGTACTACGTTGGCTGATGCTGACCCAAAAACTAATGTGTATAATCGTAGTTTCCCCAATAATTCTAATGCGTTCCTCCAAAAAAGAAATATAAAAGAAAACAAAGAAAATAGTGGACATTTTTATAGAAATAATTCAAATAATTCCTCTAATTACAATACAAATTATAAAAATTTTAACAACTATCCTAGAAATTTTGAAAACAAAATTTTAACAACAATCATAATAATAACATCAACAATAATTACAGTAGGAATAATGCCAGTGGAAATTTTCGGGGTGGACAAAGTGGCCATAGAAATTTAAGATATGCAAACCACTCTGGCAGGTTTTCTAATAATAATCGACAGGCCCAAGTTGTTGCAATGGAAGTAGACAACATCGAAAATTTTCAGCTTTCTCCACACCGACCGACTTACCCCTGATAGATGTAACCATCGAGGGTGTATTAATAAGATGTTTAATCGATACCGGATCGGCTACCACCTATGCTCATAAAGACTCTTTTTGCAGCCGAAATAATATCAGAAGAAGTGATCGTAAATACACCGGCAGAATTTGATAGAGAAAACGAAACAATGTCCATTAAACTGTTAAATTTAAAAAATAAGCCATTCCACTGCATTCTTGGACTGAATATTCTAGCCCCCTTAAATTTTCTTATTGACTTTTCACAACAGGTAGTAAATGTCAACAACAAATTTATCCCATTTGTTAATAATAATGATGCAAAATATATTTATGACGATAATAAGTTTTATGCTTTTTGTTCTGAAACGGAAACATATCCTGACAATTTCCCATTAGATAAGAGCAATTTTAAAATAGATTCATTGATTAACTCCGATTTGAATAATGAAGAACAACTGCTATTAAAATCATTTATATCAAAATACAAAAATTTGTTTTTCCAAGATGGTCAATATTTACCTGCCTTAGACTCTGTTAAGCATCAAATAATAACGAAGCCTCACGTTGCTCTGCACAGTAAAAATTACCGATATCCATACGCGCTAGAAGAAGAAATAAATACCCAGCTGAAGTCCATGTTAGATAATGGGATAATTAGGCACAGTAAATCTCCGTATAACTCTCCCCTGTGGATTGTTGAAAAAAAATCAAGCTGTGGTAGTAAAAAGAAATGGCGATTGGTAATAGATTACCGAAAACTTAACAGTCTTACTATCGACGATAAATTTCCATTGCCTAACATAGAGTCACTTTTTGAAAAGCTAGGACGAGCACAAATTTTCTCTACAATCGACCTTGCAAAAGGATTCCACCAAATATTGATGGATGAGGCTGACATTGAAAAAACAGCTTTTTCTGGCCCAAATGGTCATTACGAATTTACGCGTATGCCATTTGGCTTAAAAAATGCGCCTGCTACATTCCAGCGCATGATGAACACGATTTTAAGTGATTATATTAATAAGATCTGCATCATTTATATGGATGACATACTAATATTTTCAACTTCTGTCACTGAGCATTTTGAGAGTTTGACTAAAATATTTAACCGTTTGTCCGAGAACAACTTAAAAATACAATACGATAAATGCAATTTCCTATCAAAGTACACAGAATTTTTAGGTCATATTGTTACACCCGATGGGATAAAACCGAACTCAGAAAAAATAGAGGCGATACAGAAAGTGAAATTGCCACAGACCGTAAAACAAATTCAATCCTTTTTGGGACTAACGGGATATTACCGCAAATTTATTAAAAATTATTCTGCTATAGCTTCTCCTATAATCAAGTATTTGAGCAAAAACGAAAAAATTAACTTAAAGGACAAAGAATATATTGAGGCGTTTGACAAGTTGAAACTTATAATGACATCACCCCCTTTATTAGCATTCCCAGATTTTTCCAAGCAATTTGTCGTGACAACAGATGCCAGTAACGTTGCAATGGGCGCTGTCCTAAGTCAAAACAACAAGCCAATATGTTTCGCTAGTCGCACTTTAAATGGGTCCGAAAAACGTTATCATACACTTGAAAAAGAGCTTTTAGCAATAGTCTGGGCGGTCAAGCACTTTAGGCCTTATTTATTCGGTCGACCATTTGTTGTACAAACTGACCATCAACCCTTAAAATGGCTGTATTCCATGAAGGATCCAAGCCCGCGAATTTTGAGGTGGAAAACGTTGCTTAACGAATATGAATTTGAAGTTGAATATATCAAAGGCAAGGAGAATAACGTCGCTGACTTTTTAAGCCGGCAGAAATATATTGATTCAGTAGAAAATGAGGAAAACTATGACATTAAGTCTTTGTTTGAAAATTCGTTTGAAACGGTGCATTCAGCCTGTGAAAATATGAATGATCACTTCCTCATCTCTGAATCAATAGTAAATAAATATACCACTCAAATACGATTGGTAAAAAATATATCCATCGAAAGCGAAATATTATACAAAAAATATAAAATCCTTTATATAGCTCAAGCAGATTTACAAAATAGTACTTTCCTTACAGATTTATTTAGAAAATATATAAAGAGAGGGACGATAGGAATTCATTCAGAGTTACCCAATCATATATACAATATTGTTCAGGAGAAATTAATAAGTTTATTTTCAAATGACAGAAAAATAAAATTTACTAAGTGTTGTTATAAAGCGATAGATATGAAAACAGAGGAAGAAGTTTTAGAAGTAGTGGAGAGAGTCCATACGGAAGGAAATCATAGGGGAGTTAACGAAAACTATGAGCAGATAAAATTACATTATTTTTTTCCTAACATTAAAAAGGCGATCAATAGGTTTATAAATAAATGCGATGTGTGCAATGAAAATAAATATGCGAGGAAACCATTGAAAAAACTCTTTAACTACACCGAGACTCCTAACAGTCCCAACGAAATAGTACACGCTGACGTTTTCTATTGTTTTCGCACATGTTTTCTTACAACCATCGACAGGTTCACTAAACTAGCCTCCGTACACAAATTACCTGATAGGAACATGGTCACAATTAAAATCAAACTCCAAGAAAGATTGGCTTGGCTTGGAAAACCGAAGAAACTAATAATGGACAATGAATTTAATAATTCACTCATAAGATTATTCTGCCGCGAAAATGAAATAGTCCCCCACTTCACTACTCCGAACAGCCACACTCGCAACGCAGATGTTGAAAGACTGCATTCCACATTACTAGAACATATCCGTATCTTAAAAAACAGAAAATTCTTTGGAAATAGAGGAAACTATGATTAAAGCAGTTGGTTATTATAACAATTCAATCCACAGCTCAACCAACGTAAAGCCAATAGATTTTATCAATAATCAAAACATTGATCTCGGAAAAATTAAAAATCTTGCCTACAAAAAGAAAAAACAAGCCATAGACAGAATGAATGCTAAACGCGAAAATGTGCCAAATTTTGATAGCAACAAAGTTTATATGAAAAACCCTCTTGCTAATAGAAATAAAGTTGCCAAAAGGTTTGTACAATTACCAGATAGTTACCCTAATAAAATTGACATGGCAAATATCAAGAGGCCGCATAAAATTACTTAGATAAATGTATATACATATGTAAATATTTTAAAGATTTTATAATTTACTAAAATACCACAACAAATTTGAAGAGTATTCAATACTTGAGCATGCATATTTAAAAAAAAAAAATTGAAATTATATAAATAGTATATATATATATTTTAACTACTAACTGTACATAACTTTATGTATATATAAATATATGCTTATAAACGTAATATAAATTATTAAAAATATTATAATACCTGATATCAATTTTACAAAAATTTAAAGACATATCAACGCTAATGCAAAATAATGAAAATATATTATATCTATACATATATAAAAATTAAAAGTGTAGAATTATATGCACACATTTTAATACTCGTAATATAGAGTTCAAACGTGGTTTCTACGATCGTTGAAAAAAAAATGGGAAACAACTTTTGAGGTTTGAATACCCTATAAGATCTTTGATTTATTTGTTATCAAATTCTTTGTAGTACCTATGTCTATATGTACATATGTACGTTCATTTAATGCACAAGCATTGTTCATTTTACATAAATGTATGTAATTAATACTTGTTAATTTTCGTAAATATATAATTGTACACCCTAAGGTAAATCGCAGGGACGCGATTTAATTATGTGGAGGGCGAGTTATGTATGCTCCGCATAGGCTAACCACCTCATTAGAGTACTCACGAAATGTACTCATTTTCAGCTATCATACGTACTCAACTTCACCTCTATTTAAGTAAAACAAAATAATCGCTTAGAGTATATTAGAGAGCTAGAAGTTAAGTTAGTCTTCGATCAATCTACATGTAGTCGAGATGAGTCGACATCAATAAATTAAAATAATTAAAGTTAATAAAATACTTGTAAAAACCCGACTGTAAATATAATAATGGTACTCATTTAATTTGGCATGTATACAATAATTGCAAAGTTACAAAGTTGTCACTACTGTTAAATGAGTTACCAATGGCAAAACATAATGGCAAAGGTCTTACAAGTCAGCTGATTTTTTGTTCAAAGAAAAAAAATTAAAAATGCCGAGAATAAGCCAAAAACAAATACTTCTTAAATTATTGGAGGAAGCTGCATTAAATGATTTAATGATTATAGAAATGTTTTTTGAGGACGAAGGTATATATTTAAATTGTTATTTTGCTTCATATGAGTAAAATTGTGTTTACTGGTAGAAGAGAAGGCAAGAAAAGAAGACGAAATAATGGAAGAACTTCTGATTGTTTTGGCCCTGGGAGAGGAATGCAGATACAGTGTGCCCTTTATTCAAAACAGTGTTCCCAAGTGTAAGGAGTTTTTGAAAGACGTGTTATGGGAACTTGATGAGAGCAGGTTCAAAAAGATTACGCGCGTAAACTGGAAAACCTTCGACTTTATTTTAAATTTAATAAAGGACGATGAGGCCTTCAACCAGATACGTTCTTGCAAACAATTCCCTCTCGAAACACAATTAGCAATTGTGTTATATCGCTTAGGCTCAAGCGGCGAAGGTGCTACTCTATCTAAGATTGCTGGCTTGTTCGGAGTTAGCGATGGTGGTATTATTCAGGTTAGTGTCCGTCATTGTTTTGTTAAGTGAATATTGACCGTTTCTTTATATTAGAATTTGACTGAGCGAATTTTTAATGCCCTGTTAAAGCATAAAGATCGGTATCTGTTTTGGCCAAATTCAGATGAACGTAAAAAGCTCGTGTCAGAGACCTGGGATGAATTGCCAAATTGCGTGGGATACGTCGATGGTACCGAAATTCCTTTGGCGGAAAAACCTTCTCAGGACCCAGAAGCTTACTTTTCACGAAAGCACCAATACTCCGTTAAAGTTCAAGCCGTTTGTGATCATAGGCTTCAAATTAGACATTTAGTGCTAGGCTATCCAGGTAGCGTACATGATGCACGAATTTTCAATAATTGCGAATTGTCGAATGAATCTGATGCATTTTTTGGAGGAGCTGAATGGATCGCTGGTGACAGTGCCTATAAATTGTCACGCACTGTTATAACACCATTTAGAGAAAACTCTAGGGAGCTAACACAGGTTAAGCGCACTTTTTTTAACAAAATATTCAGTCGTTATAGGATAAGAATCGAACATTGTTATGGAATGATGAAGGAAAGGTTTGGCAGCTTGAAAAGTTTGAGACTTCAAATCAAGGATGCAAATGGCATGAGAAAAGTAAACAAATGGATTCTCTGCTGTGCATTGTTGCACAATCTTATACTTCAACTAGACGATCGTTTCGATTACGAGCTTGAGGAATCGCAGAATGATGTTTTAGAGTCATTACCTAATGCTGGAGTTAATGAAGGGGAAGCAGTGCGACGAACCATCTACGAAATGTTGAATCATGCAAACAATCAACAAATGAACTTGTACTAATAATGAAATAGATTATTTTTTTTCTAGAATAAATTCAAGTTTAATGTTTTCTTCAACATTTAATTCAAATATAATTCACATTACACATTCAAAAAACCATTCAACATTTAATTGATACAAGAATTTTAAGTTACGATATATCAGCACTTTTCAATCTTTCGTGCTCCAGTCTTATTTTCTCCATTTCGACCCTTTCTTCCTTCTCCAGTTGTAGTTTCTGTAACTCGAATTTGTTTTGCTCTTTTTCCTTTTCGAGCTCCAGTTTTTGTGATTCTAATTCCACTTTTTTCGTTTGAATTTCAAATAATAAAGCAAATGGGCTTGAGTTCTGAGGTCTTTTTAAATTTCGTTTTGGTGTAGTGGTATTAATCGTGCTAGCACCTGATGCGACGGACGGGACGGACGGACTTGCAGCGCACTCTGATGGAGGAGGTAGCATCACGGATGGACTGACCAAAGGAGTTTCAGGTAAACTTGTGGAATCATTTTCTTCCAACATATCTACTGCAATTGTAACCAACGATGTCACGGGCATAGACGATTGATATATGGCCGGCGGCTGCACATTAACGCGCTGTCCAAATATTGCGTACAGATCATCGTAAAATGGACACATTTTGTTTATGTAATCTTCAACACTTTTAACATCGCCACTTTCGAGCAATCCCGCACCTGTTTCACCCTTCCATTTCAGTACGGACGAAAAACTCGTTTTAAGGTGCCTCATTTTTGTGCGCATAACATCCCATTTGATGCTGCCTAAAGTTGTTGAGTTTGCTGCAATACGCTCATAGAACTTTTGAGCAGTTGGTTTCTAAAATTAGTTCATTTAATTTTATACCACTGATTAGAAAAGGCAAAAAATGTTACCTCAAAATGTTCCGGATTAGCTGCTACACTTTCCACAATAGTTGTCACCAAGTCTTTTGTTAACTGTTCTGTCCATCGAAAAGTTCCATTTACCCGCGCACGTTTTTTCTGTAAACGAATCTGCATATAGAACACAGACAATTGTTATTTACAGATAAATATTAGTGCATAAAAGTTAAATATACTTACTTCTTCCATTTTCCCAGAAAAATTTTGTGCGCGCTTTCTTTCTACTCTTTTAATGAACAGCTGATGTTTGCGACAAATTTGCATAGATGCCACTGAAAATAGGCTCGCATAGTTGCCATTCTGTCGCAAAGCAAATTGCATACAAAAACTGACAGTTCAGTTGCGACGTTGCCATTTCGCTAAATTTGCAACATATGCAATAAGTTTGCTATTATAAATGAGTACCATTAATGTTTTATTTCTGATATTAAATCAGAAACCGGAAACTTAAATTGCACTTCCAAATTTACTAACTAGGCGCTACAAAAACCAAAAGCATACATATGTACATACAATAACAAAAAACCATCCACTTCCCTTCACACGTGCATACATATGTATGTCTCCGCATACATATTTATAATAACATACAAACACATATGTACATATACCTACATACATGTCTATGCACAAAAAGCGAGCACGTGTGTACATATACTATGTATGTATATATGTATTACACTATTCGAAAAATACTATTCGAATAATACTATTCGAATAACTGCTATTCGAATAGTACTATTCGAATTTTTTCCCACGAATAATATTATTCGTTTATTCGAATAACATTTATTCGAATATTATTCGAAAAAAGTCCCACTACTAATATATATTGACATGTATATGTTTACCACATTTATAAGAACTGAAATTTAAACAAAACTCAGTCTTATTATTTAAATTAAAGGTACTTCTTGTACTTTTTAATGGAAAACATTGTACTACGGTAATATTAACTTTACCATTTTTTAGTATCTAATTTCAATATATGTATGTAGTATATTCAATATATCACAGAAATATATTGAGAATTGATAAAAGGCGTGAGATTTGGCTCCTTCTCTAATCACTCGCTAATCGAATTCTAGTGTAGTTTTCAACCCTAGTTATTGATTTGAGAATATATAGAGAATTACACTATTGGCCCACTGATAGGAGCAAAACCCCCGACCTCATAGATTTTGGGGTAACTCGCGGCCTCGATCGGGAAATACTTCAGATATAATCACTTTTTGACCTATCATCTGATCACTCTCCTTACGTCATATCTATTAAAACCTTTCCAACTTTAAACGAACTGAACCCAAGCTTAACTAATAGATTTACGAATTGGCTGAAGTACAGAAAATTTATAAGTTCGCATATTAATCCAAATGTGAGCCTTAAATCAGCCGCCGAAGTGGAATATGCGATAATTGACTTCACAAACTTACTGCAAGTGGCAGCAAAGGTTTCAACGCCCTTACGTCCTAACACAACCCAGCAGCAAAGCTTTAGTTCTTTCAATGAAAACGATATCATTGAGCTAGTTTCCAAGAAAAGGCAACTTAGGAGAGACTGGCAGAGGTTGCGATCTCCAACTCTGAAAAACGAGCTAAAAAAATGCACGAAAGAGCTCCGAATGCTCCTAGAGGAGAAAAGGGAAACAAAATTTCAAAATAGAATTAATTCCCTCACGGCCACATCTGGTACAGATTATTCCTTGTGGCGCTCTCTCAAATATCTAAAACGGCCGGTTCAGCAGGATCCTCCAATACGAATGCAAAATGGTGAATTTGCTCGAAGTGACCACGAAAAGGGAATAGCTTTTGCAACCCATCTTTCAAATGTATTTACTCCAAATGAAGGCCAAAATGTTCTCCAAGAAAATACTCCACAATTACCAGCAATCCCACTTGCATTTAAACTAGATGACTTAAATAAAACTATATCCAAAGACATAGAGAATAAGAAAGCACCAGGGTATGACAGAATAACGGGTGAAATGTTAAAAGCGCTTCCCATAGCAGCTATTAAGCAACTACTATAGATCTTCAATAGTATGCTCCGATTATGTCACTTTCCTAATCCATGGAAACTATCTGAAATTATCATGATCCCAAAACCAGGCAAAGACCCGACAATAGTAAGCTCCTACAGGCCAATAAGCTTAATCTCTATCTTTTCCAAACTATTCGAAAAATTATTGCTGAGAAAAATTCAGCCCATCTTAGAACTGCACGAAACCATACCAAGTCACCAGTTCGGATTTAGAGAGCAGCACGGTACGATAGAACAAGTGCATAGAATTGTTTCAGAAATAAGGTCAACTTTTGAAACCAAACGATATTGCACCGCACTATTCCTAGATGTGGCACAAGCCTTCGATAAAGCATGGCTAGAAGGCCTCTTGTATAAAATAAAACAAACACTTCCATATAGTCTGTGCGGGATCCTAGAAAGCTTTTTAACAGGTAGAAAATTTCGGGTAAGGCACAAAAGTTTTACAACCGAAAGTCATCCAATTTCTGCTGGAGTTCCACAAGGTAGTGTTCTAGGGCCTGTATTATACTTAATTTACACAAGCGATCTGCCAACTAACGCGAGCCATGTCACGTCTACCTACACAGATGATACGGCTATACTGAGTGTGCACGCAAATCCCACAACTGCTACTATCCAATTGCAGAGACACATAAAAACTTTAGAAGAATGGCTTACTACGTGGAGAATTAAGGTCAACGAATCTAAATGTGTACAAGTAACTTTTAGCCTGAAGAAAGACACATGTCCACCAGTCTCAATAAATGGGAAAATAATAACTCAGAAAGACTTCGTTACGTACCTTGGAGTCACACTGGATAGAAGAATGACTTGGAAAAATCACATTGACAAAAAGATTATGCAATCCAAGTTGAAAATAAGCCAGCTGCAATGGTTAATTGGTCCAAGTTCCAGACTGGGATTAGATAATAAGATATTAATATTTAATATGGTTTTGAAACCAATTTGGATGTACAACTATGGGGCTCAGCATCGAAATCTAGCGTAGAGAGAATTCAAAGGCTACAGTCCAAGATATTAAGAACAATATGCAAAGCTCCTTGGTATGTAAAAAATTCAATTATACATAATAACCTAGAGATAAATACGGTGACCGAAGAGATAGAGAAAATGAAAACAAATTATGCAAAAAATTAGCCAACCATCCTAATTCATTAGCAAAAAGTCTCCTAAAGCAAAAATATCCTAGGCGGTTAAAGAGAAAGGATGTAAACCTCAATTGTGCATAAGGTCATATTCTGTTAGACCAATATATCGAAAGTAACGTAAAGTAAAGATAATGATGAACGTCGCCGAATCGACCGACCAATGGCCATCGCGATGAACGGCACCTAGTCCCTGGCGTTCATAGTACAGGCTAGTGGAAATAACGTAAAATACAATAAACGTCGCCGAAGCGTCCGACCAACGGCCACCGCGATGAACGCACCTAGTCCCTGTGGTTCATCGCACGGGCTAGCGTAAATACCGAACAATACAATAAACGTCGCCGAAGCGACCGACCAATGGTCATCGCGATGAACGGCACCTAGTCCCTGGCGTTCATAGTACAGGCTAGTGGAAATAACGTAAAATACAATAAACGTCGTCGAAGCGTCCGACCAACGGCCACCGCGATGAACGCACCTAGTCCCTGTTGTTCATCGCGCCAGCCCGCGCGAAGACAAACACCTCTACGACCACCATGCTATGGCTGTACAATGTACATATAAATGTAAATGAAAACTTAAACAGTTTAATCCACTTTTGAAAAAAAAAAAACTGAAATAAAATAATAATAATAATAATAAATAAATAAATAAATAATAACAGTGACCTAGACCAAGATAAAACTCTCATTACACAACTAGGTTAATATTACACTCCTAGGTTAAGATACATGCCATATGTGTATATGTAAAAAGACTCTTTGCCAACTTTATTATTTGTAGCATTGGCAACAAATAATTTATTGTATTAGTTTGTAAGATTTGCGAAATTATTGTTATTTTCTAAGCAAGAAAGATTCAACAAAAACAAAAATGATGAAAAAAAAAAGTTATCTAAGGTAATCTCGACAAAATTTCTAACGTTAGGGACTGTGTTTGCTGGGCTATTTGTCTATTTCTGCTCTTTTCTTTCCTCAATTTCTTTCCTACTTATTCTTTCTTATCCTACTTATTCTTTGTCTTTATATTTTTGTTGTAGTGCTTTTGCTACCTTTTTACGTTGCTACCTACTTCTTTGAAACTACACACCATATCCAGCTAAACATGTTCAGAATTGCAAGGCAGGTTTGGTGAAAACGCACAAAGTCAGCTACATATGCTTGCGCATTGAGACAGCTCTGTTGTGTGCAAAGCAAGGCTGCACAACGATATCAACAAAAATATTTTGTTTTGTTGAATATCAAATAAAAATTAACAAAAAAATTTTGTATATAGACTAGAGTGCTGCCTACTGTCGAAACTCGACAGTCTTTCTAGATGTTTTCTTATGACTAAAGTGCAACTATAGTTTTTGTATAATTGTTTGTTGTTGTCACTGTTATCTACCATTTTCTTCTTGTTCCTGTTGATGCTGCTCCTTTTGTTGCTACCGTCGCTGCTACTATTTTGTTGTTGTTGTTGTTGCTGTTGGTGTTATTGTCGTTACTCGTCTTCCAAATTCTTCTACCTACTTCTTTATTTCTATTTCTGCTCTTTTCTTTCCTCAATTTCTTTCCTACTTATTCTTTCTTATCCTACTTATTCTTTGTCTTTATATTTTTGTTGTAGTGCTTTTGCTACCTTTTTACGTTGCTACCTACTTCTTTGAAACTACACACCATATCCAGCTAAACATGTTCAGAATTGCAAGGCAGGTTTGGTGAAAACGCACAAAGTCAGCTACATATGCTTGCGCATTGAGACAGCTCTGTTGTGTGCAAAGCAAGGCTGCACAACGATATCAACAAAAATATATTGTTTTGTTGAATATCAAATAAAAATTAACAAAAAAAATTTTGTTTTGTTTAATATCAAATAAAAATTATTGAAATTATTTCGTTTCGTTGATTATCAAAAAAAAATTATCCAAATTATTTTGTTTCGTTGATTATCAAAAACAAAATAATAATAAAAATTTGTTTCGGGCTTACGGCTTCAGTTTACTTTGAATATTTATTAAAATTTTTTTTGATAATTTTTTTTGTTGGCTACCGAAACAAAATTTTTTCAATATTTGTTTTTTGATAATCAACAAAACGAAATTTTTTTTCATAATTTTTTTTGATAATTATCGAAACAGTATTTTTTTTGTTCAGCACTTAACGTTAAAATTTTTCAAAGTTGAATTGAAAACAAAATATTTTTTCGGTTATTGATAAAAAATAACGTTAATGTGCAGCCCTGGTGCAAAGCATGCAACAACAACCACACGGCAATTTTCCAACGACGATTGTGGACAAATTTTCCAACCAATTTTCATGAGAGCAATACCTTTCTAATGGTGTGCTTAGTTTTAAAATCGGTTCAGTAGTTTCGACGGAGAAGATGGAACAAAATTTATGTTAGCGTATTAATAATATAGATAGATAGTGGACATATTTGCCAACGAAGCAAAAACTAAGTAAATCAAAAATGGTACAAATATAAATAAAGTAATAAAGTATAATAAATACGAATTAAGTAAAATTGAAATTAAAAGAGCAAAATATTTAAATAAAAACATATAAGATAATAAATAAAAGAAATAAAATAATAAATAAATGAAAATAGAAAAAGGTGTAACAGTAAATAAAGCGAAATTAAAACAAAAATTGAAATGAAAAAAAGAATAAAAAACACCTAATATATGGAATAAATACGAATTAAGTAAAATTGAAATAAAAAGAACAAAATATTTAAATAAAAGCAAATAATATAACAAATAAATGGAAATAAAAAATAAAAGGAAATAAAATAATAAATAAATGAACATAAAAAGGACCTAACATTGAATAAAGAGAAATGGAAACAAAAATTAAATGAAAATAATTAAAAAGTACACATATGTATTGGCACAATCTGAAGTAAATAAGTGTGGCATCTATATTATTAATACGCTAACATAAATTTTGTTCCTTCTTCTCCGTCGAAACTACTGAACCGATTTTAAAACTAAGCACACCATTAGAAAGGTATTGCTCTCAAATAGAACTGCGCCAAATTTCATGAAAATTGGTTGGAAAATGCGCCCACAATCGTCGTTGGAAAATTCCCGTGTATTTGTTGTTGCATGCATTTGAACACAACAGAGCTGTCTCAATGCGCAAGCATATGTACCTGACTTTGTGCGTTTTCACCAAACCACGCAATTCTGAACATGTTTGGCTGGATGTGGTGTGTAGTTTCAAAGAAGTAGAAACGTAAAAAAGGTAGCAAAAGCACTACAACAAAAACATAATGGCAAGGAATAAGTAGGATAAGAAATAATAAATAAAGTAGAAATAGAATGAGACAATTATGTACATATATTGTACATATGTATGTATGTAGTTAGAAGAATTAGTAGGGCGAGTAACAACAACAACACCACACCAAATATAACAGCAACAACAACATCTACAAACAAAAACAGTATCTACAAACAACAACAACAACATATTAGCAGTGACAATGAGAAGAAGCACTATAACAAAAAGACATAGACGGAATAAGTAGAATAAAAAAGAAAAAGTAAGAAAGAAAGGGGGAAAAGGAACATCGAGAAATAGAAAGAGACAATTAGGAAGACTAGAAACAACGATAACAACAACAGTAAGGTTTTTTACCGTTATTTTAAGAAAATTCTCCCAAATAGAACTGCGCCAATTTTCATGAAAATTGGTTGGAAAATACGTCCACAATCGACGTTGGAAAATTGACGTGTGGTTGTTGTTGCATGCTTTTGAGCACAACACAAAGCCAAGTACTAAGAAGGATAAGAAAGAATAAGTAGGAAAGAAAAGAGCAGAAATAGATAGCTAGAAGTTCATATGTAGGAGAATTGTGAAGACAAATAACGACAACAACACCAACAACAACAACAAAATAGTAGCGGTGACATTAGCAACAAAAGGAGCAGCATCAACAGGAACAATAATAAAATAGTAACAGTGACAATAACAACAAACAATTATACCAAAACTATAGTTGCACCTTAGTCATAAGAAAACATCTAGAAAACTGTCGAATTTCGACAGTAGGCAGCACTCTAGTCCATATAAAATATTTGAGCGCCAAAATGGCTGGTTTTAATTTTCCATGTATGTTTTATTGTAATTGGTTGCTCCTTTTTCTCTATAGTATGGAATATTGCACGGCCTACTTCATGTAGCTTTTTAGTTTTCTTACGCTCTATCGCTCTGGCGTTTATGAAAATCATAATAGAAAATCTACAAATCACTCATAGAGACATAGATTTCAGTGTAATGCAATTTTTGAGTGTAATCCATCTACAAATCACTCATAGAGCAGAGATTTGAGTGTAATGCAATTTTTGAATGTGATCCCAACGCATATAAAAAAGGAAGAGAGAGAGAGAGTGCTTTGAAATTAAAGCAACTCTTCAACTGTGTTTACGATATTTGTAAACATTTTTACGATATCTATTTCTCTTAACTAAAAACTTTATTTATTAATTATAAACAAATTAAATAATTTATAGAAAAAATTATATGCCGATGCACTGCTCCTGACTCATACGAACACATCCATATCAATTTTATGTGGATATGAGTATTTTAAATGTGCCAAACAGCCTGGCAATTGTTTGTATGGGAAAAATGTTAGCCTATTAATATACAGATGATGCAAGGAGAGTGATCAGATGATAGGTCAAAAAGTAATTCTATCTGAAGTATTTCCCGATCGAGGCCGCGAGTTACCCCAAAATCTATGAGGTCGGGGGTTTTGCTCCTATCAGTGGGCCAATATGTTGGCTGCCCTGTTGATATAATGTCAAGACCATTGCTTTGGATTGCTTTGAACAAGGTTCTTCCTTTTGGTGTTATTAGCCTAGATCCCCAAAAAGTATGTCTGGCATTGTAATCACCTGCTGCTAGAAATCTCTTGCCTAACTTGGATAAGTATTCAGTGAATTGGTATTCTGTTATATTAAAACGGGGAGGGCAGTATATTGCGCATAATCCGTGGCCCCAATATCGACTCGGATCATTTTCTTGTTGCGGCCAAGGTACGCACTCGCCTCTGCGCAACAAATAATGTGCCAACAGGGAAGCAAGGCAAGTTTAAAGTCGAAAGACTGCACATGACGCAGACAGCCAACGAATGCTCCACCCGGCTCTCACTCCTGCTCTCTGAGAGCAACCCTCCACCAAACGATGTATCCTAGGAATGGGAGCGCATCTCTCGTCCACTTCGTACCGCCGCTGAGGGAACTATTGGATACCAGCGAGCCCGCAGAAAAAACACCTGGTACGATAAGGAATGCCACGACGCACAGTGCCGCGACTCCATACAAATGATGGACAAAAATAGAAGGAGTGGTCAGAATTGGCTGGAACTTCACACCTAGAAGTATTATGCCACGCTAATTTCAAAAATGAAATCGGTTTTTCTGTACCGGTTACTCATTTCAAGAAAACCGAGTTTTTCTTGCATTTTTATATGAAAATAGTCATTGTGAACATGTGTTGATATAAGTGGGAGCAGTCATCAGAATGGGCTGAAACTTTATACCTAAAAGGGTTGTATCACGCCAATTTCAGAAAAGAAATCCGTTTTTCAGCATCTGTTACCAGTTAATTAAAAACCATTTTTTTTTACAATTTTTTAAAAAGGTAAAATAACTCATAATCATCGTAGACATATGTTTATAAAAACCGAAATAGTATTCAGAACTTGCTGAAACCTTACACCTAAAAGGACTAAGCCATGCTAATTTCAAAAATGAAATTGATTTTTCGGTACCGGGTATCCATTAAAAAAAAACGATTTTTTTTACATTACTATATGAAAGACAAATAAGGCATAATCATTGCTGATTGTGGTGTTTACGAAAACATGAAGGAGTTGTCAGAATTTATTGAAACTTTACACATAAAGTGTCTATATTACTCTAATTTTAAAAAAGTAATCGGTTTTTTCGTAACGGATACCCATTAAAAAATACCGAGTTTTTGCACATCATTATTTAAAAATGAAATATGGCATATCATTGTTGCTAAGTGTTCAGAAAAATAGAGTTAATACTTAAAATTTGTCGAAACTCTACTCCCTAACTGAATACATTACGGTAATTTGAAAAATTAAGTAGGTTTTTCCTTACATGTTAACCTTCAGAAAAAACAATTCTTTAAAATAAAGCATAATCACAGTTAAGTAAGTAATAATCGCTGTTATCTATATATATATAAAAATCAAACCCATTTCTTTGTCGCCGGCTTTCGCCCAAACGCGGAGGGATTTTGACCAAATTTACACACCAGCCTAGTACCTTGCCCTAGATGGTTTATATACATATTTTCATATTTTTCAAATCCGGAAGTCGGTTCCCGAGATATAGGTCAAAAGGTCAAAACGTGGACCTAGCTTTCCCCTGAATATTTTTGGACGATATTGGTATCAAACGAAAGGTATTGAGCAGAGAATTTACATAGAATGGTACTCATTGTGATTCCTAGGTCGGGTCTCCAGATATGGGTCAAAACGTGGACCCAGATGACCCTCGAATGTTTCTGAGCGATATTGGTATCAAATGAAAGGTATTGAGCAGAGAATTTACATAGAATAGTATTCATTATGATTCCTAGATCGGGTCTCCAGATATGGGTCAAAACGTGGACCGGGTGACCGTCGAATGTTTCTGAGCGATATTGTTATCAAATGAAGTCTTGATGAGGACTTCAGCACAGAACTATTATAATTGTGATGCCTAGCCCGGGTCTGCAGATATAGGTCACAACGTGGACCCGGATGACACTCGGATGTTTTTGAGCGATATTGGTATCAAATGAAAGGTCTTGATGAGGACTTCAACATACAACTATTTTATTTGTGATGCCTAGGACGGGTCCCCAAATATGGGTCAAAAGGTGGACCTGGATGACCCCGGAAAACTTCTCAGTGATATTGGTATCAAATGAAGGGTTTTGAGCAGGGATTTTACATAGAAATGAACTCATTACGATCCCTAGCTCGGGTCCCAAGGTGTGGGTCAACATACGGACCCGAATAACACCGGGATATTTCTCAGGGATATTGGTACCAAATGAAAAGTGCTGAGCAGGGCATTTACACAGAGATGAACTGATTATGATTCCTAGGTCTGGTCCCTAAATGTGGGTCAAAACGTGGACCGGGATGGCCCCGGAAATTTTCTGAACGATATTGGTGTCAACTGAAAGGCAGGGCTTTTGCATAGAGATAAACTCATTACGATTCCTAGGTCAGGTCCCCAGATGTGGGTCAAAATGTGGATCCGGATGGCCCCGGATAAATTCTTAGCGATATTGTTATTTAATCACGGCGCATGACGATTCCTAGGTGGGATCCCAAGATATGGGTCAATATGTGGACCCGGATAACACCGGGATATATCATAGGGATATTGGTACCAAAAGAAAGGCGGACTCTCATGTAGAGCCGTACCCATTACGATTTCTTGGTCAAGTCTCCAGATGCCGTACCCATTATGGTTCCTAGGTCAAGTTCCCAGATAAATGGCTCACTGATTTTGCGTCCATAGTTTTTAATCAACTTTTATGATTTGCTAAGAAACGCCTTCGAATATAAAAGTCAATTTATCTCGAAATCATATTTTTCGACTTAAGCGATTATTGCAAATTGCCACAGATATGTCAAATACAATTTATTCATGAAATTTTAAACTCGCGTTGAGCAACATTTTCCACTAATAGTAAAACGTTGAAATTTTGCACAGTTAATGGGATTAGTTAGGTGAACGATATTATAAAAAGAATCAAAAACAAAAATATATATATATATATAAAATTGGAACTCCCTGATGTGTATACGTTTGTACTATTATTTTCGCAAGCTGTTTTTGTTTGGTGCTTAAGCAAAATATTATTCTTTATGCAGATAAAGAGTAATAGGTATGTTATTTATTTTTATTTTCTTTTTGTTCGGGCGCTGTAAGGTGTCACGATTGCATTTATTTGCTTACCCGAATTGGTTAATATATTATTTGTAAACTGGTGTCATTGCTCTCCATATATATATATATATATGTAAATATTCGTATACCTTTGTTTTTGGCTCCCATACCGTGATGCATATTTAAGTATTTTAATTAGCTGATAATTTTTTCATTTCAAATCAACGTGTACCTCTAAAATTTTTTTGGCACTTTTAGCTTTAATTCAACACCTTAATTTTGAAAAACGAACCAAAAATTTAGATCTTAGGGCATTCACAAAAAGTGTTATAAATATAGATCAGCCAAAATAATACCAAAAAAAGGGCATTTAGTCACTTTTTCAAAATTGAAAATTTTCAAATATTGGAAAAAGGTGGAAGAGATTTCGACTGTTTCTGTTAGTAGAAGGTCCAAACTACCATAAACAAAAAAAAAACATTTCACGGAATTTCATGATGTTTTTTTTTTGCCTCCAAAATTTACCAATTTTCGGATTTTGGTATGTTTAATCATATATTTATTTATTAATAAAAAATATATTTGTATATTTGTTTTTTTTCATGAACGATACATTTTTTGGTTTGTCGTATATATCTTTATCAAATTGCAAAAGTTAATCTTGCTAGGAATAAAAATGTATTTTTTAACAAATTTTTAACTGCGACCACTTTTATGTGCGAAGCGCCGAAATGAAATGGTATGTAGAAAATAGGTGAACTTTGAGGGGGTGTGTGAGGCTGAAAGTTGTTTTTATCACAAAATAACTTACGAATTTCTCTTAGTTGGAGTTTTAGCTGTAACTTGACATCAAAACATCTAAGTTTCAAGACAGTCGATTTTTGTATTTTTGTCCACCTTCGCTGCACTGTGCGACGCCTCGGAAAGAAAGAACACCGCCTACAGAACTACATTGCGTGCGGGCGCAACACGAAGCTTATGGGAGCACTATCGGACGGCTAAGAGGGAAGAGAGGCGCCTTTTTCGAATGAAGAAAAGGGAGGCCAAAAGGCGCGAGTGTGAAGAGCTTGAGATGCTGGCGGGTAGGAATGATGTTCTAAAATTTTATCAAAAAGTCAGGCGGATGACTGAAGGTTTCAAGACCAGGACAAATTCCTGATAACGGCGATCTGGTAACTGACGTCCAGAGAGTACTTGTGGAGGGATCACTTCTCCTCCCTGCTAGATAACGGCAACAGTGAAATTGCGGGAGGAGAAGATGTTCGACCCGAATCCCCAATAGCAGGAATGTTCCACCACCCGATCATGACAAAGTGCGAATAGTAATGTCTCGGCTTAAAAATAACAAAGCCCCGGGCGCTGACGGCTTGCCAGCTGAGTTATTCAAACATGGCGGCGAAGAGTTGATAAGGAGCATGCATAAACTCCTATGCAGAATATGGTCGGAAGAGCGCATGCCCCACGATTGGAAATTAAGTGTGCTCTACCCAATCCATAAAAAGGAGACTCCACAGTACGCGCCAATTATCGTGGCATAAGTGTTCTGAACATCGCATATAAGGTCTTAGCAAGTGCATTGTGCGAATGCCTTAAGCCCACCGTCAACAAGCTGATTGGACCTTATCAGTGTGGCTTCAGACCCGGTAAATCTACCATCGACCAGCTCTTCACAATACGTCAAATCCTGGAAAAAACTCATGAAAGAGGAACCGATACACACCATCTTTTTGTCGATTTTAAAGCCGCTTTTGATAGCACGAATAGGAATTGCCTATATGTCGCAATGTCTGAATTTGGTTTCCCTACAAAACTTATACGGCTATGCCAAATTACGCTGACTAACACCACAAGCACCGCCAGAATTGGGAAGGACCTCTCCGAGCCGTTCGAGACCAAACGAGGTTTCAGACAAGGTGACTCCCTCTCGTGTGATTTCTTCAACTTGATGCTGGAAAAGATAAAACCAGCTGCAGAACTTCACCATGTAAGAAGCATCTTATACTACAAGAGTGTGCAACTGCTGGCGTACTCCGATGACATCGACATCATTGGCACTAACACGCGCGCCGTATGTTCTGCCTTCTCCAAGCTGGATAAAGAGGCTAAGAAAATGCGTTTGGCGGTCAATTAGGACAAACCGAAGTACCTCCTATCATCACACAAATAAACAGCACGCATTGGCCTTGGCAGTCACGTCAATGTTGATAGCTATAAATTCGAAACTGTTAAGGACTTTGTCTATTTGGAAACCAGCATTAACACCAAAAGTAATGTCAGCACTGAAATCCAACGAAGTATCACTCTTGCCAATAAATGCTACTTTGGACTAAGTAGGCAATTGAAAAGTAAAGTCCTCTCTCGACGAACCAAAATCACACTCTACAGGACACTCATCGTTCCAGTCCTCATGTACGGCGCAGAAGCATGGACTATATCAAAAGCAGATGAGATTGCGCTTGGAGTATTCGAGAGGAAAGTTCTTCGGAGGATTTATGGACCTTTCCCTGTTGGCGAGGGCGAGTATCGACGGAGATTTAACAATGAGCTGTACGCAGACATCGATATTATTCAGCGAATAAAGGTCCAGTGACTCCGCTGGGCAGGTCATGTCTTGAGAATGGAAGAAGGTGCTCCGGCCAAGAAAGTATTTCTGTTGAAACCCGCTGAGCGCAAAAGAAAGGGGAGACCTCCACTGCGTTGGGAAGATCAGGTGGACAGTGATGCTGGCTCCCTAGGTACTCCCAAATGGTGCCACGCTGCACGAAATAGAAATAGCTGGCGCGCTATGTTGGACTCGGCCAAAATCGTCTAGACGGTTACGTGCCAATTAAGTAAGTAAGTACTTATGTGGCTCTTGCACAGAAATTCGAAGGTGTAGAAGATACCGTAAGTTGTATACGGGAAATCTGGTTCTTGTTGTTTTATTATGAACATATCTCACTCGTAAACCGTCTTCTTTTAATGCGCTCTCTGTATCACAGGTGGGCGACATAACTTTCTATTCTTTTTAGAACCACGGCCAAGCCACGACTACTTTTTAGTTGGTAGGTAAGAACAACCTGCGGGTTTTCACGAAGTCATCAGTGACCTTACGGATATACTCTTTCCCATAAGTTTGAATTTTGACCTCCGCAATATTTCCTTTTCTAATGGGTCCAATGTGGAAATGATTTGACCCTATTAACTCGACTATTTTATTTACAAGAACATTAGAACTTTGCTCTCAAGTAAATTGGGGGAGGTTTGGTTTTCTTTTGGCGAGTTTCAGTTTCCTTTCTTTCATATTCGGTTATAAGGCTATTCTATTATTTCCTAGGACCATATTTGGTGTATCTTTCCCTAATTATTTGGGCGGACTATTTTTAATTATTTTACTGCGGTTTTCTTTTTTTCCTGGACTTCCCTTTCTGTTTACAAGTATATAGCGAACAATACCGGTTTGAGCGGTCCCTTTATTTGGCACCTGTTTTGCACCTTGGATATGAGCTTTGTTAGTTGCAATGGGGGTCATTGCAACTGCGGATTTAGTTGGCTGGTCGACTTTTTGATTATCTTTAGTCACCTTGGAATGTATTTCGTTGGAAGAATACGATTTTAGTGTAAAATACCAGGGTTTGAAATTACTTTCAACTTTTTTTTTCATTTACATTGAATTTCATTTTCATTTCAAAATTAAAAAAGGAACAGCGTAACAACAGTAAAAAAAAAATAAACAATTCTACTGTGCTGTAACTATGCAGCCTACAATTTAAAAAAATTACTGTTGCTGTACTGTGAAAAAGTTTACAGCACAGCAGAAAGTTAACATAATTTCGAGTTTTTACAGTACTGTTGTTTTTTATTTAAATTAATGGGAATACAATCGAAATTGTGAGGAAAAAAAAAGAAATTTCAAAAAGCCGTACTGAAAACTGAAACTCCGTTTATCTGTGCTTTGCTGTCGACTGAACTGTTTGAAATTACACAGCAAAGCAACAGCACAGAGAAACAAAAAAATGCTCTGTGCTTCGAATGTAGATATTTTCCAAGGAAATCAAAATTCAAAAGTTCTAAAAAAATCATAACAAATTTCGCAGAACAGGAGCAGTTTATTTTTTGAGACTGTTGATGTTTTGCTGGCAGTTTTAGAATAACACAGGCGATAAGTGCAAATGCAATCATATATTTAGGTATTATATTCCGCCGCTGTGGTGCAGTGGGTAGTGTGCTCGCCTGCTATGCCAGAGGTCTCGGGTTCAAACCACAGTCCGAGCAAAATACCAAAAAACATTTTTCTAATTAGTAAAAATTCAAATTATTGGTTTTTTTTCAGAGCAGCGGTCACCTCTCGGCAGTGGGCGGCATACCCTCCGAGTGTATTTCTGCCATGAAAAAGCTTCTTACAAAAAATTGCATTCGCCGTTCGGAGCCGGCATAAAACTGTAGGTCCAGTATGTATTAGTAGGAAAAACAAAAAGGAGCACACCTCGAATTGATAGAGAAGCTCGGCCATAAAACACGTCAGAGTTATAATAGCGCCATTGTATTATTATTATTATATTCCCAAGTATTTTCGGATACTTATCTATACTATACAATAAACCGCCGGTTTCTCCTCACAGAAAGGCAGATTCATTGTGTATTTCTGTAGATCCCCACTTTTTTAATGTCCCTTAACTACTAAAAATTTGGAAATTTTACATTCACAAAAAGAAAACCCTTCTGTGTACAACCAGAGTTGCCGATAGAAAAATTTTTATGTAAGTTTTGATATTTACCTTTTTAAGATTTACTTCTCCGGACAAGGAGGTACAACAACTAAGCGTTGTGCAAAACGTCACTTTTTAATGTCTCTTAACTATTTAAAAATTTAAATATTACAGTGCACTATATCAAAACCTTTCTGTAGACAAACAGCGTTATCTCATTAAGTAATTAAAATTCCTTTCCATTTAATAATTACAGACAATATATGGAAATGAAAGCACATTTTTAGGAATTGTTTCAAATGTTAACTTTGAGCGAAATGTTAAGTCTTTAAATAGTGCTTACGAACATTACGTACTCAGTGTTGGGGAATTCGATGAACGGATCTTATTAAACAATCCGAGCTCTCGAAGACTATATAACTCAGGTAATTTCTTACAAAATTGTACGTTTTAATGTTCTTTATAACATCTTTTTTTAGACATAGGCCGTGAATCTCCATGGGTAAGTCCTGACATATGTAACAATTTATTCAACTATTGCTTCAAAGTCCTCAACTTCTCAGACACCATACACCCGAATGCATAGCCTACCAAATAAAGAAGATTTTATGGAGCCAGTAAAAAGCGCAACTAACAATGTAAAAAGGCTAATGGACATAGCAGACATTTCTGGACCAACAGATTTTATTAGGTATGCTTTTTACAATTAGTTAATTTTATTATTAATCAGTCTAAATCACCCACAAATTTTGTAGATTTTTATGTTAATTTTTTTTATATAAGAAAGACATGTTTCAATTCCTTGATGTTTTTCTTAATTAATAAAAAAACCCGCTTGAAGATATCTTTTCTACTTTCCAAAGCGAATTGCCCACTGAGCATAGCGGCGAAGAGTTGATTGGGTGCAATAACGCCTACGGAAATAACGCCCGTGGGCGTTATATACGGAAAATATGGAAATAACACCCATGTGAAAGAATGTCCGCAAAACACTATCATGGCATTTTAATTTATCATTACATACTTATCAATAATTACACTAGGGGGATTCGCTATCCATAGCATAACCCTAGCACGTAGCACGGATTGCAAAGTTTTACACCGCACAACAACAAAATACAGGCGCACTGCAAAACCTATGTATATTTATTTGCTAAGAAGTGTAGGAAATTAATTGCGACCCTGCGTCAGCTGACATTTGCCAATTGCTAATTTAAATTTCAATTTGAGCAAAACCTAACCATACAAAAAATTAAAAAAAAAAAAAAAAAAAAAAAAAATACGAGCTCAGCAGGTCCATACCTATCGTCCCCCATACATTAATATCTTGGTATTTTTTTTTTTATATTATTTGTTGCGTAGTGTTATTATTCAAAATCTTATATTTTCAAAATAGTGAAAAAAAAAAATTCTAATTAATTAAAAACCCAATTATTGGGTCATGACGATCGATCTGATTTCACGTTTTTCGATCAGGTAAGAGCTATGTGGCTTGGTATCAGCCCCGTCTAGTGATGGGACAGGGGTAAATACTCAAATGGTAAATTGGGTATTTACCGGTAAATATCCAATTATTTACCCAAGTACCTGGGTATTTACCCAAAATATGGGTATAAACCAGAATTAAAAAATAATTTAATTTTTTGGTATTAAATAGATTTTTGGTGACAAATGAAATTATACATGAATTTAGTCATAATCGCTTTCGCTATCAGTATCCGATAAAAACTCATATCGAGTAGAGTGCGTGATTCCCGTTGAAGTTGAAGGGATGTCGTCTTGAATACCTTCAAGTGAAGAATTAATGGCATTTTCGAATTGAGTGGAGTGCGTATTTTCTGCTGAAGGTGGTGAACAGCTAATCTGCTTAATTGCGTGCTGCCATAAATTCCTTTCCACCAAGTTAATGGAGAAATCTCATCCAAACAGCTCCAGGCAAAAGTGTTTGCCCAGAAGTCAATTTTGGCGTTGTAACTGGCAAAATTTGTCATTATATTTATATTTAGCGCCTGTGACATTGTGTGAATGAATTACAATGCACCTACCTCCTCAGACGGATCAAGATCATTTCCAAACTCCAATCAAGCTTACTTTTAATTTCATTGAACGCGAAATATACCCTATGTATATTATACTCATTGGATTATAATAATAATAATAATACAATGGCGCTATTATAACTCGGACGAGTTTTATGGCCGAGCTTCTCTACCAATTCGAGGTGTGCTCCTTTTTGTTTTTCCTACTAATTGGGTGGACCTACAGTTTTATGCCGGCTCCGAACGGCGAATGCATTTTTTGTGAGAAGCTTTTTCATGGCAGAAATACTCTCGGAGGGTTTGCCGCCCACTGCCGAGAGGTGACCGCTGTTCTTAAAAAACCCAATAATTGGATTTTTACTAATTACGGCTCGGACCGTGGTTTGAACCCGAGACCTCTGGCATAGCAGGCGAGCACTCTACCCACTGCACCACAGCGGCCACATTGGATTCGACCTTACAAATCCATTCTGGAATGCAACCAAATATGTTTGAGCTTAAATTTAATTGCTCCCAAAAGATTTCACTAAGTAGCTGTGATTTTATATCGGCTTGTAGATTAATTTGTTCATGAACTGCTAAAACCTGAAGGGATGCTTAAGTTTTTATTACACTCTGTATTGAATAGCCGTTCCCAACAAAAAATTTAAAACCGGGAAAAAGGTATTAAAGTCTCAGAAATGCGCAAAAAAAAAGTACATGGTTGTCGAGAATTTACTATTTGTGACATTTTAAAAAAAGAATTATTAAAATCGGTCCAGTACTTTTTGAGTTATCGCGTTACATACATTTTCCATACAATCAATTTTATATAATTATACACTGTGGAACAAATTCAGGTCAACAAAAGTTAACTCGGTTCTGAAAGGGGTGAAAATAGAGGCTAAATTAGAAAACCCGTATCGCGGCGTTTGCTTAGGTTAGTTCCGAATTTGTTTTAATCGACCTTTGAACTTTGCAGGCAAATGCCGATTTTCAGCATATGGTTTCTATAGTTTTTTGGCTATAACTCGTCGACTAATTGAGATTTTTTGTTGTTGGAGTGACAGCAAGCGAAAGAAAATTAAATTTCCTATACATGGGTTCTATAACATCTTTCTCTACCTCTTATAGTTTCTGAAATATTGATGATTCAATTTGAATATTTTCGATTTTTTAAAGAAAAAATTGTCCTTTGCGTGAAGCTACATTCTATTAGAAAAAAATAAGCTATCAACGAAGAAAATTCATGGAAAAATGGAAAAGTTATAGGCGATCAAGTAAATACAACCAAGTCGCGCAATGCTAATACATGGATATATTTTATGCATGTTATACCCGTAAATGGGCTCGTATCTACTGCGCTGCCAATACGCTGCTACTGCAAATGTTGAACCATTATTTTTTTTTTCATGCTTTCTGAATATATTTTCCACAAAACTAAGTCTTTTTTCTTTCTGTTTGAAAAAAATATAATTTTTGCAGTAGCAGCGTATTGGCAAGCAGTAGGCAAGCAGGGAACAACAACAACAACACCGTACCACCACCCAGACCTGAGCGACGCAGGGTTAACAACAACTCCCAACCAGCAGCACCCCCTACCCTCTGCTCAGTGTGCCAGTCCAGAATACCAAGAAATGTGACATCAGTCAAATGCAACTCATGCCTTGGCTGGTGTAATTTTCGTAGGTGTGCTGGACTGCGCACAACGAGCGCCTGGACTGCAGCATTTACTGCACTATGCTGCACCACGAGCCTAGAACACAATACCTGGAGCACAACCCCCAATGGCGCAACAAATACATACGCCAGCCGGTAACATGCTGCAGTCCTTAACCTCACCTCCCAGCCCCCCCACGACTTCAAACTTCTGCAGCTGAACTGCAACGGCCTCTCAGGAAAGATCGCAGAGATAGCCGATTTTATGGACAGACACGGTGTCCCTATAGCAGCGGTCCAAGAAACAAAGCTGACACGTAGCTCAATATTACCCACACACATCCACCGTAAGGACCGCGCTCGAGGAAACGCACTATGGCGCCTCTGCCGAAAAAACGTGGCAAAAATCAAAAATTTCATGAAATTGTTTTATAAATCCAATATATGTATGTATCTAATAGAGAATTTTCCAGCGAACACGAATACGTAACTCTTATTAAATAGAAAATTTTAGTTTAGGAGGGCTCTACCTCCTCAAAGTTAACAAAATTTAACAAATTTTCAAAACAGACAAAAATGTGTAATTTTTTTTGCATTTAACATTATTTTGCCTGTAGGTAAAGCGGCCGGTTGCTACTTATTTGTAATGCGATGAAAAGTAATTCAATTCTAAGTTTAAACAAAAAAAAAAACAAATTTCTTGTTCTCTGGTAAAAATTGTCGGATATACTTGTTTTTCGAAAAGCCTATTTTTAGGCCCTTTTTCAAACTTTGATGAAAAAAGAAAAAAGGTCAAAAAAGGTATTTGCGACATTAACAGTGTGGAATATTCCTTTATCAGAATTCATAAAGTTTACCTGCGTCCAGCTGCGATTTTAATTTTTACATCAAATAAAGTAAAACAACCTTGGGTACAAATACGCGTCTGGGCATGTACAGATATGGATATCTCAGTCACTAATATACCCTGAGTGATGAAATTTCATCCACCTAATGAGATCGGCTTGTTATAAAGAAATATTTTAAAATTTTCGAAAATGGGCGGCACCACGCCCACTTATTAAAGGACAAAATTTTAAATTTTTATAAGTCATAACTCAGAAACTATAACAGATATATCGATGAAATTTGATATGAGTGATATACCTACGAAGGCAAATATTTGGACAAAAAATTGCCAAAATCGGTTGACGACTACGCTCACTTTTATATATGGGTATTATACAGGGGTGTAACTAAAACATTTTAAGCGATATCTTCGTCAAATATCTATATATTAATAGGCTAACATTTTTCCCATACAAACAATTGCCAGGCTGTTTAGCACATTTAACATACTCGTATCCACATAAAATTGATAGATTGCGGGTGCGGGAGAGCACACTGAGTAATTTTAATTTTGACCAAGGCATATCTAACAGGTAGGCTAGGCGGCGAATTGAAAAACTTCTTTTTTTATTTACAAAGGTAGAGTGTAATGTCAAAATCAAAGCGAATTCACATCATGGCCAATAGGAATGGACGAGCCCCAAGCGAATTCAAATTTTAACTACGGCGAAATATCATTTTGACATTACACTCTACCAATTACAATAATAAAATACATGGGAAATTTCTGAATTCGCCACCGGGCCTACCATCCTAGATCTGCCTTGATTTTGACCATGGTTTCGCGTCGGACCGTGATCAAGAGGGCAAATCAGTGTTGCGGTACAACTAGAATTTGGGAAGTGTTGCTTATCTCCGCGAAAAGGAATAATTTTTGTACCAATACAAAGTTCAACAAATAAACTGTATGGTCGAATTTCGAGCACCGGCGATACTAGTAAATATAAAATCATTGAAATTTTGTACCATGAGTCCAACTGTAGACGCAAAAATAAAAACACAAAAATTTTTGAAAATGGACGTGGCACCTCCTCCTTTTAGAAGCAGGAATATACGACATTGGCCGCTGTGGTGCAGTGGGTAGAGTGCTCGCCTGCTATGCCAGAGGTCTCGGGTTCAAACCACGGTCCGAGCAAAACACCAAAACAATTTCTCTAATTAGTAAAAATCCAATTATTGGGTTTTTTAAGAGCAGCGGTCACCTCTCGGCAGTGGGCGGCATACCCTCCGAGAGTATTTCTGCCATGAAAAACCTTCTCACAAAAAATGCATTCGCCGTTCGAAACCGGCATAAAACTGTAGGTCCACCCAATTAGGAGAAAAGACAAAAAGGAGCACACCTCGAATTGGGACAGAAGCTCGGCCATAAAACTCGTCAGAGTTATAATAGCGCCATTGTATTATATTATTAATATACGACATTTCGGAGCCCAAAACTCGACAAATAATTGATATACGATGACGAAACTTACGCCCTTATTTTACAAAACGCCGTGACTCGTTGCGTCGCGGTCACTCACGTTCACTCACCTTCACCTAAAAGTTGGTATTTTATAAGCTTTTACGTTTTCTCGTTCGCTCCGTTGAATAGTCACGACGATTGTCGAACGCTTTACGTAGCCTATTTACCACTTTTCTGGTTTTCTTCATTTCCTTAGTAATTTTTAGTGTGTTTTTTTTTTAATTGAACTGTTTTATTGAGTGGTTAACCCTGGAAAGTTGGCAGCTGGCAACGTAATAAACATTTTTCTTCATTTTCAATTTGAGGTTCATTTGAGAAGTAACCCTATTGTCAAATATCAAACGTTAGTTATCAAATGCACCTGAAATTTCTCTTGATAGCATTCTCAAACAAAAAGGCACATTTTTAGTATGGGATTTTGGGCTTATTCTCAATTTGATAAATTTCATTTCCTCAAATCAATTTCAAAGTTGGTACGAAATGGAATGCAATCAACAGATGTATGTATTACATATTTGTACTCTAGAGTACAGAAAAATTGAGGGATAGTGAGAGAGTTTGTGTTATGCGCGCAGAAATGGAATGGAATAAATAAATATATGTACATAAGTATTACATATTTGTACTCTGATGTGATGTTTTTCATTTACCCGTGCGGGTGAATTTCGCCGGTGCCTTTTGTACAGTCACATGAGTATATTAATATCTTCTTTAATATGCATACACACATATGAGAAACAAACTATGTTTTTAATAAAGTTTGTGTAACTTCACAAAAAGCAACAAACAAATAAAATAAGAGTAAGAAATACAGAATCATTATTACACATATGTAATCATTTTCAACCATCATCATTTCAGCAGTTAAGAGACTGCTCAAATAAAACAACGAACGCTGATTGAAATTTGCAAACATACAAAATTTCTTCGTTCCTTGAAAACTTGACATGATGTAATTCGTGAAATGGTACAAAATGCAAAACAAGTTTTTTTTTTTCCAAATGTGTTGTTAGTTATTCTAAAATTGATAAACAATGTTTGATGAACACTTGAAAATATATTTATTTTCAAATTATATATATGCTGATTCTCGAATTTAGAAACAATATTTTCTCAAACGTTTGAGAATTTCTTTTTCAGTGTTTAATGGGAAGTGAACAAAAATAAAAAAAGTATTTGTTGACATTGTGTGTAAATACATACATACGTGTTTTGTTTAGTTTGTTTTTTTGAATAAAATATATTATTTATGTGCAACATATTAAAAAAATGTGTGTGTAATGCAGTTAATATACATATATGTACGTTTTATCTAATGTTAAAAAATAAGATGCATTTGTGTGTTGATGTGTGTGCAAGAAGCAAGACAAAAGTTAAAACGTTTTTATTAATATCCTTTTATTAAAATCAAAGAAAAAATTAGTTCAGCATCATATTCGGGTTCGCGAGAATAGCAAAAATAAGGACCTTAGTGTATACACTTTTATGACTTGTGGTAATACGTGCTCAACATTTTAGCAAAATCGATTGACGACCATGCCCAATTTTATATATGAAAAGTATAAAGAGGCCTAATAAAAACAGTTTAAGCGATATATCTGTCAAATATAAAGATAATTCAGTGAAATTTTGTGGCACGAGTCCCAAAATAGACCGGAAACAAAAAACAGAAAAATTTTTGAAAAAGGAATCTACGAGATTTCGGAGCCCATAACTCGAAAAAAAATTGATATATTATGACGAAAGTTAGTGTTTACACTTTTATTACTTGTGCTAATATACGTTAAAAAATTTTGCGAAATCGGTTTATAACCACGCCTACTTTTTTACAAAAACATTTTTAAAATGGCCTTGTGAAATTTGTGATGTGACATCTTTGTAACTAAAAGTCATATAGGAATGAAATTTTGCACTAACAATAATATGAACTATACGCTTAGTCGGATAATTGATACAAATTTTAAAATGGGCGTGGCTACGCCCACTTCAAGCGGTATATAAGATATACCGTGTTTCCGTCAAACAAATAATGAGAGCATCCCTTTGCCAAAATAGTTGACTTATCTGGTCTAACGCTCAAATGAAACTTTATAAACCAAATTTCATTAATTTTTAACTTACAAATTCCTGTTTTTGCATCTTTATAAAAACATTAAATTTTGACGAATTATTTCTACCACAAAAAGTTCAAATAATTAGCTTTCAGATGCAGTTTAAGCCTTTGAAATATCTCTATTGGTTCAATAGTTCTGATTTTTGCAACGAAAAAAGCCTAAAGGCGCCATAGTGAAACGGTGGCGGCCTAGCGTCCATAACACACAATACCGTGCAATATCGTCTTATCGACCCAGACATCGACCAAAGGGATACTTCCTTAGAATGTCAGGGAATAGCTATCCAATCTGGCGATGCCGTGCTTGAGATCTTCAATGTTTATATACCCCCTGCCACCTGCTGCCCTGCGGGATATCTACCTGACATTAGCATACTACTGAACGGGGATAAACGCGTGGTACTTGGTGACTTTAATGCACACCACAAACTGGCACTCGTATCTGCCAATACATAGGAGCGGGCAATATCTCGCAGAACAGATAGACGATTCGACATTCTGTGCGGTGAACGATGAGGCCCCCACCAGGATTATGGGGAAACTGCAGCAGCTCGCCTGACATCACAATAGCTAGCGCAGGTCTGATAAACAGTGTCAATTGGCGGCCGACACTGACCCTACCATCATCAGACCACCTTCCCATAATCATCTCAATAGAGACACCGACTGACTATCACAACGGACAAACAGACATACATTAACTTCAACAAAGCGGACTGGGACAGTTACGGATGTGCTCAGCGGTGAGCAAAAATTCCGCAAGGTCATTGTCAAGGATCCCCGAGATCCGACCACATTTTCCAGGTGAAGTCTCTGCCTTAGCCCGGGAGCGAGACCACATCCACCAAACCGACCCGGGAGACCCCCGAATTAAGGACCTCAACCGGGAAATTCGGTCACTGGTGGATAAGCACAAACGGCAGAAGTGGACAGAGCACCTAAGAACCTGCAACCTCTCTAGTAGAGTGAGCAAGCTCTGGAGCACCGTGAAAGCCTTATCCAACCCGACAAAACATAAGGACAAAGTGTGTCCATAGCCTTGGGAGGCATTGTGGAGTCGGGCCCGAAGAAATGCGCGAAATATTTTAGTCGGCAATCTCTACTGCATCCTCCGGGGGATAAGCCCTAACGTTGAATCTTCAGACGGATGCGTAAACTGCCAAACAAAGACGCATCCCTTGCTCTCTCACCTACGGAGACTCAGGAAGTCATAAAGAAGGCCAAGGCCTCAAAATCAGTCTGACCAGACGGCATATCCATGTTGATGCTAAAACACCTCTCACAGAATGGAGTAAGGTTCCTAACGGAGGTCCCCAATTTGTCTCTGACCACCCTTGTCATTCCTGTAATACAATATCTTAATGCCATTTAAACACAGGCATCATTAAACACAGCTAATAAATTTACCACTGCCAACTTGTGGCAACCCTGATCATCTATTCGCGATTGATGAACAGGTGTTGGAACAGGTTGGGAATGAATAATGGTCGTTCGGCAAGCCGGCCGGCCATCTTGACATTCATTATAAAGTCAGCAGTCGTGGTCGAGCGGTGCAGTTTAATTTGAGTGAAAAATAAAAATACATACAGACATAGAAAAATATTAAAGCAGTTTTTGTAAAACATAAAAAAAAAAAACATTACAGTAAACTAAAAAGATCATTTTTATGGAATAAATTAAGAGTGAGAAGAAATAAGAACAATAAGAAAAACTAAATATTTATTTAAGAACAAAAAAAGGAACTAAACGTAAGTAAAGTGAGTGAGCGTGCGCACATAGGTAGATTTTCAAGTTTTATGCGGCCAAAAATATTTTATTGTCTACATCTATTCCAAATTGCTTGTTTAATGCAAAATTTTAATAATTTGTGTTAAAAGTCGATTTTATTGAAAAATATATACAGTGACTCAAAAAAAAATCATACGCCAGAGTTTTTAAATTTATTTCAAAGAGTTCTGTCGAAAATTTTACTTCCTTATTTTCGTTTAAAAATATAGACAATTTTTCAATAAAAATCGTTTTAAGCAGGATTTCTAAGCTTAGGGAAAAAATCCGGAAAATCGTAGAAATTTCTAAAAGTGGATTAAAATTTTCAAATTGAGACTTTTGAGGAGATTTCTAAGTGTACTGTTATCTAGACAACGAATTTTAGTGTAAAAAGTGAAATTCTCAATGCTGTGAAAAATTCCGTCGATTTTAGAAGTTTTTTTTCTGTAGGGTGTTTGCCTTATATGTACGTGAGACCGTTCCAATTAAAATTTCCGAAAAGTCAATGAAAATTTTCAAAAAGTTGAATGTTGCATATTATTATATTAAAATTGAATAAGTTGCAAAATTGCATACTAAAAAATCTTCTAGAAAATGTAGCTTTAGAATTCTTAGCCCCTTTTTATGATAGGTATTTCCTTGACTTTGAAAAAAATGGAAATACTAAAAATACTGCCCGAAAAGTTAACAATAATCGGTGATAAATATCTCGGTTACTTTCGAGCATCACCTACATTAAACAAGATATGCGTTAGAAATATAAACATTAAAATCAAATACAAAAAACAAAAAAGAAAATTATTGTAGGTACATATGAAAAACCCTGTATATAGTAGTGAAGTGCGGCTTTGTGCGACGTAATTTTTGCCGGAAAAATACTAATTGTACTAGATATCATGTCCGAGGGTTAATTTGACTGAGTCTGACAGAGCAACATAACAAAATCAATTTTGAACACAAAAACGAGTGAACATTTTTTTTATAAATATCCTAACTTTAAAAGCTTAAAACTATAAACTGAGAATTATTGGAAATCAAGGATATTATTGAAAAGTGTTAATAATTACTTGAAGATTTAGGATCCATCACGATAACTTAAATGAAATGCTTTAAATAATAAATATTCACGTTGAAACTAGCACTTAAAAATATGTAAAAAAAAATTAAAATATTAACTTTAAATATGCTAAGCTTCGACCATCCGGGAGCAAGTGCAGAGTACGGGGTCGGGAAAAAAGCGATGAATTATTGTTCCCCAGTCTATTTCCAATATGTGGGTATGTTTTTTTTCTGTAATTGTAACAACTTCACAAAATTCAATTTTGGCAGCATAAAACTTGAAAATCTACCTATGTGCGCCGCTGAGGAAACTATTGGACACCAGCGAGCCCGCAGAAAAAACACCTGGTACGATAAGGAATGCCGCGACGCCTCGGAAAGAAAGAACGCCGCCTACAGAGCTACATTGTGTGCGGGCGCAACACGAAGCGTATGGGAGCGCTATCGGACAGCCAAGAGGGAAGAGAGGCGCCCTTTTCGAATGAAGAAAAGGGAGGCCGAAAGGCGAGAGTGTGAAGAGCTTGAGAGACTGGCGGATAGGAATGATGATGAAAATTTTATCAAAAAGTCAGGCGGATGACTGAAAGTTTCAAGACCGGGACAATTTCCTGCCGGAATGATAACGGTGATCTGGTAACTGATGTCCAGAGGGTACTTAAGTTGTGGAGGGACCATTTCTCCTCCTTGCTAGATAACGACAACAATGAAAATGCGGAAGGGGAAGATGTTCGACCCGAATCCCCAATAGCAGATGATGATAGGCATGTTCCACCACCCGATCATGACGAAGTGCGAATAGCAATTTCTCGGCTTAAAAATAATAAGGCCCCGGGCGCTGACGGCTTGCCAGCCGAGCTATTCAAACAGGGCGGCGAAGAGTTGATAAGGAGCATGCATCAACTCCTATGCAGAATATAGTCCGACGAGCGCATGCCCGACGCACAGTGAATCGAATAGAACAAGCTAGCTGGAGAAAATAATTTTATGGGATTTTCGGACTGAAATGACTGTATCTAAGTATATTCCTCATATTTTAGGCAATATAAGCGGTCAGTACTTATATATCTTAATCTATCTATATATATATAAAAATCAAGCCCATTTCTTTGTCGCCGGCTTTCGCCCAAACGCGTGGAGGGATTTTGACCAAATTTACACACCAGCTTAGTACCTTGCCCTAGATGGTTTATATGCATATTTTTTTCAAATCCGGAAGTCGGTTCCCGAGATATAGGTCAAAAGGTCAAAACGTGGATCCAGCTTTCTCCAGCATATTTTTGGACGATAAAGGTATCAAATGAAAGGTGTTGAGCAGAGAATTTACATAGAATAGTACTCATTGTGATTCCTGTGTCGGGTCTCCAGATATGGGTCAAAACGTGGACCCGAATGACCCTCGAATGTTTCTGAGCGATATTGGTACCAAATGAAAGGTATTGAGCAGAGAATTTACATAGAATAGTACTCATTGTGATTCCTGTGTCGGGTCTCCAGATATGGGTCAAAACGTGAACCCGAATGACCCTCGAATGTTTCTGAGCGATATTGGTATCAAATGAAAGGTGATGAGCAGAGAATTTACATAGAATAGTACTCATTGTGATTCCTGTGTCGGGTCTCCAGATATGGGTCAAAACGTGGACCTGAATGACCCTCGAATGTTTCTGAGCGATATTGGTATCAAATGAAAGGTGTTGAGCAGAGAATTTACATAGAATAGTACTCATTGTGATTCCTGGGTCGGGTCTCCAGATATGGGTCAAAACGTGACCCCGGAAAATTTCTCAGCGATATTGGTTTCAAATGAAGGGTGTTGAGCAGGGATTTTAGATAGAAATGAACTCATTACGATTCCTAGCTCGGATCCCAGGGTGTGGGTCAGCACCTGGACCCGGATAACACCGGGATATTTCTCAGGGATATTGGTACCAAATGAACGTGAACCCGGATTGCCCCGGTAAATTCCTCAACGATATTGGTGTCAACTGAAAGGCAGGGCTTTTACATAGAGATGAACTCATTATGATTCCTAGGTCAGGTCCCCAGATGTGGGTCAAAATGTTGATCCGGATGGCCCCGGATAATTTCTCAGCGATATTGTTATTTAATCACGGTGCATGACGATTCCTAGGTGGGATCCCAAAATATGGGTCAATATGTGGACCCGGATAACACCGGGATATATCTTAGGGATAATGATACCAAATGAAAGGTGTTGAACGGACTCTCATGTAGAGCCGTACCCATTACGATTTCTTGGTCAAGTCTCCAGATATCGTACCCATTATGGTTCCTAGGTCAAGTTCCCGGATGTGGATCAATAAGTGGACCCGGATGAGCCCGGTATGCTTCTAAGCAAGGATGGGCATTTTTCAACTACCACTCATTTTCAACTACCACTCAAATTTGGTGCTCGAAACCTATTTAGGCAGTGAAATTATTGAGAAGTTAATCAACACATCAGCTTAAGGTGAAATGTACATACATACATATGTATGTGAGTATATGTGAGTCGTTAGTTTTGAAATTGGCATAAGTCCATTTTTAGGTGTGTCGAGATATTGAAGGGTTTGCGTTTTTACTGATTCAAAAATATTGAACTTGAAGTGAACTAGAGGTGAACTAGAAAATGAACTAGAAATTGAACTAGAGGTGAACTATAAGTCAACTAGAAGTGAACTAGAGTTGAACTAGAAATTGAAATAGGGGTGAACTAGGAAGTGAACTAGAAATTTAACTAAAACGAACTAGTAGATGAACTTGAATATCTACAAATATTATTGCAATGCACATGTCCTTTCCTTGAATTTTGTATATTTAACTAGCTGACCCGGCAAACTTCGTTCTGCCCAAAATAGATTTTTTTATTAATTTCATTTCAAAAATTGTTATTACACCGGTATTATTTTTAATAGAAAATTAACGATTTTTCACTACTTCATTGTGTATACAACTTCAAAAATATATACTTTTAGTATTCAGTTTAAGGCTGCACGATACACAACATTTTTAGTTTTCTGTTTCGGATATTTATTTTCACTGAGTATTGGCTATTTTCACTAATTAAGTAAGATGATTGATATAGTATACCTCCATAATGGTTTTCAGGCCCTTCCTCCAACCCTTTTAGATATATTCAGCCTCAAAAGTTTCGTACGTATGGGAGGTGCAATGCCGCATTCTTCGATAAATCTTTTATTTTTTGGGTGAACATGGTATTGATATCGTATATCTGCATAGTGATTTCTATGTACATGCCATGAACGCTTTTAGGGATATTTAGCCTTAAAAATTAAGAACGCTTGGGAGGTGCCACGCCCCCTTTTCCCAAAACTACTGTATTTTTCATAAGCATGCTATTGATATCGTTAATCTCCTGATCAATTTTCAGTTCCCAAACTTAAACGCTTTTATAGATATTCAGCTTGAAAAATTAAGTTTGTATGGGAGGTGCCACGCCCCCTTTTCCGATAACCTACACTTTTATGCGCAAAAATTGTTTTGATATCATATAGCTCTGTACCAATTTCTAGGTCCCTGACTTAAATCCTTTTAAAGATATTCAGCTAAAAAAATTAAGCGTTGTTGGAGCCACGCCCCCTTTTCGTATAACTCCTATTATTTTGCGTTAATATGGAATTGTTATCGTTTATCTCCACACCAATTTCCAAGCCCCTAGCGTAAACAATTTTAGAGATATTCAGCATGAAAAATTAAGTTTGTATGGGAGGTGCCACGCCCCTTTTTCCGATAACCCCCACTTTAATGCGTGGGAATGGTTTTCATATCACCTACCTCTATACCAATTTTCAGCTCCCTACCTTAAACTGTTCTAGAGATAATCAGCTTTAAAAATTAAGGTTGTATGGGAGGTGCCACGCCCCCTTTTCTGATAACCCCCACTTTTCTGAGTGAGAAGGGGTTTGATATCACCTACCTCTATACCGATTTTCAGCTCCCTACCTTGAACTGTTTTAGAGATAATCAGCTTTAAAAATTAAGATTGTATGGGAAGTGCCACGCCCCCTTTTCTGACAATCCCCACTTTTCTGAGTGAGAAGGGTTTTGATATCACCTACCTCTATACCAATTTTCAGTTCCCTACCTTAAACTGTTTTAGAGATAATCAGCTTTAAAAATTAAGGTTATATGGGAGGTGCCACGCCCCCTTTTCTGATAACCCCCACTTTTCTGAGTGAGAAGGGTTTTGATATCACCTACCTCTATACCAATTTTCAGTTCCCTACCTTAAACTGTTTTAGAGATAATCAGCTTTAAAAATTAAGGTTGTATGGGAGGTGCCACGCCCCCTTTTCTGATAACCCCCAATTTTCTGAGTGAGAAGGGCTTTGATATCACCTACCTCTATACCAATTTTCAGCTCCCTACCTTAAACTGTTTTAGAGATAATCAGCTTTAAAAATTAAGGTTATATGGGAGGTGCCACGCCCCCGTTTCTGATAACCCCCACTTTTCTGAGTGAGAAGGGTTTTGATATCACCTACCTCTATACCAATTTTCAGCTCCCTACCTTAAACTGTTTTAGAGATAATCAGCTTTAAAAATTAAGGTTATATGTGAGGTGCCACGCCCCCTTTTCTGATAACCTCCACTTTTCTGAGTGAGAAGGGTTTTGATATCACCTACCTCTATACCAATTTTCTGCTCCCTACCTTGAGCTGTTTTAGAGATAATCAGCTTTAAACATTAAGGTTGTATGGGAGGTGCCACGCCCCCTTTTCTGATAACCCCCAATTTTCTGAGTGAGAAGGGTTTTGATATCACCTACCTCTATACCAATTTTCAGCTCCCTACTTTAAACTGTTTTAGAGATAATCAACTTTAAAAATTAAGGTTATATGGGAGGTGCCACGCCCCCTTTTCTGATAACCCCCACTTTTCTGAGTGAGAAGGGTTTTGATATCACCTAGCTCTATACCAATTTTCAGCTCCCTACCTTAAACTGTTTTAGAGATAATCAGCTTTAAAAATTAAGGTTGTATGGGAGGTGCCACACCCCCCTAACATTTTTTAATTTTTTCTTCGACTAAACCTTCGCGGGGTAACAACAAACAAACCCCCCTAAGGAAGTATTTGATTTGGTTCAGCCGTTTTCAAGTTTTAGCGTTTCAATTAAATACCAAATCATTTTTATATATATAGATGTACATTAGATGAGTTTTTTTTTGTATGGAATTCTTTAAACCTTCTCAGATCCTCCCTCCGGCACCGGAATATGAAAATAGGATGTTTTAGAGTAAGTAAACTGAAAAAAAAATTTCACTTTTCCAAAAACTGGATGGAGCTACACCGAAAACCGCGAAAATTCCCAGAATTTCAAGGTATGTTTAGATTTATGTCTGAAAAAAGTTAGGATTTTGCACAAGAAAAAAAATTTATACCCACCCATACGAAGAATTAACCGCTAAATCGAATGGCATATTCAGTTTTTTGGTACACTACCCAGGGAAGGGAATAACGCGGCCTAAAGTGACCATTTTCTTTTTTTTCTCATGAATCTTCAACTTCTTGCCCTATACTCTTCCCGAAAGCGAACGTTATTTTTTAACTAAATCACACGGTAGGCTGCGTTATTTAATGCGCTTTCCAGAAATGTATAGCTATTAAAAATCGAATAAAATTTGGATGAGTTCATCAAGTTTAAATGAAGTAAAGTCGGGTATAAAAGGGTAAAATATCTTAAAATTTCTTAAATTTTTTAACAATTTTGCTCTTGAAGGCGGTTTTTTGGGTTTTAAGTGATAGTTTTATGTGGATGGATAACTCCACAAATGCAAAAAAAAATAGAAAGGCCGAGACCGCGGATAACGGACAAAAAGTTGAGCCGGATGGTGCCAAAACATTTGTGGGCAATATGGGTATCAAAATAAAGATTTTACCTAGGACTTTAATGTAAAGTCAATCCATTTTGCTGTGTCCATCGTTTCGACACATATAAGTCAAAAATTAGACTCAAATGTCGCCGATATCCTTTAAAATATTCTGTAGTCATCCTGGACCACTTATTCGCCAGTATATCAGAAATTGGCTAAGAAATTGGCATGTAATAAGTTCCATATGCAAGCCCTAGTTAAGACCTTTAATTTGATACCAATATTGCCCAATAATATTTTGGCGCCATCCGGGGCCACGGTTTTTTCCGCTATCCACGGTCTCGATCTTCCAAATTTTTTTTTTACATTTGTGGAGTTATCCAACAAAATAAAACAATCACTAATAACCCAAAAACCCGTCTTCAAGAGCAAAATTTAAAAAAAAAAAATTGAGAAATTTTAAGGTATGTTACCCTTTTATACCCGACTTTACTTCACTTAAACTTGATGAACTCATCCAAATATTATTCGATTTATAATAGCTATACATTTCTGGAAAGCGCATTAAATAACGCAGCCTACCGTGTGATTTAGTTAAAAAATAACGTTCGCTTTCGGGAAGAGTATAGGGCAAGAAGTTGAAGATTCATGAGAAAAAAAAGAAAATGGTCACTTTAGGCCGCGTTATTACCTTCCCTGGGTAGTGTACCAAAAAACTGAATATGCCATTCGATTTAGTGGTTAATTCTTCGTATGGGTGGGTATCAATTTTTTTTCTTGTGCAAAATCCCAACTTTTTTCAGACATAAATCTAAACATACCTTGAAATTCTGGGAATTTGCGCGGTTTTCGGTGTAGCTCCATCCAGTTTTTGGAAAAGTGAAATTTTTTTTTCAGTTTACTCACTCTAAAACATCCTATTTTCATATTCCGGTGCCGGAGAGAATATCTAAAAAAAAACTCATCTAATGTACATACATATGCATAAGTTATACGCATACATATACATATGTATGTATGTAATTTTTTTCATAAGCTTTTTTGGGGTCTGACTGACTTCTTTGCACTTTTGTTACCAACACTAAAGTTGAGTGGTAGTTGAAAATTTAACTACCACTCAAATTTAGTGGTAGTTAAATTCAAGATTTAACTACCACTCAAATTTAGTGGTAGTTAAATTCAAGTTTTAACTACCACTCAAATTTAGTGGTAGTTAAATTCGAGATTTAACTACCACTCAAATTTAGTGGTAGTTAAATTCGAGATTTAACTACCACTCAAATTGGTGGTAGTTAAAATCAGATATTTAACTACCACTCAGGTTTGAGTGGTAGTTACAGGCTGAGTGCACTCAAAATTAGTTGAATCATGCCCAACCCTGCTTCTAAGCAATACTGATATAAAATGAAATGTGTTGACCGGGTCTGCTATATAGAGATATTTTCATACTGATTCTTAGTCCCGATACCCAATTATAAGTAAAAGAGACGATTCGGACGCCACGGAATGTTTTTAAGCAAAGATGGTATGAAATGAGAAGTGGAATGCAGGGTATGTTATGCTAAACCCAGTTTCCTAGGGAAAGGGGTACAGTAATCAGACTGGGAAAGGAGAGGGAGGATATAATAAAAATGGAATGAAGAGGATGGGCAGAGATACAGTAAGACAGGGAATTATAGAAGGAATAAGAGGGGGGAATAAAAAGGAGAAAGACAGAAAAGGAGAGGTAAGAGAGAGAGATAGAGAAAGAGAAGCGTAAATGTGACGGGAAAGGCAAAAGGAAACGGAAATGAAAGAAAAGATAAATGGAAAGAGAAAGAGAAAAGTAGAGGGAAAGGGAGTTGGAGAGTAATACGAAGAAAAATGGGATAAGAACATGAAGAGGGCAAACTTTTGAAAATATCAATTTTTTCTTTCACTTTTTTTTTAATTAACTGATTTTTGCTGAGCTCTGCAGCCCGAGGTAATTTCGGTTTCTAGATACTTCCAACATTTTTTAAAGTGTGCGTTTTTCCCTTCAAGTACCTATAATAGGAAGTGGGCCAAAGCAAAGCTTGGCTGGGTACAGCTAGTCTACATCTATATATATAAAAATGATTTGGTATTTAATTGTAACGCTAAAACTTGAAAACGGCTGAACCAAATCAAATACTTCCTTAGGGGGGTTTGTTTGTTGTTACCCTGCGAAGGTTTAGACGAAGAAAAAATTAAAAAATGTTAAGGGGGCGTGGCACCTCCCATACAACCTTAATTTTTAAAGCTGATTATCTCTAAAACAGTTTAAGGTAGGGAGCTGAAAATTGGTATAGAGGTAGGTGATATCAAAACCCTTCTCAATCAGAACAGTGGGGGTTATCAGAAAAGGGGGCGTGGCACCTCCCATACAACCTTAATTTGTAAAGCTGATTATCTCTAAAACAGTTTAAGGTAGGGAGCTGAAAATTGGTATAGAGGAAGGTGAAATCAAAACCCTTCTCACTCAGAAAAGTGGGGGTTATCAGAAAACGGGGCGTGGCACCTCCCATACAACCTTAATTTTTAAAGCTGATTATCTCTAAAACAGTTCAAGGTAGGGAGCTGAAAATTGGTATAGAGGTAGGTGATATCAAAAGCCTTCTCACTCAGAAAAGTGGGGGTTATCAGAAAAGGGGGCGTGGCACCTCCCATACAACCTTAATTTTTAAAGCTGATTATCTCTAAAACAGTTTAAGGTAGGGAGCTGAAAATTGGTATAGAGGTTTGTGAAATCAAAACCCTTCTCACTCAGAAAAGTGGGGGTTATCAGAAAACGGGGCGTGTCACCTCCCATACAACCTTAATTTTTATACTCAGCTGTACTAGTACACAGAGTATTATAGTTTTAATCACATAACGGTGGATTGTAACAGAATGAAATAATCGAGATAGATATAGACTTATATATATCAAAATGATCAGGGTGAAAAGAGAAATCGATTGAGCCATATCCCTCCGTCCGTCTGTCCGTCCGTCGGTCTGTAAACACTCTAACTCGCGCAAAAATTGAGATATTTTGATGAAATTTGAAATGCTAGTTGGTATCGAGTCTGGGACGGTTGGTATTGAAAATGGACGAAATCGGACCATGACCACGCCCACTTTTCCTATATAGAAAAAAATCGGAAATTTGGTATCTCAGTCACTAATATAGCTGGAGCGATGAAATTTTACCCACGTGTTGAGCTCAGGCCCCTATGAAGAAATTTGATGAAATTTTGGAAAATAGGCGGTGCCACGCCCACTTATTAAGTTTAAGTTTAAGTTTATTCAATTAAATTGTACATTGAGACAAGTCTCGTGTAGTACATCATGAAGTACATAAAGGTTTACAAAGTGCTTATGTATATGTATTACAAATTAAAGCTTAAATCTAACCTAGAACTAACTCACTATAAGAAATTTAGTAATCTCATTCATTCAAAAATTCAACTACAGCCAGCTTGAAGAGTCTAATTTTTCGAATGGATTTAATATTATGTGGTAGTTGATTCCAAAGTTTGATAGCACTAACAAAGAACAATCTAGATGTAGCTAAATAATTAAACTTGGGAGGTAATAAGTTGAGCGTCCTCGAGGAATGGGCAAAAGAAATTTTCTCGAAAAGATAACCAGGGCTTTGGGTATATATTATCTTATGTAAAAAAGTAAGGTTAATGACATTGTAATAAGTCGTGATATCACAACTAAGTATTTGGTTCGAGAAACTTGATATATGGTCATACTTTCTTAATGAGAATACATATCTGGTAGCGCTGTTAATACTTAGCCGGAGCTTGTATTGTGAGGCAGAGTCTAATTTGCAGTAAACTAGTACACTATAAGACAATAAAGGAGTAACTAGAGCTCGTACCAATCTTAATTTTATGTCCTTAGTAAGAAAACTGGAGGAAGCCCAGAGCTTCCTGACAACAGCGTATATCCTGCTCACAGTGTAGTTTACTTGATCACAGCAGCTTAGCGTTTGATTTATCCTGAAACCCAGACTCGTAACGCGATCTACATAATTAATGGCTGTATTATTAATACAAATACGCGGAATAGAGTTTGTGTCAAACATCTCGTGCGAAATAGTTATTGCTTGGGTTTTGGATTCATTCAACACTAAGCTGTTACTTAAAGCCCATTTAGAGATTCTATCTAAATCCTCATTCATCCTCCAGACAAGATCCTCACAAAGTCCTATTGGTCGAGAAAAGTATATTTGTACGTCATCAGCATAAAGATGTATTGAGGTATACTCGCAGCAATGTACAATATCATTAACAAATAAAGTAAACAGGATTGGACCAAGTATAGAACCTTGTGGTACCCCCGTGTCCAGCGTCCCAAGATAGGACCTCCGCTCTCCACAGCAAACCCTTTGCAATCTCGACGTTAAGTAACTTTTCATTAGCTCAACTGAGTGGCGATCAAAGCCAAAATATTTCTGTAATTTTACCAACAATACGTCAAAGCACAGCGTGTCGAATGCCTTAGAGAAATCTAGGAGAACAAGAATGCTTAGATCACCATTACCGTACTTATCGCGTATGTCATCTATTACTTTTACCATGGCAGTAGCACAGCTGTGTCCCTTCCTGAAGCCGGATTGATAATCCGATAAGAGTTTACCGGATTGTACATGCTCCACTATTTGTCTAGCAAGAAACTTCTCAAAAATTTTAGAGAACAAGGGTAAAATACTAATGGGTCTGTAGTCTACCGGCAGTGTAGGTGTTTTTCTTTTAGGCACAGGGACAACATTAGCAATTTTCCAACTGTCAGGAAAGGTTCTGGTGGTGAGGGAAAAGTTAAGAATATGAGTTAGGGTACTAATCACATAAGGTAATATAATCTTCAGAAATCGGGGACAGATTCCATCCTCACCAATGGACACAGATTTGATATCCTGCAAGCAAGCTAGAACCTCATGTTCAGTTGCCATCTGGAAACAAAATTTTTCATTCCCACTGTATAGACAATTAGTATTAATTTCAAACGGCACCCCATTTTGTATCGTTCTGTATGATAGAAAGTATTTGTTTAAGCAATCCACATCGAGAGCACATTCGTTATTTCTTTGCTTACCAATACCAAGCTCCTTAATGTTATTCCATAAGACCCTGTTTGGTAAGCCAAGATTCAGACTAGTTTGGTAATATTTCTTTTTCGCATTTTTAGTAATTAAAGTGGAATTATTACGCGCCGCACGGTAGGCTACCCAGTTGGCATTTGAAGGCGAACGCTTCCATCTACTATATAGCTTGCCACGTATACGAATAGCAGCCTGCACCTCATTATTAAACCAAGGCTGCTTCTGCTTTTTTCGCTTTACTTTTGCCAGGGGTACATATTTGTTATAAAGATATCAGTATGATACCAACAATTATGCCATGGAAGCGCAGAAGCCTCAGCCCTCAGTGCTACTAGGTCAATATTCTTAAAGTCCCTGTAGATAATATACGAATCGTTGTTCACTTTATTGAACGAAATGTCATATGCAATCAAAAGCATGTCATGGTCAGATAAGCCAGGTAAAGATAATTGTTCGAAGTGATTTATATAGTTCATATCCGTCACACATGCAATGTCTAATAGGCTAGGATCTGAAATAGGGCTAAATCTAGTTGGACTTGTGTTAATGATTTTAAGACCCATAGCCATTATGCTATCAACTAAACCGACTGCACGCCCATTATTTTCAAGCAAATTTACATTTATATCACCACAAAGCAAAATATGTTCATATGCAGCGTTGAAAAGAGAAAAATTATTAAAGAAATTGGAAAGATCGGAGGTTCTATTAGGGTTATAAACACAGGCGATCAGACACTTACTAAGATTGTCGAATACCTCTACGAAAATATACTCGACTATATCATTGACATCGGATGCATAAATAACTTTATGTTGGATGTATTCCTTAATATATATAGCTACACCCCCGCCCCTAGAGCCAGTTTTCCTATCGTTTCTAACAATTTTATATCCACTAAGTGAGACAATTTCATCATCAACATCCACATGAAACCATGTTTCCACAACACACGCAATATCAATATTGGCATTACCGAAAATATGATTTATAAAATCTCTCTTAGAATTACTGAAACTACGACCATTCAAATAACATATTTTTAAACCCCCATGATACTTGCTTATAACATTTAAAATTATTCTAAGATTGTCCTGTTGAGTGCTAAAACTCGATTCCACATTACTCATAGATAATTGAAAGTAAACTCCACAGCTGACCATGTATGTTAATTATTATATGTGAGTTAAAATAGTGCAAAATAAAATTACTTATTATATGTAAGTTAAAATAATACAAAAAATACAAAATTAATTTGAGACACCCTTTAAAAGAGTAACAAAAGCTATCACAATCGTACGAAAGTGAGCAGAAATAAAAAACATCGTTATACCTGAGAAGTGTTTGTTGTAGAAACAGAAGTAAAAGTAGGGAAGTATTAGATATAAAGATACACAGTAAAGTACAAAGGGGAGGGAGGAGAAGAGTATAGAAAAATGTAAAGAGAGAAGCAAAGAGAGGGTAGTTGGAATGCATATTGTCATTTTTGTTGTAAAGTACCAATAATTTGATCAATATCACATTTACTAAAAACTCGCCTCGCCTCCCCACCATGCTCCCTTCTAACAAACACTTGTCCGCGAATTGAAAATGCTGCTGAGAGCATATTTTGCCTTTTGAGCTGCGCTGCGTGGTACATGACCTCTCTGTTAGTTTTAGAAAGGCACTCGTGCAAATATATATTGGCATTACCAGATTCGCCAATGTCGTGTAAAGTAAGCGAACGCTTGTTAGCTTTGCAAAAACCAGCCACTGCTTTAAGTAATTGACTTCGAGCGCCAGCATTAAAAAGCTTAACAATGATTGGTGACGATGTTCTCTCATTTTTCGACTGCAGCCGAAATATATCACGCACAACGGGCGCCTCATGCTGCAATGTGTTACATATCGAACGAAAAATATCTGAGCATGAAGTTTGTATATTTTTGGGAATACCGTTTATAATGAGATCAGTCGCAGTCAGTTGACTCTCCCTCTTCTCAGCGTCTATTTGTAATGCATGTAGCTGACTCTTCATTGCACCGATTTCTTCGCATGTACTCTCCACAGCCGCCACTCTTACACTTAAGATTTTATACGAATTTCTTATTTCGCGAATATCGTTGGAGAGTTCAACAATCTTTTGCGTTAGCCGCTCTTCACTGCATTTCACCTCTTTCCGCACCTCATTAACAATAGACTCCCTCAATAGCCTCATCTCCTCAAGCCAAAAAGCGGGAAGTTCATTCGTACTCTTCGGTGGAGCAACAGCAGGAGAAAGGCGTGGAGACTCCAACGGTCTGGTATCTTTATTTCTCAGGTTCATTTTACCGATGTTTTTGTTGTTATTATTGCCAGACATTTTCGTTAAGTATATATGTATATATGTATTATTATGCTTTGTTTAACTAATTTTTGAGTTCTTTGCACAATATTATTTTTAGTGATAAATTCAATTGACTTTGTGCTTGTAAAATCTGTTATTTATTTATTTTTTATTCACATAGAACATAGAACTCGCAAAGTATTTATTTTGTTTATTTGATATGACTTGAAAGTTTTTTATGCGTACTGCAAAAAAACGCGTCCGCTCTCAACGATTAAGGGTCAAACATGGAAAGTTTTATATGTCATAACTCAGAAACCAATGAAGATATATCGATGAAATTTGGTATGCGTGATACACTTACTTAGACAAATGTTTGGACTAAAAATTGCCAAAATCGGTTGACGACCACGCCCACTTTTATATATGGGTATTATAAAGTGGCCTAATAAAAACATTTTAAGCTATATCTCTGTCAAATATAAAGATATATCATGGCAGGAGTCCAACTGCGGACATAAAACTAAAAAATTTTGGAAAATGGGCGTGGCACCGCCTCTTTTTAGAAGCAGGAATATACGAGATTTCTGAGCCCATAACTCGACAAATAATTGATATATAATGACGAAACTTGGTACGTACACTTTTATTACTTGTGGTGATACATGTTCAAAATTATAGCGAAATCGGTTGACGACCACGCCCACTTTTATATATGGGTATTATAAAGTGGCCTAATAAAAACATTTAAAGCGATATCTTTGTCAAATATAAAGATAATTCATTGAAATTTTAATAGACCGGAAACAAAAAATAGAAAAAGTTTTGAAAATGGGCGTGGCACCGCCTCTTTTTGGACAAAGGAACCAACGAGATTTCGGAGCCCATAACTCGACAAATAATTCAGATACTATGACGAAACTTGGTTTATACACTTTTATAAGTTGTGTTAATAGACACGCAAAAAATTATTGAAATCGGTTTAAGACCACGCCCACTTTTTAACAAAGATATTTCTGAAAAACTCTGGGAATTTGTAACATGACATCTTTGTAACTAGAAGTCATAAAGGAATGAAATTTTGCACAAAGAATAATATTTATATGCTTAGGTGGATGACTTATAAAAATTTTGAAAATGGGCGTGGCTACGCCCACTTTATGCAGCACTCGCTTTATATAAAATACACCGTGATTTTATCAGACGAAAACAAACAATGAAAGCAGACAGCTGAGTATCTAATGTTCGATTCCACTCGAACTTAGGCTTCCTTACTTGTTAAAGCTGATTATCTCTAAAACAGTTCAAGGTAGGGAGCTGAAAATTGGTATAGAGGTAGGTGATATCAAAACCCTTCTCACTCGGAAAATTGGGGGTTATCAGAAAAGGGGGCGTGGCACCTCCCATACAACCTTAATTTTAAAAGCTGATTATCTCTAAAACAGTTTAAGGTAGGGAGCTGAAAATTGGTATAGAGGTAGGTGATATCAAAACCAAGGACCGAAAATAACGGTTATTTTTTCTAGTGTGGTGAAAAGGTTACGCAAAAATAACCTTTATCTTCTTTGGGTCCGTAATAACCATTATAAAACCCAAAAAACCGTTTTGGGCCTGAATAACCGTTATGGCAACCAAAAAAGTGTTTTGGGCTTGAATAACCATTATGGCAACCAAAAAACTGTTTTGGGCCTGAATAACCGTTATTCAGATTTTTATTTTTTTGGTCAGCTATAAAAATCAAGCCTTTTTATTTGTCAATATATATCGTCCACAAATATTGACAAATAAATAGGCTTGATTTTTATAGCTGATCAAAAAAAAATAAAAATCTGAATAACGGTTATTCAGGCCCAAACAGTTTTTTGGTTGCCATAACGGTTATTCAAGCCCAAAACACTTTTTTGGTTACCATAACGGTTAATCAGGCCCAAAACGGTTTTTTGGTTTTTATAATGGTTACTAGCTGACCCGGCAAACTTCGTTCTGCCCAAAATAGATTTTTTTTTTTATTAATTTCATTTCAAAAATTGTTATTACACCGGTATTATTTTTAATAGAAAATTAACGATCTTTCACTACTTCATTGTGTATACAACTTCAAAAATATATAATTTTAGTATTCAGTTTAAGGCTACACGATACACAACATTTTTAGTTTTCTGTTCCGGATATTTATTTTCACTGAGTATTGGTTATTTTCACTAAGTAAGTAAGAGGATTGATATAGTATACCTCTATAATGGTTTTCAGGCCCCTCCTCCAACCCTTTTAGATATATTCAGCCTAAAAAGTTTAGTACGTATGGGAGGTGCAATGCCCCATTTTTCGATAAATCTTTTCTTTTTTTGGGTGAACATGGTATTGATATCGTATATCTGCATAGTGATTTCTATGTACATGCCATGAACGCTTTTAGGGATATTTAGCCTTAAAAATTAAGAACGCATGGGAGGTGCCACGCCCCCTTTTCCCAAAACTACTGTTTTTTCATAAGCATGTTATTGATATCGTTAATCTCCTGATCAATTTTCAGGTCCCAACCTTAAACGCTTTTATAGATATTCAGCTTGAAAAATTAAGTTTGTATGGGAGGTGCCACGCCCCCTTTTCCGATAACCTACACTTTTATGCGCAAAAATTGTTTTGATATCATATAGCTCTGTACCAATTTCTAGGTCCCTGACTTAAATCCTTTTAAAGATATTCAGCTAAAAAAATTAAGCGTTGTTGGGAGGAGCCACGCCCCCTTTTCGTATAACTCCTATTATTTTGCGTTAATATGGAATTGTTATCGTTTGTCTCCACACCAATTTCCAAGTCCCTAGCGTAAACAATTTTAGAGATATTCAGCATGAAAAATTAAGTTTGTATGGGAGGTGCCACACCCCTTTTTCCAATAACCCCCACTTATATGCGTGGGAATGGTTTTGATATCATTTATCTCTATACCAATTTTCAGCTCCCTACCTTGGACTGTTTTAGAGATAATCAGCTTTCAAAATTAAGGTTGTATGGGAGGTGCCACGCCCCCTTTTCTGATAACCCCCACTTTTCTGAGTGAGAAGGGTTTTGATATTACCTACCTCTATACCAATTTTCAGCTCCCTACCTTAAACTGTTTTAGAGATAATCAGCTTTAAAAATTAAGGTTGTATGGGAGGTGCCACGCCCCCTTTTCTGACAACCCCCACTTTTCTGATTGAGAAGGGTTTTGATATCACCTACCTCTATACCAATTTTCAGGTCCCTACCTTAAACTGTTTTAGAGATAATCAGCTTTAAAAATTAAGGTTGTATGGGAGGTGCCACGCCCCCTTTTCTGATAACCCCCGCTTTTCTGATTGAGAAGGGTTTTGATATCACCTACCTCTATACCAATTTTCAGCTCCCTACCTTAAACTGTTTTAGAGATAATCAGCTTTAAAAATTAAGGTTGTATGGGAGGTGCCACGCCCCCTTTTCTGATAACCCCCACTTTTCTGGGTGAGAAGGGTTTTGATATCACCTACCTCTATACCAATTTTCAGCTCCCTACCTTGAACTGTTTTAGAGATAATCAGCTTTAAATATTAAGGTTGTATGGGAGGTGCCACGCCCCGTTTTTTGATAACCCCCACTTTTCTGAGTGAGAAGGGTTTTGATTTCACCTACCTCTATACCAATTTTCAGCTCCCTACCTTAAACTGTTTTAGAGATAATCAGCTGTAAAAATTAAGGTTGTATGGGAGGTGCCACGCCCCCTTTTCTGATAACCCCCACTTTTCTGATTGAGAAGGGTTTTGATATCACCTACCTCTATACCAATTTTCAGCTCCCTACCTTAAAACTGTTTTAGAGATAATCAGCTTTAAAAATTAAGGTTGTATGGGAGGTGCCACGCCCCCTTTTCTGATAACCCCCACTTTTATGAGTGAGAAGGGTTTTGATATCACTTACCTCTATACCAATTTTCAGCTCCCTACCTTAAACTGTTTTAGAGATAATCAGATTTAAAAATTAAGGTTGTATGGGAGGTGCCACGCCCCCTTTTCTGATAACCCCCACTTTTCTGAGTGAGAAGGGTTTTGATATCACCTACCTCTATACCAATTTTCAGCTCCCTACCTTGAACTGCTTTAGAGATAATCAGCTTTAAAAATTAAGGTTGTATAGGAGGTGCCACGCCCCCTTAACATTTTTTAATTTTTTCTTCGTCTAAACCTTCGCAGGGTAACAACAAACAAACCCCCCTAAGGAAGTATTTGATTTGGTTCAGCCGTTTTCAAGTTTTAGCGTTACAATTAAATACCAAATCATTTTTATATATATAGACTAGCTGTACACAGCCAAGCTTTGCTTTGGCCCACTTTCTAGTATAGGTACTTGAAGCGAAAAACGGCACACTTTAAAATGGTGCAGTGAAATAACGCCCGTGGAATTAACGCCCGCGGGCGTTATTTCCCAAAAAAAGGAAATAACACCCGCGGGCGTTTTTTCTTTTCTTGAAAAAGAAATAGCGCCTGCGAATAAAACGAAATTAAACCCGTGGGTATTATTTCCACTCAGAAAGGGAAAGAACGCCCGCGCGCCCTATTCGGCGATGTGGGCTTTATTTCCCTTTCGAAAGGGCAATTAAGCCCGCAGACGGGGGTTTTTTTAAATATGGTGTATTAGTGGGAAAAGCGCCGCAGGCGAAAAATTGGAATAAAAAATCGCGCGATATTTTATTCCAATTTTTCGTTTTTTTAAAAATGGTGTTTGTTTTATTGGAAAAGCGCCGCAGATATATTTATTTTAAATAATATCCATTTAACTAAGCCTCTCTCAGTAATAACCCTGAGCCTCTCTGTCTCAGTAATTACTCGTAGGTATTATTTCTATTAAGCGGCGGAGTTGACACATATGTACATAATATTTGAATATTTAGAAGGGATTTAAAAAAAATTTAAAGAATCGAAAAATTGGAATTAAAAATCGCGCGATTTTTTATTCCAATTTTTCGCCTGCGGCGCGTTTTCCAATTATAATACACCTTACTCAGAAAACACGAAAAATTGGAATTAAAAATCGCGCGATTTTTTATTCCAATTTTTCGCCTGCGGCGCGTTTTCCAATTATAATACACCATACTCAGAAAACACGAAAAATTGGAATTAAAAATCGCGCGATTTTTTATTCCAATTTTTCGCCTGCGGCGCTTTTTCCCTAATACACCATATTTAAAAAAAAAACCCGTCTGCGGGCTTAATTGCCCTTCCGAAAGAGAAATAAAGCCCATGGATCAAACGAAGTAACGCCCGCGGGAATTATTTCTTTTTCAAGAAAAGAAGAAACGCCCGCGGGCGTTAATTCCACGGGCGTTATTTCACTGCACCCTTTAAAATATGTTGGAAGTATCTAGAAACTGAAATTAATTAAGTTTAAAAAAAATTAAGGAAAAAATTGATATTCTCAAAAGTTTGCCCTCTTCATGTTCTTATCTCATTTCTTCGTATTAGTCTCCAACTCCCTTTCCCTCTACTTTTCTCTTTCCCTTTCCATTTATCCTTCCTTTCATTTCCGATTCCTTTTTCCTTTCCCTTCACATATCCGCTTCTCTGTCTCTATCACTCTCTCTTACCTCTCCTTTTCTGTCTTTCTCCTTTTTATTCCCCCTCTTTTTCCTTATCTAATTCCCTGTCTTACTGTCTCTCTCCACATCCTCTTCATTCCATTCTTATTATATTCTCCCTCTCCTTTTCCGTCCCTTTGCCTTTCCCAGTCTCATTACTCTCCTCCTTTCCCTAGGAAACTGGTTTTAGCATAAGATACCCTGCATTCCACTTCTCATTTCATACGGTCATTTCTTAAAAACATTCCGTGGTGTCCGAATCGTCTATTTTACCCATAATTGGGTATCGGGACTAAGAATCACTATGAAAATATCTATATAGCAGACCCGGTCAACACCTTTCATTTTTTATCAGTATTGTTCAGAAGCATCCTGGGCTCATCCGGGTCCACTTATTGACCCACATCTGGGAACTTGACCTAGGAACTATAATGGGTACGGTATCTGTAGACTTGATCAAGAAATCGTAATGGGTACGGCTCTACATGAGAGTCCGCTCAACACCTTTCATTTGGTATCTGGGTTATCCGGGTCCACATATTGACCCATATCTTGGGATCCCACCTAGGAATCGCCATGCGCCGTGATTAAATAACAATATCGCTGAGAAATTATCCGGGGCCATCCGGATCCACATTTTGACCCACATCTGGGGACCTGGCCTAGGAATCATAATGAGTTCATATCTATGTAAAAGCCCTGCCTTTCAGTTGACACCAAAATCGTTCAGAAATTTTCCGGGGCCATCCCGGTCCACGTTTTGACCCACATTTAGGGACCAGACCTAGGAATCATAATTAGTTCATCTCTGTGTAAAGGCCCTGCTCAGCACTTTTCATTTGGTACCAATATCCCTGAGAAATATCCCGGTGTTGTCCGGGTTCGCGTGTTGACCCACACCTTGGGACCCGACCTAGGGATCGTAATGAGTTCATTTCTATCTAAAATCCCTGCTCAACACCCTTCATTTGATACCAATATCGCTGAGAAATTTTCCGGGGTCATCCGCGCCCACGTTTTGACCCATATCTGGAGACCCGACCTAGGAATCACAATGAGTACTATTCTATGTAAATTCTCTGCTCAATACCTTTCATTTGATACTAATATCGCTCAGAAACATTCGAGGGTCATCCGGGTCTACGTTGTGACCTATATCTGGAGACCCGGCCCAGGCATCACAATTATAATAATTCTCTGCTGAAGTCCTCATCAAGACCTTTCATTTGATACTAATATAGCTCAGAAACATTCGAGGGTCATTCGGGTCCACGTTTTGACCCATATCTGGAGACTCAACCTAGGAATCACAATGAGTACTATTCTATGTAAATTCTCTGCCCAATACCTTTCATTTGATACCAATATCGCTCAGAAACATTCGAGGGTCATTCGGGTCCACGTTTTGACCCATATCTGGAGACTCGAGCTAGGAATCACAATGAGTACTATTCTATGTAAATTCTCTGCTCAATACCTTTCATTTGATACCAATATCGTCCAAAAATATTCAGGGGAAAGCCGGATCCACGTTTTGACCTTTTAACCTATATCTCGGGATCCGACTTCGGGATTTGAAAAAAATATGCATATAAACCATCTAGGGCAAGGTGCTAAGCTGGTGTGTAAATTTGGTCAAAATCCCTCCACGCGTTTGGGCGAAAGCCGGCGACAAAGAAATGGGCTTGATTTATATATATATATAGATTAAGGACGAAAAAATTTTTTTTTTCTCATGATAATGGTTAAATATGACCAGGGCCGTGCGCAGGAATTAGCCTTGGGGGGGGTTTTAATTTTGGTTTGCATTCGCATACATTTTTCGCTAAGATAAACATATTTGCTGAAACAGATATCCAGACCCATACACCATAAATTTAAATGTTCTCTAACTTTTATGAAACTCATTATGATTCATCAAAACCTAGTTAACCAGGTCCTGAATAATACACGGAAAGAATTTTTTACTATAATCAATGCCGAGACAAGAAAAATTAGACTTGATTTTGAACTTAGAAAATAATTTCTTAATATCAAGAAAATCCAAGAAAATTGGATTTTAAATAAATAAGTAAAAATTTTCTTGCTTCAAGTGAAATTGGATTTTAAATAAATAAGAAAACATTTTCTTGCTTCAAGTAAAATTGGATTTTAAATAAATAAGAAATAATTTACTTAGTGTAAGTGTTTTTTTCTTGTTTTTTGAAATAAATTAAGAAATTATTTTTTTGTTGCAAGTAAAACTTTTCTTATAAGAGCTTAAGTAAGTAATGCGAGAGACACACATCGTAGTATAGTAATAATATTTCGATCTATACCACATATGTGTCACCCTCATATTGTAGTTTAATTGAAAATTTTCATAGCATAATATTGATATTCTAATATTCATACCACATGTGTGTCTGAGGCATAAGAAAATATTAAATATTAAATTAAGCAAATATTTTCTAAAAATATTAAAAACGTAAAAATTAAAGAAAATGAAAACTAATCATGAGGGATTAGAAAACCATAATTAGTCAACTAGTATTTTCCTAGGACTTGTTTATTGAAATGACAACATTTTATTTAATATAAATGAAGATGCAAATAGTGAACTCCTTATACCAAATGCTTCACTAACAGTCTGAGAATTGCAAAAATGTTCAGAAATATGCAAAGCGGATGGCAAATGAAAAAAAATACATGTAACTTTGGAAATGCAAATTCAGCAAGAAAAATTTTACTTCGCTCAAGAAAACGTTTTCTTATTCATTTTACATTTTTTTTTTCGCTGTAGGTATTTTGTTGTTCCAATTCGTCGAAACACAATTTTCTTAAATTCTTGATATTAGCAAAAAGATTTTCTTCATTTAAGTAAATTTAAGAAAAGATGTTCTTATTTATTTAAACATTTTTTTTTAACATTTTTTTTCTATAGATTTTGTTAGTGTTCTTGAATAAGAAAATAATTGTCTCATTTTTGGATAACTCAATTTCTTATTTCCAGTAATAATTAAGTCAATTTTTGAGTTCAAGAAAGCATTTTTCTTGATTCAGGTATACAAATTTCTTTCCGTGTACTTGTTAATTGAAACTGCTCACTGTTTTCACAAAATGAACATTTTTTGTTATCAGTACAATTTTTTAAAAAATGCCAAACGAACATATGCTACACAACTTTGTAATTTCGGAAAGCTCCAAGTGCAATTCAAAGTGCCGAACTTATGTATTGGCCAACCTTATTTTTTGCAACTTTTACCAATTCTTCTTCCGTAAAATTATTGTAACTAATATTGTCAAAAATTATGAGTCAAAATTCAATGCAAAATGTATAAACTCTATTTTGAAAATTTTTGCAAAATCATTGCAACTTAGATTTGGTCATGGGGGGGTTTTAACCCCCAAAACCCCCCCCGTGCGCACGGCCCTGAATATGACTTTTACACCATTTCTCTTATAACCGTTACGTCCCTGATCAAAACCTTTCTCACTCAGAGAAGTGGGGGTTATCAAAAAAGGGGGCGTGGCACCTCCCATACAACCTTATTTTTTAAAGCTGATTATCTCTAAAACAGTTTAAGGTAGGGAGCTGAAAATTGGTATAGAGGTAGGTGATATCAAAACCCTTCTCAATCAGAAAAGTGGGGGTTGTCAGAAAAGGGGGCGTGGCACCTCCCATACAACCTTAATTTTTAAAGCTGATTATCTCTAAAACAGTTTAAGGTAGGGAGCTGAAAATTGGTATAGAGGTAGGTAATATCAAAACCCTTCTCACTCAGAAAAGTGGTGGTTATCAGAAAAGGGGGCGTGGCACCTCCCATACAACCTTAATTTTGAAAGCTGATTATCTCTAAAACAGTTCAAGGTAGGGAGCTGAAAATTGGTATAGAGATAAATGATATCAAAACCATTCCCACGCATATAAGTGGGGGTTATTGGAAAAAGGGGTGTGGCACCTCCCATACAAACTTAATTTTTCATGCTGAATATCTCTAAAATTGTTTACGCTAGGGACTTGGAAATTGGTGTGGAGATAAACGATAACAATTCCATATTAACGCAAAATAATAGGAGTTATACGAAAAGGGGGCGTGGCTCCTCCCAACAACGCTTAATTTTTTTAGCTGAATATCTTTAAAAGGATTTAAGTCAGGGACCTAGAAATTGGTACAGAGCTATATGATATCAAAACAATTTTTGCGCATAAAAGTGTAGGTTATCGGAAAAGGGGGCGTGGCACCTCCCATACAAACTTAATTTTTCAAGCTGAATATCTATAAAAGCGTTTAAGGTTGGGACCTGAAAATTGATCAGGAGATTAACGATATCAATAGCATGCTTATGAAAAAACAGTAGTTTTGGGAAAAGGGGGCGTGGCACCTCCCATGCGTTCTTAATTTTTAAGGCTAAATATCCCTAAAAGCGTTCATGGCATGTACATAGAAATCACTATGCAGATATACGATATCAATACCATGTTCACCCAAAAAAAGAAAAGATTTATCGAAAAATGGGGCATTGCACCTCCCATACGTACTAAACTTTTTAGGCTGAATATATCTAAAAGGGTTTGAGGAGGGGCCTGAAAACCATTATAGGGGTATACTATATCAATCCTCTTACTTACTTAGTGAAAATAACCAATACTCAGTGAAAATAAATATCCGGAACAGAAAACTAAAAATGTTGTGTATCGTGTAGCCTTAAACTGAATACTAAAATTATATATTTTTGAAATTGTATACACAATGAAGTAGTGAAAGATCGTTAATTTTCTATTAAAAATAATACCGGTGTAATAAAAATTTTTGAAATGAAATTAATAAAAAAAAAATCTATTTTGGGCAGAACGAAGTTTGCCGGGTCAGCTAGTTATGTATACTTACTAGAAGGCTGCACGAATGGATTCGAAACGGCCAACAAAATATTCGCGGCCGTCCAATTACAGTACCTACTTGTTTCTGTCGTTTTAGAATAAACGCAAGTAGAGCACAACCATAAACAGAACCAATACAATTACTTATTCGTAGCGACAATTACATGACCTTAAAAAGGTTCTGCAAATAGTATACACTACTTGCGAATACTTCGAATATAATCGAAATATATGTATGTATGTACATACATATTTTCATACACACACCCAGACGTTGTGTTCAGCCCCTGCAGGGAACTCAATAACTAGTGAGCAAAATTTCTAGTTCCGAACTAGCGAAAAGGTGTCAAAAAGGAACTAGATCAATTTTAGTTAGACCCTCACCAGTTCAGAAGGAGTGAATAGAGTGACCATTATAAGACACACTTCCCAACAGACCAGGAAGTAAGCGAAATGTAATAGGACTTGAGAACAAGCTTATAACAATTGCCCATTGTAAGCTTATTGCAATACAGTTTTTATAAGCTTAATTTTAAGCTTATTCACAAGCATGATTTTAATAATTGAGGAACACAAGCTTGAAAACAATATTACAATAAGCTTACTTTACACTTGCAATGACAGCTTAAAAAACTATTAATAATAAGATTGTTTTAAGCTTGCTGTAACATTATTTTAAATTTTGGTTTTACCATGATTCATATAACTCATTATTCCTCTTTCGGAAAAGGGAAGTATAAAAGCCTCAATAAAATTCAATATAATGTTGAATGTCCTACTATATGATACCGTTCAGGTTGATGTCATGGTTCGAAACAGGAGGAGAATATAAAATAAAGAACATTGCAGTAAAGGTGAAGAAGGAAAGAAAATGAAAAGAAAAATGCAAATAAAAATTTATTTTTTTCTTTTTTCTACTATTTATACACACAATTATATTTATAAGCTTACAACAAGCTTTCACAAGTAATATTTTTCTACAATTACATTTGTAAGCTTATAAAAAGGGTGCCGTTTTGATTTTTCTACAATTGTTCTTAAGTCTTTCTCAATACTTTACACAAGCATTCCTCAAGCTTAACGCTTATATTTGTAAGCTTGTTATAATATTATTCTCAAGCCTTTTGATTTATTGGGTTTGATTTGTATGCAATGAAATGTTCCCCTAATTATGCTTTTTCGATCCCTCAGGCTTATTTTTAATTTTTTTTTATTTTATTACTTTTTAAATATTATTGTAAATTTTTAATTAATAAATAAATAAAAAAATATTAGTTTAAAAAAAAAAATTACCATCCAACTTGACACCGACAGGATTCCAACCCGCGCCCCTCAAATTGAAAGGCACATGCGTTAGCCAGTCGGCCATCGCGCTACTTGCACGAAGTGTGTCAAAGGCTGCACTTAAGCGGCAGATGTAAAGCTGTAGAATTTGTAGGTACTTGTAGCTAGTTTAGAACTATCGAATTTGTGCCAATAAACGAATTAGTGAAAACTGTAGAATTTAGTACTAGTTCGGAACTATCGAAAATGTAGTGCAGAGAGTGACAATTGACACCGCCTAGGACATCGCCGTGTTAAATTCGTCAGTTGATATCATGCAAAAGAGATTTAGCTCGCACTAGTAGTGTTGAAAAATGCACTAGAAGCGACCTAGTTCGGAACTAGAGATTTTCCCTGCAGGGGCAAAATTACGCTGCTAGTGTGAGTGTGTGTATGTGCATATGCATACACACTAGGGCGGGTCGATTGGTAGGGGCCAAAAAAAAATTAACAGGGACACATCGCAATTATAAAAATTTGGGTAATTTCAAGCTTTTTTGCCCAAGAAACCATATGTCTAAAATAAATTTCGAACCAGAGCTTTTTACGATCTACATATTTCCAACTGTTCTATATATTATGCATCTTTTATATGGAGACCCCATCATTTAATTCATATAAATCGTTTGGAAAAAGTACAGAGGGTATTCATACGATTTGCCTTGCGCTCTTTAAACTTTAATGAACCCTTGCCCTCTTATTCTTCTCGGTGTCAACTAATCAGTCTACCAACTTTGCGTAATAGAGCAGTTATTCAGGCTATCTCGTTTTTAATGGGCATAGTGATAGGGAATGTTGACTGTCCCTCAATTCTTGAGAATATACATTTCTATATTCCCAGTCGGAATTTCCGTAATTTTAATGTTTTCAGAGTTGGCTTAAGCAGAACGGTATACAGCGCAAATGCACCATTAAATAGAACTATGTCTGAGTTTAACTATTTCTCAGGTTTCTTAGATATTGACTTTACTGATCCGATACAGACTGCTCTTGAACTGAACTCATATCTTGCGCGCACTTAACTTCCGGTTTACCTTTATATTTAAGTGAAACTTTTGTATATGTATACGCATATCTCATTGAATTTTTCGTTTTCTGCTATATTTTTACTATGTATCTATTCAGATCATAAATTTATACTTATTTGTTATATTAAATTACGCTTAAATGTCTGTGTAAATATGAACTATTTTAGACATCAATAAATAAATAAATAAATAAATAAATAAATATTTTAAAATAACTCGGTAACCAATACTTCGATTCTTTTGATTTTTTCGGCATTAGTTAGGAAACTTATTTGGCATATTAAGGTGGTTTTATGAAGGAAATAAAGTTCTCCCGAAATTCGCGGAACAACCCGATTTTCATGCGAATATAATACGGAAATCTATACCTAAAATTTTTCATTAATATATTAAAATTTAGAGGTCGTGCAAATGCCTCCAAATTTCTTTCTCGTTTTATATCAGTGATGATACATAATTTTTTTCAAAGTCCTTAATGTACAAGAAAAACATTTCTTATCATTAAAAAATGGAACATATGTTTGTTGTGCTGTTATTTTTTGGTACACCTTAATGCCATATGCACATTAAATAAACATACAAACCAAAGAAGCAACAAGGTTTTGCGAATACTTCATAACATGGTTATTATTATGTTCTATTCTATCGTGGCGAATAGTGTACACTAATCGCTCCAACAGAGCAAATAGAAATAGTATTTGTATTCCAAATGAAAAGTATGGGTTATATTCGTATCTGCATTGAAATTGTGCTGTGACTAATTGTACAATGCATAGAGTATTCGCAAATATAGCAGAGGCAAATGGTATTGTGCAGAGGTCTAATACTTACTTACATTTTTACACTTGTTATTTTTGTATGAAATTTTTTTTTGTCACTTACTGAGTACTATGAATAATGGATGCATAACTCCCGCTCCCTTAAAGTGCCCCAATTTTTTTTTTTTGCTAATAGTTACTAATGGAATGCCCAACAACATCATACAAAAGCGCCATCCGACTGTGGTCCAGAACATAAAAATTGCGAATAATGTTTGCAAAAAAAAATTATTTGCAAAAATAAGAAATGCAGTTTGGTAGAAGATACCATCTTTTATATATATGTCAAAATTTAGCAAAATCGGTTTGACAAATCGTGAGAAAATCGGCAAAAACTGAGGAACTTCGAAAAGTGTTGATAGCTATAACTTTGAAAATAATTCGAATTTCGAAAAACTGGGCCAAACGTATTTTTTTTGTTGTTGTGAACTATACCAAAAAGTTTCAGAAAGATACTACAACTTCGAAAAAAGTGGCTCACTTCAAAAAATTCAACTCATCTATATATATAAAAATGATTTGGTATTTAAGGTTTAGTCGAAGAAAAAATTAAAAAATATTAGGGAGGCGTGGCACCTCCCATACAACCTTAATTTTTAAAGCTGATTATCTCTAAAACAGTTCAAGGTAGGGAGCTGAAAATTGGTATAGAGATAAATGATATCAAAACCATTCCCACGCATATAAGTGGGGGTTATTGGAAAAAGGGGTGTGGCACCTCCCACACAAACTTAATTTTTCATGCTGAATATCTCTAAAATTGTTTACGCTAGGGACTTGGAAATTGGTGTGGAGATAAACGATAACAATTCCATATTAACGCAAAATAATAGGAGTTATACGAAAAGGGGGCGTGGCTCCTCCCAACAACGCTTAATTTTTTTAGCTGAATATCTTTAAAAGGATTTAAGTCAGGGACCTAGAAATTGGTACAGAGCTATATGATATCAAAACAATTTTTGCGCATAAAAGTGTAGGTTATCGGAAAAGGGGGCGTGGCACCTCCCATACAAACTTAATTTTTCAAGCTGAATATCTATAAAAGCGTTTAAGGTTGGGACCTGAAAATTGATCAGGAGATTAACGATATCAATAGCATGCTTATGAAAAAACAGTAGTTTTGGGAAAAGGGGGCGTGGCACCTCCCATGCGTTCTTAATTTTTAAGGCTAAATATCCCTAAAAGCGTTCATGGCATGTACATAGAAATCACTATGCAGATATACGATATCAATACCATGTTCACCCAAAAAAAGAAAAGATTTATCGAAAAATGGGGCATTGCACCTCCCATACGTACTAAACTTTTTAGGCTGAATATATCTAAAAGGGTTTGAGGAGGGGCCTGAAAACCATTATAGGGGTATACTATATCAATCCTCTTACTTACTTAGTGAAAATAACCAATACTCAGTGAAAATAAATATCCGGAACAGAAAACTAAAAATGTTGTGTATCGTGTAGCCTTAAACTGAATACTAAAATTATATATTTTTGAAATTGTATACACAATGAAGTAGTGAAAGATCGTTAATTTTCTATTAAAAATAATACCGGTGTAATAAAAATTTTTGAAATGAAATTAATAAAAAAAAATCTATTTTGGGCAGAACGAAGTTTGCCGGGTCAGCTAGTTATGTATACTTACTAGAAGGCTGCACGAATGGATTCGAAACGGCCAACAAAATATTCGCGGCCGTCCAATTACAGTACCTACTTGTTTCTGTCGTTTTAGAATAAACGCAAGTAGAGCACAACCATAAACAGAACCAATACAATTACTTATTCGTAGCGACAATTACATGACCTTAAAAAGGTTCTGCAAATAGTATACACTACTTGCGAATACTTCGAATATAATCGAAATATATGTATGTATGTACATACATATTTTCATACACACACCCAGACGTTGTGTTCAGCCCCTGCAGGGAACTCAATAACTAGTGAGCAAAATTTCTAGTTCCGAACTAGCGAAAAGGTGTCAAAAAGGAACTAGATCAATTTTAGTTAGACCCTCACCAGTTCAGAAGGAGTGAATAGAGTGACCATTATAAGACACACTTCCCAACAGACCAGGAAGTAAGCGAAATGTAATAGGACTTGAGAACAAGCTTATAACAATTGCCCATTGTAAGCTTATTGCAATACAGTTTTTATAAGCTTAATTTTAAGCTTATTCACAAGCATGATTTTAATAATTGAGGAACACAAGCTTGAAAACAATATTACAATAAGCTTACTTTACACTTGCAATGACAGCTTAAAAAACTATTAATAATAAGATTGTTTTAAGCTTGCTGTAACATTATTTTAAATTTTGGTTTTACCATGATTCATATAACTCATTATTCCTCTTTCGGAAAAGGGAAGTATAAAAGCCTCAATAAAATTCAATATAATGTTGAATGTCCTACTATATGATACCGTTCAGGTTGATGTCATGGTTCGAAACAGGAGGAGAATATAAAATAAAGAACATTGCAGTAAAGGTGAAGAAGGAAAGAAAATGAAAAGAAAAATGCAAATAAAAATTTATTTTTTTCTTTTTTCTACTATTTATACACACAATTATATTTATAAGCTTACAACAAGCTTTCACAAGTAATATTTTTCTACAATTACATTTGTAAGCTTATAAAAAGGGTGCCGTTTTGATTTTTCTACAATTGTTCTTAAGTCTTTCTCAATACTTTACACAAGCATTCCTCAAGCTTAACGCTTATATTTGTAAGCTTGTTATAATATTATTCTCAAGCCTTTTGATTTATTGGGTTTGATTTGTATGCAATTTCGAAGTGACAAAAATTCTATGGAAATTTTTCGTTGGTTCAATTGCCGTAGGCTTTGTATATTTCTGCAATTCTCAGATGTTTAGTGAAACATTTTATATAAAGAGGTTTCTATTTGCATCTTGTATGAAATGAAATGTTCCCCTAATTATGCTTTTTCGATCCCTCAGGCTTATTTTTAATTTTTTTTATTTTATTACTTTTTAAATATTATTGTAAATTTTTAATTAATAAATAAATAAAAAAATATTAGTTTAAAAAAAAAAATTACCATCCAACTTGACACCGACAGGATTCCAACCCGCGCCCCTCAAATTGAAAGGCACATGCGTTAGCCAGTCGGCCATCGCGCTACTTGCACGAAGTGTGTCAAAGGCTGCACTTAAGCGGCAGATGTAAAGCTGTAGAATTTGTAGGTACTTGTAGCTAGTTTAGAACTATCGAATTTGTGCCAATAAACGAATTAGTGAAAACTGTAGAATTTAGTACTAGTTCGGAACTATCGAAAATGTAGTGCAGAGAGTGACAATTGACACCGCCTAGGACATCGCCGTGTTAAATTCGTCAGTTGATATCATGCAAAAGAGATTTAGCTCGCACTAGTAGTGTTGAAAAATGCACTAGAAGCGACCTAGTTCGGAACTAGAGATTTTCCCTGCAGGGGCAAAATTACGCTGCTAGTGTGAGTGTGTGTATGTGCATATGCATACACACTAGGGCGGGTCGATTGGTAGGGGCCAAAAAAAAATTAACAGGGACACATCGCAATTATAAAAATTTGGGTAATTTCAAGCTTTTTTGCCCAAGAAACCATATGTCTAAAATAAATTTCGAACCAGAGCTTTTTACGATCTACATATTTCCAACTGTTCTATATATTATGCATCTTTTATATGGAGACCCCATCATTTAATTCATATAAATCGTTTGGAAAAAGTACAGAGGGTATTCATACGATTTGCCTTGCGCTCTTTAAACTTTAATGAACCCTTGCCCTCTTATTCTTCTCGGTGTCAACTAATCAGTCTACCAACTTTGCGTAATAGAGCAGTTATTCAGGCTATCTCGTTTTTAATGGGCATAGTGATAGGGAATGTTGACTGTCCCTCAATTCTTGAGAATATACATTTCTATATTCCCAGTCGGAATTTCCGTAATTTTAATGTTTTCAGAGTTGGCTTAAGCAGAACGGTATACAGCGCAAATGCACCATTAAATAGAACTATGTCTGAGTTTAACTATTTCTCAGGTTTCTTAGATATTGACTTTACTGATCCGATACAGACTGCTCTTGAACTGAACTCATATCTTGCGCGCACTTAACTTCCGGTTTACCTTTATATTTAAGTGAAACTTTTGTATATGTATACGCATATCTCATTGAATTTTTCGTTTTCTGCTATATTTTTACTATGTATCTATTCAGATCATAAATTTATACTTATTTGTTATATTAAATTACGCTTAAATGTCTGTGTAAATATGAACTATTTTAGACATCAATAAATAAATAAATAAATAAATAAATAAATATTTTAAAATAACTCGGTAACCAATACTTCGATTCTTTTGATTTTTTCGGCATTAGTTAGGAAACTTATTTGGCATATTAAGGTGGTTTTATGAAGGAAATAAAGTTCTCCCGAAATTCGCGGAACAACCCGATTTTCATGCGAATATAATACGGAAATCTATACCTAAAATTTTTCATTAATATATTAAAATTTAGAGGTCGTGCAAATGCCTCCAAATTTCTTTCTCGTTTTATATCAGTGATGATACATAATTTTTTTCAAAGTCCTTAATGTACAAGAAAAACATTTCTTATCATTAAAAAATGGAACATATGTTTGTTGTGCTGTTATTTTTTGGTACACCTTAATGCCATATGCACATTAAATAAACATACAAACCAAAGAAGCAACAAGGTTTTGCGAATACTTCATAACATGGTTATTATTATGTTCTATTCTATCGTGGCGAATAGTGTACACTAATCGCTCCAACAGAGCAAATAGAAATAGTATTTGTATTCCAAATGAAAAGTATGGGTTATATTCGTATCTGCATTGAAATTGTGCTGTGACTAATTGTACAATGCATAGAGTATTCGCAAATATAGCAGAGGCAAATGGTATTGTGCAGAGGTCTAATACTTACTTACATTTTTACACTTGTTATTTTTGTATGAAATTTTTTTTTGTCACTTACTGAGTACTATGAATAATGGATGCATAACTCCCGCTCCCTTAAAGTGCCCCAATTTTTTTTTTTGCTAATAGTTACTAATGGAATGCCCAACAACATCATACAAAAGCGCCATCCGACTGTGGTCCAGAACATAAAAATTGCGAATAATGTTTGCAAAAAAAAATTATTTGCAAAAATAAGAAATGCAGTTTGGTAGAAGATACCATCTTTTATATATATGTCAAAATTTAGCAAAATCGGTTTGACAAATCGTGAGAAAATCGGCAAAAACTGAGGAACTTCGAAAAGTGTTGATAGCTATAACTTTGAAAATAATTCGAATTTCGAAAAACTGGGCCAAACGTATTTTTTTTGTTGTTGTGAACTATACCAAAAAGTTTCAGAAAGATACTACAACTTCGAAAAAAGTGGCTCACTTCAAAAAATTCAACTCATCTATATATATAAAAATGATTTGGTATTTAAGGTTTAGTCGAAGAAAAAATTAAAAAATATTAGGGAGGCGTGGCACCTCCCATACAACCTTAATTTTTAAAGCTGATTATCTCTAAAACAGTTTAAGGTAGGGAGCTGAAATGATATCAAATGATATCAAAACCATTGATATCAAAACCATTCCCACGCATAAAAGTGGGGGTTATCGGAAAAAGGGGCGTGGCACCTCCCATACAAACTTAATTTTTCATGCTGAATATCTCTAAAATTGTTTACGCTAGGGGCTTGGAAATTGGTGTGGAAATAAACGATAACAATTCCATATTAACGCAAAATAATAGGAGTTATACGAAAAGGGGGCGTGGCACTCCCCAACAACACTTAATTTTTTAAGCTGAATATCTTTAAAAGGATTTAAGTCAGGGACCTGGAAATTGGTACAGAGCTATATGATATCAAAACAATTTTGGTGCATAAAAGTGTAGGTTATCGGAAAAGGGGGCGTGGTACCTCCCATACAAACTTAATTTTTCAAGCTGAATATCTATAAAAGCGTTTAAGGTTGGGAACTGAAAATTGATCAGGAGATTAACGATATCAATAGCGTGCTTCTGGAAAAACAGTAGTTTTGGGAAAAGGGGGCGTTTCACCTCCCATACGTTGGCTGTGTTCAGAAACGCAGCATGAAGCGCAACAGCGGCAGTAATTATTATTTTGATGATTGTGATGAGCGACGCTTCATGCAAAATTTACGTTTATGAACGCTCTGCTTGTACTACAAAATCAGGTTGCGCTTCAAACTGACTTTCTGAACAAAGCCGTTCTTAATTTTTAAGGCTAAATATCCTTAAAAGCGTTAATGGCATGTACATAGAAATCACTATGCAGATATACGATATCAATACCATGTTCACCCAAAAAAAAGATTTATCGAAAAATGGGGCATTGCACCTCCCATACGTACTAAATTTTTGAGGCTGAATATATCTAAAAGGGTTGGAGGAGGGGCCTGAAAACCATTATGGAGGTATACTATATCAATCCTCTTACTTACTCAGTGAAAATAAATATCCGGAATAGAAAACTTAAAATGTTGTGTATCGTGCAGCCTTAAACTGAATACTAAAAGTATATATTTTTGAAGTTGTATACACAATGAAGTAGTGAAAAATCGTTAATTTTCTATTAAACATAACCGGTGTAATAACAATTTTTGAAATGAAATTAATAAAAAAATCTATTTTGGGCAGAACGAAGTTTGCCGGGTCAGCTAGTATGTATATAAAAATGGATCACTATTTCCTTGGTGATCGCATCACGCCTGAACGGATGGAACGATTTCGATAATTCTTTTTTTGTTGTGTTTAGTATTGTCTGGAGAAGGTTCTATTGGAAAATAATTTCAAAAACGTTAAAAAGACGTGGCCCTTACCACCACCCCCCATACAAACAAAACCTTTTATACTGTATACGTATTTCTGAAAATATTCTTTGTAAGACTTAGAACTTGGGACGATATAATAACGTGATTTCAAGTTCACAAATAGAGATGAGCGTTATTACAAAAAGGGGCGTGGCACCTCCCATATACCCCAAATTTTTTATACTCAATGGGCCGTATTAATAAAAACCAAGCAAATGCTTTTACTCAAAATTTAAAAAATTTGACAATAGTTTTTATGAACCAAATTTCAAAGTTTGAGTAAAATGTATGAAATCTTAAGCAAAAGCAAATGCTTGGCTTTTATTAATATGGCCCAATATCTCTGGAAGTGTTCATGGTTGGACACTGGGAATTGGTACAGAGATAAACAATATCAATACCATACTTACGAAAGAAAATTGGAGCTATTGGAAAAGGGGGCGTGGCATCTCCGATACAAACTTAATCTCTCTAAGTTATGGAAAAGTGTTCCAAACATTATCGGAATTAAAGATTGCATTGAGTTCATACATCGATGGCGACTTTATTGAGGTTGCTCGAACGGCTTATTCGCCGAAGAAAAAAATTAAAGTACAACGTACCTAGTTTTAAGTTATCTTTTATTTATTCTATCAAAATACTTTAAATGCACTTTTTTACTCATTTTTTGCTAAAAATTCATTAAAAATGAGAATTAAAAAAAATTGTTTTATATATTTTTCATTGGGAAATTTTGTCGCGTGCGTTACTGTCGTGTGAGTACTACTATTATAGTTCATAAACAAAATTAGGGAAATATTTTTAATATTTCGCAAATCTACGAACCTAGGGTATTCTTCGAACTTCATTTCCTCATTTTAAGTAAATATGTTATCGTGCAAAATTCGCAAAATTTTGCATACTTCCAGACGCATTAAAAAAAAACTTCTATTTTTTGTCGCGTGCGTTACCACTATATATTTGGGTGTATATCAGAACTTAACTGTTACTCCAGCTTAAATTTTCTCGTGAATGTAGTACTCTGGTAGTGCTTTGCATTAAATAAAATAAACATGTAATCCTCCCGTTGTTTCCCTCCTTTAGCATTGATTATATGCGTACGAATGTCGCGTGCGTTACCCAGGATTAGCCCATATGTGTTTTTTCTCTGTTCACTTCTCACGAAATTGCGCGAAATCGCTAAAATAAGTGTAGATATGCAAACATACACACAAACACACAAGGGGAGATGTTTGTCAAAGTTTAAAAATGTCGAGACATGGCTAACTTTATACTTTACTCGCTTCACCTCAATTGTGAACATGTCCCTTTGAAAAGCACATGCTCAACGGAACTGTAAAAGCAAAACTCTGAAGCAAAGCGAGGTAGAAGTCAATTGTGCACGGGCTCTATTTGTTGACAGTAGTAATAGATTTTTTTTGTTGTGAAAATTTTGCAGTTTTTATCACATTTCATCCCTCCCTATGCAGAATTGGAGCGTCATTCGAGTCGAAGACGCAGTGGGCCCGAGAAGGGAGGTGGTCCTGGCGCTGAATAAGGAGGCTCTCGAGCCACTTAAACAGTGCCAGGGTAGGGTGAATTATGGCGTCGGGGATGTCATAATTCACGTGTACCGTGGCGACGCTCAGCGCGCCGCCGCTCCGGAAACCTCGGTGGACTCGGACATCGAGGCGCCCGAAGCGGAGGCGGATCTCTCCGACGTGGACAGCATGAAGTCCGCCACGTCAAATTGTGCAGATGCTCTGCATGATTTGACAATGGAGGATGTCCTGCTGGACAGCGACGAAGAGGCTGCCGACGTCACGGTGGTTGAGGGGGTGGGGACTGTGGACACTCATGAGAGTGCTACAGATAAACCTCCACCGATCTAAAGCGGCACCAGCCGCTCTCATCAGTCGCCTTTCTCAAGGCGACATTGATGTGGTCCTCATCCAAGAACCTTGGGTGAATAACTTGAGGATTTGCGGACTGGGGGCCACTGGATACAGGCTCATCCGAGCTTGTGTTGAAGGTAATATAAGAACCTGTATATTGGTTAAGTACGAGCTAACAATGTTTCTCTTGCCTAACTTTAGCGATGGCGACATTACTGCGGCCAGCACAACGATCAAGGGCACACCGGTAACTCTGGCATCGGTGTATATGCCCTATGATTCACGCACACCTCCACCACAAGGCTTGATGATGGACCTGGTGGCCAAATATTGCCCCGGCCATCTACTCATCGGAGCGGACTCAAATTCGCATCATGTACAATGGGGCAGCTCTGACACAAATGAAAGGGGTGAGTCACTTTTTGATTACCTTTTGACAACTAACATGGTAGTGTGTAACATAGGTAATGAACCAACATTTATTACTAAAAATCGAAGAGAGGTACTAGACCTCACTTTATGTAGTGAAAAAACTTATGAAGGTGTCAAAGGCTGGCGCGTTCTTGATGAACACTCTTTCTCTGACCACCGATATATAGAAATAATCTTAGATTTCTCCATTCAACAATCAGTTTTAAAAAGGAACCCACGTAACACGAACTGGGATCTTCACAATGAACTATTTGTTAAGGGGCTACCGGATCTTCCACCCTGTAATCCCTCATCGACAGGGGAATTGGAGGATCTGGTCGGCACCTTCACTAATGCACTCTCAAACGCTTTTAACTTAGCTTGTCCGGAACCAAGACCGCGTGGCAAGCGGAAACCTCATTGGTGGTCCTGCGAACTGGACTCACTTCGAAAATCTTGCAGGAAGCAATTCAATAGAGCCAAACGACTCGACAATGAGCCCGAGTGGCTGCAATATAAAGAAAATCTAAGGGCTTATAAAAAAGCCCTGAGACAATCGAAGAGAACCTCTTGGAGGAACTTCTGTACCGGAGTCGAAAGCGTCGATGGGACGGCAAGACTTAGATGCGTGCTCTCAAGAACACAAACGTCATTGGGCTACCTTCGGAAGCCTGATGGATCCTGGACCAATTCAGAAAGGGAAACTCTAGAGCTGCTACTGGACACACACTTTCCTGGTAGCTCGCGAAATGGACTGGCGATACCATCAACGGGTATCGCTGTTAATATACCTGTGACTGAGGAACGGGTTAGGTGGGCAATCAAAAGCTTCAAACCCTATAAAGCTGCGGGACCAGACGGGACCATTCCTGCACAACTCCTGTATACCCTGGAGACATCAGCAAGCTGGCTTCAACGCATATTCGTTGCTTGTCTTGCATTCAATCATATCCCGAATACGTGGAGACGCGTCTCGGTTATATTCATTCCTAAGGCTGGGAAAACCTCGCACTATGAGCCGAAGGATTATAGACCAATAAGTCTTTCCTCCTTCTTGCTCAAGACGCTGGAGAGGATAATAAGTAATTTCCTTTCTATTACAATTGACAGTAAACTTCTCTCTGGATATCAACATGCATATCTTAAAGGGAAATCAACCGAAACGGCATTACATAGTCTGGTTTCTACCATTGAATCATCCTTGGCCGATAAGGAGTTCTGCCTGTTTTAGTTTTTAGACATCGAAGGCGCGTTTAACAATGTCACCCCAGAGGCCATAAGCAACGCTTTAAGTCACTTAGGCGTTGACGTATCTCTGATTGGGTTGATTGATCAACTTTTGAGGGGAAGGATTGTACTATCATCAATGGGCGAGGTCAAATCTACACGCTACGTCTTCAGAGGCACACCCCAGGGTGGTGTCCTCTCCCCGCTGCTATGGAACCTCACTGTCAACTCACTTTTAAAAAGAGACGCAGTTTGGGGCGGCGGGAGAGTCGTGGCATATGCGGACGACCTTGCTTTAGCATACAGAGGGAAGTTCCCACAGACCTTATGTGATCTGATGCAGGTAGCACTGCGAGAGATCTCAGCCTGGTCCTCTCGTTGTGGGCTCAGTGTCAATTCAAATAAGGTAGAACTTGTCCTCTATACTAGGCGGTATAAAATACCACCGTTAAATCTACCAGAACTAAATGGCGTTCGCCTGACCCTGGCCGACAAGGCTAAGTTCCTAGGGGTAGTTCTGGACAAAAAGCTGAACTGGAAGGATAACATCATTCAGCGTCAAAACAAAGCATATATTCCTTTATACACATGCAAAAGAGCCATAGGCAAAAAGTGGGGACTTAGTCCCAGAATTTGCAGGTGGATTTACACTGCGATCATTCGACCAATCCTGCTATATGGGGTCGTAGTATGGTGGCCCGCTTTGAGCAAGGCGTCAAACCTTAACGTTCTGAGCAGAGTCCACAGATCTAGCATGATCAAAGTGGAGCACTCAGGACGACGCCTAGTGAAGCTCTGCAGGCCATTCTAGATATCTTGCCATTAGATTTAGCAGGTTTTCAAGTAGCGGCTACGTCAGCTCTACGTTTAAGAGAGTCATCCGGATGGCATACAAAATCCACAGGACACTAGCATTCTAAGCAAATTAGGTTTTCTACCCGGTAGTACGGACCGCTGTACTACTACAATAGTTGCAGACAGCAACTACGAAACAAGGATTCCAAAAAGGGATGAGTGGGAAGAGCCAAATCGGTGCTATCCAACCCCAGGTAGCGTTTCCATCTACACCGATGGCTCGAAACTGGACAACAAAGTTGGAGGTGGAGCCTTTTCACATGACTTGAATCTACAGCTAGCTTTTAGACTACCGGACCACTGCAGCGTTTACCAGGCTGAAGTGTCAGCTATAATGGAGGCTGTCAACCGTATAGGACATGAACCTATCCACAGGGATCTATTCATCTTCAGCGACAGCCAAGCAGCAATTAAGTCTCTTGGCTCCAACTCGATCAAGGGCACACCGGTAACTCTGGCATCGGTGTATATGCCCTATGATTCACGCACACCTCCACCACAAGGCTTGATGATGGACCTGGTGGCCAAATATTGCCCCGGCCATCTACTCATCGGAGCGGACTCAAATTCGCATCATGTACAATGGGGCAGCTCTGACACAAATGAAAGGGGTGAGTCACTTTTTGATTACCTTTTGACAACTAACATGGTAGTGTGTAACATAGGTAATGAACCAACATTTATTACTAAAAATCGAAGAGAGGTACTAGACCTCACTTTATGTAGTGAAAAAACTTATGAAGGTGTCAAAGGCTGGCGCGTTCTTGATGAACACTCTTTCTCTGACCACCGATATATAGAAATAATCTTAGATTTCTCCATTCAACAATCAGTTTTAAAAAGGAACCCACGTAACACGAACTGGGATCTTCACAATGAACTATTTGTTAAGGGGCTACCGGATCTTCCACCCTGTAATCCCTCATCGACAGGGGAATTGGAGGATCTGGTCGGCACCTTCACTAATGCACTCTCAAACGCTTTTAACTTAGCTTGTCCGGAACCAAGACCGCGTGGCAAGCGGAAACCTCATTGGTGGTCCTGCGAACTGGACTCACTTCGAAAATCTTGCAGGAAGCAATTCAATAGAGCCAAACGACTCGACAATGAGCCCGAGTGGCTGCAATATAAAGAAAATCTAAGGGCTTATAAAAAAGCCCTGAGACAATCGAAGAGAACCTCTTGGAGGAACTTCTGTACCGGAGTCGAAAGCGTCGATGGGACGGCAAGACTTAGATGCGTGCTCTCAAGAACACAAACGTCATTGGGCTACCTTCGGAAGCCTGATGGATCCTGGACCAATTCAGAAAGGGAAACTCTAGAGCTGCTACTGGACACACACTTTCCTGGTAGCTCGCGAAATGGACTGGCGATACCATCAACGGGTATCGCTGTTAATATACCTGTGACTGAGGAACGGGTTAGGTGGGCAATCAAAAGCTTCAAACCCTATAAAGCTGCGGGACCAGACGGGACCATTCCTGCACAACTCCTGTATACCCTGGAGACATCAGCAAGCTGGCTTCAACGCATATTCGTTGCTTGTCTTGCATTCAATCATATCCCGAATACGTGGAGACGCGTCTCGGTTATATTCATTCCTAAGGCTGGGAAAACCTCGCACTATGAGCCGAAGGATTATAGACCAATAAGTCTTTCCTCCTTCTTGCTCAAGACGCTGGAGAGGATAATAAGTAATTTCCTTTCTATTACAATTGACAGTAAACTTCTCTCTGGATATCAACATGCATATCTTAAAGGGAAATCAACCGAAACGGCATTACATAGTCTGGTTTCTACCATTGAATCATCCTTGGCCGATAAGGAGTTCTGCCTGTTTTAGTTTTTAGACATCGAAGGCGCGTTTAACAATGTCACCCCAGAGGCCATAAGCAACGCTTTAAGTCACTTAGGCGTTGACGTATCTCTGATTGGGTTGATTGATCAACTTTTGAGGGGAAGGATTGTACTATCATCAATGGGCGAGGTCAAATCTACACGCTACGTCTTCAGAGGCACACCCCAGGGTGGTGTCCTCTCCCCGCTGCTATGGAACCTCACTGTCAACTCACTTTTAAAAAGAGACGCAGTTTGGGGCGGCGGGAGAGTCGTGGCATATGCGGACGACCTTGCTTTAGCATACAGAGGGAAGTTCCCACAGACCTTATGTGATCTGATGCAGGTAGCACTGCGAGAGATCTCAGCCTGGTCCTCTCGTTGTGGGCTCAGTGTCAATTCAAATAAGGTAGAACTTGTCCTCTATACTAGGCGGTATAAAATACCACCGTTAAATCTACCAGAACTAAATGGCGTTCGCCTGACCCTGGCCGACAAGGCTAAGTTCCTAGGGGTAGTTCTGGACAAAAAGCTGAACTGGAAGGATAACATCATTCAGCGTCAAAACAAAGCATATATTCCTTTATACACATGCAAAAGAGCCATAGGCAAAAAGTGGGGACTTAGTCCCAGAATTTGCAGGTGGATTTACACTGCGATCATTCGACCAATCCTGCTATATGGGGTCGTAGTATGGTGGCCCGCTTTGAGCAAGGCGTCAAACCTTAACGTTCTGAGCAGAGTCCACAGATCTAGCATGATCAAAGTGGAGCACTCAGGACGACGCCTAGTGAAGCTCTGCAGGCCATTCTAGATATCTTGCCATTAGATTTAGCAGGTTTTCAAGTAGCGGCTACGTCAGCTCTACGTTTAAGAGAGTCATCCGGATGGCATACAAAATCCACAGGACACTAGCATTCTAAGCAAATTAGGTTTTCTACCCGGTAGTACGGACCGCTGTACTACTACAATAGTTGCAGACAGCAACTACGAAACAAGGATTCCAAAAAGGGATGAGTGGGAAGAGCCAAATCGGTGCTATCCAACCCCAGGTAGCGTTTCCATCTACACCGATGGCTCGAAACTGGACAACAAAGTTGGAGGTGGAGCCTTTTCACATGACTTGAATCTACAGCTAGCTTTTAGACTACCGGACCACTGCAGCGTTTACCAGGCTGAAGTGTCAGCTATAATGGAGGCTGTCAACCGTATAGGACATGAACCTATCCACAGGGATCTATTCATCTTCAGCGACAGCCAAGCAGCAATTAAGTCTCTTGGCTCCAACTCGATCAAGGGCACACCGGTAACTCTGGCATCGGTGTATATGCCCTATGATTCACGCACACCTCCACCACAAGGCTTGATGATGGACCTGGTGGCCAAATATTGCCCCGGCCATCTACTCATCGGAGCGGACTCAAATTCGCATCATGTACAATGGGGCAGCTCTGACACAAATGAAAGGGGTGAGTCACTTTTTGATTACCTTTTGACAACTAACATGGTAGTGTGTAACATAGGTAATGAACCAACATTTATTACTAAAAATCGAAGAGAGGTACTAGACCTCACTTTATGTAGTGAAAAAACTTATGAAGGTGTCACAGGCTGGCGCGTTCTTGATGAACACTCTTTCTCTGACCACCGATATATAGAAATAATCTTAGATTTCTCCATTCAACAATCAATTTTAAAAAGGAACCCACGTAACACGAACTGGGATCTTCACAATGAACTATTTGTTAAGGGGCTACCGGATCTTCCACCCTGTAATCCCTCATCGACAGGGGAATTGGAGGATCTGGTCGGCACCTTCACTAATGCACTCTCAAACGCTTTTAACTTAGCTTGTCCGGAACCAAGACCGCGTGGCAAGCGGAAACCTCATTGGTGGTCCTGCGAACTGGACTCACTTCGAAAATCTTGCAGGAAGCAATTCAATAGAGCCAAACGACTCGACAATGAGCCCGAGTGGCTGCAATATAAAGAAAATCTAAGGGCTTATAAAAAAGCCCTGAGACAATCGAAGAGAACCTCTTGGAGGAACTTCTGTACCGGAGTCGAAAGCGTCGATGGGACGGCAAGACTTAGATGCGTGCTCTCAAGAACACAAACGTCATTGGGCTACCTTCGGAAGCCTGATGGATCCTGGACCAATTCAGAAAGGGAAACTCTAGAGCTGCTACTGGACACACACTTTCCTGGTAGCTCGCGAAATGGACTGGCGATACCATCAACGGGTATCGCTGTTAATATACCTGTGACTGAGGAACGGGTTAGGTGGGCAATCAAAAGCTTCAAACCCTATAAAGCTGCGGGACCAGACGGGATCATTCCTGCACAACTCCTGTATACCCTGGAGACATCAGCAAGCTGGCTTCAACGCATATTCGTTGCTTGTCTTGCATTCAATCATATCCCGAATACGTGGAGACGCGTCTCGGTTATATTCATTCCTAAGGCTGGGAAAACCTCGCACTATGAGCCGAAGGATTATAGACCAATAAGTCTTTCCTCCTTCTTGCTCAAGACGCTGGAGAGGATAATAAGTAATTTCCTCTCTATTACAATTGACATTAAACTTCTCTCTGGATATCAGCATGCATATCTTAAAGGGAAATCAACCGAAACGGCATTACATAGTCTGGTTTCTACCATTGAATCATCCTTGGCCGATAAGGAGTTCTGCCTGGTGGCCTTTCTAGACATCGAAGGCGAGTTTAACAATGTCACCCCAGAGGCCATAAGCAACGCTTTAAGTCACTTAGGCGTTGACGTATCTCTGATTGGGTTGATTGATCAACTTTTGAGGGGAAGGATTGTACTATCATCAATGGGCGAGGTCAAATCTACACGCTACGTCTTCAGAGGCACACCCCAGGGTGGTGTCCTCTCCCCGCTGCTATGGAACCTCACTGTCAACTCACTTTTAAAAAGAGACGCAGTTTGGGGCGGCGGGAGAGTCGTGGCATATGCGGATGACCTTGCTTTAGCATACAGAGGGAAGTTCCCACAGACCTTATGTGATCTGATGCAGGTAGCACTGCGAGAGATCTCAGCGTGGTCCTCTCGTTGTGGGCTCAGTGTCAATTCAAATAAGGTAGAACTTGTCCTCTATACTAGGCGGTATAAAATACCACCGTTAAATCTACCAGAACTAAATGGCGTTCGCCTGACCCTGGCCGACAAGGCTAAGTTCCTAGGGGTAGTTCTGGACAAAAAGCTGAACTGGAAGGATAACATCATTCAGCGTCAAAACAAAGCATATATTCCTTTATACACATGCAAAAGAGCCATAGGCAAAAAGTGGGGACTTAGTCCCAGAATTTGCAGGTGGATTTACACTGCGATCATTCGACCAATCCTGCTATATGGGGTCGTAGTATGGTGGCCCGCTTTGAGCAAGGCGTCAAACCTTAACGTTCTGAGCAGAGTCCACAGATCTAGCATGATCAAAGTGGAGCACTCAGGACGACGCCTAGTGAAGCTCTGCAGGCCATTCTAGATATCTTGCCATTAGATTTAGCAGGTTTTCAAGTAGCGGCTACGTCAGCTCTACGTTTAAGAGAGTCATCCGGATGGCATACAAAATCCACAGGACACTCTAGCATTCTAAGCAAATTAGGTTTTCTACCCGGTAGTACGGACCGCTGTACTACTACAATAGTTGCAGACAGCAACTACGAAACAAGGATTCCAAAAAGGGATGAGTGGGAAGAGCCAAATCGGTGCTATCCAACCCCAGGTAGCGTTTCCATCTACACCGATGGCTCGAAACTGGACAACAAAGTTGGAGGTGGAGCCTTTTCACATGACTTGAATCTACAGCTAGCTTTTAGACTACCGGACCACTGCAGCGTTTACCAGGCTGAAGTGTCAGCTATAATGGAGGCTGTCAACCGTATAGGACATGAACCTATCCACAGGGATCTATTCATCTTCAGCGACAGCCAAGCAGCAATTAAGTCTCTTGGCTCTAACTCGTTCAATTCTGAACTAACACTGGACTGTCGCCGATCTCTGCAGGAGATGGCCAAACAGACGCGTTTGCACCTCGTGTGGGTCCCGGGACATAGGGATATCGAGGGAAATTGTAGGGCAGATGAGCTTGCAAGGCAAGGCACTACCGAGCAGGTTCTTCCTGACAAAGAACGCATAGGTATGCCGTTTGTCACATGCAAGCTAATGCTTAAACAGCATATCTATAAACTAGCAAGCGATAGATGGCAACAGAACCCAGTATGTCGAACATCAAGACAAACCTGGCCGAATTGCGACCACAAGCGATCTCGTCAAATATATACTCTAAGGAGAGAGGAAATCTCGAACCTTGTAGGGGTGCTCACAGGACACTGCCTCATCGGGAAACACGCAGAGAGACTGGGTGCACCCTACCGTAGATGCTGCAGAAGCTGCAAAGATGATGAGGAAGAGGAGACAATCGAACACCTGATTTGCCATTGCCCTGCTCTTAACAGCGCCAGACGACGCTTTCTTGGGACACCTTTCCTGGAGAGCCTATCTAAAGTCGCGGTTGTCGACATAAAGGGCCTGGTGAATTTCATTAGGTTATCAAACTGGTTTAAAAAGGAGGAGTAATCTGTTTTCTTCTTGTGGTATCACAATGGGCCTATGCACTGGCCTAAGTGTGCCCCTATGGCAGCCACTCTAACCTAACCTATCATATTTCAACCATTCCTCAAAAGAATAAGCTGGAAAAAAGAAAAAAAAAATAGTTGGACCGCTTTGCGCTTAGCAAAAATGATATATTTAGAGGCTACGGAGCCACGATTATGATTTATGTAAATTTCCGACTGGTGGAATACTACTATTTTTTCTCTAAGAAATGAGAAAATTTGCAAAAAAAAAAGAAATATAAAATTTCAAGTTTCAAGTTTCGGCGTGCTTTATAGCACAACAAAACATTGTAAATTAAGAACTTTATATCAAGTAAAAAGTACTTACTGTTCACCATCACTTCCATTTAAAAACACGAAAACACTACACAATGAAAAAGTATTAGTATTCATCAAAATGCTCCTTTTTTGTATCAAGAAAGAGTAAATAAGAAAAAAATAAAATAGTTGGACCGATTTGTGCCGAACAAAAATTATACAGTTAGAGGCTACGGAGCCACGGCTATGATTTATGTAAATTTCAGACTGGAAGCTGGTGGAATACTACTTTTTTTCTAAGAAATGTGAAAATGTGCAAAAAAATATAAAATTTCAAGTTTCGGCGTGTTTTATAGAACAACAAAATGGTGTAAATTAAAAACTTTATATCAAATAAATAGTGCTTACTGTTCACCCAACACAATAAGAAAGTTATACCAAAAATCGTAAGAAGTCCACAATTATAAATTTAGACAAACCAAGACACGTTTTTCTGAGATTAACAGCTAAGTACTTCAGCAAATATTAAGTAAATTTTTTTTTGATTCGTGATATTTGGACTATTAGCTGTCATCTACAATATATTTTGATTTTAAATTCGAAGGTGACTTTTGTTCAGCTAGCTTGTTCTATTCGATTCACTGTGCGGCGATTGGAACTTAAGTGTGCTCTGCCCAATCCACAAAAAAGGAGATTCCATAGTACGCGCCAATTATCGTGGGATAAGCCTTTTGAATATCGCATATAAGGTCTTAGCAAGTGTACTGTGCGAAAGATTGATGCCCACCGTCAACAAGCTGATTGGACCTTATCAGTGTGGCTTCAGACCTGGTAAATCTACCATCACCAGGACTTCATAATACGCCAAATCCTGGAAAAAACTCATGAAAAAGGAACCGACACACGCCATTTTTTTGTCGATTTTAAAGCCGCGTTTGATAGCAAGAATAGGAATTGCCTATATGCCGCAATGTCTGAATTTGGTTTCCCTGCTAAACTTATACGGCTATGCCCAGGGACCGAAAATAACGGTTATTTTTTCTAGTGTGGTGAAAAGGTTACGCAAAAATAACCTATATCTTGTTTTGGTCCTTAATAACCATTATAAAAACCAAAAAACCGTTTTGGGCCTGAATAACCATTATGGCAACCAAAAAAGTGTTTTGGGCTTGAATAACCGTTATGGCAACCAAAAAACTGTTTTGGGCCTGAATAACCGTTATTCAGATTTTTATATTTTTTTGGTCAACTATAAAAATCAAGCCTATTTATTTGTCAATATTTCTTGACGATATTGGTATCAAACGAAAGGTGTTGAGCAGGCTTTTACATAGAGGTGTATTTGTTAAGATTCGTAGATCGGGTTACCAGTTATGGGTGAAAGGATGCCCTGGAATGTTTTAAGCAATATTGGTATCAAATGAAAAGAGGTAATCAGAGCTACAATCCCTGCTCAACACCTTTCATTTGATACCAATATCGTCCAGAAATATTGACAAATAAATAGGCTTGATTTTTATAGTTGACCAAAAAAAAAAAAAAAAATCTGAATAACGGTTATTCAGGCCCAAAACAGTTTTTTGGTTGCCATAACGGTTATTCAAGCCCAAAACACTTTTTTGGTTGCCGTAACGGTTATTCAGGCCCAAAACGGTTTTTTGGTTTTTATAATGGCAGACCTGTAAAGTGCAAGTACCAGTACAAGTACAAGTACCAATACCTCAGTACTTCGAAATTCGAGTACAAGTACAAGTACTTCAGTACTTGTACTTGAAATTTACAAGTACAAGTACTTTACTGATAAGTACTTTTTAAGTACTTACACATATCTGTGTTTTTGTTTTGCTTTTCTGAATGTTTTGATTGAAACAAAAATTTGAAACAAAAATTTGAAATCAAAAACAATTGAGGTATACCAAGTTGTGAGTATACCCTTCGTCAGCGAATACGCAGGGTTTTGTTGGGTTTTATCACGTAATAGTAGCTTATAACACGGTTTCATCGACACAGAAGCTCCAGCGGTGGATAAAAGTGTCTTTTAAATGTGTGAAAAATTCACTTTAGGGCTCCTTAAATGAACGTTTACATAGTCCCGGAAATCACAGAAAATCAGTAAACAATTCGTACGGCCCCTTAAATAAGGAATTTCCAATATCCCTTGGATAAATAGTGTTCCTTAAAAGAGCTATGTATTTAGAAGAATTTAAATTTTAAATTTTTATAATCGACTTTGGCGACCTTGAAAATTGTATCAGTGGTTTACATACGAGTATATACATATGTTCCTACATATGTATGCTGGCTCAAGATCCACATGAAGCACAATGGGCGGGATCAGAAGTCGCATCCGTAGAGCACAACTGTTATGTAAATATCACTGAGTGGATCTCAAGTGAGCATAACAAAATTTATGGTGGAAAAATTCTCCAAACTCACATACATACTATATTGAAGAAAAAATAATATATAACTTAAAAAGAAATACGCCTTTTAGGGGCTCTTTCGTACGTCGAGGTTCCCATATTGAAGCAAAAAAGGTTATAATAAAAAACAAATTGGCAAAAACACTCGCCTATACATTTGAAATCTTAAGTGGTACTTAATTGCGTTAAATATTTCGTTTTCATTTGTATAATCTCTGTGTAAAAATCAGACGATTTTTTAAATTATTTATTAAAATGTTGTCTCGGCTGATCAGCTTCTCCAGTCAAGGTTAATTCAATCATTGATACAAAAGTTCCGCTTATCACAAAAGAGCAACTTAAACGCGAAGTCGGGTATATAATGCTCGGCGTCGCACTTAAGTTTTCTGAACTAGATATTGAAATATCCTTGCACTTTGTGAATGTTTTGGGGCCGCCAGATGGTCACACTCAGTATCCGTTATAATAATAAATACATATGCATAAAAACGTAAAGATGATCTCTTCGAAAACTGCATTTGAAGCAAAATAAATCTGAAATTTTAAAATATTTTCAATATTAAAAATTATTAATTAATAAAAATAATTTGACGACAATTCAAATGACACAAAAATGAAGGAATCTGTCTTTAATCGTAAAGGTGCACGTAGTTGGGGGGTGATTTTGGGAGCTACAGCCCTCCTCTCCAACTTTAAAGTTATAATAAATTTGTTCTGATGAGGAAATTTTTATGTAATTTTATCTATGTACATACATATGTGTATGTATGTTAGGCCACGGCGATTTACTAACCTATATCGTGCGTTCGAAATTGGGATTTCTCTATTTTTTTATATATATGTGTATTATAGTGACCTAATAAAAGATTTTAAGCCATATCTCGTGAACGGATTTTAACTATTTTCCGTCCAAACGTTTGCCTAAGTAAGTAAATCACGCGTACCAAATTTCATCGATATATCTTTTTTAATGGTTTCTGAGTTATGACATATAAAACTTTCACTGTTTGACCCTTAATAGTGGGCGTGGCACCGCCCATTTTCCAAAATTTCATCAAATTTCTTCATAGGGACCTGAGATCAACACGTGGGTAAAATTTCATCCCTCCAGCTATATTAGTGACTGAGATACCAAATTTCCTACCCAAAAGTTCGACCCAAATTGGGGGACATCAGAATTCGTTTTAGAGGTATGGTTCCTTCGGCAAAGTTTCTTATTTTGATCCCTAAAATACGATTTTCACAGAGCAATGACCGATTTTTAAATTGACCCGCCCTAATATACATCTATATATATAAAAATCTCATGGCACATTCTTTGCGCAGATTCAACTTCAACTTCAACTACTAGAACAATTTTATTTGGTATTTACATCTCATTGGGTGCCATTTAGACTATTGGTATGGTATATACTAGCTTTTACATTCCGCTCCGCCCGCTTTAATAAGTAAATAACATCAATGTTTATTCTGCCTCTCCCTCACCCTCCCCTCTCCTTTTCTATCAGAAAATGTTTCTTTAATTGATCTATGCTAAAATTTTAACAATTTTAGTATAATATGCAATTAATAATCGAACGAGAAAGTGATATTAAATGTAATACGCAAAAATGGCGTTCGCGGCTCCCCTTCATTTGTATCCATACCAGAAATGGAATAAAAATAGCATTGCCTAAGGAGACTAATATTTAGTACATTGTTCAGAAATCTCCTCCCAGAAAAAAATCCTACCTACGAGCCTGGCTGAAGACTACAGACAGATATTTTTTTGTTTGAAACCATCTGAAATAGTTTGTCAAAAAAGTACTTGCGTCTACATTGATAAGTACTTTTACTTGTACTTGGAAATTCGAAGTACAAGTACCACAGTACTGTAGTACTCGTACTTATTTGGTACTTAGTACCAGTATATACTGAGTATTTTACAGGTCTGTATAATGGTTATTAAGGACCAAAAATTTTTTTTTCTCATGATAATGGTTAAATATGACTTTTAACCCATTTCTCTTATAACCGTTACGTCCCTGGCTATGCCAAATGACGCTGACTAACACCACCACCACCGTCAGAATTGGGAAGGACCTCTCCGACTCGTTCGAGACCAAACGAGGTTTATTCAAATTAACCATTTGTAAAGTAGTGTAATCAACTTTGGCTGCAAAATGGAGAACAATGACAGTTGTATTAGGCGGATTCTAATCACTACGTAAAATTTACGTACATTAGTAATAACGTAGTATGAAATATCGTTATGGTTCTAGGGTTAAAAGAGAATAAACAAAGAAGTTTGAGATGTCAGATTGTGGTCAACTTAGCCATTCCCTTGGTATAAAAATTTAAAGTTCTAAAGACGGTTTGGATTTATCTCAACAAGCAAATATTGAAAGTCTTGGAAAAATTTGGAATGTCAGAATGCAGTCCTGTGAAAGTACCTATGGAGAAAAATATTCAATTGGTTCTAAAAGAAGATACCAGTACCTTGGAAAAGCCATATTGAGAACTTTTAGGAAGTCTGATGTATATAATGCTGAGTGTGCGTCCTGATATTTGTTTTGCTGTTGGATATATGGGAAGGTTTCAGCAAAATCGATCTGAGCAACACTGGCAAGCTTTAAAGAGAATCGTGAGATATATCAAAGGTACAAAAACGCTTATGTTGGAATTCAAAAAGGGAAATGATATACCCTTAGTTGGATATGCAGATGCTGATTGGGCAAATGACATTATTGATCGAAAATCCGTAAGTGGTTACATCTTCAAAGTGTTTGGATGTACGGTGTCATGGTCTTCGGAAAAACAAACAACAGTATTTACATCATCAGGTGAAGCTGAATATGTGGTACTTAGCGCAGCTATCTCAGAAGGAATTAGGATCAGAGGACTACTTCAGGATTTGTTTCAAATCAATGATGAACCGGTTATTATGTACGAAGATAATAAAGGATGTATAGGCATGGCAACTAATATTGAATGAAAAAGATCGAAACACATAGACATTAAATATCTATATATATAAAAATGATTTGATACGGCTGAACCAAATCAAATACTTCCTTAGGGGGGTTTGCTTGTTGTTACCCCGCGAAGTTTTAGTCGAAGAAAAAACTAAAAAATGTTAGGGGGCGTGGCACCTGCCATATAATCTTAATTTTTCAAGCTGATTATCTCTAAAGGAGTTCAAGGTAGGGAGCTGAAAATTGGTATAGAGCTAAATGATATAAAATCCATTCCCATGCATAAAAGTGAGGGTTATCGGAAAAGGGGGCGTGGCACCTCCCATACAAACTAAATTTTTCAAGCTGAATATCTATAAAAGCGTTTAAGGTTGGGATCTGAAAATTGATCAGGAGATTAACGATATCAATAGCATGCTTAAGAAAAAACAGTAGTTTTGGGAAAAGGGGGCGTGGCACCTCCCATGCGTTCTTAATTTTTAAGGCTAAATATCCCTAAAAGCGTTGATGGCATGTACATATAAATCACTATGCAGATATACGATATCAATACCATGTTCACCCAAAAAAAAAAAAAGATTTATCAAAAAATGCGGCATTGCACCTCCCATACGTACTAAACTTTTGAGGCTGAATATATCTAAAAGGGTTGGAGGAGAGGCCTGAAAACCATTATGGAGGTATACTATACGTATCAATACTCTTACTTAATTGGTTAAAATAGCCAATACTCAGTGAAAATAAATATCCGGAACAGAAAACTAAAAATTTTGTGTATCGTGCAGCCTTAAACTGAATACTAAAATTATATATTTTTGAAGTTGTATACACAATGAAGTAGTGAAAAGTCGTTAATTTTCTATTAAAAACAATACCGGTGTAATAACAATTTTTGAAATGAAATTAATAAAAAATCTATTTTGGGCAGAACGAAGTTTGCCGGTCAGCTAGTATTAATATGAAGAAAATAAAGCTCTAGTATTAATATGAAGAAAATAAAGCTCTCCCGAAACATGCATATTTAGAGGTCAAGAAAATGTCTTTAAAATGTCCAACTTCTTTTACATTAGTAATGCTACATATTTTTTGGTAAGTCCTTAGTCAACAAGATAAAGTTTCTTATCATCAAATAAAATCGCCTTGTCCCGCAATGATTTTTCGGTTCTAATTTTTTGGACTACCTTATGCGTGCAAAAATGCTTTGCAAAAAATAGAACTCATATTGTTTATGAATAATAGCATCAAAACAGCCATATTCCGCGATTTGTTCGTTTCAAATTTCTTTTGGACAGGATTAATGTACATATCTGTATGTATGTACATTAAGGTGGAGTGAAAGTTTTTTTTGGAAATTTAATTTGTTCCAAAGCCAGAACGGCACCTTTGTAGCCCAGAAATAAGCCTGTAGAATTTTATTGACCTACTCGCATGTTTAGAGGTGCCACCAGCCCCACAAAGTTGAAAGGAATAAGCACGATCTGGTACAAATGTAAAATTTCTAAAATTATAAAATCAAAAAACGAAGTATGAGTATTGATAAAGATGGCTAAGCCGAGTATTAAAGTGAATTTATTTTTTTTGGAAACAACAACAACAAAAGTTATTAAAGGTCAAAGTTTATAATATGCGTTTTTTAAATTGCAATTACTTTAAAACTACTGAACCGATTTCGAATATTTTTACACCATTCGATTCCCTTTAATTTGATATACATTTTATTTGCGTTCCATAACACCCCCCTGCGGGCGCCAACCCCCCTTACCTTTCATATATCAAATGTATGTCAAATTAAAGGGAATCAAAATACCTATTGAACGGAATAAAAACATTCGAAATCGGTTTAGTAGTTTTTAAGTAATTGCAATTTAAAAAATGCATAATATAAAGTTTGACCTTTAATAACTTTTGTTGTTGTTTCAAAAAAAAAATAATTTTACTTTAATACTCAGCTTATCCATCTTTATCAATCCTCATACTTCGTTTTTTGATTTTATAATTTTGAAAATTTCATATTTGTACCAGATCGTGCTATATTATATTTATATATATAAAAATCTCATGGCACATTCTTTGCGCAGATTCAACTTCAACTTCAACTACTAGAACAATTTTATTTGGTATTTACATCTCATTGGGTGCCATTTAGACTATTGGTATGGTATATACTAGCTTTTACATTCCGCTCCGCCCGCTTTAATAAGTAAATAACATCAATGTTTATTCTGCCTCTCCCTCACCCTCCCCTCTCCTTTTCTATCAGAAAATGTTTCTTTAATTGATCTATGCTAAAATTTTAACAATTTTAGTATAATATGCAATTAATAATCGAACGAGAAAGTGATATTAAATGTAATACGCAAAAATACAATAGTTGGACCGATTTGTGCCGAACAAAAATTATACAGTTAGAGGCTACGGAGCCACGGCTATGATTTATGTAAATTTCAGACTGGAAGCTGGTGGAATACTACTTTTTTTCTAAGAAATGTGAAAATGTGCAAAAAAATATAAAATTTCAAGTTTCGGCGTGTTTTATAGAACAACAAAATGGTGTAAATTAAAAACTTTATATCAAATAAATAGTGCTTACTGTTCACCCAACACAATAAGAAAGTTATACCAAAAATCGTAAGAAGTCCACAATTATAAATTTAGACAAACCAAGACACGTTTTTCTGAGATTAACAGCTAAGTACTTCAGCAAATATTAAGTAAATTTTTTTTTGATTCGTGATATTTGGACTATTAGCTGTCATCTACAATATATTTTGATTTTAAATTCGAAGGTGACTTTTGTTCAGCTAGCTTGTTCTATTCGATTCACTGTGCGGCGATTGGAACTTAAGTGTGCTCTGCCCAATCCACAAAAAAGGAGATTCCATAGTACGCGCCAATTATCGTGGGATAAGCCTTTTGAATATCGCATATAAGGTCTTAGCAAGTGTACTGTGCGAAAGATTGATGCCCACCGTCAACAAGCTGATTGGACCTTATCAGTGTGGCTTCAGACCTGGTAAATCTACCATCACCAGGACTTCATAATACGCCAAATCCTGGAAAAAACTCATGAAAAAGGAACCGACACACGCCATTTTTTTTGTCGATTTTAAAGCCGCGTTTGATAGCAAGAATAGGAATTGCCTATATGCCGCAATGTCTGAATTTGGTTTCCCTGCTAAACTTATACGGCTATGCCCAGGGACCGAAAATAACGGTTATTTTTTCTAGTGTGGTGAAAAGGTTACGCAAAAATAACCTATATCTTGTTTTGGTCCTTAATAACCATTATAAAAACCAAAAAACCGTTTTGGGCCTGAATAACCATTATGGCAACCAAAAAAGTGTTTTGGGCTTGAATAACCGTTATGGCAACCAAAAAACTGTTTTGGGCCTGAATAACCGTTATTCAGATTTTTATATTTTTTTGGTCAACTATAAAAATCAAGCCTATTTATTTGTCAATATTTCTTGACGATATTGGTATCAAACGAAAGGTGTTGAGCAGGCTTTTACATAGAGGTGTATTTGTTAAGATTCGTAGATCGGGTTACCAGTTATGGGTGAAAGGATGCCCTGGAATGTTTTAAGCAATATTGGTATCAAATGAAAAGAGGTAATCAGAGCTACAATCCCTGCTCAACACCTTTCATTTGATACCAATATCGTCCAGAAATATTGACAAATAAATAGGCTTGATTTTTATAGTTGACCAAAAAAAAAAATAAAAATCTGAATAACGGTTATTCAGGCCCAAAACAGTTTTTTGGTTGCCATAACGGTTATTCAAGCCCAAAACACTTTTTTGGTTGCCGTAACGGTTATTCAGGCCCAAAACGGTTTTTTGGTTTTTATAATGGCAGACCTGTAAAGTGCAAGTACCAGTACAAGTACAAGTACCAATACCTCAGTACTTCGAAATTCGAGTACAAGTACAAGTACTTCAGTACTTGTACTTGAAATTTACAAGTACAAGTACTTTACTGATAAGTACTTTTTAAGTACTTACACATATCTGTGTTTTTGTTTTGCTTTTCTGAATGTTTTGATTGAAACAAAAATTTGAAACAAAAATTTGAAATCAAAAACAATTGAGGTATACCAAGTTGTGAGTATACCCTTCGTCAGCGAATACGCAGGGTTTTGTTGGGTTTTATCACGTAATAGTAGCTTATAACACGGTTTCATCGACACAGAAGCTCCAGCGGTGGATAAAAGTGTCTTTTAAATGTGTGAAAAATTCACTTTAGGGCTCCTTAAATGAACGTTTACATAGTCCCGGAAATCACAGAAAATCAGTAAACAATTCGTACGGCCCCTTAAATAAGGAATTTCCAATATCCCTTGGATAAATAGTGTTCCTTAAAAGAGCTATGTATTTAGAAGAATTTAAATTTTAAATTTTTATAATCGACTTTGGCGACCTTGAAAATTGTATCAGTGGTTTACATACGAGTATATACATATGTTCCTACATATGTATGCTGGCTCAAGATCCACATGAAGCACAATGGGCGGGATCAGAAGTCGCATCCGTAGAGCACAACTGTTATGTAAATATCACTGAGTGGATCTCAAGTGAGCATAACAAAATTTATGGTGGAAAAATTCTCCAAACTCACATACATACTATATTGAAGAAAAAATAATATATAACTTAAAAAGAAATACGCCTTTTAGGGGCTCTTTCGTACGTCGAGGTTCCCATATTGAAGCAAAAAAGGTCATAATAAAAAACAAATTGGCAAAAACACTCGCCTATACATTTGAAATCTTAAGTTGTACTTAATTGCGTTAAATATTTCGTTTTCATTTGTATAATCTCTGTGTAAAAATCAGACGATTTTTTAAATTATTTATTAAAATGTTGTCTCGGCTGATCAGCTTCTCCAGTCAAGGTTATTTCAATCATTGATACAAAAGTTCCGCTTATCACAAAAGAGCAACTTAAACGCGAAGTCGGGTATATAATGCTCGGCATCGCACTGAAGTTTTCTGAACTAGATATTGAAATATCCTTGCACTTTGTGAATGTTTTGGGGCCGCCAGATGGTCACACTCAGTATCCGTTATAATAATAAATACATATGCATAAAAACGTAAAGATGATCTCTTCGAAAACTGCATTTGAAGCAAAATAAATCTGAAATTTTAAAATATTTTCAATATTAAAAATTATTAATTAATAAAAATAATTTGACGACAATTCAAATGACACAAAAATGAAGGAATCTGTCTTTAATCGTAAAGGTGCACGTAGTTGGGGGGTGATTTTGGGAGCTACAGCCCTCCTCTCCAACTTTAAAGTTATAATAAATTTGTTCTGATGAGGAAATTTTTATGTAATTTTATCTATGTACATACATATGTGTATGTATGTTAGGCCACGGCGATTTACTAACCTATATCGTGCGTTCGAAATTGGGATTTCTCTATTTTTTTTATATATATGTGTATTATAGTGACCTAATAAAAGATTTTAAGCCATATCTCGTGAACGGATTTTAACTATTTTCCGTCCAAACGTTTGCCTAAGTAAGTAAATCACGCGTACCAAATTTCATCGATATATCTTTTTTAATGGTTTCTGAGTTATGACATATAAAACTTTCACTGTTTGACCCTTAATAGTGGGCGTGGCACCGCCCATTTTCCAAAATTTCATCAAATTTCTTCATAGGGACCTGAGATCAACACGTGGGTAAAATTTCATCCCTCCATATATATTAGTGACTGAGATACCAAATTTCCTACCCAAAAGTTCGACCCAAATTGGGGGACATCAGAATTCGTTTTAGAGGTATGGTTCCTTCGGCAAAGTTTCTTATTTTGATCCCTAAAATACGATTTTCACAGAGCAATGACCGATTTTTAAATTGACCCGCCCTAATATACATCTATATATATAAAAATCTCATGGCACATTCTTTGCGCAGATTCAACTTCAACTTCAACTACTAGAACAATTTTATTTGGTATTTACATCTCATTGGGTGCCATTTAGACTATTGGTATGGTATATACTAGCTTTTACATTCCGCTCCGCCCGCTTTAATAAGTAAATAACATCAATGTTTATTCTGCCTCTCCCTCACCCTCCCCTCTCCTTTTCTATCAGAAAATGTTTCTTTAATTGATCTATGCTAAAATTTTAACAATTTTAGTATAATATGCAATTAATAATCGAACGAGAAAGTGATATTAAATGTAATACGCAAAAATACAATAGTTGGACCGATTTGTGCCGAACAAAAATTATACAGTTAGAGGCTACGGAGCCACGGCTATGATTTATGTAAATTTCAGACTGGAAGCTGGTGGAATACTACTTTTTTTCTAAGAAATGTGAAAATGTGCAAAAAAATATAAAATTTCAAGTTTCGGCGTGTTTTATAGAACAACAAAATGGTGTAAATTAAAAACTTTATATCAAATAAATAGTGCTTACTGTTCACCCAACCTTTACCTCAGTTTTTTCAATATTTTAAAACATAAACAAAGTTATATTTTATTTTATTTGCCAAGGCATTTGTATAGTGTTGTTGGTGCATTTTTGAGTGGCTTAATATTTCTTTGTCTTTTGCTTTTGTGCGTGCATTTCTTATTTGCATTTTGCATAGTGTTATTGTTGCATTCGAGTGCTTAAATTTTATTTTATCATTTGCTCTTGTGCGCGCATTCGTTTTTTCAGTGCAATCTAGTTTTCTCTTTTCTTTTACCACAGCTGTTTGCGTTGTTTATTAAACGTCATACAGTGGCACTTAAACTGCTCGCTTCAAACTTTTATAGTGTAAGTGTGTAGATTGTGGTATATACTCTTTTGCTTTTCCATTTATTACCTACATATTTTCCTTTTTTCCTATTAATATCTATTCTACCTTATAATGTCGTGCAGTTATCAGAATTGCTCATTGAAAAGCGATAAGGAACAGTTCGTTTCTTGCTGGCTGTGTGATGGGCTTGCCCATATGAAGTGCGCTGGCCTGACGGGTAGGGTTCTTGATGCAATTAAAGAGAACAAGGGAGTGCGCTGGTCGTGTTTAAAATGCAGATCAACAGATGTTGATCTTTTCAAATTTTTTAGACACACAAGAAATGGCTTTTCCGAATTATCAAAGGAGTTATCGGCTCTAAATGATAAATTTAAAAGGCACGAGGAAATGTTTAGTTCCTTCGCGTTGCCAAAACCTTTAAAGAAAACCAAAGCCATTAACCCGCGTAATGAAGAGGTTCAGAGCAACCTTCAGGTCGAATCGGCTGAGCTTTCCGTCGAATTAATCGATTTGGCTTCACCTGGTCCCTACATCGACAAACCTTGTTCCTCCAAAACTGCTTTAGCGGAACAAACGTCTCGGGAAAATTTCGTAACTCCCTCGATCGCTCTTGCATCAAAAGCCAAGGAGCCTGTTCCGAAAGCCAAGGAGCCTGTTACGAAAGCCAAGGAGCCTGTTCCGAAAGCCAAGGAGCCTGTTCCGAAGGCCAAAGAATTGATTATCGTTCCGCGTGATAAATCAGTTTTTGTATCTAGATTTCATAAAGATACAACTGTTGAAGACCTGAGGGCTTTCATATCATCTAAAATTGTTCCTGAAAAACTTTTCGTTAAAAAATTCAATTTTAATTATGAAAGAAATGTAGCTTCTTTCAAAATTGACGTCTCGCCTAAAGATTATGACACCGTTTTAAAGAAAACATTTTGGCCAGCCGGGACCTTTGTCCGCGAATTTGAAGAAAGGCCTAGATCCGTTAATAACAACTTACCAAAACTCGTCCTGCCTAGCAATAGCTCAAAAAACTAATAAATAAATCTGCCCTAAACATTTACTATCAAAATGTTCGGGGCTTAAATACTAAACTTACAGACTTTTATCTAAAAACTTTTAATTGTAAATTTCAAATAATTTCTTTTACCGAAACATGGCTTAAACCTCATATTTTTAATTCGGAAATCTTTAGTAAAGAATACCAAGTGTACAGAAATGATCGCTTGAACAGGGTCGGTGGAGGGGTACTAATTGCGGTTCATTCCTCAATTCCATCTGAAGAAATTAATGTAGCTGCAGGGGAATCCATTGAGTTCTTGTGCATTCGGATAAAAGCTGGCAAAGGGCATATTTACCTGGCAGTTATTTACATTCCTCCTTCTTCCGAACAGTCAGTTTACTTTCAAAGTGTTTCCTTGCTGAAACGTGTCGAGTCAAAAAAGACGCCCTTGGATTCTTTTATAGTCTTGGGCGACTTTAATCTTCCGCACGTTTCATGGAGCGAGGAAAACAATGAAATCATGCCGATTACATCTAAGGCTAATTGTACTGACTTTTTAGAAGAAATGTCGGATCTCTGTCTTCATCAGGTAAACGTCATTAAAAACAAATTCGGAAAGGTACTTGATTTGATATTTGTAGATGACGTTTCTAATTACTATGTGAATAGAACTGACCCTCTTATTTTCCCTGAAGATACTTACCATCCTTCATTGGAGTTAATACACGAAATTATAAGCGATGATGATCATTGTTGCTCAAAAACGTCTGATTCGTGTTTTCGTTTTAACTTTGCTAAGGCTAATTATAAAAAACTTAATAGTGAACTATCTAAACTAGTCTGGCCAAACTATGATGGCAACGTTGAACAAAATGTTTTGCATTTTATTAACACGATCCACTGTCTGTTTGATAAATTTGTACCCAAACAGAAATACATATATGTTGAGCCCCTGCATCTGTGGGAAACTAAAGACTTGAGAGCCTTAAAAAATAAGAAATCTCGCATTTTTAAATTATATAAGAAGACAGGCTTGCGGAAAGTCTACCTTCAATACTCAACTTTACGACATAAATATTTTGCATTGAACAAAAAGTGCTACAATGATTATCTGAGAAAAATGAAAATGAACATTTTTCGTAACCCTAAATCGTTTTATGGTTTTGTGAATTCAAAACGCAGAGTGAGCGGATTTCCCTCATCTATGAGTTTTCGGGATTGTGTGTCTAGTGATAATCAAAGCATTGCCAATCTCTTTGCACAATTTTTCGAATCTAATTATTCCAAAGATAATTTAAATTTCAGCATATACCCGTACCATCTTTCTCAAAATAATACAATTAATGTTACCTATATAAATTCAGATGAAGTTTTAGATCACCTTAAATCACTGAAAGAGTCTTTTAGTTATGGTCCGGATATGATCCCCGCATGTTTCCTTAAAAAATGTGCGGATCATATTCATCTACCTTTGTCAAAGCTATTCAACTTGTCATTGAAATTTGGTATTTTTCCTACTGCTTGGAAAGAATCCTTCATTATTCCTTTACATAAAAGCGGTATTAGATCTTCGATTGAAAATTATCGAGGCATAGCAAAATTGTCTGTTATCCCAAAACTGTTTGAGTTGATTATAAGCAACCAGATAAAAAACTCGATTGAGTCATTGATTGTGAACTCTCAGCATGGTTTCTGTAGGGGTAAATCAACCATCACTAACCTTCTGGAATTTACAACAAGTGTTTCTAATGGGTTCAGGGAAAATGCTAAAACGGATGTTATTTATACTGACTTTAGTAAAGCCTTTGACAAGGTTAATCACAATTTACTTATCCACAAGCTTCAACTACTGGGTTTTCAACCTATCCTCCTAAACTGGATTTCTTCTTACATTTCTAACAGAACACAAAGAGTTGTTTATAAGAATGCATATTCATTTAGTATTTATGTGTCCTCTGGGGTTCCGCAGGGCAGCCATCTCGGACCGACTCTGTTCTTGTTGTTCATTAACGACATCTCATGTGCTATAAATTATTCTAAAGTTTTAATGTACGCAGATGATGTGAAACTTTTCAGGTCCTACACCACACCGGAGGAAAGATCGCTCCTTCAAAATGATTTAAACGGTATGGTTACGTGGTGCAATATAAATCTTATGCCACTAAATCTAAATAAATGTAAATTTATGTGCTTTTCGCGGAGTAATGTCGAACCCATAGCTTACGCCATTAATAATCATGATCTGGAGCGAGTTTATGAGTTTGTCGACTTAGGTGTAAGATTCGATTATAAACTTAATTTCAACCTTCACATCAACGTCATGATAAATAAAGCTAAAAGTGTTCTAGCGTTTGTAAAACGTTGGTCTAAGGAATTTAGTGACCCCTACGTAACTAAAGCCCTTTTCACAACCTTAGTAAGACCGACACTAGAATACGCATCTATAATCTGGAATCCGAGTTACAAAATTCATTCTGATCGACTTGAATCGATTCAAAAACAATTTTTACTTTTTGCATTAAGAAATTTGAATTGGAACCCTCATTGCAATCTTCCTTCGTACACTAGTCGCTTAAAACTTATTAACCTTCCAACTTTAGCTAGTCGTAGGGAAACTCTGGGTGTAATATTCGTAACGAAACTGCTGAAGGGATCAATAAATAGTCCATTTCTTCTTTCTGAAATAAGTTTAAACATTCCTGCCCGTCCATCAAGACATTACCAGCCCATATTTTTAAAACAATGTAAAACTAATTTTGAATTATATGAGCCATTCCGATATCTATGCAAAAGTTTTAACACATACTCTACCTACTTTGACATCTCTGACTCTCTATCCATTATAAGGAAAACTCTTCTTTCAATTCTTAACAAATAACAATTTGTCTACTAGATATAGTTTCCTTCTACTAATTTAGGATAATATGTATTTTATTGTTAACTAAGTAATTGCTTCTAAGTGTATATATAAACTTAAGTATGTGTAATCAGCTGATGAATTTATATTCTGTAGCTGAGCAGCATAAGAACTCGACGTTTAACAAACTCCAGCCACTCAACACCTTGGCAAAATTAAAAATATATATCCGTGCGTCATGCGGATTGCGCCCCTCGCGGCGGTCGGGCGGGATATGGAGGGTAAACCGTTGGGAATTATTATTATTATTATTATTAACACAATAAGAAAGTTATACCAAAAATCGTAAGAAGTCCACAATTATAAATTTAGACAAACCAAGACACGTTTTTCTGAGATTAACAGCTAAGTACTTCAGCAAATATTAAGTAAATTTTTTTTTGATTCGTGATATTTGGACTATTAGCTGTCATCTACAATATATTTTGATTTTAAATTCGAAGGTGACTTTTGTTCAGCTAGCTTGTTCTATTCGATTCACTGTGCGGCGATTGGAACTTAAGTGTGCTCTGCCCAATCCACAAAAAAGGAGATTCCATAGTACGCGCCAATTATCGTGGGATAAGCCTTTTGAATATCGCATATAAGGTCTTAGCAAGTGTACTGTGCGAAAGATTGATGCCCACCGTCAACAAGCTGATTGGACCTTATCAGTGTGGCTTCAGACCTGGTAAATCTACCATCACCAGGACTTCATAATACGCCAAATCCTGGAAAAAACTCATGAAAAAGGAACCGACACACGCCATTTTTTTGTCGATTTTAAAGCCGCGTTTGATAGCAAGAATAGGAATTGCCTATATGCCGCAATGTCTGAATTTGGTTTCCCTGCTAAACTTATACGGCTATGCCCAGGGACCGAAAATAACGGTTATTTTTTCTAGTGTGGTGAAAAGGTTACGCAAAAATAACCTATATCTTGTTTTGGTCCTTAATAACCATTATAAAAACCAAAAAACCGTTTTGGGCCTGAATAACCATTATGGCAACCAAAAAAGTGTTTTGGGCTTGAATAACCGTTATGGCAACCAAAAAACTGTTTTGGGCCTGAATAACCGTTATTCAGATTTTTATATTTTTTTGGTCAACTATAAAAATCAAGCCTATTTATTTGTCAATATTTCTTGACGATATTGGTATCAAACGAAAGGTGTTGAGCAGGCTTTTACATAGAGGTGTATTTGTTAAGATTCGTAGATCGGGTTACCAGTTATGGGTGAAAGGATGCCCTGGAATGTTTTAAGCAATATTGGTATCAAATGAAAAGAGGTAATCAGAGCTACAATCCCTGCTCAACACCTTTCATTTGATACCAATATCGTCCAGAAATATTGACAAATAAATAGGCTTGATTTTTATAGTTGACCAAAAAAAAAAATAAAAATCTGAATAACGGTTATTCAGGCCCAAAACAGTTTTTTGGTTGCCATAACGGTTATTCAAGCCCAAAACACTTTTTTGGTTGCCGTAACGGTTATTCAGGCCCAAAACGGTTTTTTGGTTTTTATAATGGCAGACCTGTAAAGTGCAAGTACCAGTACAAGTACAAGTACCAATACCTCAGTACTTCGAAATTCGAGTACAAGTACAAGTACTTCAGTACTTGTACTTGAAATTTACAAGTACAAGTACTTTACTGATAAGTACTTTTTAAGTACTTACACATATCTGTGTTTTTGTTTTGCTTTTCTGAATGTTTTGATTGAAACAAAAATTTGAAACAAAAATTTGAAATCAAAAACAATTGAGGTATACCAAGTTGTGAGTATACCCTTCGTCAGCGAATACGCAGGGTTTTGTTGGGTTTTATCACGTAATAGTAGCTTATAACACGGTTTCATCGACACAGAAGCTCCAGCGGTGGATAAAAGTGTCTTTTAAATGTGTGAAAAATTCACTTTAGGGCTCCTTAAATGAACGTTTACATAGTCCCGGAAATCACAGAAAATCAGTAAACAATTCGTACGGCCCCTTAAATAAGGAATTTCCAATATCCCTTGGATAAATAGTGTTCCTTAAAAGAGCTATGTATTTAGAAGAATTTAAATTTTAAATTTTTATAATCGACTTTGGCGACCTTGAAAATTGTATCAGTGGTTTACATACGAGTATATACATATGTTCCTACATATGTATGCTGGCTCAAGATCCACATGAAGCACAATGGGCGGGATCAGAAGTCGCATCCGTAGAGCACAACTGTTATGTAAATATCACTGGGTGGATCTCAAGTGAGCATAACAAAATTTATGGTGGAAAAATTCTCCAAACTCACATACATACTATATTGAAGAAAAAATAATATATAACTTAAAAAGAAATACGCCTTTTAGGGGCTCTTTCGTACGTCGAGGTTCCCATATTGAAGCAAAAAAGGTCATAATAAAAAACAAATTGGCAAAAACACTCGCCTATACATTTGAAATCTTAAGTGGTACTTAATTGCGTTAAATATTTCGTTTTCATTTGTATAATCTCTGTGTAAAAATCAGACGATTTTTTAAATTATTTATTAAAATGTTGTCTCGGCTGATCAGCTTCTCCAGTCAAGGTTATTTCAATCATTGATACAAAAGTTCCGCTTATCACAAAAGAGCAACTTAAACGCGAAGTCGGGTATATAATGCTCGGCGTCGCACTTAAGTTTTCTGAACTAGATATTGAAATATCCTTGCACTTTGTGAATGTTTTGGGGCCGCCAGATGGTCACACTCAGTATCCGTTATAATAATAAATACATATGCATAAAAACGTAAAGATGATCTCTTCGAAAACTGCATTTGAAGCAAAATAAATCTGAAATTTTAAAATATTTTCAATATTAAAAATTATTAATTAATAAAAATAATTTGACGACAATTCAAATGACACAAAAATGAAGGAATCTGTCTTTAATCGTAAAGGTGCACGTAGTTGGGGGGTGATTTTGGGAGCTACAGCCCTCCTCTCCAACTTTAAAGTTATAATAAATTTGTTCTGATGAGGAAATTTTTATGTAATTTTATCTATGTACATACATATGTGTATGTATGTTAGGCCACGGCGATTTACTAACCTATATCGTGCGTTCGAAATTGGGATTTCTCTATTTTTTTATATATATGTGTATTATAGTGACCTAATAAAAGATTTTAAGCCATATCTCGTGAACGGATTTTAACTATTTTCCGTCCAAACGTTTGCCTAAGTAAGTAAATCACGCGTACCAAATTTCATCGATATATCTTTTTTAATGGTTTCTGAGTTATGACATATAAAACTTTCACTGTTTGACCCTTAATAGTGGGCGTGGCACCGCCCATTTTCCAAAATTTCATCAAATTTCTTCATAGGGACCTGAGATCAACACGTGGGTAAAATTTCATCCCTCCAGCTATATTAGTGACTGAGATACCAAATTTCCTACCCAAAAGTTCGACCCAAATTGGGGGACATCAGAATTCGTTTTAGAGGTATGGTTCCTTCGGCAAAGTTTCTTATTTTGATCCCTAAAATACGATTTTCACAGAGCAATGACCGATTTTTAAATTGACCCGCCCTAATATACATCTATATATATAAAAATCTCATGGCACATTCTTTGCGCAGATTCAACTTCAACTTCAACTACTAGAACAATTTTATTTGGTATTTACATCTCATTGGGTGCCATTTAGACTATTGGTATGGTATATACTAGCTTTTACATTCCGCTCCGCCCGCTTTAATAAGTAAATAACATCAATGTTTATTCTGCCTCTCCCTCACCCTCCCCTCTCCTTTTCTATCAGAAAATGTTTCTTTAATTGATCTATGCTAAAATTTTAACAATTTTAGTATAATATGCAATTAATAATCGAACGAGAAAGTGATATTAAATGTAATACGCAAAAATGGCGTTCGCGGCTCCCCTTCATTTGTATCCATACCAGAAATGGAATAAAAATAGCATTGCCTAAGGAGACTAATATTTAGTACATTGTTCAGAAATCTCCTCCCAGAAAAAAATCCTACCTACGAGCCTGGCTGAAGACTACAGACAGATATTTTTTTGTTTGAAACCATCTGAAATAGTTTGTCAAAAAAGTACTTGCGTCTACATTGAGAAGTACTTTTACTTGTACTTGGAAATTCGAAGTACAAGTACCACAGTACTGTAGTACTCGTACTTATTTGGTACTTAGTACCAGTATATACTGAGTATTTTACAGGTCTGTATAATGGTTATTAAGGACCAAAAATTTTTTTTTCTCATGATAATGGTTAAATATGACTTTTAACCCATTTCTCTTATAACCGTTACGTCCCTGGCTATGCCAAATGACGCTGACTAACACCACCACCACCGTCAGAATTGGGAAGGACCTCTCCGACTCGTTCGAGACCAAACGAGGTTTATTCAAATTAACCATTTGTAAAGTAGTGTAATCAACTTTGGCTGCAAAATGGAGAACAATGACAGTTGTATTAGGCGGATTCTAATCACTACGTAAAATTTACGTACATTAGTAATAACGTAGTATGAAATATCGTTATGGTTCTAGGGTTAAAAGAGAATAAACAAAGAAGTTTGAGATGTCAGATTGTGGTCAACTTAGCCATTCCCTTGGTATAAAAATTTAAAGTTCTAAAGACGGTTTGGATTTATCTCAACAAGCAAATATTGAAAGTCTTGGAAAAATTTGGAATGTCAGAATGCAGTCCTGTGAAAGTACCTATGGAGAAAAATATTCAATTGGTTCTAAAAGAAGATACCAGTACCTTGGAAAAGCCATATTGAGAACTTTTAGGAAGTCTGATGTATATAATGCTGAGTGTGCGTCCTGATATTTGTTTTGCTGTTGGATATATGGGAAGGTTTCAGCAAAATCGATCTGAGCAACACTGGCAAGCTTTAAAGAGAATCGTGAGATATATCAAAGGTACAAAAACGCTTATGTTGGAATTCAAAAAGGGAAATGATATACCCTTATTTGGATATGCAGATGCTGATTGGGCAAATGACATTATTGATCGAAAATCCGTAAGTGGTTACATCTTCAAAGTGTTTGGATGTACGGTGTCATGGTCTTCGGAAAAACAAACAACAGTATCTACATCATCAGGTGAAGCTGAATATGTGGCACTTAGCGCAGCTATCTCAGAAGGAATTAGGATCAGAGGACTACTTCAGGATTTGTTTCAAATCAATGATGAACCGGTTATTATGTACGAAGATAATAAAGGATGTATAGGCATGGCAACTAATATTGAATGAAAAAGATCGAAACACATAGACATTAAATATCTATATATATAAAAATGATTTGATACGGCTGAACCAAATCAAATACTTCCTTAGGGGGGTTTGCTTGTTGTTACCCCGCGAAGTTTTAGTCGAAGAAAAAACTAAAAAATGTTAGGGGGCGTGGCACCTGCCATATAATCTTAATTTTTCAAGCTGATTATCTCTAAAGGAGTTCAAGGTAGGGAGCTGAAAATTGGTATAGAGCTAAATGATATAAAATCCATTCCCATGCATAAAAGTGAGGGTTATCGGAAAAGGGGGCGTGGCACCTCCCATACAAACTAAATTTTTCAAGCTGAATATCTATAAAAGCGTTTAAGGTTGGGATCTGAAAATTGATCAGGAGATTAACGATATCAATAGCATGCTTAAGAAAAAACAGTAGTTTTGGGAAAAGGGGACGTGGCACCTCCCATGCGTTCTTAATTTTTAAGGCTAAATATCCCTAAAAGCGTTGATGGCATGTACATATAAATCACTATGCAGATATACGATATCAATACCATGTTCACCCAAAAAAAAAAAAAGATTTATCAAAAAATGCGGCATTGCACCTCCCATACGTACTAAACTTTTGAGGCTGAATATATCTAAAAGGGTTGGAGGAGAGGCCTGAAAACCATTATGGAGGTATACTATACGTATCAATACTCTTACTTAATTGGTTAAAATAGCCAATACTCAGTGAAAATAAATATCCGGAACAGAAAACTAAAAATTTTGTGTATCGTGCAGCCTTAAACTGAATACTAAAATTATATATTTTTGAAGTTGTATACACAATGAAGTAGTGAAAAGTCGTTAATTTTCTATTAAAAACAATACCGGTGTAATAACAATTTTTGAAATGAAATTAATAAAAAATCTATTTTGGGCAGAACGAAGTTTGCCGGTCAGCTAGTATTAATATGAAGAAAATAAAGCTCTAGTATTAATATGAAGAAAATAAAGCTCTCCCGAAACATGCATATTTAGAGGTCAAGAAAATGTCTTTAAAATGTCCAACTTCTTTTACATTAGTAATGCTACATATTTTTTGGTAAGTCCTTAGTCAACAAGATAAAGTTTCTTATCATCAAATAAAATCGCCTTGTCCCGCAATGATTTTTCGGTTCTAATTTTTTGGACTACCTTATGCGTGCAAAAATGCTTTGCAAAAAATAGAACTCATATTGTTTATGAATAATAGCATCAAAACAGCCATATTCCGCGATTTGTTCGTTTCAAATTTCTTTTGGACAGGATTAATGTACATATCTGTATGTATGTACATTAAGGTGGAGTGAAAGTTTTTTTTGGAAATTTAATTTGTTCCAAAGCCAGAACGGCACCTTTGTAGCCCAGAAATAAGCCTGTAGAATTTTATTGACCTACTCGCATGTTTAGAGGTGCCACCAGCCCCACAAAGTTGAAAGGAATAAGCACGATCTGGTACAAATGTAAAATTTCTAAAATTATAAAATCAAAAAACGAAGTATGAGTATTGATAAAGATGGCTAAGCCGAGTATTAAAGTGAATTTATTTTTTTTGGAAACAACAACAACAAAAGTTATTAAAGGTCAAAGTTTATAATATGCGTTTTTTAAATTGCAATTACTTTAAAACTACTGAACCGATTTCGAATATTTTTACACCATTCGATTCCCTTTAATTTGATATACATTTTATTTGCGTTCCATAACACCCCCCTGCGGGCGCCAACCCCCCTTATACCCCCCTTACCTTTCATATATCAAATGTATGTCAAATTAAAGGGAATCAAAATACCTATTGAACGGAATAAAAACATTCGAAATCGGTTTAGTAGTTTTTAAGTAATTGCAATTTAAAAAATGCATAATATAAAGTTTGACCTTTAATAACTTTTGTTGTTGTTTCAAAAAAAAAATAATTTTACTTTAATACTCAGCTTATCCATCTTTATCAATCCTCATACTTCGTTTTTTGATTTTATAATTTTGAAAATTTCATATTTGTACCAGATCGTGCTTATTGCTTTCAACTTTGCGGGGCTGGGGGCAGTTCAAAACGTCGTCCTATCGCCATAAAATTTTGTGGGGTTCATTAACTCATATAAAGCCAACTTTTCATTGCTGGTACGTTCAAAAAAGAACAAAAAAAATCTCCATATGTTTTCACTCCACCTTAATATGTACATATGTATGTATGTACATATATATGTATGTACATACCCTGCAGTAAATTTGTTTCACTGCTGAAGGATCAGTGATGATTCTTTGTTGAATATTCATCACTGTCGTCATAACTCAGTATATTTTTATTTGTTTTTGTTTATTTTTCTGAGGAAAGCAAACCATTTATATGAAAAATTCAGCAGTCTTTATATGAAAGTATTCACTGATGCCTCCTCGTCATAGGTGAATTGCATCAGTGATTCATTAAGGATTCATTGCGGATTTTTACTGCAGGGTATGTATGTATATACATATGTATGTATGTACATATGTATGTATGTATATATTCATTGCATCCTTCTTGGCCTTTACTCTTTGCCTGTCAGGACGAAAAAATATCAGCTACATATGCGCATTTCTGGTATAAACATGCAAATGAACGCTACGATTAGCGTAGTGTTCATTTTTGCTGCCAGCGAAACGAAATAGGTAGCGTTATAGCATTGACAGACGGCAGCGATAATCCGGAATATCTAGCTAATTCGGACTTAACTTGAGAATTAACTGGAGGTAATCCAGAATATCTCTTGAGTTAGTCCTCAAAATTTTAGCGGATTAGAGCATTTTGTAATGACATCCCTGGTGAAAAATGTCTATTGTGAATGAAAGGGAAGAAAAAGAATAACCCAATGCAGATCTAGGAAGGTAGGCGCATAAGTGAATTCAGAAATTTAGAATGTAATTTGTTATTGTAATTGGTAGAGTGTAATGTCAAAATGATATTTCGCCTTGGTTGAAATCTGAACTCGTTTGGGACTCGACCATTCCTATTGACCATGATGTGATTTCGTTTTGATTTTGACATTACCATACCTTTGGAAGTTTTTGAATTCGCCGCTGCGCCTACCTTCCTTCAGCTATTTTGTTAATCCGCAATACTTGCCGTCTGTCAGGGTAAAATTTTAATCGAATTAAGTGTTGCGGTAATCGGGATTATCGCTGCCGTCTGTCAATGCTATTAGGTTTGTGTTCTTTCGCTCGTATAGGGTTCGGTTTGTGTTTGTTTACATGAGCACAAACGCTATCGAAGCGTGCGCGTTTAGTGTTCTTTTTGGCGTAGCGTTTCAGTAGGGTTCAATTTATTTGCGAACTCTCATCTAAACATAATTTGAAATACGATTTTTCTATACAAGTGTTTGTATATGTATATGCATGCAAGTACTTGCGGATCCATTCTAATGTCAATCGCATACAGTTGGTTTGCCGTATGCGTACATTACATGTTAATCTAAACACATACAGCGTCACATTAGGCTGGATCGCATATATTTAGTTACATGCAATATGTGTACATGCATACAATTTTGTAAAAATTCAATAATACATTTTTTTTAAATTACAAAAATTGTGGAACGGTGCGGCCGACACGTTAAAATAAATACTTTCTTACGTATGTTTTTACATGGCCTTTTTTCCAATAATTATTTTATGTGAATTTTATATGAGCTATTGGCCAGTTTTTAATTAAGGAAATTTCGGAGACCACCACATCCCCTCATCAGACTTCTTCAGGCGGCCTCAACCGAGAATCGAACTTAAGTCTTTTCGATTGGTAATCCAATGACAATCCCATTGAGCTACCACCGCCGTCAGCTTTGTTTCGCTTAATTCTCAATTTTCCTTTTTAATACAATCCACATACCAACAGCAGTAGCTTAATGACGCTATGTCTTTGCTACCTAGTATGTTGGTGCGATTGTGTGTACAAAGTTCTAAAGCTGTTAACAAGCAAAGCTTTTGTACAGGTAATGCTTGTTATTGTTTTTAAATTTTTGTTTTTCGGCAGGCTCTCCGATTTACATATATACGTATGTTTTTACATGACCGTTATTCAGATTTTTATTTTTTTTTTTTGGTCAGCTATAAAAATCAAGCCTATTTATTTGTCAATATTTCTGGGCGATATTGGTATCAAATGAAAGGTGTTGAGCAGGGCTTTTACATAGAGGTGTATTTGTTAAGATTCGTAGGTCGGGTTCGCAGTTATGGGTGAAAAGTGGACCCGGATGTCCTGGAATGTTTTAAGCAATATTGGCATCAAATGAAAAGAGGTAATCAGAGCTACAATCCCTGCTCAACACCTTTTATTTGATACCAATATCGCCCAGAAATATTGACAAATAAATAGGCTTGATTTTTATAGCTGACAAAAAAAAAAAAAAATTCTGAATAACGGTTATTCAGGCCCAAAACAGTTTTTTGGTTGCCATAACGGTTATTCATGCCCAAAACACTTTTTGGTTGCCATAACGGTTATTCAGGCCCAAAACGGTTTTTTTCTCATGATAATGGTTCAATATGACTTTTACCCCATTTCTCTTATAACCGTTACGTCTCTGGTGGTAACAATAGGTAAAGTACTTGAGGTACTCATCCCAATCGTCTTTGTCAATGGATATGTATGAACGTACATATTCATTGAATGTTCTATGGCTGCGTTCAACAGTGCCTAACGTTTGATGATGGTAAGGTGTAGAAATTTTGTGTTCTATTTTTAATAATTTACACAGTTCTTCAAAAACGTTACTTTTGTATTCCGTTCCTATGTCTGTTAGTATGGTCTTCATACATACATAAATGAGAATGAAATGTTAGAAAATAGCTTTGGCCACTGTTATTGCATGTTTACTTTTAGTTGGAATTGCTATTAGGTATTTGGTTAAGTCACATATTATAGTGACTGCATACTCATTTCCATTCAATGATTTTGGAAATGGTCAAATTGTGTCAATTTGAACCATATCAATCGCTTTTGTTGGTGTTTCTGTTATTGCCATAGGTGCTTTTAAATTTTTATTAATTTTGTTTTTGGTACATTCAGCGCATTTTTTAATGTATTTTATGTCATTTTTCATGTTTTTCCAATAAAATTTTTGTTTTATTTTATTAGTTGTACGATTGATTCCTGGGTGGTCACCATTAACAGGATCATCGTGGTATTTTTGAAGAATATTTTTTATTTTTTCTTTATCTGTCACCTGCATAACCTCCGGAGTTAATGCAATAATTAAATTTTTGAGAACTTTGGTACCAATTTCTTTAAATGTGTCTACTCGAGTATAACTAAACAATTTGTCTTCTAGGGACAACTGTATTCCTAAATTGCCGGCTTCTTTCATAAGCCTGGTAAAGAATTGTCCTAAGTCAATCTTCGCCTCAACAATTAGGTTATTTATATTAATTTGGCTACAAATTTTCTTTCCTTTTTTGAAATATAATTTCGGAGGATCGGAAACGAGCTGGACTAGTCTTTTTACTTCACATTTATATAGCGCTTCATATATAATAGGGTTCTCATTGTGACATTTTTCTTCATTTTTTATATTATTACTGGATTTTTTCTTAGTTTCCGATCTAGTCGTAACTTTCATTATTTTACATGCTTCAATTGACATTTCTTTAAGATCTCTGATATCTATGCGGGATAGTGCGTCTGCTACGTAATTTTATTTTCCAGCTTTGTACTCCACGTCAAAGTCATATTCTTCCAGATCTAGTATTATTCTTGTTAATTTTGATGATGGGTTTTTCATCGAAAATAGGTAAGTTAAGGGTCGATGGTCTGTTTTAATTGTGAATTTTCTACCATAAAGTATGGTTTAAGTAAGTGTTAGCCCAATATATGGCTGCTAATTCTTTTTCAATCGTTGCTTTATTTATTTCGTCTTTTGTGAAAGATCTAGAGGCAAAGCAACTGGTAATTGGTTTCCTTCATATTCTTGACTTAGTACTGCTCCGCAGGCATATCCACTTGCATCTGTTGTTATGCAGAATTCTTTATTGAAATCTGGGTATTGTAAAATATTTGGGCTAATTAGTGCATTTTTCAAATAGTTAAATGATTTTTCACATTATTCTGTCCAATTAAAAGCTATGTTCCTTTTGCAAAGTTTTGTTAATATTCTAGAATATTCTGCGAAAATTGGTATAAATCTTCTGTAATAATTGCAAAATGCGACGAATCTTTTCTCTTCGTCAGCATTCTTGGGAGTTGGGTAATTCTGAACAATTTTAAATTTATTTGGGTCGGGTAAAATTCCTTTACTTGTACATTTGTGTCCAAGATAAGTAACTTCTTGGTTGAAAAATAGACATTTATCTGGGTGTAATTTTAAATTATATTTTCTGCAAGTTGCGAATACATCCCTTAAATTTTTTATCATATGTCTTTCGGAGCATCCTAATACTACTAAGTCATCCATATACAAAAATGCTTGTGATGGCTTCAGACCTGCTAATGCCAAAGTCACCATTCTTTGAAATGGATTTGGTGCTACTTTGAGACCATAAGGCAATCTTTTGAAACGGTAAGTACCATTCTCTGCGGTAAATGATGTTATATCTCGAGATTCTGGGCTTAGTTCTATTTGGTGAAAACCTGACATTAAATCCAAGCAAGAAAAATATCTTCCTAATTGATCTAGAATATCATCAATTCTTGGTAATGGGAATTTATCTGCGGTTAACTTTTTATTTACCTGTCTATAATCGATTACCAATCTCCATCTTTTATCACTGCTACCTGGAAGTGATTTTTTCGGTACTAATAAAATAGGACTATTGTATTCGGAAATAGATGGTTCTATGAGGTCATCTTGAATTAGTTTATTGACTGCGCTTCTGATACTCTATAATTTTTAATATAGACTGGGTTATCATCTTTCATATAAAGTTTTTGTTTATAAAAATTATTCTGAACATAAAGTGTTAAGTCGAGATCTAGCAAATGATGGAAAATTTTTATTAAATCTTTCTAGTTTTTCTTTATTCTTTGCTTCATTTTTCTGTTTATTATTTACAATTATGTAGTCGTCTAAATTTTCTGTATTAATATTGTACTTTTGAATAGTTGCATTTTTATCTGTTGTATTAATAATTCTAACAAATGCTTGATTTGGTTTCACTATTGAATTGGCAATAAAAATACCTTCGGCTAACTGTTGATGTAGTATAAATAATTCGTTATTATTATTAATTTTAATTTGTCTAATTACTTCTGATCTGGCTGGTACTGATATACTATTGATAGTAGGCTCATTTGTCATTTGAATTGCTATATTTTCTGGGAAATCATATGCACGTAATATCAAAGTATCTTTATAATTTTGATAGTCCAAAATGCAATTATATTTTTTAATGAAATCAAGCCCCAAAATTCCGTCGCACGGGATTGGGAAATCATCTTCTACTATGTGAAATTTATGTCAAATCAAGAGATCGTCACCTATTAAATCTGAAAATATTTGGTATGCCTCTAATTGGTGAGCTGTAGTAAGTTGGTTGTTAACTTCGCGTATTACTTCACCTAAATTATTTAATGATTCTAATATTGTTTTGAGGTGTTTTCTAACCGTTTCTGTTTTTATTGTTATATTTTTGTTTATGCATTTGTATGCTTTCTCTGCCGTGGTTTTTTCTTCTACAATTGTTTTAAAAATTATGTCCCATTTGGCCATTGATGTGGTTAATATTTTAAACCTTATCCAGTCCGTTAGCACGAGAAATGTATCTCTTTTTCAAAATTTTGTTGTGGACTGAGTAGATTTTCAAAAATAAATTGATGCAGATATAATTGCAATAATAAGCAAAATAAATTTGATGGAATCTAGAGACTCAGTATGATCAACCATTTCAATGGAATTAACCACATTGGCATTTGGTTTGTCAATCTTTGATGTTTTGCCACCCATATTGGCTGATTTTTATTAAAAATTTTTTTATTAGTATCTTGCAATGCCGGAAGTCTCAAACATTCGTTGTATTTCTTTTACTCTTGTGGTAGGATTGATAACATCTTGTATTGTTGGTTCCCTGGTCATGCCTATGCTACGCCAAAATCTCCTTAAAAATACCAGTTCTCTCTCATAATTTCTTTCTTCCAATTCATTAGGTAAATTAACTATCGGGTTTTTTGACCTAGGCATTTCAGAAAAAATAAAAGATATTTCCACTTTTTTTTTTGTTTTTTTTTTTTATAAATTTTTCTAATTTTTGTCAACTTATTTTTTAGCCTCTTTTTTTCTTCTACGCTAGTTGCTATATTTATTTTTTCGTGGGTTTTGGCAAGCTCTTTTCTTTTATTGAATGCTTTGCCACCCCTTTTTCTTTTAAATTTTATTGGCTTCGGAACTTTGGGTTCCTCCACCACAATTATTTCTTTGCCTTCGCCGATATTCTTCTATTGTTCTCGGCAAAGGTCCTTGTCTAATATTTTCGGGCGGTGGCTGCTCTCTTTCGATAAAGAATCGTGTCCACCGCTCGAAAATTTCGTCAACCTCTTGTTGGTTGACCATGAAAAAAAAATTTTTTTTTTTAAGAAGAAAAAAAAGATTATAAAATGAAAAGGCTAGAATTTTTCAATTCTTGCCACATAGTAGGCAGCCGTTAGGTTGCCAGAAGATTTTTTAATTAAATTATGCGTAATTATTTAAAATATTATACATAATTCATTGATGATGGGTGTCTTCCTCGTATGTATGTCGTGCTATCTCAATTCGTTTTAAAGTTTTGTAGGTTTCGCGAATCTAACTACTTTATTAAACACTAGCAAATACGCGTTGCTTCGCAATGACGAATAATAAGTAATCCAAGTCAAGTCAAGCCAAATCAAGTCAAGTCAAATTAGGTTAAGTTAAATTAAGTTAAGTTAAGTTTAGTTTAGTTTAGTTTAGTTTAGTTTTGTTAAGTTAAGGTAAGTTAAGTTAAGATAAGTTATTCCAGGGTTATCTGAGTCCACTTGATGACCCGGTCTAGGCATCACTATGAAAATAGCTCTATGTTGAAGCCGTTTCCCAACACATTTCATTTGATACCAATATCGATCAAACACATCCGGGTCCGCATTTTGACCCATATCTGGGGACCCGGCTTAGGAATCACAATTAAAGAGTTTCGTGTCGAAGTCCTGATCAGGCCATTCATTTGATACCAATATTGCTCAGAAACATTCCGGGCCATCCGGATCTTCGTTTTCACCAATTTCTGGAGAACCGGCCTAAGAATTATTATGAATAGAGCTCCATGTAAAATCCCTGTTCAAAACCTTTCATTTGATACCAATATTGCTCAGAAACATTCCGAGTTAATCCGGGGTCATATTTTTACCCATATTTCGACGCTACCAAACAAAACTGTACTAAGTCTGAAAACTGTGTTTTGCAGGAGAAGCTCTCAAAGTTTAAACTCGATATGAAACTTCGTTTGTGTGCGAAGTATATTTTCACTTATAACTTCTGTTTGGATTGAACGATCAACACCAAAACTCGACAATATCAAAGTCAGGGTACGCTTTATATAAAACCGTAAGAAAAAAATTTGCTACGTGGTTTTTCATGGCAAGCTCTCAAAGTTTTTATTCTGTAAAAATCTCGGGTTGTATTATATGTACACTTTTGCTTATAACTTTTGATTAGATTGTCCGATTGCTACCAAAATTAGACAGCATATAAATAAAAGAACCTCTACTTGAAAACGCCAAAAACGGGAAAATGTACTAAGTCGACTTAGTACAGTATTGTTGAGAAGCGTCGATTTGGGAACCCGGCCTAGGCATCACAAATGAAATAGTTCTATGTCGAAGTCCTCATCAAGACCTTTCAGTTGGTACCAATGGCGCTCAAAAATATTCTTGGGTCATCCGGGTTCACGTGTTGACCCATATCGGGAGACCCGGCCTAGGCATCACTATTAAAAGAGCCCTATGTTGAAGTCTAAATCAACACCAATATCGCTCAGACACATTCCGGGGTCATCCGCGTCCACGTTTTGGCCCATATCTGGAGACCCGGCATGGAAATAACAATGAAAATACATAGGTATGTATGTGTTAAAGCCCTGCTTAATACCTTTAATTTCATACCAATATCGTTCAAAAACATTTTGGGGTCATCCGGGTCCAAATTTTAACCCATATCTGGAGAGGATGTCTAGGCATCACAATGAAAATAACTCTATGTAGAAGTTCTGCTGAACACCTTTCATTTGATGCCAATATAGTAGGTGAAGGTGCAGGCGTTCTTGAGTTATAGCATATTTTATTTACGTGTAAACAGGTTTTTGATTGCCACCGAGACAAACAACAAACTGTGCAAAAACAAACATATGAGTCGCCTGCGCTACTCTGCCTGGCACGACTGCGACGCGCTCACTGAACACGGCAATTGACCAAACGAATATTTCTATGCTTGCGTTTTTTTTTTTGAGTTTTTCGAAATTAAAAACCGGGAAAAAAGTAATAGTCTCAGAAATGCCAAAAAAAAGTACATGGTTGTCGAGAATTAAAAATTTATGACATTAAAAAAAAATTTTTTAATTTTTGAGTTATCGCGTTACATACATTTTCCATATAATCAATTTTATATAATTAGTATAGATAAATCACAATTTCTTAACAGTCTATCATCACGAAACTCTAGACACTATCGAACATAATAGAGTTTTCAACGAATACTTACATGCATACTTGGACGAAACTTTTGATGACTGGGATACGTATTTAAAATATTTCTCTTTTTGGCATAACACAACGCCAAATACAGTATTTTACAATAAACTTACACCTTTTGAATTAGTTTTTGGTAAAAAGGGCATATTGCCAACTGAATTGAAGCATGAAAAAATTGAACCAATATACAATACCGAAAACTATTCAAAAGAGATAAAATACCGAATTCAAAAAACTCATATTTTAGCTAAAGAATTTGTCGAAAAACATAAAATAAGAAATAAAGACTTATACGAAAAAAAGCACAACCACTAACAGTAAACAAAAACGATATGGTTTTAACCCAAAAAGAACCGCGAGATAAGCATAAGAATATTTATGAGGGACCATATATGGTAGAAAACGTAGATGGTGTAAATGTCACAATCTTAGATAATAAAAAGAATAAGTTAAAAACTGTGCATAAAAATCGAATACGGAAATCTAACTGAAAACCCAATACATAATTTGCTGAAATATTATTTTTCAAAATTTCGAAACCATTTATATTAGGAAATAAAGTAAACATTAACGCTAATACATATAGGTATAACATAAGAACAAAACAAACAAAAATAAAATAATTGAATTGGCATGTTAAGAAAAAAGTTAGTAGTATTGTGCTATTGGAATATATAAAAACAAAACTAATAATTACAAAAAAAATTTAAATAAAATAAGTAGTAACTTTTTGGTTGCTTGTTTTTCCGACAGGGTAGGAATATGATGTATTGTGGAACGATTTTCCGTCATCCCTTGTCAAGTTTGGTTTGGAGACAAACCGGTTTCGGCTAATATGCGCCATCTTCAGTGTCTTCTTTCGTTCTGAGTTATTTTCTGTAAGTTCGATAGCATTTATAGTAACTAACTTCCGTCGTTTTGTTCAGGTACTTCGTGTTCATGTGATGTGTTCGTGCATTCGTGCGTTCGGGTGCCGTGTGTGTGTGTGTGAGTCTGTGTTGTGTGTTTAGGTATGCAAATCTATTTTTTTGTCATATTTTCATTATTGTACCCTCATTAACCAAGTAGGTAAAAGTCCGTTATTGTCCGTTTGTGTGTTGTTTTGTTTATGTCGGTTTTAGGTCTTTTGTCCTCTTTCGGGTATATTAGCTTAAGCGGTTCAAATAATGTATCCGATGCGGTGTTTATTTGTTCATTTATTATTTTACCTACGAATGTTTTTTGTTTGTATATCTCCATATTTTCTAATATGTTAAGTCGTCTTCCTTTATGCTGTATGTGGAGAATTTTAGCTGTTTTTCCTATTTTCATGGGTGTACACTTGTTTTCTGCCATGTGGTTGGCGAAATTTGATTCCACTGTCGTTGATGATTTTCTTATTTTCTTATTGTAATCCCTTATGTGTTCTCGATATCTCGTCTTGATTTGGCGTCCTGTTTGTCCTATATAACTGTTTTGGCATTCGCAAGTCAATTTGTATACGCCTTGTTTGTCAAAGAGGTCTTCCTTATTAATGTTGTTTCGTAGAAGTTTTCCCATATTGTTCCTCGTTTTAAATGCTGCATTAATGTTATATTTTTGGAAAACTTTAGCCAACTTGTAAGATGTTGCTCCGGTATATGATAGGACTGCCCATTTCTTCTCTTCTTTTTCTTTGGTTTCTGACTTTCTAGAATTTATGTTTTTTTGTATTTTCTTCACTAAACTTTTTTGATATCCGTTGTTCTCTGCGATTGTGTATATTACACCTTTCATTTGATACCAATATCGTCCAGAAATATTGACAAATAAATAGACTTGATTTTTATATCTGACCAAAAAAAGAATAAAAATCTGAATAACGGTTATTCAGGCCCAAATCAGTTTTTTGGTTGCCATAACGGTTATTCAAGCCCAAAACACTTTTTTGGTTGCCATAACGGTTATTCAAGCCCAAAACAGTTTTTTGGTTGTTATAATGGTTATTAAGGACCACAAATTTTTTTTTCTCATGATAATGGTTAAATATGACTTTTACCCCATTTCTCTCATAACCGTTACGTCCCTGCATATAAGCAACAATTTAAAATAAGTAGTTACGTAATTATATTACTTAATTTGGTTAAGCTAATTAAGAATAAGTATCCACCGTATCGACCACAAAAGCTAAAGTAATTTGCCATCTTCAATATTATATTTGCATTTAAATTTTGCATAATCATCACCAAAAAAAGAGTGAAGCCGACAAATCTGATCAATTTGTCCACTTCAATCTTTTTTGTAAAGGGGGATGATGTAATACAATATCTTAATGCCAATTAAACACAGGCATCATTAAACAGCAAATAATTTTACCAATTAAACACAGACATCATTGAACAAAGCTAATAAATTTACCACTGCCAACTTGTGGCAACCCTGATCAACTATTCGCGATTGATGAACAGGGCCCTATTCCACAAAACAACTTATCAACTTTTCACTTTGCACTTTGCAAATTTTTCGTCAATTTGCAAAACTTTGTGTTCCTCAGAATTGTAAAATTTGAAAAGTTATAAGTTGAATTTGAAAAGTGTAATTTGAAAAGTCTTTGCAGTTTTTGTACTCCCTTTTCCATTTCTGTTCCACGTGCTTTCTCTTGTGCAAAGTGCAAAGCTACTATTGAAAAGTGTAATTTGCAAAGACTTTGCAAATAAATGCGCACTTTCGTTTCTCAAAAACTGTAAATACTATGTTTGCAAAGCCAACTTTGATAAGTTTGTCAAAAATTTGCAAGGTAAACGATCGCTTTGCAAATTCACATTTTTATTACTAGTGAAGTTTTTCAAAATGTTAAGACGTGAGTTTTTGTTCGACGTAGTGAAGACGCGGTTATAGGAAGAAATTATAGAGACTGCATTAATTTTTCAGGACTACAAAGCTTTAATTTTAATGAGTGCTTCCGTTTAAACCAAACACAAGTTGGTTTCATTTTAAATAAAGCTTGTGAATATGAAAATAAGTAAATATATGAAGTTCACTTAAAGTTTATTTACGAAAATACTATATTATAATGATAATAAACAAAATAGCAACTGATACCAATAAAATTATTTGCATGTATAGGCAATAAATTGTTTTACTTACGAATGTTCGACTCTTCCATTGAGCAAACAACACTGAATTAAATTTTGGTATAAATTTTAAACTTTTTTGGTCGATATATAGGACACGACTGAGAAATTCTTAAAATTTAAACTTTGAAAAGTTTAAAAGATTTAAGGTTAAAAAATTTTTAAACTTACGGTTAAATTTTATTCCAAATTAAGATTTATTTTAAGAATTTCAAAAGTTTAAAATTTAAACCTTTTTATACTCAGCTGTACTAGTACACAGAGTATTATAGTTTTAATCACATAACGGTGGATTGCAACAAAATAAAATAATCGAGATAGATATAGACTTCTATATACCAAAATGATCAGGGTGAAAAGAGAAATCGATTGAGCCATGTCCGTCCGTCCGTCCGTCCGTCTGTAAACACTCTAACTCGCGCAAAAATGGAGATATAGAATGCAAGTTCGTATCCAGACTGGGACGGTTGGTATTGAAAATGGGCCACGCCCACTTTTGCTATATAGAAAAAAATCGGAAATTTGGTATCTCAGCTACTAATATTGCTAGAGCGATGAAATTTCACCCACATATTGAGCTCAGACCCTTATGAAGAAATTTAGTGAAATTTTGGAAAATTTGCGGTGCCAAACCCACTTATTAAGGGGCAAACATTGAAACTTTTATGAGTCATAACTCAAAAACCGTTGAAAATATATCGATGAAATTTGGTATGCTTGATTTACTTACGTAGGCATATGTTTGGACGTAAAATTGCCAAAATCGGTTGACGGCCACACCCACTTTATATATGGGAACTATAAAGTGGCCTAATAAAAACATTTTAAGCGATATCTTTGTCAAATATAAAGATACTAGCTGACCCGGCAAACTTCGCTCTGCCCAAAATAGATTTTTTTATTAATTTCATTTCAAAAATTGTTATTACACCGGTATAGTTTTTAATAGAAAATTAACGATTTTCACTACTTCATTGTGTATACAACTTCAAAAATATATAATTTTAGTATTCAGTTTAAGGCTGCACGATACACAAAATTTTTAGGTTTCTGTTCCGGATATTTATTTTCACTGAGTATTGGCTATTTTAACCAATTAAGTAAGGGTATTGATGCGTATAGTATACCTCCATAATGGTTTTCAGGCCCTCCCTCCAACCCTTTTAGATATATTCAGCCTCAAAAGTTTAGTACATATGGGAGGTGTAATGCCCCATTTTTCGATAAATCTTTTCTTTTTTTGGGTGAACATGGTATTGATATCGTATATCTGCATAGTGATTTCTATGTGCATGCCATGAACGCTTTTAGGGATATTTAGCCTTAAAAATTAAGAACGCATGGGAGGTGCCACGCCCCCTTTTCCCAAAACTACTGTTTTTTTCATAAGCATGCTATTGATATCGTTAATCTCCTGATCAATTTTCAGGTCCCAACCTTAAACGCTTTTATAGATATTCAGCTTGAAAAATTAAGTTTGTATGGGAGGTGCCACGCCCCCTTTTCCGATAACTTACACTTTTATGCGCAAAAATTGTTTTGATATCATATAGCTCTGTACCAATTTCTAGGTCCCTGACTTAAATCCTTTTAAAGATATTCAGCTAAAAAATTAAGCGTTGTTGGGAGGAGCCACGCCCCCTTTTCGTATAGGTTAGGTTAGGTTGAGGTGGCTGTCCCGCAATTCATGAAAGCGGGGACACACTTAGGCCGAGATGGCCCATTGTGATACCACACGGGAGCCCTGGCTTCCTTATCCCTGTTTACAAACCTTTCCGGAAAAATTAGATTCAATATTATGATAAGATTAGATGCCCGTGAAGCTAAACCAGCGCGTTTGTTTCATGAAGCGCAGAAAATCTAGTGTCTTTGCATTTTCCATCTCCGCCAGACACTCGAAAAAGTGTTTATGGAGAAAGCGGTACCTGGATAGCGACAGTGCGGGGCAGTGGCATAGATTGTGCTCAACACTCTCTATTTCCTCCACGTCCCTGCAGCTGCGGCAGAAGTCGTTTTTATATAGGCCCATGCGAGAGGCGTGAGTGCCCATAAGACAATGGCCTGTTAGAAGTCCCACCAGCGGACCTATAGAGAGCGATTCAGATGCAGCACCGATACAGATCTAGCCTCGTCCAGTCTAGGCCAGATTTGCCTAGAAATCACACAAGTTGACTGCCTGGCCCATCTAGCGTTAGCCTGTTCAATGCGAGATCTCAACCAATGCTTGCATGAGTTAAGCGGGGTGCCAGCCCATGTCGCAGATGTGATATCCTGCAAGCTTGTGCCCTCCCTTTCTAACTCATCTGCAATGCAGTTGCCCCGAACGTTGCTATGGCCTGGAACCCAAATGACGTTCAGGTCGCACCTTTCGACTAGTTTGTTCAAAGACTCCCTACATTTCATTGCAACTACAGATGTAGCATTGTTACTCTGTAAGGATTTTATGGCAGCTTGGCTGTCAGAGAAGATTTTGATAGAATTTATGTCTGGCAGATCAGTCAGGCGACGCGCTGCTTCCCATATGGCTATGAGCTCAGTGGTCAGGTAGGCGCAAACTTACTTTCAGATGAAGCTTTTCGCAGAAAAATCCACTTCCAACTTTATTGTTCAATTTGGAGCCGTCCGTGTAAAGGTGCAGTGGGTTAGGGTCGGGATCCCCCAAGTTCTTCCACTCGCTCCTCTCCGGGATTCTTGTGGAGAATTCGTTATCCCAACAGAAGGCTGGTATTGCATAGTCCAGCTTTAGAAAATTGGCAGGGACGTTACTAAGAATTTGAGCGTGCCCGAATCTGGTGTGCCTCCAGGGTTCGGTTGCATTGAGCCTTGCCGCGTTGCAGCTGGCAACGAGTTTCCCCTGTATATCCGTGGGGAGAAGAAATAGGATGGTTTCGAGAGCTTTAGTTGGGGTGGAGGGAAGGGCTCCGCTAATAAGCATGGAAGCCATTCGCTGCACTCTAGTTAATTTGCTCTTGTTGGTTTCGAATTCCAGTTCTGGCCACCATATGGTGACTGCATAGAAGAGAATAGGTCGCACTACCGCTGTGTACAGCCAATGGACGATTTGGGGGTTAAGTCCCCATCTCTTGCCTATCGCTGATTTACATGCGTAGAGTGCTAACATGGCTTTTTGGGAACGTACTTCTACGTTCCGTTTCCAGTTTAGTTTCCTGTCTAGAATAACACCAAGGTATTTAACCTCGGTAGAGTTTAATCTCCTTCCCATTTAGGGACGGAGGTTTGAATTCAGGTATCTTATGTTTGCGGGTAAACAGAACCATTTCCGTTTTCTCAGAGCTGACACTGAGCCCGCATTTCATAGAGCAGGTTTTTACAATGTTGAGTGCATTTTGCAAAAGGTCGCTCAGCACCGGTATATGCTTGCCAGTCGCTGTCAGGGCGATGTCATCGGCGTACGCAATGACCTGGCAGCCCGTGTGCTGAAGTTTAGACAGCAGGGTATTCACCGTTAGGTTCCAAAGCAGAGGAGACAAAACGCCACCCTGGGGTGTTCCCCTGTTGGCATACCTAGTTATCGATGAATTACCCATTTCAGAAATGATGGCTCTTCTACTAAGAAGAAGTTCGACAAACCTCACGAGAGGCTCCTCTACCTCCAAGTCCCGTAGGGCGGTGGTAACGGCTCCCGGGAGAACATTGTTGAATGCTCCTTCTATGTCGAGAAAGATGCCCAGTGTGAATTCCTTAAAGGCTAGCCCCTTTTCTATCTTGGAAGTGATAGCGTGTAGAGCAGTCTCTACGGACTTTCCTTTGGAATAAGCGTGTTGAAAAGGAGATAGAGTATTCGCACGGAGCCTGATATAGACATCCAGCAATCTCTCAAGAACTTTGAGTAGAAAAGATGTCAGGCTTATCGGCCTGAAATCCTTTGGGCTGCTGTAGGAGGCTCTGCCCCCTTTAGGAATAAAGATCACCTTCGCCTTGGTCCATTCCAGAGGAATGTACGACAGGTTGAGGCAGGCTTTATAGATACAAGTAGAGGGATTAGAATATCACTTGCTGCCTGTAATTCAGCAGGAAAGATTCCATCTATTCCCGGAGATTTGAAGGGTTTGAAGGATTTAATAGCCCATTTTACCCTTGTGCTAGTAATTATGTGCTCCAAGTCATTAGATGCCCTGGGGTTAGAGTAGGTTCTATAAGGTTCCAAGGTGCACCCTGGCAAGTGTCTGGTGACCAGGATGTTCAGAATATCAGTACTAGATGTGGCCCAGTCCCCATTTTGCATTTGGATACAGCTTGGGGGAACTGGGTTAGTAGAGAGGACCTTTCGTAATCGTTTGGCCTCAGAGATTTCTTCTATGTCGCTAGCGAAGTTTTTCCATGAGTCTCTTTTAGCTCTTTGGATCGACTTCTTGAAAATTTTTAAGGCATCCTTGTAGGCTTGCCAGTTGCCAGTTTTCGCCTGGTTGAAGAGTTTTCTGCTGTTAAGCCGAAGCTTGGAGCTCTCGGGGTTCCACCAATAAGGTTTCTTTTTACTCCGAACTTTGACCTCCGGGCAGGCACTCCTGAAAGCAGCGTTACAGGATTTAGTAACAAAGTCAACTGCTTCATCGATTTTTGACGATGTGTCCAGCACACCGAGAGAAACAGACCCGCGCTTCATCAGTTGTTAACGGTAGGCTTAACGTACCGAGAGAAGCGTGCTCAAGGAGCGTATCAGACGATTTCTGACTAAACAGAGCCCAATCCGTACGCCTCCTGTTCCTGTATCCCGCTCTAAGTGGAGGTCTCAAGAGTAGATTAAAAGTTATATACATATGATCAGAGAAGGAGTTTTCTCTGGACACCTGCCATTCCTTGACATAGTCAAAGAGCGTGACAAAAGTAGGTTTGCCTCCAGAATTACATATAGATAAATTATTAGATATAATAAAATCAAAAAGAGACTCACCCCTCGCGTTTACGTCCGATGAGCCCCATGTTGTGTGGTGGGTATTGGCATCGGCCCCTATCAGCAGTTGGAGCCCTAAGCGTTCGGCTTCCCTAACCGCACCAAGTAGCCGATCTTGCCCAGAAATGGAGCGGGCATACGCCAAATAGGCAGAGGCGATCCATATAGATTTGCCTTTCAGCTCGAGGCTGATGCAGACCATATCTTTTCGTATAACTCCTATTATTTTGCGTTAATATGGAATTGTTATCGTTTATCTCCGTGCGTGTGTGCTTTACCAGGGGTACCTTGATTGTGAGGTCGAACCCCACATTCCCAATATTTGGAAAATGGCAAGGATGGACCCATTACTTAAACCGGGGAAGCCAGCTAATGCAGGAGAATCATATCGTCCGATATCTCTCCTCTCCCCGGTAGTAAACACACTTGAGGCCGCCTTACTACCATACTTCTACGAGACGGATAGTGCGCGGTCTTAACCAACGACGCCCCTGCGAGAGAACGGTCCTCGTGGCACTTGATTTGTCGAATGCCTTCGACACAGTCAATCATGCCACCCTAAAAAACGGTTATCTCTCCGACCTTTCCCACTTCTTTACATCGCGCTCCCTCAAACTGCAGCCCTCTAAGTCCTCCGCGACCCTTTTACGACATGGACGAAGGAGGTTAGGCTAGAGCTTGGCATACGGATAGGGAATATACCCATCCCTACCGTAAACAACCAAAAAATCTTGGGTGTTACCTTCGACAGCATAGCTTCCTTCTCCGCGCATACGACCGCGATCGCGAATAACGTTCAAAGTCGCAACAAAATCCTCAAATCGCTAGCCGGCAGCACCTGGGGAAAAGACAAAACCCTTATCGCAACATACAAAGCAATCGGCCGGCCGGTCTTGAACTATGCATCGCCAATATGGTCGCCCGGGACTTGCAGGACGGATCATGACGAAGTGCGAATAGCAGTATCTCGGCTTAAGAATAATAAAGCTCCGGGCACTGGCGTGCCAGCCGAGCTATTCAAACATGGTGGCGAAGAGTTGATAAGGAGCATGCATCAACTCCTATGCAGAATATGGTCGGACGATCGCATGCCCGACAATTGGAACTTAAGTGTGCTCTGCCCAATCCACAAAAAAGGAGATTCCATAGTACGCGCCAATTATCGTGGGATAAGCCTTTTGAATATCGCATATAAGGTCTTAGCAAGTGTACTGTGCGAAAGATTGATGCCCATCGTCAGCAATCTGATTGGACCTTATCAGTGTGGCTTCAGACCTGGTAAATCTACCATCGACCAGATCTTCGCAATACGCCAAATACTGGAAAAAACCCATGAAAAAGGAACCGACACACACCATCTCTTTGTCGATTTTAAAGCCGCTTTTGATAGCACGAATAGGAATTGCCTATATGCCGAAATGTCTGATTTTGGTTTCCCTGCAAAACTTATACGACTATGCCAAATGACGTTGACTAACACCACCAGCTCTGTCAGAATTGGGAAGGACCTCTCCGAACCGTTCGAGACGAAACGAGGTTTCAGACAAGGTGACTCCCTTTCGTGTGACTTCTTCAAGTTGGTGCTGGAAAAGATAATACGAGCTGCAGAACTTAACCATGTAAGAAGCATCTTATACTACAAGAGTGTGCAACTTCTGGCGTACTCCGATGACATCGACATCATTGGCACTAACACGCGCGCCGTATGTTCTGCCTTCTCCAAGCTGGATAAAGAGGCTAAGAAAATGGGTTTGGCGGTTAACGAGGACAAGACGAAGTACCTCCTGTCATCACACAAAGAAACAGCATGCCTTGGCAGCCACGTCAATGTTGATAGCTACAAATTCGAAACTGTTAAGGACTTCGTCTATTTGGGAACCAGCATTAACACCAAGAATGATGCCAGCACGGAGATCCAACGAAGAATCACGCTTGCCAATAAATGCTACTTTGGACTAAGTAGGCAACTGAAAAGTAAAATCCTCTCTCGACAAACAAAAATCACACCACAGGACGCTCATCGTTCCAGTCCTCATGTACGGCGCAGAAGCATGGACAATTTCAAAATCAGATGAGATGGCACTTGGAGTATTCGAGAGAAAAGTTCTTCGGAAGATTTATGGACCTTTGCGCGTTGGCGTGGGCGAGTATCGACGGAGATTTAACGGTGAGCTGTACGTGCTTTACACAGACATCGACATTGTTCAGCGAATAAAGATCCAGCGGCTGCGTTGGGCAGGTCATGTCGTGAGAATGGATGAAGGCGCTCCGGCCAAAAAAGTATTTCTATCGAAACCAGCTGAACGCAAAAGAAAAGGGAGACTTCCACTGCGTTGGGAAAATCAGGTGGACAGCGATGCTGCCACCCTAGGTGTTCCCAAGTGGCACCATGGAGCACGAAACAGAAGCAATTGGTGGTTAAGCACCAGTCAAGAAGAAGAAGAGTACTCTATATACGCGTGCATGGAGTACTCGGCTTTTTGCAGGTTGCATTAGAATGCATACATACATATGTATATATATGTTGCAGTGTGCAATTTAGTGCCATAGTTTTTCTGCTAAATAGATTGTAGGGTTGTTTTTTGCCTTTTTTCATATTTATGCCCGTTTCAGGCGATTGAGTAGGTGTGTAAAATCCATCTTTCTCCCTAAATTTGTTTTTGTTGTTTTTCATCTATGTACATGTGTAGGTATGTAAATATGTATTTAATTCACCAGATGCAATTACGAAAACATATTTACATACATCTATATATGGGTCATTATTTTACAAATCGTACATCTTTTGGGATTTCATATTTCTGATTCGACTCAAACTTTTTTTTAAGTTACTTGCACGAAATTAGCAAACACCTATATCAGGATTTTGGCAATTTTTTTTTTTTCAGAGATCTGCATGTGTAAAAATTCGATGGTTAAGCAAACATGCCCACATTCAAAATTCCATATCTTTGGTTCGGCTCGTCGTATCTTGTTCATTTTTTTTTTTTATTTTGAAGGTAATATACTTTATAACTGCGTTAAAGAAATATTTAATTTTACAAAATCAAAATAATGAATTCAAACTAAATTTTTTAAAGCATTATTACATACTGATCGGGTCAACGAATATTTTCGAAAAAATATACATAATATGCGCTGAACTTTCATCTAAAAAACGCATTTTATATCAAGGTGGAGACTTTTATGGTTCAAAAGATATTAACTCATTTCTGACATGACCTCGAGCAACTTGCCTACGTTCCACTAAGGGTGTACCGCCAACGTTGTGCCTGTGCGCATGCATGGTGATGTTAACCACCGCATACATACCTATGTATGTATGTGCATGTAATTTAACCTGCTTATCACTTAATAGGTAGCTAGTAGTTATATTTTACCAAATCATTATTGTAGCACAATAGACGGTCTAGTAAAATAGATAATGCAACTATTTATGTACATACATACTTATGTATACCTGCAGCAAGCAATATGTGCAGGGGTGTGCGCGACACGTTCTTGTACATTTCGTGAGGCTGTAGTGTGATCAAAGATGCTAGTATATGGATATCAAGGATGGGCATTTTTGCATTACCATTCAAAGTGCATTACCATTCAATAGTGAATGGTATTGCAAAATTGGTTTGCATTACCATTCAGTAGTGAAATGTGGTTTGCACTACCATTCAATAGTGAATGCGAATGCAAAGGTGAATGCATTCCCACTGTAAATGTGATTTGCACTGGACTAGTACTCTATTCGGAAAAGTTGGTCTGAGAGGCATCCTCTTTCATAATAACTAGCGTTTGTTCGTGTTGAGTAAAATTTTTGCAAATTTGTTGAACTGTGTAATTATAACCTCAGAAGTTGAAAGAAATACTTTTACATACAGGTATAACATAGAACATATGTACATATTACTATGCCGTGTTGGTTTCCCTTTACTTTGCTAAGCCTAATTCCATATTTATAATATCCCATAAACTTCCTTTCCGTTAATAAATAGATTAGCCACTTAATACCTTAACTATGGTCACAGGTTTTAACTGCTATTAAATGATGAATGGTTGTCCAAATCTCTCGCACTCATTTGCAGTGGGAATGCAATGAATGGGAATGCATTCACCTTTGCATTCGCATTCACTATTTAGTGCAAATCACATTTGCATTCCCATTCACTACTGAATTGATTGGGGGCTGCAAGGCTGAATGCAATCAAAATTGAATGCAGCTTTCCCAACCCTGATATATATGTATATATGGATACAAATAAGTAAATAAATGTTTTCTATTATTTTAATGCTTTTATAAATTTTACTTTCATTGATAAATGTAATAGGGATGTTTACTTCAAAACCGTCGTAATAAAATAAGTGTATCTAATATTACTAAAAATTTACAGCCAGTTTCACGAAAATATTTAAGTGAAAATTTAATTTTTTCCCTGTCAGATTTCATATTTAGAATCTGATATCTACTTATACTAAAGGTACTGGCTCGCAGGCATAACATATATGCCAGTATCACGAACACCGAACGAACTACCGAAACGCCGAAAGCCACGGTGCCGAACTCGTCGAAAATCGTATCAGCTACCCCGTCGGTTCGAAGTTAAGAGTTGCCAACTATATGAACTATGTTCGAATCAGCGTTACCAAGTGCTGATGCGAAATTGAGCGGGTTTTTCTCAGGTTTCTTATATTTTTGATAAAACCAAATACATTTTTACTTAATTTGACTAAAAACAATTTATTTAAATAATAAAATAATGGATTCTATTGCGATAGCAGCTTTATAAGTAGAGGAAGAGGAGCAAAGGATTTCTCTGAACGAAAGAAAGTTTTTGAGAGATCATAGCAATCCTTTTACTTTAAGTAAACAAGCGTAAATTTAATTAGAGGCTGAATATAAAAAAATAGTCTTAATTTTCCCTTAAAGAAATCTTTACCTTGTCCTTTTTCTGTTTTTCATAGAATTATTTTGAACTACATAAAAGCAAATTGTATACAAAAACAGGGGAAAATTTCAATAACAATGTGCCCGGCACCGGAATTTTTCGTTTTTTTTTTTTTTTGGCGATAGATCACTAAAATGCAAACGAAATCTTGCGGAAACTTATAATTCATTAATAACACAGTATTTTTGCGTAGAGCACCCTTATGCATTACGAAGGCCGCCGCGCTTTGAAAAGTAACCCTCAGCCGACAGAACTCCCTTTCTGGAGTTAGATCTGGAGAGATTTACAGTAATTTTGCGTAGTCAGGAGTGTTATAACTAGTAAAATTATCATTCACAGAAGTTTTCCTGAAGGATTCATGAAACATTCTTAGTGGTTTGAAAATAAATACGGCGGGAGCATTATACTGAAGCCGACCTTCCACCACCTGCAATATTTATTTGAACACGTCTTTATTGAGACGAAAATTTTTTACTGAAATGGTAAATTGTTGGTAATACACATTCATAATTCGTTAGTTGCTTTTTTATAGTAGTCAAACAATAATTATCAACTTCAGAAAATGCATTATTATTCTTGGGTGAAAACATATTTTAATTTCCAAAACCTACATACACACGTAAATCACTCTTCTTATCATTATTTCACAATTTTTTCTTGAAATTTTTCTTTGCATACGAGTATAACAGCAATTCAATCGCGGTGGAAAATGCAATGGACCCACGCCATGTTTGTGGCTTCTCGCGACCGGTTGATTAATGTATTTACATATATTCACACTTATTAACACTTATTCCAACTTCATACATGCATTTAAACAATTTACTTAAACTTTTATTGTAATTTTTTGATATTTTGTTAATATCGCCGCAACCAAATACTTGCGGCAAATTTCGGCAAGAAAAACTGTCAAAATGTTCGTTCATTCGGTGTTCATAATGCCGATTTACCGAACTTCGAAAGATTCGGCGCTCCGTCGGTTGTCATAATGCCGATTTGCCGAAAACGTAATTTCGGTACCGCCGACGGTGTTGGTGATAGTGGCAATAATATGTGTATAACATAATAGGGGTATTCGCTATCCCTAGCAAGATAGCACGGATTGCAAATATCCTAGACCAAAATATGCTACACATCGAGAGCACCCCATTGCACAGTCGTAGGAAATTTTAAGAAGCAGCTTTTCTTTTTAGCCAAAGGGACGCGTTCATCACTCACTTTTTAATAAATAAATCATTTTATTTTAGTAAATTTAATAAATACACATAAAAAGTAACATTTTAAGCAAAATTCGATTGATCAAATTGAAATTGAAATTAGCAATTTAGCAATTGGCAAATGTCAGCTGACGCAGGGTCGCAATTAATTTTCTACACTTCATAGCAAATAAATATACATAGGTTTTGGTGTAGCATATTTTTGAGGTCTAGCATATTTTTGTGCGCCTGTATTTTGTTGTTGTGCGTTGTAAAACTTTGCAATCCGTGCAATCCGTGCTACGTGCTAGGGTTATGCTATGGATAGCGAATACCCCTAATATATTCATCTTAATGATCGTCCTTGGTCCTAAATACATAAATAGTTGTATTATCTATTTTACTAGACCGTCTATTGTACTACAATAATGATTTGGTAAAATATAACTACTAGCTACCTATTAAGTGATAAGCAGGTTGAATTACATGCACATACATACATAGGTATGTATGCGGTGGTTAACATCACCATGCATGCGCACAGGCACACTTTGGCGGTACACCCTTAGTGGAACGTAGGCAAGGTGCTCGAGGTCATGTCAGAAATGAGTTAATATCTTTTGAACCATAAAAGTCTCCACCTTGAAATAAAATGCGTTTTTTAGATGAAAGTTCAGCGCATATTATGTATATTTTTTCGAAAATATTCGTTGACCCGATCAGTATGTAATAATGCTTAAAAAATTTAGTTTGAAATCATTATTTTGATTTTGTAAAATTAAATATTTCTTTAACGCAGTTATAAAGTAAATATTATTACCTTCAAAATAAAAAAAAAATTAACAAGATACGACGAGCAGAACCAAAGATATGGAATTGTGAATGTGGGCATGTTTGCTTAGCCATCGAATTTTTACACATGCAGATCTCTGAAAAAAAAAAAATGCCAAAATCCTGATATAGGTGTTTACTTAAATTGCGAAAAGATTCCAAGAAATAAATTTGGTGTCTTTTAAAAATGTGAAATTTTTTTTTCAACAAATCCGTACGATTTGTAAAATAATGACCCATATATAAAAATCTCATGTAACATTCTTTGTGCGGGATAAACTTTTAAACTACTGAACCAATTTTGATAATATTTGGTAATAACATGTAATTGTGCTCCGATTGAGTAGTCAAATAGTTTTTATTTAAATTTTTGGTCAAACAGCGTAAATTTATGTAAAAATGTGTAAAAAAACAACTAAAATTAGCTTTATACGGCCATAAATCAAAACCGGATCAACCGATTTAAATATTTCTTCTTGGAAATGTAACTTTGAACCTTTTACTAAAGTTCTGCATTCAAAAAATTAATAAATTCTCTTTTTAAATAACAAAAATATTATAAAGAATAGTATCAATTTTTGAAAAAAAGAGTCATGCGCATGGTTGGTCGCCACAAGCAATCGGTAAAGCAGAAGACAAAACAACGAGAACAATACATACCTACGTACTAGGGATTCCAATTTTTCCGATTTTTACGATCCCGGGATTTTCGAGATTTTATTTTATAATCCCGGGATTTATCCCGGGATTTGGACTTTAATTACACAGGCCGACAGAATTTCCAAAAAATTTTCTAACTCAAATAAAATTCTACATTTCTAAAGGATTTCGGTGCGCTGATTCTGAATCTGAAGTCGGATTTTCGGTAATACGTGTAGGTTTTGAGATATTCATGTCCAAAGAGGCGAGAAATGCGATTTTTTGCTATATTCACTGCTCAATCTGTTAAATTACTTTCATTAAAAGATGATTGCAGCTGTTGAAAGAACGATCATTTCTCTTGAAAACAGCGCTTTGCTTTTTCGGGTATCTTATTCAGATATCTACATTGTCTTCAAAAGAAATGATCGTGCTTTCAATAGATGTAATCAGTTTTTAATGAAAGTGAGTAATTTTAAAAATATTGAGGCTCCGTTGTTGTTTCAAAGGTGCGAGCGTTTTTGATTTAAGTCAATAACGGAGATTGTCGGAAAAAAATTTTCACCTAAAAATAAATTTTTGTTTGCATTTTACTCTTCATCTTCTCTCCGCCCAGGTCCCAACTGCAAATATGTAGCCTCCGCTTGTTCTCCTATTCTTCTCTCCATCTTATCATTCACTGTTTGCTATCTTTATTTCTTATTCTGATTTTTCTTCTTTATTTTATATTCTCCTCCGGATTCGAACCATGACTTCAATCTGAAATTCCATCCAATCATCACATAGTGGAACATTCAACATTATATTGAATTGTAGTAACCTATTTATACTTCCATTTCCTAAAAAGGAATCTATAAATTACTACCTGACCCGGCAAACTTCGTTCTGCCCAAAATAGATTTTTTTATTAATTTCATTTCAAAAATTGTTATTACTCCGGTATTATTTTTAATAGAAAATCAACGATTTTTCACTACTTCATTGTGTATACAACTTCAAAAATACATAATTTTAGTATTCAGTTTAAGGCTGCACGATACACAACATTTTTAGTTTTCTGTTCCAGATATTTATTTTCACTGAGTATTGGCTATTTTCACTAGGTAAGTAAGAGGATTGATATAGTATACCTCCATAATGGTTTTCAGGACCCTCCTCCAACCCTTTTAGATATATTCAGCCTCAAAAGTTTAGTACGTATGGGAGGTGCAATGCCCCATTTTTCGATAAATCTTTTTTTTTTTTGGGTGAACATGGTATTGATATCGTATATCTGCATAGTGATTTCTATGTACATGCCATGAACGCTTTTAAGGATATTTAGCCTTAAAAATTAAGAGCGCATAGGAGGTTCCACGCCCCCTTTTCCCAAAACTACTGTTGTTTTTTTCATAAGCAAGCTATTGATATCGTTAATCTCCTGATCAATTTTCAGGTCCCAACCTTAAACGCTTTTATAGATATTCAGCTTGAAAAATTAAGTTTGTATGGGCGGTGCCACGCCCCCTTTTCCGATAACCTACACTTTTATGCGCAAGAATTATTTTGATATCATATAGCTCTGTACCAATTTCCAGGTCCCTGACTTAAATCCTTTTAAAGATATTCAGCTTAAAAAATTAAGTGTTGTTGGGAAGTGCCACGCCCTCTTTTCGTATAACTCCTATTATTTTGCGTTAATATGGGATTGTTATCGTTTATCTCAACACCAATTTCCAAGCCCCTATCGTAAACAATTTTAGAGATATTCAGTTTGTATGGGAGGTGCCACGCCCCTTTTTCCGATAACCCCCACTTTTATGCGTGGGAATGGTTTTGATATCATTTAGCTCCATACCAATTTTCAGCTCCCTACCTTGAACTGTTTTAGAGATAATCAGCTTTAAAAATTAAGGTTGTATGGGAGGTGCCACGCCCCCTTTTCTGATAACCCCCACTTTTCTGAGTGAGAAGGGTTTTGATATCACCTACCTCTATACCAATTTTCAGTTCCCTACCTTGAACTGTTTTAGAGATAATCAGCTTTAAAAATTAAGGTTGTATGGGAGGTGCCACGCCCCCTTTTCTGATAACCCCCACTTTTTTGAGTGAGAAGGGTTTTGATATCACCTACCTCTTTACCAATTTTCAGCTCCCTACCTTGAACTGTTTTAGAGATAATCAGCTTTTAAAATTAAGGTTGTATGGGAGGTGCCACGCCCCCTTTTCTGATAACCCCCACTTTTCTGAGTGAGAAGGGTTTTGATATCACCTACCTCTATACCAATTTTCAGTTCCCTGCCTTGAACTGTTTTAGAGATAATCAGCTTTAAAAATTAAGGTTGTATGGGAGGTGCCACGCCCCCCTAACATTTTTTAATTTTTTCGTCGACTAAACCTTGGCGGGGTAACAACAAACAAACCCCCCTAAGGAAGTATTTGATTTGGTTCAGCCGTTTTCAAGTTTTAGCGTTACAATTAAATACCAAATCATTTTTATATATATAGATATGAATCATTGTAAAAACAAAATTTAAAAAAATTGTTCTCATTAGTTTTGTTTACAACGGAAACTGTTGGGTCAAATACTTTTGCCTTTAAATCAACAACGGGGAGAAATTTGTTGCTAAAAATAAAATTTTTTTTGGATTTTTCTCTTCATCTTCTCTCCAAAATTATTTTTATACTCAGCTGTACTAGTACACAGAGTATTATAGTTTTAATCACATAACGGTGGATTGTAACAGAATGAAATAATCGAGATAGATATAGACTTATATATATCAAAATGATCAGGGTGAAAAGAGAAATCGATTGAGCCATGTCCGTCCGTCCGTCTGTCCGTCCGTCTGTAAACACTCTAACACGCGCAAAAATTGAGATATTGTGATGAAATTTGGAATGCAAGTTGGTATCGAGACTGGGACGGTTGGTATTTAAAATGGGCGAAATCGGACCATGACCACGCCCACTTTTCCTATATAGAAAAAATCGGAAATTTGGTATCTCAGCGATATAATATAGCTGGAGCGATGAAATTTCACCCACGTATTGAGCTCAGGCCTTTATGAAGAAATTTGACAAAATTTTGGAAAATGGGCGGTGCCACGCCCACTTATTAAGGGTCAAACATTGAAAGTTTTCTATGTCATAACTCAGAAACCGTTGAAGATATAACGATGAAATTTGGTATGAGTGATTTACTTACTTTGACAAATGTTTTGACGGAAAATTGTCAAAATCGGTTGACGGCCACGCCCACTTTTATATATGTGAACTATAAAGGGGCCTAATAAAAACATTTTAAGCGATATCTCTGTCAAATATAAAGATCTATCACTGAAATTTTGTGGCAGGAGTCCAACTACCGACATAAAACAAACACCACAAAAATTTTGGAAAATGGGCGGTGCCACGCCCACTTATTAAGGGGCAAATATTGAAAGTTTTATAAGCTATAACTCGAAACCGTTAAAGATATATCGATGAAATTTGGTACGCGTGATATATTTGCTTAGGAAAATGTGTGGACGAAATATTACCAAAATCGGTTGACGACCACGCCCACTTTTATATATGGGTATTATAAAGTGGCCTAATAAAACCATTTTAAGAGATATCTCTGTGAAATATAAAGATAATTCATTGAAATTTTGTGGCATAAGTTCCACAATAGACCGGAAACAAAAAATAGAAAAAGTTTGGAAAATGGGCGTGGCACCGCCTCTTTCTAGACAAAGGAATATACGAGATTTCGGAGCCCATAACTCGACAAATAACTGAGATATTATGACGAAACTTGGTTTATACACTTTTATAACTTGTGTTAATAGACACGCAAAAAGTTATTGAAATCGGTTAATGACCACGCCTACTTTTTAACAAAGATATTTCTGGAACACCCTTTGGGAATTTGTAACGTGACATCTTTATAATTAGAAGTCATAAAGGAATGAAATTTTGCACAAAGAATAATATTCATATGCATAGTTGGATGACTGATACAAATTTAGAAAATGGGCGTGGCTACGCCCACTTTATGCAGCACTCGCTTTATATTAAGTGCACCGTGTTTCCATCAAACGCAAACAAACAATGAAAGCATACAGTTGAGTATCTAATGTTCGACTCCACTCGAACTTAGGCTTCCTTACTTGTTTTTGTTGGTTTTCTCACAAAAAAAATATTTTCTCACAAAAAATTTTTTAAAGGCAAGCAAGTTTTTGAATTAACAACGCCCGTTTTTTGAATAAATTGTTTGATCAAAAACTTTGCTGTAAAAACAAATACTTTTGCTGTTGAATCAAAGACGGAGATTCAACAGCCGAAAGTTGTTGGTTTAACTACGGGTATTTTTTTCAGAGTAGTTAGAAAATAAAATAGGAACGTAAAATCATGCGTATTACTTAATAATACCTAAGAGTTACTTTAAAAAGCACAACCAACAACGAAAATTACATACATACATTTGATGAACAAAACATTTGCCTTTGCAGTTGGTACTTTTAGGATATTATTAAAAAGGCTTGCAATCATTTGATAATTTCCAATAAAAATTTTTTTAGAATTTAACGACGCACTTTGTTTAAGCGAATATTTCCAAGCTTGCCGAAAAATTCAGAAAATTAATGCAACTTCTGAATAGATAAATATCGGAGGCACAAATTTTGATATGAATTCCGAGTATGCAGCTGCGTATTTAATTTTAGTACAGTGTTGTAAGACTATCAAGTCTAATTAAAATTTTGTTTCCAGTTTCTTCCATTATTTACTTTCCATGTGGGAAAATTCCAAAAAAACATTTCGTCGTACCATACGAAAACTAGCATACGATTTTTTGTGGCTGACGAAAAGTAACAAGTTCGACTTTTGGCCGACGAAAAGTAACAAAATCGAGTTTTGCCTGACGAAAAGTAGCAAGTTCAACTTTTGGCTGACGAAAACTATCAATTTCGTTTAAACAACAACAATTTTAATGTAAAAAACAGTATATAATTACTGATACTTTTCGTCAGCCAAAAGTCGAACTTGTTACTTTTCGTACAGTATTTTTTTATTGATAGATTTCGCCAGAAATTTAAATGTGCTAGTTTTCGTATGGTACGACGATTTGAGAAATAAATGACCAAAAATCAGGAAATAGAAATTATCAAATGAACTTTGTCACAAGCTAAAAGCTTTAAAAATACCTAACGTAAGTTCCCTTACACCGCGTACTTCAACACAGAAAAATTTAATTATTAAAAAAAATCAAAAATTTGAGTCCTAATGGACTTTTTTATTCTAGCAAAAATGTCGCACTTCCTTCCAGCTGTCACATTTTTTTGTTCTCTTCCACACAGACAACACTTTTTTAGGGCTGTTTGTTCTATTGACAAAATATAAAACTGGCTCGACTACGGGCAACATTTTCTGCTCTTAGCACAAGTAAAGGGTTGCATTATTTTTGTTTCATCACATGAAAAATGCAACATTTTAATAGGGCACAGGACCCATGTTGATAATGCTGCAATGTAATAATGCAACATTTTCATTCAGAATAGGAAATGCTATTAGTATACAGATCTGAGACCAATAAAAATTATATAAAATATAACTTTTCTTTGCTATAATAGCGGAATATTCTCTCTTTATCTTATCCCGAAAATCCCGGGATAAAATTCTAGCTATCCCGGGATTTTCGGGGTGTCAAAAAGGGCGGGATCCCGGGATTGGAATCCCTACTACGTACATATGTACATACATAAGCAAAGAAATGACACGAAGATACATACATATGTATATACGATCGAAAGTAAAGCAATTCGTTTAAACTTTAAATGATGCAAACGGATTCGATTCTTTTATGTGAATTTAAATGAGCTATTGGCCATTTTTTAATGAAGAAAAATTGAAAAAAATTTTTTGGTAGAAGTTATGGATCCATTTCGGAGACCACCACATCCCCTCATCAGATTTATTATCATTAAAATGTTTTGGTTTTTTGAATTTCACTTTATTTTTCAATTTATTTACAATATCTGGAAAGGTAAGTATTTTCCTAATATTATGAACAATAATTTTTCTTTTACAACAGAAATGAAAATTGGAAAATTATTTTTAAAGTTTGATCTCAGATATGTATATACCTATTTTTATCTATTTACGTATATCTGTAACCGATTTTTCATACCCAAAACCTCTGGAGTGCTCTGGCCTTAGATTCATATATATCTATATCTACGCCTATATATAGGCGCATTTCTGTCGTACCCAAGCATGAAAAGAATACTCGCTTATTCATAAAATTAGATTCAAAGCAACAACACCAACTCGACTATTTTTAAAATGGTCGAGTTGGTGTTGTTGCTTTGAAGGTAATTTGATGCATAAGCGAGTATTCTTTTCATGCTTGGGTACGACAGAAATGCGCCTTATATAAATCTCATGTAACATTCTTTGTGCGGAATAAACTTTTTAACTACTAAAACAATTTTAATTATAATAATTTTTCTTTTACAACAGAAATTAAAATTGAAAAATTATTTTTAAAATTTGACTTTACATATATACCTTACATATTTTCGTCTAAAACTACTGAAACATTTTAATGAAATTTGGTAGTTATCCTTAATGGGGGTTATTAGTATGGAGATAGAGAATACCAAAAACATGTGTACATACATATCAAGAAAAATCCGGCAGGTATCGCTGTTGTATTTTATTTCTATTTACACCAAAGTATCGGTCCAAATTTTAATTTCTCGAGTAAATTTTAGGTTCCTTCCATAAAGGCTGGTATCGACCTCTCAAGAAACAGCTCAAGAAATTTTTGGATTTATTTCTTGAGTAAAAAATAGTAATAGGCAAGAAATTTTAACGTTTAGTAATCCACCGTGAATACCAAGTGAAATGAAGAGCATCAAAAACGTAAACAAAATAAAAATTTTTGTAAACATAAGCAATTAGTAAGTACTTAAAATATATTAAATAAAAGCTTTAAATATATGTTTTCAATAGTTTTATTTTGTTGTTATTTTAGGAAATCATCGAAAGCGACGAGGATGACCTTATATTACTGGTAAACTGTGGTATATTGATGGCCGGAATGGAATAAAATATGAGAAATCGATGGCAACTATGCCCTTGCATCAGTAGAAAAATTGTGCATTCTATTTTTCGTTTCTTTTTTGCCATTTTCACTAACGATTTCCACGATTTTTTTTCAACACGCAACAAACGTCAAAATTTCTTTAAGAAATAAATGCTCGATGATATATTTCTTGGCAAAACCTGTGTTGCGGTGTTCGCATAACGTTGAAAAATAGTATTAAATAAGTGTACTAAATTTCTTGAGAGGTCGATACTCGCTCAAGAAAGTTTCACAAGAAATATTTCTTGAGCATTTCTTGTACGTCATTTTATATGAAACTTTTGCGTTTCTTGAGAGGTCGATACTAAGCTTAACTGAAAACTTAGGAATTGTTACAAAATGTTTGTTAATAATATCTTTGACTAGAATATAATAGTATGTATAATACAATGCCGCTGAAATCGCTCTAACTAGTTGTAAGGACGAGCTTATCTCCCTAATTTGAGGCGCATTCCTTAATTTTTGTTTTTTTTCCTACTAATTGAGTGGACCTACAGTTTTATGCCGGCTCCGAACGGGGAATGCATTTTTTGTGGGAAGCATTTTCATGACAGAAATACCCTATGAGGGTATGCCGCCCACCGCCGAGAGGTGACCGCTATTTCTGATTTCTAATTAATTAAAGTTTTTTTTGGTGTTTGTCCGGACTGGGGATAAAATCCGAGACCTCTTTTATGGCAGCCTTTCACATACTACACCACAGTGGCCCAGTGGCCACTCTTTGACTTAAAATATATTTAAAATCAAAAATAAATTTTATCTCTGAATTTCTGGCTCACCCAAATCCAAATTACGCAACCCCCGTTGAGATGAGATTTGTTTGAATTATAACATTTTAAAAGTAAACGGAAGTTTTGAGTTATGACTATTTATTTACACGAATGTAAAAAAAAATGCTGGGAACCCGTATATTAATTTTTTTTTTCGATTCATACGTCTTCCGTGGGCATTTACCTCTGTATACATAGGTACTTATTAACTTTTTTAAGAAAAAAATGTATGTATAACAATTCCTAAGTTTTCGGTTATGGAACAAACCTATTTTCTGCATGATTAATCAATGTACGTATATTCTCTACAGGCCCATGTATGTATATATTTCATTTTGCTCCGGGGCTACTAGGTTAATTACATTCATATAAAGGAAAGATATACATAAGTAGGTATGTATCTATGTAAGAAACACCACTTACAGCTCGATTCTGAGCGTTACTTCAATATTATTTTACTGGTAATTTACTTTGCTGAAAAGTTTTACCATCTCCTCAATCGGTATTCTCGAACAAATGGTAACGCTATCAAAGCAATTCCATACGAATGGAATGGAATCGGACTCAAAATGGTAACAAATTGTTATCACTTATTGAGGTGGTAATATAATTTTCCTGCTGCTAGAATACGAGAAAGGTCTTCAAAGGTCAAGTCTTCACTTCAGCGGTAAAGTAAGTTATGTTACCCCACGGAATAAGACCGTTAGAGGATTTCAAATATGTTCTGATATTTTGACGTAAATAGAAATAGAACACAACAGCGACACCGCAGTAAATTCATGAATTTTATCGTTGCGTGAGTCAAATCCTTTTTGATTTCATATAATGAATCAATGTTATTTCTGATTTCGTTCTTCATCCAAATCCAGATAACTTTTTATTTGTGATTTCATTTTCAGTCAAATCAAAGAATATCGTGTATTTCAATTTTTGAAAATAAAAACCTTTCCAGTAATAAAAAAATATGTTTTATCAGGATGGCGAAGCAGATCACAAAATAAAAGTATCTTTTATTTTTAATATAAAATCAGTAATAAGATGATGATAACTGTTGATAACTGAAAGCCAATGCGAAGCTTGGCCGGGTATGCTAGTATATATATAGACTAGAGGTTACCCGCGGGTTTCACACCACATGCTTTTAAAAATATTAGCATATTGAGTTAGTCCAAAAAAGTTACATAGAAAAATATCATTCTTGACGTCAAAGATAGTTTTCTTTTTCTTTTTTTTGTCCGTTGAGTACGTAATTATCTCCTATGCCCAACACCAATTTTCAGTACCCTACTATAAATATTTCAAGAGATTTTCGCTGTAAAAATTTCAGTCTGTATGGGAGGTGCCCATCCCTGCTTTACCAAGACCTAGCGTTTTTACCCGTTTAATACATAGTTATCTCACATGCCCTCACACCAGTTTTCAGTACCCTACTACAAATATTTCCAGAGATATTCGCTGTGAAAGTTTCAGTTTGTATGGGAGGTGCCCATCCCTGCTTTACTAAGACCTAGCGTTTTTACCCGTTTAATACATAGTTATCTCACATGCCCTCACACCAATTTTCAGTACCCTACTACAAATATTTCCAGAGATATTAGATGTGAAAATTTCAGTTTATATGGGAGGTACCCATCCCTGCTTTACCAAGACCTAGCGTTTTTACCCGTTTAATACATAGTTATCTCACATGCCCTCACACCAATTTTCAGTACCCTACTTCAAATATTTCCAGAGATATTCGATGTGAAAATTTCAGTTTGTATGGGAGGTGCCCATCCCTGCTTTACCAAGACCTAGCGTTTTTACCCGTTTAATACATAGTTATCTCACATGCCCTCACACCAGTTTTCAGAACCCTACTACAAATATTTCCAGAGATATTCGCTGTGAAAGTTTCAGTTTGTATGGGAGGTGCCCATCCCTGCTTTACCAAGACCTAGCGTTTTTACCCGTTTAATACATAGTTATCTCACATGCCCTCACACCAATTTTCAGTACCCTACTACAAATATTTCCAGAGATATTCGATGTGAAAATTTCAGTTTGTATGGGAGGTGCCCATCCCTGCTTTACCAAGACCTAGCGTTTTTACCCGTTTAATACATAGTTATCTCACATGCCCTCACACCAGTTTTCAGTACCCTACTACAAATATTTCCAGAGATATTCGCTGTGAAAGTTTCAGTTTGTATGCGAGGTGCGCATCCCTGCTTTACCAAGACCTAGTGTTTTTCCCGTTTAATATATAGTTATCTCACATGCCCTCACACCAGTTTTCAGTACCCTACTACAAATATTTCCAGAGATATTCGCTGTGAAAGTTTCAGTTTGTATGGGAGGTGCCCATCCCTGCTTTACCAAGACCTAGCGTTTTTACCCGTTTAATACATAGTTATCTCACATGCCCTCACACCAATTTTCAGTACCCTACTACAAATATTTCCAGAGATATTCGATGTGAAAATTTCAGTTTGTATGGGAGGTGCCCATCCCTGCTTTACCAAGACCTAGCAGTTTTACCCGTTTAATACATAGTTATCTCATATGCCCTCACACCAGTTTTCAGTACCCTACTACAAATGTTTCCAGAGATATTCGATGTGAAAATTTCAGTTTATATGGGGGAGAGTGCCCATCCCTGCTTTACCAAGACCTAAATTGTTTATCCGTTGAGTATATATTTTTGTATTATTCCTTCACAAAAATTTTCATTATTCTAGTACAAATATTTCAAGAGATTTTACGAAAAAAAGGAAAATTTTGTATGGGAGGTGCCCATCCCTGACTTTTAATCAGATTAAAAATATGCGTATAGCAATTACCGGGTGAAAATACCTAGCGGTTTTCTCGCCAATTGAGTTTAAACACAATTTCCATTTCACATTTATAATATAAGGTAATGCTGAACCTGAATGCACTGTGGAAGTTGACTCCCTAATACCAAGTCTCCACCTAACGTGTTTCGCTCTTTTTTTCTGCATTTTCTCTCTCAATCTTGTTTCCACACGGAAACCAGTGCCGAAACTCGCCAATTTCCATACAAATTTCTGAGAGCGAGTGAAGATTGAAACACTGTTTCATTCTGAATCATCTTGCCAACCTCGGCTATATCGATGTCTTCTCTAATTTTGTATCGAAAATCTATCGAAATCTCACACAGACCAAAACAAAGACGCAAAAATAAGCAAACATACAAACATTTAAGAAGAACAAGAAAGAGAAATGTCAAACTGAATCACGATTAGCCACGTGGAGACGGGTTATTGAGCGAGATGTTTTGCTACATGTTTCTCTGGTGAATCAAGTTATGTGGAGACGGGCTTTTAATAAGTTCTTTGTCAATCCTACTCCCCAATACCCGAAACCGAAAATTCATCCCCTGTGTGTCTAATTGCTACTCCGGTAGCAAATTTGAGTTTGAAGCTGTATCTGAGTGTGATGTGATGAGAAGTATTTTCAAAATAAGGTCGAATGCAACCGGTGAAGATGGTATCACAATTAAATTTATAAAATTAATCTTACCATACATATTAGGAACTATCACACATATAATAAACCATTGTATTACCACGTCGCACTTCCCAAATCAGTGGAAGGTTGCTTTGGCAAAACCTGTCGCCAAAAAAAAATCCCCTGTCTGCCTCACTGTCTGATTTCCGCCCAATTAGCATATTGCCGGCTCTGTCTAAAACCCTCTGTTTGAAACCCTCATGGCGGAACAAATAACGCTCCATGTGAGAAAGAACAGCTTACTCTCGCCGCTCCAGTCTGGGTTTCGGGCTGGACATTTTTTTTTAGCATCCAATATATTTTTCCAACTGTATAAATAAAATATATCTAACAATTTTGTGGTTCGTTAAAAGTAATTAGTAATTAATAATGACTTAATGAATATGGTGGGCATGTATCGATTGCTCTCAGTAGCGCATCCATTTATTGTAGTGCATCAGTAAAGATCTTTAAATGATTTTCTTTTGGGGCGTACGAAATTAGTTGGTCTTGCCGTCAGGGCTAGAACGAGTGGGTTGGGGTGAGCTAATAATCTCATTTTGTATGATGCAGCATACTTTCTGATTTCTTGAGAGATAGTAGGCATCTTTATGTCACGATGTAGTTGGTCGTTCGTGACGTAGTAGGGTGCATTTACAATCATTCTAATGGTTTTCGATTCTAATCTTTGGAGAATCTCTATATTTGAGTTTGCTGCGGTTCCCCACAGCTGTATGCCATAGGTCCAAATGGGTTTTAAGATAGCTGAGTAGAGCAGGAGTTTGTTGTCGATTGATAGTTGGGAGTTTCGATTTATGAGCCAATAAATATTTATCAGTTTTATACCAAGAACTTTTCGTTTGGTGAATATGTGGGTTCTCCATGTTAGTTTTCTGTCGAGATGCATACCCAGGTACTTTGTTACGTTACGTTTTGCGGTATATCAATGCCATTGAGTTTTACGGGTGGGCAAGTGTTACGTCTAGTGGTAAACTTCACTTGGTCTTTCAGCCAATGGGTAATTTTATTTAAACTTCTTTGAAGCTTGAGTGAGGCCACGTTAGGGTTGAGGTCTGCAGCCAGTACGGCAGTGTCATCGGCAAAAGTGCCGATAGTGACTCCTTCTGCTATTGGGAGGTCATATGTGTAAAGTAGGTACAGTATTTGGCCCATTACACTACCTTGCGGGACGCCTGCTAAGCTCTCGTAAAGCTCAGACTGCTCTGCTCCTTCTTTGACGAAAAAGTAACGATTTCTTAGATAGGATTGTATAAATAGAAAGTAGTTTGTAGGGAGAGCATTTTTTTTTTATAGAGGAGGCCGTCGTGCCATACGCGATCAAAAGTACAGTATTTTTTTTGCTCAAAGGCAGAGTAGATTTTTTCGGTAAGTCTATGTACTTGTTCAATTGTTCCGTGTCCTCTTCTGAAACCAACTTGGTGATTAGGTATAATGTTACGCTCTTCTATTTTGGGTAGGAGTCTTTTAAGGAAGCACTTCCAGGACTTTTGAGACAATGGGCAGCAGGCTAATGGGTCTGTAAGACGCTGTCGTATGAGGGGGCTTTCCTGGTTTCAGAATCATATTCATCTGAGCGACTTTCCATTTAGGGGGTATGAATGCAGTTATTAGTACTGCATTAAACAGTTGGGTGAGAAATTTTATGCCTTCGTAAGGTAAGTGTTTTAGTACATTGCCATTAATAATATCGTACCCAGGAGCTTTCTTTGGATTGAGCTTCGCTATTACGGTTTTTACCTCCCATATTGCGAATCGTTTTATGGGGAGATCCATTTGATAGGGATGACTCAGAGTATTTTTCACTTCTGTTGTTGTGCTTAGTGGGGGTTCAATATCATGTGGGGTGAATACTGATTTTAGGTGGCGTGGAAAAGTATTTGCTTTCTCTGCGTCACTTTTCGCCCATTCGTTATTTTCCATTCGTATAGGAGAGTTGTAGAGAATCGGCCTCTTTAGCTTAATAGCAGCTTTCCAAAGGGAGTAATCAGTTGCAGCTGTTGCATCAATATTACTGAGATATTGTTGAACTTTTCTGTTGTGTTCAATTTTGAGGATATTTTTGAGTTCTTTGGTGAGAGCATTCAATCTTTTCTTGTCGTCGGGGTGACGGGTTTGTTGCCATTTTTTCCTTGCGGGTCGCTTTTCTTTAAGCTTAGATTGTATGTTGTGGGTAACACTTGTCCTTTTTTGTCTGATGAGGTTGGGAGTTGATTTCCACGCAGCTTGTTGGATGCAGCTGTTAAAATGTTCGACTGCTGCATCTATATCTTCAGCAGATTTCAGGGCTAATTTCAAGTCAAGATTAGACGTGATGATGTGTCGGAAATATTCCCAGTCAGCCTTCCGATTGTAAAGGCTGCATGTTCCGCTGCCGGTGTAAAACTTTTATCAATTGTTACCAGGATTGGAGAGTGGTCGGAAGACAATTCAAAGCACGATTTGCAATTTATATCTGAGGAGGGCACGCCTTTCACCACCCAGAAATCGATTAAGTTGGGTATTTTATTTTTATCTGTTGTCCAATAAGTGGGAGTTCCAGTAGAGAATGGAGTTAAACTGAGATTGCTAATAGCATTATATAATTGCCTTACTTTAGGGGTAATGAGACGAGAGCCCCAGAATGTATGTTTGGCATTGTAATCGCCCACAGCTAGAAATCGATTTCCAAGAGTTTTGAAGAAATTTTCATATTCTCCAGTGCTGATAGAGTGCCTCGGTGGGCTATAGATAGCATAGAGTGTAAGCTGGCCGCTCGGGTCTTCAATGACAATATTTGTGGCTTGTATAACATTTGTACGGAATGAATTCGTGATGTAATGTTTAATACTTTTCCTTTCAAGATAACTGAGCCTCCATGAGCGTTGTTACTTGGGTGTTTTGTGTGGTAAAACTTGTAGTTGGGTGCTTCAAAGTAGCTTTTGTCAGTAAAGCGGGTCTCAGATATGAGGCGTATATCTATATCATGGGTCTGAAGTAGAGCTTTAACTTCAAGTAAGTGTTTGGATAGGCCATTGGCATTCCAGATAATAATTTTCAACGGGTTGAAGATGCACTATGCTCGAATCAGCGTTACCAAGTGCTGATGCGAAATTGAGGGGGTTTTTCTCAGGTTTCCTATCTTTTTGATAAAACCAAATACATTTTTACTTTATTTTACTAAAAACAATTTATTTAAATCTATATATATATATAAATGATTTGGTATTTAATTGTAACGCTAAAACTTGAAAACGGCTGAACCAAATCAAATACTTCCTTAGGGGGGTTTGTTTGTTGTTACCCTGCGAAGGTTTAGACGAAGAAAAAATTAAAAAATCTATATATATAAAAATGATTTGGTATTTAATTGTAACGCTAAAACTTGAAAACGGCTGAACCAAATCAAATACTTCCTTAGGGGGGTTTGTTTGTTTTTACCCTGCGAAGGTTTAGACGAAGAAAAAATTTAAAAATGTTAGGGGGGCGTGGCACCTCCCATACAACCTTAATTTTTAAAGCTGATTATCTCTAAAACAATTTAAGGTAGGGAGCTGAAAATTGGTATAGGGGTAAGTGATATCAAAACCCTTCTCACTCAGAAAAGTGGGGGTTATCAGAAAAGGGGGCGTGGCACCTCCAATACAACCTTAATTATTAAGGCTGATTATCTCTAAAACAGTTTAAGGTAGGGAGCTGAAATTTGGTATAGAGGTAGGTGATATCAAAACCCTTCTCAATCAGAAATGTGGGGGTTATCAGAAAAGGGGGCGTGGCACCTCCCATACAACCTAATTTTTTAAAGCTGATTATCTCTAAAACAGTTTAAGGTAGGGAGCTGAAAATTGGTATAGAGGTAGGTGATATCAAAACCCTTCTCAATCAGAAAAGTGGGGGTTATCAGAAAAGGGGGCGTAGCACCTCCCATACAACCTTAATTTTTAAAGCTGATTATCTCTAAAACAGTTTAAGGTAGGGAGCTGAAAATTGGTATAGAGGTAGGTAATATCAAAACCCTTCTCACTCAGAAAAGTGGGGGTTATCAGAAAAGGGGGCGTGGCACCTCCCATACAACCTTAATTTTGAAAGCTGATTATCTCTAAAACAGTTCAAGGTAGGGAGCTGAAAATTGGTATAGAGGTAGGTGATATCAAAACCCTTCTCACTCAGAATAGTGGGGGTTATGAGAAAAGGGGGCGTGGCACCTTCCATACAACCTTAATTTTAAAAGCTGATTATCTCTAAAACAGTTTAAGGTAGGGAGTTGAAAATTGGTATAGAGATAAATGATATCAAAACCATTCCCACGCATATAAGTGGGGGTTATCGGAAAAAGGGGCGTGACACCTCCCATACAAACTTAATTTTTCATGCTGAATATCTCTAAAATTGTTTACGCTAGGGACTTGGAAATTGGTGTGGAGATAAACGATAACAATTCCATATTAACGCAAAATAATAGGAGTTATACGAAAAGGGGGCGTGGCTCCAACAACGCTTAATTTTTTTAGCTGAATATCTTTAAAAGGATTTAAGACAGGGACCTAGAAATTGGTACAGAGCTATATGATATCAAAACAATTTTTGCGCATAAACGTGTAGGTTATCGGAAAAGGGGGCGTGGCACCTCCCATACAAACTTAATTTTTCAAGCTGAATATCTATAAAAGCGTTTAAGGTTGGGACCTGAAAATTGATCAGGAGATTAACGATATCAATAGCATGCTTATGAAAAAAACAGTAGTTTTGGGAAAATGGGGCGTGGCACCTCCCATGCGTTCTTAATTTTTAAGGCTAAATATCCCTAAAAGCGTTCATGGCATGTACATAGAAATCACTATGCAGATATACGATATCAGTACCATGTTCACCCAAAAAAAGAAAAGATTTATCGAAAAATGGGGCATTGCACCTCCCATACGTACTAAATTTTTTAGGCTGAATATATCTAAAAGGGTAGGAGGAAGGGCCTGAAAACCATTATGGAGGTATACTATACGTACCAATACTCTTACTTAATTGGTTAAAATAGCCAATACTCAGTGAAAATAAATATCCGGAACAGAAAACCAAAAATTTTGTGTATCGTGCAGCCTTAAACTGAATACTAAAATATATATTTTTGAAGTTGTATACACAATGAAGTAGTGAAAATCGTTAATTTTCTATTAAAAACAATACCGGTGTAATAACAATTTTTGAAATGAAATTAATAAAAAAAATCTATTTTGGGCAGAACGAAGTTTGCCGGGTCAGCTAGTAAAAATATAATTCTATTGCGATAGCAGCTTTATTAGTAGAGGAAGAGGAGCAAAGGATTTCTCTGAACGAAAGAAAGTTTTTGAGAGATCATAGCAATTCTTTTACTTTAAGTAAACAAGCGTAAATTTAATTAGAGGCTGAAAATAAAAAAATAGTCTTAATTTTGCGTGAAAGAAATCTTTACCTTGTCCTTTTTTTGTATTTCATGGAATTATTTTTAACTTCATAAAAGCAAATTGTATACAAAAACAGGGGAAAATTTCAATAACAATGTACCCGGCACCGGAATTTTTCGTTTCTTTGTTTTTGGCGATAGATCACTAAAATGCAAACGAAATCTTGCGGAAACTTATAATTCATTAATAACACAGTATTTTTGCGGAGAGCACCCTTATGCATTGCGAAGGCCGCCGCGATTTGAAAAGTAACCCTCAGCCGACAGAACTCCCTTTCTGGAGTTAGATCTGGAGAGATTTACAGTAATTTTGCGTAGTCGGGAGTGTTATAACTAGACAAATTATCATTCACAGAACTTTTCCTGAAGGATTCATTGAAACATTCTTAGTGGTTTGAAAATAAATACGGCGGTCGCATTATACTGAAGCCGCCCTTCCACCATCTGAAATATTTATTTGAACGCGTCTTTATTGAGATGAAAGTTTTCACTGAAATGGTAAATTGTTGGTAATACACATTCATAATTCGTTAGTTTCTTTTTTATAGTAGTCAAACAATAATTATCAACTTCAGAAAATGCATTATTATTCTTGGGTGAAAATATATTTTAATTTCCAAAACCATTCTTACACACGTAAATCACTGTTATTATCATTATTTCACAATTTTTTCTCTGGAGTTTTTCTTTGCATATAACAGCAATTCAATCTCGGTGAAAAATGCAATGGACCCACGCCATGTTTGTGGCTTCTAGCGACCGGTTGATTATTTTCTTTACATATATTCACACTTATTAACACTTATTCCAACTTCATACATGAATTTACACAATTTACTTAAACTTTTATTGTAATTTTTTGATATTTTGTTAATATCGCCGCAACCAAATACTTGCGGCAAATTTCGGTGTTCATAATGCTGATTTACCGAACTTCGAAAGATTCGGCGCGCCGTCGGTTTTCATAATGCCGATTTGCCGAAAACGTCATTTCGGTACCGCCGACGGTGTTCGTGATAGTGGCACTTGTCTTTCGTTTGCAATCAGCGGAGAGGTGGTTTCCAGCACCTTTTATACATACTAATTTTCGACGGCAGTAGGACTTTGTGTGGTCATATTGCTGACAGTTAGCGCATTGCGGTATTTCACACTTCGGGTGTGGGGGCTCGAAAGCAATTCTTGAGTGCAGGAGTCTTTAAATTTGATATATCTCCTTGTTATTGGAGGCGGGGTGGAGTTCAATGATAAACATTGGGAGAGGCTTTTTTGTGACTCTGTGTTTTATGTTTCAAATGTTTGACTGAGTGACCGAGATCTTTTAGAGAATCCACAATTTCTTTTGTGTCTATTGAGGGGTGCATGTTTCTGAGAACAACTCTGAAGGTACGTTCTTGTTTTGTTTTATAAGTTTAGAACTCTGTGCCCTTCTGTTCCAGTTGTGATACTATGGTTTTGTAAACTTGCCGGTTAACTTTAGATCATAGGAGCTTGGAGAAACTTCTTGTAGTAAACTCATTAGAGGGGGAATGTTTAGAACTTTGTCTATAAATATTGGCGGTGGTTTGGGTATTTTTTCAGTTGGTTGGTTTGTTTCCTCAACTGTCAAGCATAGCCTGTTTTTTTGGGGACATTATTTTTACCTGGGCTTTCGCGTTAGCGTTTGGGATTAACGATCTTCCATTCGTCGGTTAGGGTAGCAGATGTCAAGTTTCCTGCATTTTGGGGTTTCTGGGCTTGTTGTTGTTGCGCATAGAGAATTTCCAGTTACATTTGGAGGGTTTCGATCTGCTGTTGTACGTTTGGTACGTTGACGCTGGGCAGGCGGGATGGGGTTAGCTGTTGGGCTATTGAATGGGTTGCTCCCTGAGATTTCAGGGTTTGCTGCGGTTGGACTTGCTGCAATTGGACTTGCTGCAGTTGCACTCGCTGCAGTTGTTGGGAGTCTCCCCATTTAGGAGGAGTGCGCTTAAGGGGCATATTATATTATTTGTACTTACTTTTTTTCTTTTTGGGCATTAATGGGAACTAAAAGTGGGTATTTGTGTTTTTTTATGAATTTAGCACTCCGGCAACTCTGGATATTGTGTGGAGATTTTTGTTTGGGTTTGAAAGCCTACTTTTAGGCGCGAAAATATCTTAGCGCGGTCTACAACCTGCACTGAATTTTTGTTCGTAGTATTTTCTATCGCTTTGTTTTATTGTTGTTTTTCCTTTTTTTCTCTTTATGATTCTCCCGCTATGCGGGTCTCACTTTTTTATTTTTATTAATTGCTGCGTGCACTTAACCAATTACGTTCACTTTACACTCCCGAGAAGCAAGGAACTTGAGAAACGCCTGGGGCGACGTATTTTGGATTTAGGCACTCGCGATTCGCTTTTTAGAATTTATTAGACTTCCGCACGGACATAGTTGCTCAACTGCTGTCATGAAAATCTTGGATGATATACGTATCCCTTTTGATATGAACTATATTACGCTGCTATGCCTACTCGATTTCTCCAAAGCATTCGACCCTGTTGACCATGATATACTTTGTGCTAAATTGAAGCATTATTATGGATTCTGTAGACATTCCTTGAATCTAATGAAACACTACTTGAACAACAGATCTCAGCGTGTCAAAACTAAAACACAAACTTCCCAACTTAGAAAAGTTGAATTTGGTGTACCCCAGGGCTCAATTCTCGGACCATTGCTTTTTAGTCTGTTCTTGAATGACGTGTTTAATGTTTGTAAATTTGTAAGTGTACATGCCTATGCTGACGACATTCAGATTTAACTATCTAGTCAGTTTAATGATATAGATAACCTTTGTCATAAAATTAATGATGATTAAAAAAACACCTTATCGAAAAAAAGTTAGTTGTACATTGGAACCCTGATACTACATTGCTCAAAAATGTCTCCGTATAGCGTTAAACACATATATGCTGGCGTACGCCGATGACATCGACATTGCCACTAACACGCGCGCCGTATGTTCTGCCTTCTCCAAGCTGGATAAAGAGGATAAGAAAGGTTCTGTTCAGAAACTCAGTTTGAAGCGCAATCTACTTTTGTAGTACAAGCAGAGCGTTCATAAACGTAAATTTTGTATGAAGCGTCGCTCATCACAATCATCAAAAAAATAATTACTGCCGCTGTTGCGTTTCATGCTGCGTTTCTGAACATAGCCAAAATGGGTTTGGCGGTCAACGAGGACAAGACGAAGTACCTTCTGCCATCACACAAAGAAACAGCATGCCTTGGCAGCCACGTCACTGTTGATAGCTACAAATTCGAAACAGTTAAGGACTTCGTATATTTGGGAACCAGCATTAACACCAAAAATAATGTCAGCACTGAAATCCAACGAAGAATCACTCTTGCCAATAAATGCTACTTTGGACTAAGTAGGCAATTGAAAAGTAAAGTCCTCTCTCGACGAACCAAAATCACACTCTACAAGACACTCATCGTCCCAGTCCTTATGTATGGCGCAGAAGCATGGACTATATCAAAAGCAGATGAGATGGCGCTTGGAGTATTCGAGAGGAAAGTTCTTCGGAGGATTTATGGACCTTTGCGCGTTAGCGAGGGCGAGTATCGACGGAGATTTAACGACGAGCTGTACGCAGACATCGACATTGTTCAGCGAATAAAGATCCAGCGGCTGCGCTGGGCAGGTCATGTCGTGAGAATGGACGAAGGTGCTCCAGCCAAGAAAGTATTTTTATCGAAACCCGCTGAACGCAGAAGAAAAGGGAGGTCTCCACTGCGTTGGGAAGATCAGGTGGACAGTGATGCTGACTCTCTAGGTATTCCCAAGTGGCGCCATGCTGCGCGAAACAGAAATAGCTGGCGCGCTTTATTGAACTCGGCCAGAATCGTCTAGACGGTTAATAACAATATAATATAATAATACAATGGCGCTATTATAACTCTGACGAGTTTTATGGCCGAGCTCTCTCCCAATTCGAGGTGTGCTCCTTTTTGCTTTTCCTACTAGACGGTTACGTGCCAATTAAGTAAGTAAGTAAGTTAAACATATATGGTAACCCTGAGACGCACCCTTATTTTGATGCCAATATTGCGCAAAAATATTTTGGGCACATCCGGTACCCCGTTTTGGTCTCCATCTGGTGAACCGACTGGAAAGTTGGAATGTAATGAACTCTATTGAATCTCTAATTTATACCTTTAATTTGATACCAATATTGCTCAAAAATATTTTGGAGCCATCTGGGTCCTTATATTGGCCTATATCTCGGAAAGGGGTTGAGATACCAGAATTAAATGTAGTCATAATTTTAAATTTCAATGTAGCTTCGGCGTGCATAAGGAACAAACACGCAAACAAACAAACTTTCATCCTTACATACATATGTATGTAGATATAAAATATTTACATTTTTCAGCTTCTATTTTGCCATTTAATTGTATAAACATATTTATTTCACCACGTGTTGGGAAAATCACATTTGTAAGAGCTTTTTAGATTTCTTAAGTTACGCACAGAATAAGAAAAATTGTCAATTTAATAAAAATCTTGACTATTTGTCAACTTATTGATAATTTGTCAATTTCACAGAATGGTGCTGTTAATCGTTCCTATTTTTAAATCGGTTACTTCCACTAGATTGTTTTTTGTGAACACTATACGTTCTTGGAACTCTATTCCAAATGCGTAAGAAATTGACTTAGCAAAAGCAACTATAAAAAAGTTTTAAATTTCTTTCAAACCAAATCTAAGTTTTAAAAAATCCGCGTGTAGCACAGTACACGTGATAGAAGTTAACTTCTTAGTAAATTTAATTACAAATTGTAATTTCCAATTGATAATTCGATAAAAAAAACTCTCCAGTTTCATCTAATTTGTGCTTCGTTGTGTACACACCAACATCTTATTTATTAATTTTTTAGTGTAGAAAATGCTAGGGGTCGTGGGTTCGAGTCCCAGCAAAGTCACTTTGAAAGTTCTTTAAATTAATTTTTGTTGTTTTTTTTTAATTCCTAAATTAAAATTCGATAGGAAAATTTTGAAAATATTTATCGGTTGTACGGAATTGGGGCATCGATCGCATCGGTGCATTGAATATAAAACTGAATAAATTCGCGAACAAACTCCCCACGAATTAAAGTATTAGCGCAACGAGTGCGCAAGAGTAGACCCAGCGAGTAGGTACATGCGTAGGTAGTTTCTTATTTTACATTAATTAATTTAATTTAATTTAATTCAATTTAATTTAATTTAATTTAATTTAATTTAATTTAATTACATATCGACCCCTTTGTGCGACTTTAAATTGAAAATTCGATTAGAAACAAAAAAAACACCCACCAGTTTCATCTAGTTGGTGCTTTGTTGTGTACACACCAACCTTATTTAATCATTTTTAGTATAGAAAAATGCTAGGAGTCGCAAGTTCGAGTCTCAGCAAAGTCAAAATTAAACATTTTTTAAATTAATTTTAATCATTTTTTTTTAATTTCCTAAATCAAATTCGATAAGAAAATTGTGAAAAATCTTCACGATTGTAGAAAATTGGTGCATCGATGGAATCGGTGTAATGCATATGCAACTAAATAAATTCGCGAATAAACTCCCCACAAATAAAACTATCAGCACAACGAGCGCGCAAGAGTGTAGGAACAAGTAAAGCTACTTCGATACGAAAAAGCAACTCTGAGTGGTTAAATTAGTACATTCAATCCAGTGATGCCATTTTCACTTCGATCGAAGTTTTTCACTTCACTGTTATGCCTAGTGTCGAAGTGACACTTCCTCTTTCCCAAAATCATTTCGATTTTGACCAATCAGAATTAATTTACTTTTATAATTTATTCTTAAAAATTATAATAAAAGTTGCATATGTATGTATGTAGGTAGGTGTTTATACAATCATAAGATATGACATCCCTCATTTAGAGGTGAATGACACATTATATTTCCACCCCCATGCCTAATGGTCTTTTAGGTGTAGCAAGGTGCAAATCCTTTGCCATTTGGGTGGCGTTCTGAAGTGTTGGAGTCATGCCCACAAAGATTACAACAGAGAATTCGATCTGTTATGCATTAAATGGACTATTTAGCTTTGGGTGGAAACATGATGGTTTAAGGAAGGAAGTGCGTTGGTCTGTTATTTTCGCTAAAGGACACATTGACTGTTATAAAGTACAGGGATATTTAGCAGAATCTTAAGCTGTCATATTGCCAAGGAAACATGTCATATATTTTCTTGACTTCGCGGTAACGCTTCAATTCGATTTACTTCGAACTCACTTCGATTTTTCAGCCGCTTCACTTCCCTCGAAAATTGCGCTGACAACACTGGCTAGCTTTTGTGTATGTATGTATGTATTGGCAAATATCAAACTTGTTACTTGTTGCTTTGCACACGTGAGTGTTTAAATTCTAAGATGCTTTTTCATGAAAAGGTAAGTAGAAATACCTCAAGAAAGCAATGGACATGAAGTTCAATGTAACATTACATTCTGTCGTTCGCCTGAATGTTATGTTGATGTAATGGGCACAATAGCATAGAGCAAGCAGTGGAGGTTAAGAAGCATACAATATGTACATATGTATAAAGAATTGTACTCGGAGTTGACGATAAAGTGGTACGTAAATATGTATGTAAAAAATGTGTATGTATATTCATATAATGGGCACAATAGCATAGAGCAAGCAGTGGAGGTTAAGAAGCATACAATATGTACATATGTATAAAGAATTGTACTCGGTGTTGACGATAAAGTGATACGTACATATGTATGTAAAAAATGTGTATGTATACTTATTTGGAATGGATGTAGGTCCATTGCTTGTTCGTTTTTACAGGCGCAAGATGGCTGTTATTTCCGGTCACAACAACTCCCTTCCGTTGCACCCCAAACGAATTTCAAATTTCACTCTCCATAAAATCTACGTATCGCCGCCTAAGAAGTTAACTTAAAAAAGTTATATATGATTACTTTTCTCCAGCCAATTAGATTAGCCATGTATCAACATGTATATGTATTTCTAATTAGTTAGTAAGACATTTTGTAACCATATATATGTATCTCTTTTGTGTATTATAAAGTGTATCTATTCGCATGTTTTAAATTGTAAGTTGCATTATTACTATTGTTGTACTACAAAAGATCTTGATCTTATTGTACTGATTTTGTGAAATAAATGAAATGAAATGAAATGAAATATACATATGTACATATAAATGCTTGTACATACATACAATTTAATAAAAATTATTTATTTTGATGAAAACTTTCTTCTTCCAGTTATTTGTTTACTCGAAATACATACTTAAAGAAAAATCCATAAAAAAAATTCTTATACCGAGCGAGAAATTGTTTACCAATTTTGACAGAATTTATCAAAGTGGTAACGTTGCTCTCTTACCTACTATTGCTCCTACTTTTCTGTTTCTCATCACACATGCGTTACTTATTACTTAAAATTTTTGACAGTAATAAGTAGGGAAGCTAAAAATATGCACGAAAAATTTCAAAATATGCATGCTAGTATGCCCGAAAAATAACTGAAATATGCTCGTAAATATGCACGAAAAAAATCTTATTATATGCATATACGCCTAAAAAAGACCTGAAATATGCTCAAAAAATGTATGTATGTATTTCATTTCAAGCTTACATTTTTACTTAACGAATTTTGCAAAATAATATTAATATAAGAACTGAAACGTACAATTCACATTTTCCCCATTTAAAAAATTTGTTTTTAAATACTATAAAATACTTTAAATTAATTTTAGATTTGTATTTATGTAAATACATCAGATCTTTTTACAAAGCAAACGAAACCATTCCATTAATACTGCGCAGGGTTGCATTGAACTATCATATGTTTTACTGTATTTTCCAGTGTGAATTTTTTACGGTTTTCCGAGAAAAAGCTCTTGTATGCGGAAAACGATTAATATTGACCGTGGATCGCAAAATATTTAGAAATTTTTAAATCCGCGATCCGGATCGCAATATTGGCAATAAACGAATTGAAAATGAAAGTGTGAAAAGGTCGGAAGTAAAATATTTTAAACCTCAGAGCGAGAAAAATATCGCAATATTCATATTGAACGTGTAGCACTAGTCTGCGATTAATCAGACCATCAATATGAATCGCGATCCAAAGTGATATATTTGTCCTACACAATATGTATATTGCATCTTTTTTGGTCAATAGCTTCAATAAAGGAATAGAAAAGAGGGAGCATGTGCTTGTGCCAGAAGGTGATAGGGAATCACACGTACACAAAACTTTTGGGTACATTTTTTGATTCACTATTAAGAATGTTATTGCAAATGTAACTAGCAAATAGGGTACGCGTTGTCGTAACGTTACTAGGTTCGTTACTGCAACATGGCTGGCTGGGTAGTGTTTTTCGTGGTGTATTTTTATAAGGGAAAATGCTTCGCTCCGGGCCCAGATTAATATTTAATTAGCCTTGTTTTTATGTATACGCAACTATTTGAATTAACCACAGATAAGATGTTGTCAGCTTAATATTTTTCGATATTGCTCGATTAAGTGTCAAAATATGCCAAAATAAGCACGAAATGCATTTTGACCGTAAATATGCATTTTAGGTCTAAATATGCATTTGCATATGCAATATGCATTTGCATATTTTTAGCTTCCCTAGTAATAAGTATAGCGGTACTTAATACTGTAAAAAATTTTAATAATTAACTCGTTACTTATTACTGTAAAAAAATTTAAGTAAGCAGTAAAAAAGGTAAAATGAATGAATGAAGTAATGAATTACTACTGGTACTTTAAAGTGCCCATCTATAGCAAAAATAGCCTTTTCTTAAAATCTGCAAATCAGAATGTGAGAAAGTATCTAGTGCTTATGCTTTATGAAGCTACGTCTTTTTCTTGTTTTTTGTGCAATAGAAATAGTCAAATACTATATTTAAAAACGGTAACGAAAAACCAGGGTTTGAATTGCTGACTGCGAAATAGTCAAAGCAACGAAAAACAACTATCGCATTGCAGTCGATAGTCGTTTTTTCTCCACGACTATGACTTCGCATTGACTACGCACAATGCGACAGTCACATGAATATGAGATAGTCGTTGAGGCGAAATACGACTATCGACTGTCGCTGCGACTGCGTCGATGCCACAGTCATAGTCATAGTCAATAGTTTTTTTTTTTTTTTTTTTTTTGTTTTGTTGTTTTGATTCGTAGTTTAATAAGGGTTGTTGGCTGGTACCTGCATATACATGTATGGATGTACATTAGATAGGGTCAAAAAAATATGTTGTAAAAGTCCGCCCCTAAATTTGAAGGTTATGTTGAGAGGGTTAAGGGACACAAAAAAAAATTTTTTTTTAACCCCGCGAAATACCGCCGAAATAGTTTTTTTCTTGTAACTTTGTTATTTATCATCCGATTTTTAAAATTGATACGTCATTAGTTTCGTATTTTGAAGCTCTACATTTCCTTCTAATGTCCTTTTGAGCTCTGAAGTCGTTTTCACATAGTTGGGTCAGCTAACTTATTTGTATGTCCATGAATTATTCTCTTTGTTTTGCCGAATGAAAGTGCTTCAAAATTCATGACAATGTTGCCTTAAAACGGTTTTACTAAATTAATAAACAAAGAAGTTACGTCACAAAGAAGTTATTTGACATAGCAATTATTTAACTAATTTTTTTAAGCAATTCAGTATATGTAAAGTTGTAAAAGTCCGACCCTAAATTTGAAGCTTATATTGAAAGGATTAAGGAAAAAAATTTTATTTTTTTTTTCTGATCCCGCGAAATACCGCCGAAATAGTTTTTTTATTGTAACTTTGTTATTTGACTTCAGAGTGCAAAAGGACATTAGAAGAAAATATAGAGCTTCGAAATACGAAAATAATGACGTATCAATTTTAAAAATCGGATGTTAAATAACAAAGTTACAAGAAAAAAACCATTTCGGCGCAATTTCGTGGGATCAGAAAAAAAATTTTTTTTTGTCCCTTAATCCTCTCAATATAAGCTTCAAATTTAGGGGTGGACTTTCACAACTACATATCCTGAATTGGTTAAAAGAAATGAGTTAAATAATAGGTACATTAAATATTCGTAGTGACGTAACTTCTTTGTTTATGAATTTAGTAAAACCCTTTAAAGGCAACATTGTCATGAATTTTGGAGCATTTTCATTTGGCAAAACAAAGAGAATAATTCATGGACATACAAATAAGTTAGCTGACCCAACTATGTGAAAACGACTTCAGAGCTCAAAACAGCATTAGAAGGAAGTGTAGAGCTGCAAAATATGAAACTAATGACGTATCAATTTTAAAAATCGGATGAAAAATAACAAAGTTACAATAAAAAAAACGATTTCGGCGGTATTTCGCTGGATCAAAAAAAAATTTTTTTTTGTGTCCCTTAACCCTCTCAACATAAGCTTCAAATTTAGGGTCGGACTTTTACAACTTTTTTTTCGTATGGGGACCACCCAACTTTTTAATGCAGTACTGATAAGTGCATTCATACCCCCTCAATGGAAAGTCGCTTAGATGAAAATGATTCTGAAACCAGGAAAGCCCCCTGATACGGCAGCGTCTTACAGACCCATTAGTCTGCAGCCCATTGTCTCAAAAGACTTGGAAGTTCTCTTCCTTAAAAGACTCCTACCCAAAATAGAAGAGCGTAACATTATACCTAATCACCAATTTGGCTTCAGAAGAGGACACGGAACAATTGAACAAGTACATAGACTTACCGAGAAAATCTACTCTGCCTTTGAGCAAAAAAATACTGTACAGCTGCCTTTCTAGATATATCCCAAGCTTTTAATCGCGTATGGCACGACGGCCTGCTCTATAAAATAAAAAATACCCTCCCTAAAATTACTTTCTATTTATACAATCTTATCTAAAAAATCGTTACTTTTTCGTCAAAGAAGGAGCAGAGCAGTCTGAGATTTACGAGAGCTTAGCAGGCGTCCCGCCTGGCCCAATGCTGTACCTACTTTACAGATACGACCTACCAATAGCAGAAGGAGTCACTATCGGCACTTTTACCGATGACACTGCCGTACTGGCTTCAGACCTCAACCCTAACGTGGCCTCACTCAAGCTTCAAAGAAGTTTAAATAAAATTACCCATTGGCTGAAAGACTGGCGGATAAAGTCAATTGAATCAAAATCTGTCCAAGTGACGTTTACCACTAGACGTAACACTTGCCCACCCGTAAAACTCAATGGCATTGATATACCGCAAAGTGACGTAACAAAGTACCTGGGTATGCATCTCGACAGAAAACTAACATGGAGAACCCACATATTCACCAAACGAAAATCTCTTGGTATAAAACTGAGAAATCTTTATTGGCTCATGAATCGACAACAAACTACTTCTCTACTCAGCTATCTTAAAACCCATCTGGACCTATGGCATACAGCTATGGGGAACCGCAGCAAACTCAAATATAGAGATTCTCCAAAGATTCCAATCGAAAACCATTAGAATGATTGTAAATGCGCCCTACTACATCACGAACGACCAACTACATCGTGACCTAAAGATACCTACTATCTCTCAAGAAATCAGAAAGTATGCTGCATCGTACAAAATGAGAATATTAGCTCACCCCAACCCACTCGTTCTAGCCCTGACGGCAAGACCAACCAATTTCGTACGCCTCAAAAGGAAATCATTTACAGATCTTTGCTGATGCACTACAATAAATGGATGCGCTACTGAGAGCAATCCATACATGCCAACCATGTTTATTAAGTCATTATTAATTACTAATTACTTTTAACGAACCACACAATTGTTAGATGTATTTTATTTATACAGTTGGCATAATATATTGGATGCTAAAAAAAAAAACTTTAGATGAAGACCACTATTATTTTTGTCTTTTGGTCGCTGAACACGAGTTTAGAGACCAATGAATGAATTCTGCTGTGCATTCATAGCGTATGTTAACTCTTGCAACCCTTTACTGCCTTTACCCTACAAAAACAATGAATGAAAATATTCAGAAAGTATGTGCGTCTATTGCAAACTTCGGGGAATTTGGAAAACTGAGCAGCTTTGATAATCATTTTGTGGTTCATATGACAGTCATTACTTATAGTCAAAATTTCGTAGATACTTTAGTTGCAGTTTTTTTGATATATACTCCATAGGAAATTATCTCAGGAAGCTGTAACTATCTTTAACTACCCACTTAATTTTTACTATCTACGAGTGATTGCATCATATAAACCAAGCTGGCATACAATCTTGTCTCACCGTGGCCATGGAGAGAATGTGGAACCTGCATGTGTTTCGAGTTGTAGCATGACGGTAATATGGTATGAAAAAGTCATAATTTTTATCTGTCATCACTTATCATGTAGAAATCACTTCGAGTGTGTTTGATATAAAATAGGCGAATATTTCGATCCCCCTGAACTCCTCCTCCCCCCCTGAATCCGTCCCTGCATTAGGTGCACGTCACTCAAAATCCTTTTTCTGCATATGCATTTAGATTTTTCCAGAAAACCTAGGTGTAGTGAGCAACGAACAAGGGAAGCGCGCTCACCAAGATTTAATGAAAATGGAGAGGAGTTGTTAAGGATTTTAGGATGCAATCATGCTGGGAGACTATTGCTGTGGTCTAGTACGTGAAACCGACCCAACAAAATACAAATGACGGTCCAAAAATGCCATTCACCTGAAAATCAATAAATTTTTTAATAAACTAAGAAGAAGGAAGAGAGGCGCCTTTTTCGAAAGAAGAAAAGGGAGGCTGAAAGGCGCGAGTGTGAAGAGCTTGAGATGCTGGCGGGTAGGAACGATGCTCGAAAATTCTATCAAAAAATCAGGCGGATGACTGAAGGTTTCAAGACCGGGGCAAATTCCTGCCGGAATGATAACGGTGATCTGGTAACTGATGTCCAGAGCATACTTAAGTTGTGGAGGGATCACTTCTCCTCCTTGCTAGATAATGGCAACAGTGAAAGTGCGGAAGGAGAAGATGTACGACCCGAATCCCCAATAGCAGATGATGGTAGGCATGTTCCACCACCTGATCATGACGAAGTGCGAATAGCAGTATCTAGGCTTAAGAATAACAAGGCCCCGGGCGCTGACGGCTTGCCAGCCGAGCTATTCAAACATGGTGGCGAAGAGTTGATAAGGAGCATGCATCAACTCCTATGCAGAATATGGTCGGACGAGCGCATGCCCGACGATTGGAACTTAAGTGTGCTCTGCCCAATCCACAAAAAAGGAGACTCCACAGTACGCGCCAATTATCGTGGGATAAGCCTCCTGAATATCGCATATAAGGTCTTAGCAAGTGTATTGTGCGAAAGACTGAAGCCTATCGTCAACAATCTGATTGGACCTTATCAGTGTGGCTTCAGACCTGGTAAATCTACCATCGACCAGATCTTCACAATACGACAAATATTGGAAAAAACCCATGAAAAAGGATCCGACACACACCATCTCTTTGTCGATTTTAAAGCCGCTTTTGATAGTACGAATAGGAATTGCCTGTATGCCGCAATGTCTGAATTTGGTTTCCCTGCTAAACTTATACGGCTATGCCAAATGACATTGACTAACACCACCAGCTCCGTCAGAATTGGGAAGGACCTCTCCGAGCCGTTCGAGACCAAACGAGGTTTCAGACAAGGTGACTCTCTTTCGTGCGACTTCTTCAATTTGATGCTGGAAAAGATAATACGAGCTGCAGAACTTAACCATACAGGAAGCATCTTATATCACAAGAGTGTGCAACTGCTGGCGTACGCCGATGACATCGACATCATTGGCACTAACACGCGCGCCGTATGTTCTGCCTTCTCCAAGCTGGATAAAGAGGCTAAGAAAATGGGTTTGGCGGTCAACGAGGACAAGACGAAGTACCTCCTGTCATCACACAAAGAAACAGCACGCCTTGGCAGCCACGTCAATGTTGATAGCTACAAATTCGAAACTGTTAAGGACTTCGTCTATCTGGGAACCAGCATTAACACCAAGAATGATGTCAGCACGGAGATCCAACGAAGAATCACGCTTGCCAATAAATGCTACTTCGGACTAAGTAGGCAACTGAAAAGTAAAGTCCTCTCTCGACAAACAAAAATCACACTCTACAGGACGCTCATCGTTCCAGTCCTCATGTACGGCGCAGAAGCATGGACAATTTCAAAATCAGATGAGATGGCACTTGGAGTATTCGAGAGAAAAGTTCTTCGTAAGATTTATGGACCTTTGCGCGTTGGCGTGGGCGAGTATCGACGGAGATTTAACGATGAGCTGTACGAGCTTTACACAGACATCGACATTGTTCAGCGAATAAAGATCCAGCGGCTGCGTTGGGCAGGTCATGTCGTGAGAATGGACGAAGGCGCTCCGGCTAAGAAAGCATTTCTATCGAAACCCGCTGAACGCAAAAGAAAAGGGAGACCTCCACTGCGTTGGGAAAATCAGGTGGACAGCGATGCTGCCTCCCTAGGTGTTCCCAAGTGGCGCCATGCTGCACGAAACAGAAGCAATTGGCGCGCTCTGTTGGACTCGGCCAGAATCGTCTAGACGGTTAAGCGCCAATCAAGAAGAAGAAGAATAATTTTTTATTTAATAAACAAATAAAAACTTTTTTCTGGTGTCTCGAAACCCCGACTAGATAGAGAAAAACCAATACCAATCGAATCCAGCACATAAAATTACCCTAGGAAATATATTTGGTTGCTCCAGTCCTAAACCTTGTAGACCAGTGTTATTTTGTCAACTTTTGGCGCCTAAGTACGACGCATTTTTGTGAGAAACTTTTTTATGGCAGAAATATACTCGGCCGAGATGTGACCGCTATTTCTAAAACCCAAATAATTGGATTTTAATTATTTAAAAAAATGTTTGGTGTTTGTCCGGACTGGTATTAAAACCCAGTACCTCTGGTATGGGAGGCGAGCACCCTGCCCACTACACCACAGCGAACAAATTATAGTTTCGAGAAAAACGAGATTAATATTTTTTATAAATGCAACGAAAAACTTTAAGCTTTAGTTTTAAGCTTTTCTATTATATTATTGGAGTCAGAATGAACCATTCCTTTATTCCTTAGCTCTGGGTTCTCAAAAAATTATGGTTACTTAGAAACATCATTTCCAACCGTTTTTCTGAAAGAACCTATATACATATACGTTATTTCATTTTCCGCGAACAAAATAGTGAGGAAAAAAGTTATTCACCCCGATTCTAAACGAAAAATCCACAAGGATTTTTCCGCTTCTCCCTGTTCCCTTATTCTAAACCATGGTATAAAAAATACAGGTATGTGCATTGTCATTTTGACGCTGTCTTTTTGATTAAAAAGCAGATTTTTGAAGTTTGATCTTATGTCAGTTTTTGAGTATAGCGATGCCAGATTTTAATTTTTTCAATGCGTAGATTTTTGTTTGAAAGTTTGGGTATTTCAGGAATCAAAGGGCAGAAAGAGAAAGGGCACTAGTGAGCACATTAATGGAACTTCCGGTAGCTCCTCTTCGCTCACTCCACAAATCTTCATCCACTCTCCGCGAATAAACGGTATCGTCGGAAATTGGAAAAATTGTATATCACCGTCTTTGCAGCCATATTTGGTATTATTGCACCGCGGAAATAAGCAACTCATATTGTTAAAATCTAGGGTACATATTTTTTTGTAATTGGATTGGACATATGTACATACATACATATATAGACTGGAATGCTCACTCGGTATGGTGGTGTACATACATATCGTCGTTTAAAGTCCAAACCCGCTTGACATTTTTGCCAAAAATGAGATTTCATCAAAAATACATTCCTGGCGTCCGTCCCCATCCATTCATGCAACAATTTTGAGATTTACACAACGCAATTCCAAATAATGACACAGTTTCAAAACCGCTTTTTAAAGGAAATTTTTCGAACCTATACCGCGAATAATAGGTTTTATTGCTTTATAACTGTACTGTAATGTACTAAAGTTGATTATACTTTCATAAACACGAAATGGATTATAACTTTGCTTTATTGAAGAAAAGTTTTTACGTACGCCTGCAAAACCGCCTATACGTCACTATTGAACAAAATAAAAGACGGAAAACCGCTTATAAATACATTGGTAAGCCAATAACTGCACATTTAACTGTTTTTCGCCAAAATGATATTTGGATTAAGAATATAATCCAAAAATCTACCTTGGTGTGGATGTGGGTTTGCAAAATTCCGAACCGTTTTGAATTAAAACAATTTTTACTGTCTCCTGTAAAATTTGGGTGGTAGCGGATACGCGGTATTGCAATTTATGCGACGATATGGAGTTATAATAGATCAATCTCCAAAACCTCCCCTAACTATATACCAGAGTGATCACAAAGCCTAAATGAAAAGTGATCGTAACTACTAAACTAAATTAAAAACTCACCGAGAATACCGGAAAGGGGCTACTTTGTAGTACGGCCAAACTGATATTCCGCGAAGTAAAAATCCGAAATGAATCTTTTATGAATCACTGATGAAATTCATCTATGACTGAGGAGGCATCAGTGAGTACTTTCAAATAAAGACTGCTGAATTTTTCATATAAATGATTTGCTTTTTTCAAAAAAAAAAAAATGATAATAATAAAAATTGTACTCAGAAGAATCATCAATGATCATTCAGCAGTGAAACAAATTTACTGCAGGATGTGTAATTTTTTCAAATTGAACAAATTTCTTTCAATTCAAATTGAAAAAATTCGTTACTATGAATACATGGTTACAATTTATTTTTAAAACAAAGCAGTGAAAAATGCCATTAATGGAGGATTTTTATCATTGAGTATGGCAGCACGAAATGTCATAATCTGCTTAATTGTCAGGTGGTTAATATGGCGACGAAAACTTGACGTTTGTTTTACCTGGCATACTTATACCATGATTCTAAACACAAATTCCTTGTGGATTTTTTCGCTTCTCCCTTTCCGTCTATTCTAAATGATGTTCGAAAAAATGAAAAGCGAATAAGGAAGAAAAGTAGGTATCATGAATGAAAATAACAGCGAGAATTTATGCAATTATTTTGTGAGATTTTTCACAAGACAATTTTAAGTGAATGCTGAACAAAATGTGAGTGAATATAACTTTTGTTAATAAAAAATACATAATTGAATTAATTATGTACTGGTTTGCTTATTTTTATGACGGAAAGTATAAACAGCAAATAGATATTTTAGTAAGTTTATTGAAAGGGCAGCTGGATATTTCGCGGCTTGTAGGCTGTAGTATCCCTTCCGGTTGTAGTAAGGGTGCTTGTTTTGATATGGAGCGATGATACCGACATGTGTTCCATCAATACATTCAAGGACACTAGAGATGTCGTAGTTTTAAAAACCGCACTTGAAAATTTTATTTTTCGTCGCTGTTCATAGCTTTATGAATCAAAATCGTATACAACTCATTTTCAAAAATTTCAACAACTTTTAGAAAAAACTTGACAAGGGATGACGGAGGATCGTTCCACAATACATCAACTTTTAGAACTTTGCTGAAGGTGGATTGAGCCAATCAAACGTCAGAATTTTTTCCAACTCCCGTTTGATATCCGTCTTCAAGCAAAAAAAACGGAAGAATGCGCATAGTTTTATTATAGGAGAGATTGCAAATAGTTTCTTTGGCTGCTGTGTATGTGATATTAAAATGTCCAATAAATATTTGAACGCAGGTTTATTAATACTCTCAAAAAACTTTTTTATTTCCTATAAAGATTCCGTCAAACGGATTCGTACCATCGCGCAATCTTCCTCTTATAGACCTCTGCTACTTCCGAAAAGCAATACCATGTATATTCACGCTTAATTTTGTTAAATTTGCTATTTTTTTTTCAACAAAAATGCAAAATTTGTGGGGAAATTTCGATATGGGCCAGGCCCCTGAATTTTCGGTTTTTTTTTATTTTAGGGTAGGGGGGTCATATGGATCACTAAAATGCAAACGAAATCTTGGGAAAACTTATAGTTTATTAATAATAAATTATTTTTGCGTAGTACACCCTAATGCGTTGGCGGCCTTCGGCTGCGCTTAAAAAAAATAACCCTCAGCCGACAGAATTCCCTTTCTGGAGTAAAATCTCAATCCACAGTTGTTTTGAGTAGAAAAACATTTTGCGTTTGCGGCCTTCGGCCTCGCTTCAAAAAAAAAATTACCCTCAGCCGGCGGAATTCCCTTTCTGGATTTATATTTCTGGAGCAGTCCACAGTATTTTTGCATAGTGGGGTTTTAAAATTTGTAAAATTAACATTCACATAACATTTCCAAAAAATTTTATTGAAAAATCCTTAGTGGTTTGAAAATAAATACGGCATTCGCATAATATCGAAGGCGACACAGGTAGGCGCATAGGCAAATTCCGAAGCTACTTTTTTATTTACAAAGGTAGAGTGTAATGTAAAAATCAAAGCGAATTCACATCATGGGCCAATAGGAATGGGCCAGTCCCAAGTGAATTCAGGTTTTAACCAAGGCGAAATATCATTTTGACACCACACTACCAAATACAATAACAAAATGCATCGGAAATTTCTGAATCCGCTTATGCGCCTACCTTCCTAGATCTGCCTTGCAACAAAACAGCTGACTTCGAAAATCCGCTCACATGTTCGAAATTCTGTTCGCCAGTTTTTCTTCTCGCTAGTGAAAGAGAATTGGAGGAAATTTTCCTGGTGAACAAAAAAATTCACAAGGGCTGAGATCCTGGCGGATATTTAGAATCGGGGTGATTAAAAAAAATCCAAAATTTCCCAAAAGATTAAAGGGTTGCTTGTCAAATGGTGCAATTATCGAATAATGTCGTATGCAGCGCTTTCGTTATTTCATAATTCAAGCGACGATATAGTGATATAAGATAAATAGATGTAGCAACTCATTTACAACTTACTCTGGAACTTCTAAGTCAAGCTCAGTAATAGGATGGTACCCAAACTCATCTGCCGTGTACAGTGTTTTGTAACGTTTTCCATCTGCTCCAGTGAATGAATAAGATCCACTCACAACAAATGTTTTATCATCTCTGAGTTTGCCAACACTGGTGACCTCAATACCGTTTTGAGTCTTTAAACTGAAATTTCCCAAAATAATTATTAGGAGTGTTTTATTGGGCACTTCTCTGCTCGCTTATACTCGATTCTGCTCTCTTGGCTGACAGTTTCCATATAAAATGTTAGAGACTTTAAGAGACCTTTAGAGAGTATGCCAGCTACTCATTAAACTGATCTTCACTGATTACGCCAATTTTTTCTGTTGTGAATAAGTGAATTGGTTTCAAATTTTTGTCAATAGATGTCTCCCCTATCTTCGAAATCAACGCAATACCAATCAACGCAATCAACGTTAGAAAATTTTCTCCAATTCCGTACCAAAGAACGTATATTGTACAACATATGTTCTTTGTCCGTACCTTTCGAAGATAGGGAGACATCTATCGATAAAAAATTGTAAGCAATTTCATCAAATAAACACACCTTTTTTCCAATTTCCTTTACCTTAACGATCGGTCGTTTAATTTTCACTTGTTTTTATACCAATGGTTGTTTTTTTCGCAAGTCTCTAACTCTTGCCGAAACGAATAATAATATAATACAATGGCGCTATTATAACTCTGACGAGTTTTATGGCCGAGCTTCTCTCCCAATTCGAGGTGTGCTCCTTTTTGTTTTTCCTACTAATTGGGTGGACCTACAGTTTTATGCCGGCTCCGAACGGCGAATGCATTTTTTGTGAGAAGATTTTTCATGGCAGAAATACTCTCGGAGGGTATGCCGCCCACTGCCGAGAGGTGACCGCTGCTCTTAAAAAACTCAATAATTGGTTTTTTACTAATTAGAAAAATTTGTTTGGCTCGGACCGTGGTTTGAACCCGAGACCTCTGGCATAGCAGGCGAGCACTCTACCCACTGCACCACAGCGGCCGAAACGAATACGGCTATTAATAAAGGAACACAAAATGCAGCAACTAAATAAACAAATCTGTGGACATTTAAAAGAACAACCTAAATTGACCTAAGTGCATTTCCAGTTTTTTTTATCATAAAGATACATTTTAAAAGACGCTTTTTCCTGTCTAATCGGTGTTGGGATATAATTTCGGGTTCAGAAGATATGAATAGTCGAAAACCATCTTAAGTCCATATTTTTCACATATGCATTTGCTTAATCCACTCAACTTAAGATAGGATGGAGGTTATAAGAAAAATTCCAAGAATTCCTCTTGAAAAAAGAACCTAATTTAATTTAGGTGGTAAATTTTTTTTCAATAAGCTTTTGAAAAAACAACCTATGCCCCTATTCCGGATTACGATTCACTTTCATCCATGATACAACCAAACAAGGTAGTTCCATTTCACTTTGACTTTGTCATTTTTGATTATAATATGGATTATTGACGTCTTACTTTAAGTCAAAAGTTTAGGATAGCGTTGCCCAATCAAAAGTTTTTGGCTGAGGGTATATTTGAACAAAATATTGGGTATTTTAAATGAATTGGTGTTTTTTACATACATATGTTAATCAAGAAAACAAATCAGCGGATTTAATGAGTATATTTTAACATTTTAAATATAATAGGTCCGTTTATTATTAGCTAGTTATGAATAGTAAGCCAAGTTTCGACTGGAAAATCGTTTCTTGAGTCAAAAAAATAGCAGAAGAGAGCCATTGACAGCTCCAAATTTCAGCTAGTAAAATTTAAATTATTTGCTACCAAAGTAAGAAACAGCTGTTGAAAAAAATAAACAAACGAATGCTTTTGATTTTATTACTTTTGAAATTTTCTGAATTTTTGAAATAGAAATAAAGAAATTAAATGTTTTCTTAGAAAAAATAACCATTAACAGTCAAAAATAGCATTCAAATTATTAATCGCTAATTTTTACTATTTTCCGTTTTTTGATTTCCTGTTCGTTTCGCACTTTATGAGCGCAATTCTTTCTGTTTTGCTCACTTGACAGCTAGCTGCTAGTTTAATAAGAAACAAACCTATTGAAAACAGCTTTTCAAAAAAGATAAAATAATGAGTTATTCATAAAAAATAAAAGAGATTTATACAATTATTACAGTCGAAAACTTGTATCAAAATGTCCTTTATATAATAGCCCTGTTTTATTTTAGCGCATATACATCTGCGCTTAAATTTTGTATGGATTTCTAAGCGCACATCTCTATCCTGTAACGAAACTAAATTTTTTTTTTTCCATGTAACAGAAACAGAAACAAAACTCCTTTGTAACAAAAGTCGTAACAAAACTCCGAAACGTTACAGGTTTTGTTACAAGGAACAAAATTAATTTAGTTTCGTTACAGGTTTTGTTTCTGCTGGAACCGTTTCGGAGTTTTGTGACGACTTTTGTTACAAAGGAGTTTTGTTTCTGTTTCAGTTTCGTTACTTAGCTGTGTAACAGAAACCGAAACGCGTTACAAGTCCCTGATTAAAACACAGCGATAATACCAGCTATTTTGTAGCACGGCGAGCCAAATTGAGACTACAAAAATATGTTATTTGATATATTTAACTTCCGTTTATAGTATGTACTATATTCCACAAACTTGCCGCAACTTATTTTAAGAATAAATCTTATTTTTTATAAAATTATTTGTGATCTGATATTATGAAGAATATAACACGTAAATGTACGTATTTTTATTTACATCTATCAATATTCAAATTGAAAAAATTCGTTCTGTTACAATCGATACCACGGTTACCATGGAAATAAAAAATAACATAGATGGAGGATTTTTAGCATTGAGTATGGCAGCACGAAATGTCATAATCCATATAATTGTCAGGTGGCTAATATGGCGACAAAAATTTGAAGTTTACACTACATTCTTTCTTGTATCATGCTTTCATCGGAGATGAATCGAATCAAATGGTATTCTGCAATTCGATTGACGTCCGATGAACATCAGATTTTTTCGAAGTTCGTAAATCAGCATTCTGGTCGATGGATAGAATTTTTGACAGTTAATCGGAATGATTTTGTCCGTCAGCTTTTGTGTGTCGGAAGCAATAGAAATTTTTATTATATTTGTAAATACTACCAATTTAATGTAATTTATGCAACAATATTATACAAAACAGGCTTATTTTAGCTGAGCTACAGCCCTTTCCTTTGCAAAATAAGTAAACAAAAGGAATCTTCTTTAGTACGAGAGATTGAATAGAGCGAAATAAGTACAAGGAGTACTGAACTTTTATTCAATAAGAAATTTTATTCTCCTTTTTAGCAGTATTTATGTATTATCGTTTAACAAAAGCTTCTGAAAATAATTTTAATTGTGTATTATTACTACGATCATGTAATTTTAGTGAGTAGCGCTTGGGTATAATTTCTGTACCAGGATGCACGTTAAGCATTTTTGCCCGACTGTGTCTTTTTAAAAGCTTAAAATATCGCCATGATTTACAAACATTTGCACGAGAAACTAACTATCGACGAAACGTGCTCACTTTCCATGTCCGTTCATTCTCAACGCGTCTTGGTGTATCACAAAATTCCTGCTATACGATATGTATGTACATTAGGCATATAACAAATGTTGACGAAAAATTTGGCATACCACCACGTGGTGGCAAATATTGTACAAGTAATGAATATCACTTTTTTAGGTGATTTCGGTTCTAAAACGTTCCGCGCACAGCTGTGTTATTATTATATTGAATGAGAATTTTCTGAAGAAAAATTAGTTTGGGGTGGGTGGGGCACTTGCCTTAGGTCCATTAAAAGGCCTTTGGAATAATAGGAAGATTATAAGTTAAATAAATATCTATTATTATGAAGAAAAACGTTTACACTGTACAAAACTTTTTTTTGTTTTTTTCAGCAGTTCTGATAAAAAAGTAATTTCGTTTTGCGCGGAAACTTTTTTGCAATTTCGCCAAAAAAAAAAAAAAAATAATGAGTTCATACTTTTTTATGCTCTATTCGACTATGGCAGCCATGGGCGATTGAGCCCATATGGGTATTTACCCGTACGGGTCGCGTCGGCTCATTGCATGGGGATGGTGAAATAGGTAAATGTACCAGCTGGTGGGGAGAAGGACGAACTCAAACTGAGCATATGGTTGCCACACTTGGTAATTAATTCCAAAATAGGTATTTTTTTGCGGTTGGTAATTTGGTAACTATAAAATGATTTTAGTATTTTTCTTTTTCAATATGATAAAATTATTCTAAGGTATACTTAATTTGTTAATGTTAAAAATGTTTTTTTTTTAATTTCTACTAAAGCTATGACCAAAGAAAAATCAAACGAACTACAAACAAAATTCATTCATAGATGTGATTTACGTTTCAGATATTTTTTTTTGTAAACCAAAGCAGGTGTACTTCTTTTAAGTTTCTTTTATCATTCGAATTATGAAGGCGATAATTTATTAGTCTGTTTGTAATTTTTTGGTTATTTTGTTGGGAATTATTATCAACATTTTTTTAGGATAGTGGCAACCAATATCAACCAATATTGAGCGCGCTAATCAAGGCTAATTTATGGAAGGTTAACCTACTAAACAGCTGATTTCAAACTTTTTTCTATTTTTTTTATTCATATTGTGATGCTTATGTCAAACTTATGTCAATTTTGATCTTGACGCAATATGTTTTCTACAATGGCGGGCTATGATTTTGACAGAAGCATCACAGAATACACAAACAATTTACATGGAGTGTGTATGTATGTATGTAAGAATATCTTACTGCAAAAACCTTCTATAATTGAACCATGGCGCTAATGCATATTCGGCATTGAGAACAAGAGAGCATATATATATATACATATGTACATTAAGGTGGAGCGAATTTTTTTTTTTTTTGGAAATTCAATTTGTTCCAAAGCCAGAACGGCACCTTCCTAGCCCAGAAATAAGCCTGTAAAATTTTATTGACCTACTCGCATGTATTTTCCCTTAAATTTGGTATACATTTTATATATGAAAAGTAAGGTGGGTAAAAGGGGGTTGACCCCCGCTGGGGGGTGTTATGGAACGCACTGTAAAATGTATATGAAATTAAAGGGAATCAAAATACCTATCGAATGGTATAAAAATATTCGAAATCGGTTCAGTAGTTTTTAAGTAATTGCAATTAAAGAATGCATAATATAAACTTTGACCTTTAATAACTTTTGTTGTTGTTGTTTCCAAAAAAAAATTCACTTTAATACTCAGCTTAGCCATGTTTATCAATCCTCATACTTGGTTTTTTGCTTTTATAATTTGCAAAATTTCATATTTGTACCAGATCGTGCTTTCAACTTTGCGGGGCTGGGGGCAGTTCAAAATGTCATCCTATGGCCATAAAATTTTGTGGGGTTCATTAAGGCAACTTTTCATTGGTACGTTCAAAAAAAAAAAAAAAAAAAAAAAGCTCCATATGTTTTCACTCCACCTTAATGTACATGCCAAAAGCACAAAGCACACTTGCTTCAATAACGACACAACACAATTTTCTGAATCGATACTTAGTAGTGAGAATCAGTGTTATTTATTTGTTATGAAATTTTATGGTCATAGATGAAAATTAAGGGCTTTATTTAAAAAATATTGTTGCTTTAGTATAGTAGCTTACTTCCATATATAGCGAAGAAGACATAAATTGGTTTTTTTAAATTATGACACTAATGAAGTAAATTGCATCGGAGTTCGAAAGCAATAGAGCGAGAAAGAATCTGCAAAATTAGCGATTGTACAGAATTGCCGCTGAGGCCACTAAAGTGACAATTTGAACCTTTTTTAAGAGCCAGGCTACCGGAACCCAAATTTTTGAAAATATGCAATATTTGAACCTTTTTAAACATTTGGGCCAGTTTTGGTCCTTTTTTACTTTCAAACCTATAATGTAATAAATATTTTTTAGTTTTTTTCTTAAATATGAAAAAAGCTTTTTTACGTTTGTTTTTACATGGCCGTTTTCTGCTACTGTTGTTGGTATGTAGATTGTAATAAAAGGAAAATTGAGAATTAAGCAAAACAAAGCTGACGGCGGTGGTAGCTCAATGGGATGCTATTGGCTTACCAATCGAAACGACTTAAGTTCGATCCTCGGTTGAGGCCGCCTGAAGAAGTCTGATGAGGGGATGTGGTGGTCTCCGAAATGGATCCATAACCTCTACCAAAAAAATTTTTTAAATTAAATTAAAAACTGGCCAATAGCTCATATAAAATTCACATAAAAAAGCCTCCTTGTTACCTTTTCACTTTTCATTAGCAATTCTCCGCTGCGAAGGAAAACCCCGAAAAAGTTATTTGGGAGTAACAATTTTTAGAATGCAAGAAAATTGTTTTAACAAACCGAAATAGAAGAGTTTTCGCACAACGTGGGGGAATGAAAAACAACTTAAATGAGAACTAGTTGAGAATTTGTTGCAAATATGTTAACGCTGCCAGCAGTGCATCAGCAGAAAGATTATTTTCAAAACTTTCACTATTTAAGACCAAGGGTACAAACCGCTTGCAAATTGCTTTAAGCATTAAATAAACCACAAAAATATATGAAAATGTGTTTCTAGCTAAAAGAAATTTGGGAAACACTTTTTTTTTACTTTTTTCGTCCACTTTTCGAAATTTTTTAGCGGCAACACTGCACATTTTATTATTGGTGAATTTCTCTCTCTATATAAAACAATGTGGTTTTCATTTTTAGTGTTTCCGTACGCGCTGTGCGATGAACATCACTTAAGGCGGAGTGTACATCAACTTCGATATCGCCTTAGCTCACCTTTCCCCGGAAATTATGCAGTGCCCACGGAAGCCCATGATCGCCCCTCTGCTGCGTTTATGTGCCTTGCGGCGCCCATCCCTGGACTATGAGAAAACAATTGTGACTGTCGGCTGCCGACTGGCACATGTGATAGTCGCCAGTTAAGTCGTTTGGTTTCATTCGCATAGTTGTCTGTTTCATATTCATGTCGACTGGCACATGTGGTAGTCGGTAGTCGAAGTCGTTTTCATTTCATTGCAGTTGTTTTAGTTATTGCAAACCCTGCGAAAAATAAACAAAATACAATCTGGGCCGTTAAAATGATCCAGCCAGCTTATATTTCGATAGATTTTTTTGGCATTTGACATTGAAAGTCTATTTCTCACAATTTTTTAGCTCGACAATGAAATAAAAATTTTTGAAATAAAAAAGAAATGGAATAAGGTAGAAGTTGTAATTTTAGCAAGCTCTATCTAGCTTCTGCTTTTACATCAAGGGAATGAAGAAGTCCTATTTGCGTAGCGTATTGTTCCAAATATACTTAGTACATAGCCATCCTGCCATTTTAATTTCTTATTTAAATTAAAAAAAAGGTTCTCGTTGAGCTTAAAATTAAATGACAATCAAATTGCTCTTTGAAGGATTGTTTGTCTTTTTTCAACCTACAGGAGAATTGTTTTTGTAGTTTTACTTTCGGTAGGTTTTCTCAAACAAAAAATACAAGAAAAATACGGAGAAATAAAGCGATTCGAAAATTTGTTCATTCTCTGATCGTTGTCGATTCGAAAATTTGTTCATTAACGATTCAAAATTTTTTTATAAATGGCGTTTCGAAAAATTAAAAGTTCAGAGTTTGGTTTACTGAAAATGGGTTAAATCCGTATAAAATAATACAGAGCACTTAAATTATTTTTATAAAGAAAGTTTAACTTTCATGAATAACAAAAGCTTTTCAAATAAATTTAAAATTTAATTTATTTTTCTTTTTCAATATGATAAAATTATTCTAAGGTATACTTAATTTGTTAATGTTAAAAATGTTTTTTTTTTAATTTCTACTAAAGCTATGACCAAAAAAAAATCAAACGCACTACAAACAAAATTCATTCATAGATGAGATTTACGTTTCAGATATTTTTTTTTGTAAACCAAAGCAGGTGTACTTCTTTTAAGTTTCTTTTATCATTCGAATTATGAAGGCGATAATTTATTAGTCTGTTTGTAATTTTTTGGTTATTTTGTTGGGAATTATTATCAACATTTTTTTAGGATAGTGGCAACCAATATCAACCAATATTGAGCGCGCTAATCAAGGCTAATTTATGGAAGGTTAACCTACTAAACAGCTGATTTCAAACTTTTTTTTATTTTTTTTTATTCATATTTTGATCCTTATGTCAAACTTATGTCAATTTTGATCTTGACGCAATATGTTTTCTACAATGGCGGGCTATGATTTTGACAGAAGCATCACAGAATACACAAACAATTTACATGGAGTGTGTATGTATGTATGTAAGAATATCTTACTGCAAAAACCTTCTATAATTGAACCATGGCGCTAATGCATATTCGGCATTGAGATTGTAATAAAAGGAAAATTGAGAATTAAGCAAAACAAAGCTGACGGCGGTGGTAGCTCAATGGGATGCTATTGGCTTACCAATCGAAACGACTTAAGTTCGATCCTCGGTTGAGGCCGCCTGAAGAAGTCTGATGAGGGGATGTGGTGGTCTCCGAAATGGATCCATAACCTCTACCAAAAAAAATTTTTAAATTAAATTAAAAACTGGCCAATAGCTCATATAAAATTCACATAAAAAAGCCTCCTTGTTACCTTTTCACTTTTCATTAGCAATTCTCCGCTGCGAAGGAAAACCCCGAAAAAGTTATTTGGGAGTAACAATTTTTAGAATGCAAGAAAATTGTTTTAACAAACCGAAATAGAAGAGTTTTCGCACAACGTGGGGGAATGAAAAACAACTTAAATGAGAACTAGTTGTGAATTTGTTGCAAATATGTTAACGCTGCCAGCAGTGCATCAGCAGAAAGATTATTTTCAAAACTTTCACTATTTAAGACCAAGGGTACAAACCGCTTGCAAATTGCTTTAAGCATTAAATAAACCACAAAAATATATGAAAATGTGTTTCTAGCTAAAAAAATTTGGGAAACACTTTTTTTTACTTTTTTCGGCCACTTTTCGAAATTTTTTAGCGGCAACACTGCACATTTTATTATTGGTGAATTTCTCTCTCTATATAAAACAATGTGGTTTAGGGATGGGCAAATTGGAAAAATATATCGATATATATTGTATCGATATTTAAAAAAACATCGATTTATGCCGTGTAAAAACATCGATATATCAATATATCGAAAGGGCTGGCTTCACATTAAGGAACCACGTCCCGCGAAAAACCACTTCTTCACGGGGCTAGAGGTGCTCTCACAGATCTCAAAACTGGAATCCAAACTTGCCGCAGACTTATAGTTTACTAGATATTTGTTGTTAAAGTTGGATGGATCTACATATATTCTACGAATCCTGAAGTATAAACATAAAAATCATTAAGAATTGCTTGAAGAAGAAAGTAATGTAAATTCAAGCACCCGGACATTATGGTTATACCACTTCTTAAAAAATGTTCTGCTGTTAAATTCGAAGCGAATCAGAAATGTATGAAAAATATCGAATTTGGCTCGAAATGGCAAAAAATTATCGATTATCGATGCACGGTAGTTCAAAATATCGTCGATATTATCGGCTGTACTATTTTAAAAATATCGATATATTGATATATCGATATATATCGCCCAACCCTAATGTGGTTTTCATTTTTAGTGTTTCCGTACGCGCTGTGCGATGAACATCACTTAAGGCGGAGTGTACATCAACTTCGATATCGCCTTAGCTCACCTTTCCCCGGAAATTATGCAGTGCCCACGGAAGCCCATGATCGCCCCTCTGCTGCGTTTATGTGCCTTGCGGCGCCCATCCCTGGACTATGAGAAAACAATTGTGACTGTCGGCTGCCGACTGGCACATGTGATAGTCGCCAGTTAAGTCGTTTGGTTTCATTCGCATAGTTGTTTGTTTCATATTCATGTCGACTGGCACATGTGGTAGTCGGTAGTCGAAGTCGTTTTCATTTCATTGCAGTTGTTTCAGTTATTGCAAACCCTGCGAAAAACAAACAAAATACAATCTGGGCCGTTAAAATGATCCAGCCAGCTTATATTTCGATAGATTTTTTTGGCATTTGACATTGAAAGTCTATTTCTCACAATTTTTTAGCTCGACAATGAAATAAAAATTTTTGAAATAAAAAAGAAATGGAATAAGGTACAAGTTGTAATTTTAGCAAGCTCTATCTAGCTTCTGCTTTTACATCAAGGGAATGAAGAAGTCCTATTTGCGTAGCGTATTGTTCCAAATATACTTAGTACATAGCCATCCTGCCATTTTAATTTCTTATTTAAATTAAAAAAAAGGTTCTCGTTGAGCTTAAAATTAAATGACAATCAAATTGTTCTTTGAAGGATTGTTTGTCTTTTTTCAACCTACAGGAAAATTGTTTTTGTAGTTTTACTTTCGGTAGGTTTTCTCAAACAAAAAATACAAGAAAAATACGGAGAAATAAAGCGATTCGAAAATTTGTTCATTCTCTGATCGTTGTCGATTCGAAAATTTGTTCATTAACGATTCAAAATTTTTTTATAAATGGCGTTTCGAAAAATTAAAAGTTCAGAGTTTGGTTTACTGACAATGGGTTAAATCCGTATAAAATAATACAGAGCACTTAAATTATTTTTATAAAGAAAGTTTAACTTTCATGAATAACAAAAGCTTTTCAAATAAATTCAAAATTTAATTTATTTTTCTTTTTCAATATGATAAAATTATTCTAAGGTATACTTAATTTGTTAATGTTAAAAATGTTTTTTTTTAATTTCTACTAAAGCTATGACCAAAGAAAAATCAAACGAACTACAAACAAAATTCATTCATAGATGTGATTTACGTTTCAGATATTTTTTTTTGTAAACCAAAGCAGGTGTACTTCTTTTAAGTTTCTTTTATCATTCGAATTATGAAGGCGATAATTTATTAGTCTGTTTGTAATTTTTTGGTTATTTTGTTGGGAATTATTATCAACATTTTTTTAGGATAGTGGCAACCAATATCAACCAATATTGAGCGCGCTAATCAAGGCTAATTTATGGAAGGTTAACCTACTAAACAGCTGATTTCAAACTTTTTTCTATTTTTTTTATTCATATTGTGATGCTTATGTCAAACTTATGTCAATTTTGATCTTGACGCAATATGTTTTCTACAATGGCGGGCTATGATTTTGACAGAAGCATCACAGAATACACAAACAATTTACATGGAGTGTGTATGTATGTATGTAAGAATATCTTACTGCAAAAACCTTCTATAATTGAACCATGGCGCTAATGCATATTCGGCATTGAGAACAAGAGAGCATATATATATACATATGTACATTAAGGTGGAGCGAATTTTTTTTTTTTTTGGAAATTCAATTTGTTCCAAAGCCAGAACGGCACCTTCCTAGCCCAGAAATAAGCCTGTAAAATTTTATTGACCTACTCGCATGTATTTTCCCTTAAATTTGGTATACATTTTATATATGAAAAGTAAGGTGGGTAAAAGGGGGTTGACCCCCGCTGGGGGGTGTTATGGAACGCACTGTAAAATGTATATGAAATTAAAGGGAATCAAAATACCTATCGAATGGTATAAAAATATTCGAAATCGGTTCAGTAGTTTTTAAGTAATTGCAATTAAAGAATGCATAATATAAACTTTGACCTTTAATAACTTTTGTTGTTGTTGTTTCCAAAAAAAAATTCACTTTAATACTCAGCTTAGCCATGTTTATCAATCCTCATACTTGGTTTTTTGCTTTTATAATTTTCAAAATTTCATATTTGTACCAGATCGTGCTTTCAACTTTGCGGGGCTGGGGGCAGTTCAAAATGTCATCCTATGGCCATAAAATTTTGTGGGGTTCATTAAGGCAACTTTTCATTGGTACGTTCAAAAAAAAAAAAAAACAAAAAAAAGCTCCATATGTTTTCACTCCACCTTAATGTACATGCCAAAAGCACAAAGCACACTTGCTTCAATAACGACACAACACAATTTTCTGAATCGATACTTAGTAGTGAGAATCAGTGTTATTTATTTGTTATGAAATTTTATGGTCATAGATGAAAATTAAGGGCTTTATTTAAAAAATATTGTTGCTTTAGTATAGTAGCTTACTTCCATATATAGCGAAGAAGACATAAATTGGTTTTTTTAAATTATGACACTAATGAAGTAAATTGCATCGGAGTTCGAAAGCAATAGAGCGAGAAAGAATCTGCAAAATTAGCGATTGTACAGAATTGCCGCTGAGGCCACTAAAGTGACAATTTGAACCTTTTTTAAGAGCCAGGCTACCGGAACCCAACTTTTTGAAAATATGCAATATTTGAACCTTTTTAAACATTTGGGCCAGTTTTGGTCCTTTTTTACTTTCAAACCTATAATGTAATAAATATTTTTTAGTTTTTTTCTTAAATATGAAAAAAGCTTTTTTACGTTTGTTTTTACATGGCCGTTTTCTGCTACTGTTGTTGGTATGTAGATTGTAATAAAAGGAAAATTGAGAATTAAGCAAAACAAAGCTGACGGCGGTGGTAGCTCAATGGGATGCTATTGGCTTACCAATCGAAACGACTTAAGTTCGATCCTCGGTTGAGGCCGCCTGAAGAAGTCTGATGAGGGGATGTGGTGGTCTCCGAAATGGATCCATAACCTCTACCAAAAAATTTTTTTAAATTAAATTAAAAACTGGCCAATAGCTCATATAAAATTCACATAAAAGCCTCCTTGTTACCTTTTCACTTTTCATTAGCAATTCTCCGCTGCGAAGGAAAACCCCGAAAAAGTTATTTGGGAGTAACAATTTTTAGAATGCAAGAAAATTGTTTTAACAAACCGAAATAGAAGAGTTTTCGCACAACGTGGGGGAATGAAAAACAACTTAAATGAGAACTAGTTGTGAATTTGTTGCAAATATGTTAACGCTGCCAGCAGTGCATCAGCAGAAAGATTATTTTCAAAACTTTCACTATTTAAGACCAAGGGTACAAACCGCTTGCAAATTGCTTTAAGCATTAAATAAACCACAAAAATATATGAAAATGTGTTTCTAGCTAAAAAAAAATTTGGGAAACACTTTTTTTTACTTTTTTCGGCCACTTTTCGAAATTTTTTAGCGGCAACACTGCACATTTTATTATTGGTGAATTTCTCTCTCTATATAAAACAATGTGGTTTAGGGATGGGCAAATTGGAAAAATATATCGATATATATTGTATCGATATTTAAAAAAACATCGATTTATGCCGTGTAAAAACATCGATATATCAATATATCGAAAGGGCTGGCTTCACATTAAGGAACCACGTCCCGCGAAAAACCACTTCTTCACGGGGCTAGAGGTGCTCTCACAGATCTCAAAACTGGAATCCAAACTTGCCGCAGACTTATAGTTTACTAGATATTTGTTGTTAAAGTTGGATGGATCTACATATATTCTACGAATCCTGAAGTATAAACATAAAAATCATTAAGAATTGCTTGAAGAAGAAAGTAATGTAAATTCAAGCACCCGGACATTATGGTTATACCACTTCTTAAAAAATGTTCTGCTGTTAAATTCGAAGCGAATCAGAAATGTATGAAAAATATCGAATTTGGCTCGAAATGGCAAAAAATTATCGATTATCGATGCACGGTAGTTCAAAATATCGTCGATATTATCGGCTGTACTATTTTAAAAATATCGATATATTGATATATCGATATATATCGCCCAACCCTAATGTGGTTTTCATTTTTAGTGTTTCCGTACGCGCTGTGCGATGAACATCACTTAAGGCGGAGTGTACATCAACTTCGATATCGCCTTAGCTCACCTTTCCCCGGAAATTATGCAGTGCCCACGGAAGCCCATGATCGCCCCTCTGCTGCGTTTATGTGCCTTGCGGCGCCCATCCCTGGACTATGAGAAAACAATTGTGACTGTCGGCTGCCGACTGGCACATGTGATAGTCGCCAGTTAAGTCGTTTGGTTTCATTCGCATAGTTGTTTGTTTCATATTCATGTCGACTGGCACATGTGGTAGTCGGTAGTCGAAGTCGTTTTCATTTCATTGCAGTTGTTTTAGTTATTGCAAACCCTGCGAAAAACAAACAAAATACAATCTGGGCCGTTAAAATGATCCAGCCAGCTTATATTTCGATAGATTTTTTTGGCATTTGACATTGAAAGTCTATTTCTCACAATTTTTTAGCTCGACAATGAAATAAAAATTTTTGAAATAAAAAAGAAATGGAATAAGGTACAAGTTGTAATTTTAGCAAGCTCTATCTAGCTTCTGCTTTTACATCAAGGGAATGAAGAAGTCCTATTTGCGTAGCGTATTGTTCCAAATATACTTAGTACATAGCCATCCTGCCATTTTAATTTCTTATTTAAATTAAAAAAAAGGTTCTCGTTGAGCTTAAAATTAAATGACAATCAAATTGTTCTTTGAAGGATTGTTTGTCTTTTTTCAACCTACAGGAGAATTGTTTTTGTAGTTTTACTTTCGGTAGGTTTTCTCAAACAAAAAATACAAGAAAAATACGGAGAAATAAAGCGATTCGAAAATTTGTTCATTCTCTGATCGTTGTCGATTCGAAAATTTGTTCATTAACGATTCAAAATTTTTTTATAAATGGCGTTTCGAAAAATTAAAAGTTCAGAGTTTGGTTTACTGACAATGGGTTAAATCCGTATAAAATAATACAGAGCACTTAAATTATTTTTATAAAGAAAGTTTAACTTTCATGAATAACAAAAGCTTTTGCAAATAAATGTAAGCAGTAAATAAAGTCCCCTTATTTAAACAATTTTGAATTGGTTTTTCTACATACTCGTATCTATTTGATTATAAACCGATTTGATCTACTGGAACTGTGATATTCGAGTACAGGCATAAATGTAAAATTTCAGAACTATAATGATTTTTTTAGTGCAAAACAACTTAAAAAAGAATATCGCGAAAATTGATTTTCTCGAACTTGCCGAGAACTCGAGGCGAGTCCGAGAAATTACGTTCGCGAAAATCTGCTTTCGCGAACTCGCTTCGAATTCGCCGCGATATCATACTCGCGTCTGTGTTTATTGGGGAATCAAAAAACGTACCCGAAAGTTTTGTGTACGTGTGATTACCTATCACCTTCTAGCAGAAGCACATGCTCTCTTTTCTATTCTTCTTATATTGAAGCTATTGAAGAAAAGAGATGCAATATATTGTGTAGGACAAATATATCAATTTGGTCCTTCGCACATTTCAAAATTTCGTTTGATTGTGTTAGTACAATTCATGAAATGTGTAAGGGTGTTGGTGATGTGGTAACGCTGGGTTGGTATCAAATGAAAGATCTTGGTCAGAAATTCAACACAGAATTCTTTTAATAGTGATGCCTAGGCCGGGTCCGCACATATTGGTCAAAACGTGGAACCGGATGGCCCGGAATGTTTCTGAGCGATATTGGTATCGAATGAAAGGCCTTGATCAGGACTTCAACACAATTAATCGTGATTCCTAGACCGGTATGGGTCAAAATGCAGAACAGGATATTTTTGTGAGATATTGGTATCAAATGAAAGGTGTTGAGAACGGCTTCAACATAGAGCTAATTTCACTGTGATGCACAGACCGGGTCATCAAGTGGACTCAGATAACCTCGGAATAACTTAACTTGACTTGACTTGCCTTTACTTAGATTAAGTACACAGTGTGATAAAATAAAAAAAATTTTAAAGTACGTTTTTCGAGGTTGACATATGTTATAGGCCTTACCAAGCATACGAATACTGCATACCTAGAATTTCCATTATACCCCCAAAATGTGGAGTTAGCTGCCAAAAACCCCCTTTTTCATAGGTTAAGTCATATATTGTACCATAACTTTTTCTCCGTTTATCCCATCAACATCGTTAGAAAGACGACATTTTGCCGCTTTTAACAGTATACGAACTGTTAATGTATCTTGATAAATGGCAGAGAAACTAAAAAATATATCGGGCATACCCTCCGAGTGTATTTCTGCCATGAAAAAGCATCTCACAAAAAATGCATTCGCCGTTCGGAGCCGGCATAACACTGTAGGTCCACCCAATTAGTAGGAAAAACAAAAAGGAGCACACCTCGAATTGGGAGAGAAGCTCGGCCATAAAACTCGTCAGAGTTATAATAGCGCCATTGTATTATATTATTATGTTCTAAGATAGTTTTACATGTATACTGGTTAACAAATTCATCGAGAAATCCGTGATTAAAAATTAAAAAAAATGAATTTGTGGTATATTTTTTACAGTTTCTCTGGCATTTATCAAGATACATTAACAGTTCGCATACTGTTAACAGCGGCGAAATGTCTTTTCGTCGACATTAAAATCATGTTGATGCGATAAACAGAGAAAAAGTTACGATACAATATTTGACATAACCTATGGAAAGGGGGGTTTTGGCCCCTATCTCCAGATTTTGGGGATATATTGGAAAATCCAAGTATACAGTTTTTATATACCTGACTAGATCTACAACTTGAGGTATGCCTCGTCAGAAGTACACTGTCACACAGTGCTATTATTCGTCATTGCGAAGCAATGGGTATTTGCTAGTAGCAACACCTAGTGTATTGGTTCCAAAAATTTCCTCAATTCTTGGAAAGCGGGTTTAAAACTGTGCCGTTATTTGGAATTGCGTTGTCCGAATCTCAAAATTTTTGCATGAACGGACGCCAGGAATGTATTTTTAGCGAAATCTCATTTTTGGACAAAATGGCACTTGAGTGGAATTGTATTTGGTCGATACGCGGGTTTGCACTTTAGACGAAAATACGTGTATCTGATTGCATATTTTAATGAATTTCTAATATAAGTATATTTTACATAGGTAAATATGTATTCCGATGTCGTCCTATTACATACATATATTTTTCCAATATATTTACAGGCATGCTGGAGATAAAACATTAAATAAAGTTTATGAAAAGCTGAATCAAATGCAAAACAATTTCAGTACTGCTCTAGGAACCCCTGAAATCGCCAACCATTTTCAGATGGCCAAGTCGTTGTTTTTCTATCTACTCGATAAAATTCTACGCGTGGAAACTAGGACAAAACCGAATATTAATCTCAAAATTTTGTTGGAAACTGAGCCATTTATAACTACGCTGATCGCCTGCTGTGTGGAGATTGTTCTAAATGCATATCAATCTGAAATGAAGTTCCCTTGGATATTAAAATGTTTCGGTATATCCGCATTTCATTTTCATAAAATTATCGAAATAGTTGTTAGAAGCCATGACGGTGTACTATCGCGGCAATTAATTAAGCATTTGAATTATATTGAAGAGACATGTTTGGAGTCGCTAGCTTGGCAAAAAGAATCACCACTGTGGGATATCATTAAAACGTATGGATTACCAACATGGTCTGACGTAGACGTTGACAGTGTAGCAAAGCGAAATCATTCTCAATGTAAGTGTGGGCGAATCCAGTGCAGTGATTCTGTAACTTTTATATTATCAAAACATGCTATAGAATTCGACCGAAAAATCGTACAGAATAGCTTAATCGCAAAACTGATCGCAAATTTACGATATCGATGCGAAAATTTTCGTAAATTGGTTACACATTGAATGGCGAAGTATGTACAGCGTTACATATTTTTCTTCTTTTGTTCTTACATGACCGTTTATTTCTAATAATTACTTATTGTGTATTTTTTAGAACTATTAACCAAATTAGATAGCTGCTATACAGGCAGGTTCTGTAATTCACTTTCTAGTGAATATCTTTTAAATTCACTGTGAAAATTGTCGTAAATTGGTTATACATTGAATGGCGAAGTATGTACAGCGTTACAAATTTTTCTTCTTTTGTTCTTACATGACCGTTTATTTCTAATAATTACTTATTGTATATTTTTTAGAACTATTAACCAGTTATATTTAAGAAAAATTGAAAAACAAATTTGATAGCTGCTATACAGGCAGGTTCTGTAATTCACTTCCGAGTGAATATCTTTTAAATTCACTGTGAATCCTAATATCCTGTTCTGTAATTAACCTTCACTGTTTCATTTTCACATTTTTTTCTAAAATGAACTACGAATGTTCCAGAAAAACGAATTCACAAAAAACATTCGGTTAGCATTCACGTCATTTGAATTCGTGGATGTGGTACCGCTAACATGTAAGTTATTTAAATCGCAAAAAAATTATATTAATTTAACTCATTTTATATAGTAAAAGCTAATAGTTAAAATATTTTTAATTTTTCAGGGGCAAAAACAAGACCTCGCGCCCGGAGAAATTCTCTTGTAGCTTATGGAAAAACACCCGGACATAAAAAAGGGCAACAAAGTGAAAATCGACGCATTGTGGACGGAGGTTGTTGGCGAGCTAAATATGCAAGGTCCTCCAAATAAGGATGTATCAGGGTGGAAGAAGGTTAATTTAATTAATTGCATTTTTAATAACTTTTTAATTAAATGCATGTATTTTCAGGTTTGGATAGATAGGAAAGGGAAGTTGCTTACAATAATAAAGAGGCACGAGCAACTGGTGGTGGACGCAATTTTCCGTTTGTGCAAAATTTATAAATATGTGGAAGGTGTTCCAAAAGCGAAAGATTGCGGGGCAACAGATTATGGCACACTTTCGGAAACCTCATCTGATGGTGGATTTTCATCATCTACAAGCAGTGCTGTTCCGGCATCTTACTCACAACTATCCGAACCTGCTGTGACCGATTGCTTAAGAGCAAACATCGCCGAACAAACAAACCATTGGAAAAACGTTGTTAACGGTTTGAATGGAGTAATAGAGGTGAATGTATGCATGAGCGGCGCAGTAGAAAGTCTGTGTGAAGTCGTAAAAGAAAGACTTGCATATATGAAGGCAACGCGGAGAGAAAAATACACAAGCTGGAGATGGAAAGCGTCAAGTAGAGAATGAAATAAAAAAAGAAATTGATTTCGCTGAAATGAAAATGTATTTAAAATACCACTGCCTGAATAATAACACTACTGGACAAATTTTGATGAACTTTAACCACCACTTTTCTAAAGAGAAATTTTAAGTTGATTCCGAATATGATCTTGTGGCAGACCCAAAACAAAAACAAAAAGTTACTTTATTGCAAAAATATAGAGAAAAAAAATTCATTTCTACATCTCGATAATTTCCCTACAAGCTTAGGTGCTGAAAGTGATGAACATGGTGAGATTTCATCAGGACTTAAAAGCTTTTGAAAGGCGGGTGCTGGTACGAGCATATTACGGAAGATTATTTTTTGGACAATTATAGGTGTAATAAATCCAGAAAATCACAAGAGTAGTCAAAAGTACTTAGTCACACGCCTCATTATTTTTCCTCCTTAAAATAGCGAAATACAGATATTTTTTTATTCCAATAATTTTTCTCCTATTAATCGCTGTTTTGAGAGACATTGTGCACTTCAAAACACGAAATAAATGGAACGAAATTATGTTAAGTATACCTAATACTTAATAAAGTTTTATGAGAAGCCCATTTTTTGTTGTTGAAATTTTACTCTGGCGGAAAATTTTAGGTTAAGGACTTTCAATAAAAATAGGTAAATATAAATAATTAACACTCTTATTACGGTTGTCGTCGTCGACGTCGTTGTCACTTTTCAGTCGACATCACGTCGCCTCGACGTCGTCGTCACATCGACGCAAAATCGGTATTAGCTAAGCGTATTGAGACAACGTCGACTGCTTATCGGTAAACCGAATGACGAAAGTACTATCCTTATAATTTCTGCACTAGCTGTTTGATTTTATTTACAATCTGTGCGCAATTTTTTCCGTATTTTTTATTTGTGCTATTTTGTTAATTTATTTCTTTATTATAAATGTATTTTGCATATGATTCATCAAGTTTTAGCGATGAACACAGCAATGAAGTGCTCGAGTAATTAAGAAATAAAAGAAAAATAATTTTAGTTGAAATACATATGTATGTACATAAATATTTAATAAATTAGTTTTCTCCTCAATCTTTCTTAAAGGAGGTGCCAAGGCATTCAATTTAATGGTGATTGCTTCTCAATGTTGTAAAAAATTACTTGGTATCGTACCCCATTGAAAACCTTTGGGTCGGCTTCGGTATGTGTGCTCACCGAATTTATTTTTAAACTAGTGGGAATTTTTCAATGAAACTAGCAGAAAATATTCTGCGGATGTTAGTTCTACTAATTTTAACACTCCCGTAATAAAATTTTATAAACAAAAATGCATACATACTAAATTTTCTTCTTGTCACCATTAAACACAGCGTCGACGAAAATGGCAACGAGTGACCGTCGACGTCGACTTAGCTGATACCAAATATGTTTCGTAAGTTGTCACAAGTTAACGACTTTACCATACGTAATACCGATTTTGATAAGTCGTCGCCGACAGCGTCGAGTGAGTGTCGACGACGACAACCGTAATAAGGGTGAATATATCAGATTATTGCAAAATTAGTCTTAGAATGTTCACAATTAAATTATCTATAGGATAGGGTAGCTAACTTTTTGTCCCCCATACAATTTTTCTGATTTTAGTTAGGGCAGTCGAACCTGAAATTTCTGTAAAAAAAAATTACATTTTTTTCATTCTTTTTGTCATTGTAACTAATCTACTTGTCCACTTTTTGAGCATAACTACGACAGCCGGTTTTACGTACCGGAATGACTCGAGGTTTCCCCGACCAAGGGCTGTTATTTCAGTTTAACCCCGTTTAGACGAATACACACAACCCACAAACTATGTCCCTTTGAGCAAACCCATGCAGCCGGTTTGCTCAAAATTCTATTAATAATTTTTGGTGTAGAACCCAATCCCGGACCTGCCGAGTATTTCTGCTGCGTATGCCAGAACAGACTCCACTGTAACTCCACATCAGTCAGATGCAACGGATGGAGTCACCTAAGAAAGTGCTCCGGTCTTGCTTCCCACAGACAGTGGTCCACACTATTTGTGGCTCCTTTCTGCTCACGCCACACACCCTAATCGGTGCAAACATTGCCGCAAGCTCCATCTGGGCACAGGCAGTATTTAGCTGCAACTCAAGGCGTAGCAGTTTCCACTTCACCAACAAGGGGGCAAGCTGGACCGGGGCAGTTTCCGACGAGCTCTCGCGCCCCCCTACAGCCAGTCATCTGGCTATGCTTCGTGTGCAATACCAGGATACCTGCGAACATGACCTCAGTAAAATGCAACTTGTGCAATAACTGGTGTCATTTTCGTAGGTGCTGTGGGTTGCACACTACAAGAGAATGGGCTGCGTCCTACATCACACCGTGCTGCCAAGCTGGACAAACATCGGTACATCCGGTGCAACCTCCCACAGCAAGGCAACCTCCCACCTACGGGCAGCAAACAACACAACGCCAGCTAGTAAACACGGTGCCGCAATCGCTCACGCCCAGTCACGTCCACCCTTCCGCATAACTTCAAGCTTCTACAATTCAATTGCAAGGTCTCTCTGGAAAGATCGAAGAGATCACATACTTCATGAACCGGCATGGAATACCTATAGCCGCGGTCCAAATTAACATCTAACTCAGCACTGCTTAGTCATGCTGAATACAATATACATGGAAAGGACAGCGCAAGAGGTAATGGTGGCGGACTCGCGTTCATAATACACAACGCCGTACATTACCATCTTATCGAAGCAGACATAGCCCGCGTGGACTCTACCCTAGGATGTCAGGGGATAGCAGCCCGAGCAGGCGATGTCGAACTGCAGTTCCCGCCACATTACCTCCCCGAAATCAGCTCGCTGTTTACGGGAGATAATCGGCTGGTAGTAGGAGACTTCAACGCTCATGACGAGCTTTGGCAATCGGCTCTGTCAGATGACAGACGAGGTCTATATCTTGCAGATCAGATAGACGCATCGACATTCTCTACGGCAAACGAAGAGTCTCCCTCTAGGATTACGGGAAGTTGTTGCAGCTTGCCAGACATCACAATAGTAAGTGCTAATCTGATAAACAACGTGGACTGGCAACCCAAATTGACTCTAGCATCAGATCACCTTCCAATAATCATCTCTATAGATATGCCTGTCGACTTCATGATGACAGACAAAAAGACTTACATTAACCACAACAAAGCAGACTGGGACAGATGGACAACATATACTGAGAGCATATTTGGTGCCTTCTCCGCTCTGACTGATGTGGTCGGCGGCGAAAACAATTTCGCCAGGTCAAAGCTAATACACGTTTCATCCCGGTACACAATCCCCGAGATTCGACCAAACTTCCCGGGTGAAGCCACTACATTAGCCAATAAGCGAGACCTGATCCGCCACACCGACCCGGGAGACCCTCTCGTAAAGGACCTCAACTGGGGAGTTCGGGCGTTGGTGGACGAACACAAAAGTTCGAAGTGGAGGGAGCACCTTAAATCCTGCAACCTCTCTGCTGGGGTTGCCAAGCTCTGGACCACCGTGAAATCCCTGCCTAACCCGACGAAGCCTAAGGACAAAGTGTCCATAAGCTTTGGAGGTGAGGCGGAATCGGACCCGAAGCGATGTGCCAACCAATTCAGTCGATAAGTTCTACTACATCCTCCGGTATACAAGGGCAAGCGTCGAATCTTCAGAAAGATGCGCAAACTGCCAAACAATGATGCGCACCTTGACATCTCCAGCACAGACGTTCAGGAAGCCATAAAAAGGCGAAATCATCAAAATCGATCAGACCTGACGGAATCTCCATGATGATGCTAAAACACTTAGGACAGGCGGGAGTAAGATTACTAACTGAGATCCTCGAGCTATCACTGACCACCCTTGTCATCCCCAACATTTGGAAGATGGCACGGATGGTCCCACTACTTGAACCAGGGAAACTTGCAAATGAGGGTGAGTCATGTCGACATATATCGCTCCTCTCCCCAGTAGTGAAGCTACTTGAGGCTATCTTACTCCCATACTTTAACAGACATCTGACTCTTGTGACTCATCAGCATGACTTCCTCAAAACGCACAGCACAACAACAGCTCTAAACACCATAAACACTCAGATAGTTCACGGACTAAACCGCTATTGCTAATAAAGTACAAAGTCGCAACAAGATTCTCAAATCGCTTGCCGGCAGCACATGGGGCAAAGATAAAGAAACGTTAATAGCGACATACAAAGCAATCGGCCGGCCGGTCCTCTATTATGCGTCGCCAATATGGTCGCCGGGGATTTGGACAAAGCTAGAGGCGCACCAAGACACCGCACTCAGGACTGCCACAGGATGTCACCAGATGACTCAACAACCACCTTCACCTCGACACCCAAATGCTCCCAGTCAAAACCCACAACAATATGCTTGACAAGCAAGTTCTACTGGGATGCTATCGCAGGGGCCATCCAAATAGTCATCTCATCGAGCCCGAACCACCCCCTCGCCTTGTAAGGCATCACCTCCTAGATCTCCGCAGGGAGGTGGCAAATTATATACCTCAGCCGCTCGATCAAACATCCTATAGGCAATCCATTAACAACATCCATAAAGACACGGTCAATAGCTACGTGTCTGTCCGTCCGGCATACTTTTTGATTAGAGACCAACCACCACCAGTTGCAGAAGAAGAAAAAGAACTATCGGAAAATGTGGCCAGCATGTGGAAAGTCACCACACGACACACAACACCTCTTGATGTGCCCAACCAAACCGACTCATCTAATGTCCCTCTGGCCACTTCCCATTGAAGCTGCAACATGCCTGGGTCTTCCGTTAGATGAGACTGACGATAGTTTGTGATAAAATGTGTGTTGCCTAGGCGTGGCTTAGTACTGCTAATACAACAACACAACAACCATTTTTTGAGTGTGGCGGCAAAAAATGTTTGTTGGAGATACCTATATAAGCTCTTCCTAAATGTCAAACCCCCGATGTCTGACAAAACTTTTTGATGTACTATCTTGCATATATGGCTTTTCTACATTTTTTCCGATATCTCAGAAACTGTGTGTGCCACAAAAAATGGAGATGACATTCGAAATCAACGTAAAATTTCGCTTTAGAAATGTATTATTTTGTTCTTGGTGATTTTTTTTTTTTGGCGAGTAGTGTAATTAGATTCTTTTTATTTTAGTTACGTACATGGAAATTCTATTCTACTTTTTTTAATGTGCATATGAAATGTGATTTTTTTATTAGTGGAATATTTTTATAAATAAATAAACATATTTTAAAAAACATTAAAGTAAAAAGTTTAAATTTTATATATGTATATGTACATTAGATAGGGTCGAAAAAAAATGTTGCAAAAGTCCGCCCCTAAATTTGAAGCTTATGTTGAGAGGGTTAAGGAACACAAAAAAAAATTTTTTTTTGAACACGCGAAATACCGCCGAAATTGTTTTTTTCTTGTAACTTTGTTATTTATCACCCGATTTTTTAAATTGATACGTCATTAGTCTCGTATTTTGAAGCTCTACACTTCCTTCTAATGTCCTTTTGAGCTCTGAAGTCGTTTTCACATAGTTGGGTCAGCTAGGTGCTTCAAAATTCATGACAATGTTGCCTTGAAACGGTTTTACTAAATTAATAAACAAAGAAGTTACGTCACAAAGAAGTTATTGAACGTAGCTATTATTTAACTAATTTTTTTAAGCAATTCAGTATATGTAAAGTTTTAAAAGTCCGACTCTAGATTTGAAGCTTAAATTGAGAGGAGTAAAGAAAAAATTTTTATTTTTTTTTCTGATCCCGCGAAATACCGCCGAAATAGTTTTTTTAGTGTAACTTTGCTATTTGACTTCAGAGTGCAAAAGGACATTAGAAGAAAATATAGAGCTTCGAAATACGAAAATAATGATGTATCAATTTTAAAAATCGGATGCTAAATAACAAAGTTACAAGAAAAAAACCATTTCGGCGGAATTTCGAGGGATCAGAAAAAAATTTTTTTTGTGTTCCTTAACCCTTAACCTTAATAAGCTTCACATTTAGGGTTGGACTTTCACAACTATACATATCCTGAATTGGTTAAAAGAAATTAGTTAAATAATAGCTACATTAAATATTCGTAGTGACGTAACTAATTTGTTTATTAATTTAGTAAAACCCTTTAAAGCATAGATGGCCAAAACTATCACATTCAAACATTTCTATTTTATGAAGCGATGAGAGAATGAGGAGAATAAGTCGCTCACGCGTCTCGTCAAAACAATGTTGCCAACATTTCCAATTTTTGCGGAAAAGGGAATTTTAGGTAGAAGGGACTTTTTATAATGCAAATAGTGCGATAAGTAAATTTTTTGTTTTGAAAGAGAAATCCTGTCAAATATGGCTGCACACTCTTGACCTTGTTTGCCAAAACATTTTAATGTGCCTTGACAAAGGTCTTTAAAAAATATTCCGTCGGTATACGGGCGCAACTGTTTCGCAAGAGCTAAAGCAATCATGTAAGAGGCTGTTTTAACTTGTTTGCTCCAATTCGGCTCACAAATCGTATTGGGAAGTTCTGCTTTCAACGCTGCTTTTAATCGCAAAACCAAGCTTTCTCTCTCCATTGTTAATACGCCATCATTATCCCTGGCATGAATTCTTCTATAATAGCCGCTTTCGATTCACAATTTCTCTGCTGGCTATAAATTTCCCTCGCCAAATTTATATGTGAATGATAGCGAGCAGAGGGAAATTTTTATCGACCAGTTTTCCCCATTGCTAATTACTAGGGCATGGAAGTCTATGCAAATACATGTTTTTCTTAGATTTAGGTAGAGCAAAATAAATAAACAATCTTTGCGAATCGTGAAATTGTCTTAAAAATGACATTCAAATGTTTTTGCATATTTTGCATATTTTGGTCATATATGCATATTTTTACATATTTTGCGTTGTTTGCATTTTTTTATTACATATTTCGCATTATATTTCCTATTTTTGTAATTTGCTAGTTGACAGTTTTATACAATCGAAATTCATGCATAACAGTCATCTGACGACGAATAGAGTTTCGTGTGAACACGGCTATTATTAGTATTTTCGATACGGTGCATACCTGGCGACAAAGAGCCGTTTTCAAACATGCTCCTATTACCTCTGTGGATGTAGAACGTTCGTTTTCTATGTATAAGAGCTTTTTCCGACCGAATCGGCAAAGTTTTCTTTTTGAGAATATGAAAAAATATTTCATTGTGTATGCTAATGAATCGTTAAATAAGGATTAACCTTTACAAATTATGAAATGTTCAAGACTGAATTTAGGTATGTACATATCTATAAAAACATACATACTAGTGATGAGCGATATATCGCAAACGGTGATTTTTTCACTGTGAATAAAAAATCGCAAATCGCAACTGCGATCACTTTTTCAAAATCGCAGTTCACTACTTATTGGAACTGCTGTCGATGTAGCAAGTAAGCAGTTCGCTTATTTGAATCGCAAAGGCAATATAAATTTCTTTTTGTTTACACTTCTGAGCAGACCACATACGTACATACATATCTATATAGAAATATAAGAAAAAAAAATTATTGAATTTAAAATTGTCTTTGAAAAATGTTGGCAAAAGCGAAATTACTGCGGAATACGTTGTTGTTGCTATCATTTTTGCCACATAAAATGTTGACAGGTTATGTCGCTCAGAAAACGCAAAATGAATCTCTACCGGTAACTGAGGATTTTATAACAGTCCAGACAGTAGTCGAATATTAGCGAAACGCTAAGCACTGCGGCTACCGATGGTCCTGCTGAGCTGTTGGATTTTTCACTTATATATGCCATTGCTCTATTCAATCTAACCTCACTTAGTGTACGCCTTCCTCCTCCATTTCATTTCATTTCATTTCATTTCATTTCATTTATTGCCCAAAATCACATTAATATACAATTGGTATAGTTATATAAAATTAGGTTATCTAGTGTTATCCTAACATACATGTGTATTTATCTAGGAATTTAAAACTTATGTTTTTATGCATGTACTTTACGAGTGTATGTATTTTACGAGTGTATGCCTTTAGCAAAAATTTAAAACTTATACATTCCCCCAAAAAGGGCTAAAAAGGAGATATAATAATTTATTATACATATATATGTACATATCTAAAACTAATATAATCTTATACTAAGCTTTTGCCAAATATTAGGTTATAAACTGGTTGGTATTGTATACTAAATTTTCGCCATTAAGGTCGTATGAATTATATCGCCTATGATAATAAATTGCTTTATTATTTCTGTGTGTCATATTATTATTTTTTAATATTTTTAAATATATTGGGGATAAGTATCTTTCTGATAATGGTACAGTTATTTGTGTTTGCTTTGATAAATAGCTATTTATAATTTCATTTTCAAGGTTTGCCATTCTTTCTACAAATCTATCGGACGATTTAATAAGGAAAAAGTCGATTCTTGATAGTTTACATTTTTTATACAACACTTTATTAGATATTCTTTTTCGAAACGTGCCACTTCTGTATGGTTGGCGGTTGACACCACTACTAAGTCTTAAAATGTATCGTTCAAATCGTCTTAATCTCTCCATTTGACTCGATGAAATATTAAACCATATTGGATGTGCGTAAGAAATTATTGGCCTAATTATTTGCTTATATATATTTAGTTTGATGCTAATTGAAAGGCCACCCTTTCTTCTAACTAAATTAGAGTAACTGAAAAATATTTTCTTTGCCTTTGCTAATATAAAATCCACGTGTCTTATAAAATTAAATTTGCTGTCTAAGATTACACCCAGATATTTTATTTGCTCTTTGTTGTTGATATTTACTCCATTCATTTTAATTTGGGGTTCATATTTACGGGCGTTTGGAAACAAATACTTGCGTATTCCCTTAATAATGGATGTTTCACTTTTCTGTAAATTTATTTTCAACTTCCATTTTTTAAAGTATGCGCTTAGTTCATTTAGATATAAATTAATAGCTTCGTTAGCTTTAGCAATGCGTGAATGAGATCCAAGCACAAGTATATCGTCTGCGTATATGATAACTTTTATGTCACATCCATTGGAACTTAATGGCGGATCAGGAAAATCTGCCAAGAAGATGTTGTATAGGATCGGCCCTAGTAAAGAACCTTGGGGCACACCTGCATTTATATCCCTCGTCATAGAGTTATGTATACCTTTATTTACATAAAATGAACGCCCTTTCAAGTAGCTCAATAATATTTTACATAAATTGCTATCAAAGAAAAATTTATGGTACATTTTAAAAATAATCGCTTCTATCCAAGCAGTATCGAACGCCTTTTCTAAGTCCAGACTGGCTAATATAGTCGCTTGACGGCGATTTAAATTATTACATACATAGTCCGAAACAAGTGTTAATGCATGACCAGTTGAGTGAAATGAGCGAAAGCCAAATTGATAATCCTTTAATATTTTTCGCTCTTCCATATGTTTTTTTATTTTTTCAAGTATTATATCTTCTAATAATTTACTTATATTTGAAAGAAGAGATATTGGACGGTAACTAAGAACTGAATTAGGATTTGAATTTGGTTTTGGAATACATATGACCTTTGCCGTTTTCCATTGAGTTGGGAAATATGCTATATTTAGTGAGTGATTAAAGAGGATCGCTAGGAACCTCCAAAAACTTTCCGATGTTTTTTTAAGCAGATAATTTGATATACCGTCATCACCGTAACTCTTTTTATTATTCTTTGATTGTAGAATAATACCAATTTTCTCCGCGTTTACAAATGCGTATCGTTGGTTAACGTTTGTGTTAAACTCACCATCAGCGGTTATACTGTCGCTGAATTCTACAGTTGGCTCGTTTACGTTCTCTATATCTACCATTGTATTTTCTATTAAAATTGATACATTTTCTTCTCCAAGATGTTGGTTTTGACAATGTATTTTTTCAAATGCATAGGCTAATGCGTTTACTTTATCAAAGTCTTCCGTTAAAACAATATTGTTCAAACTATGATTATCTACTGAAGTTCCATAAGGAAAGTCATTGTCGATATCTTCTCTGTTAATCGTCAAGTTTGGAAGATTTAATGTTTGTTTTAATCCACATATCCCCTTAATTTTACTGTATGTTTTGTTATTCATACGTATTTTGGCGAAGTAATTTGACCAATACTTTTCTTCATGTATACGAATACGTTCTTCTATAATTTTGTTAAGATTACGAATGATGGCTGTTAAAGTATTTTTCCGCTGAGGGTGCACGCATCTTGCAGCTGTTCGACGTAAACGTTTCTTTTCGTTAATTAGTTCAAGTATATCTACAGGAAGATTTATTAGGCCACGATTACGCACTACTGTCTTTGGGACGGCACCTGAGTTAAGTGCTACTTCAATGGCTTTATTTAGGTTTCCAATACAGTTGTCAATTTCTTCTCGCGATACATTACGATTGATTGGTAAGAAGTTTGGGCGAAGGTTGCCCAAAAGCACATTGTTAAAGTGTTTAAAATCAGTGTTATCATAATTGAAAAACTCAGTTAACGGGCAACTGAGTACATTATGATCTGATTCTATAATAAGTTCTACTGCACAATGATCTGACTCAAATTCGTATGTTTTTAGGCAATCTATGTATCCGTTTACTTCATCAAATTTTATACCAACAAATGGTGTGACTAAAAAAATATCTAAGTATGAAGCTGTTTGCTTAGATATTCTAGTCGGATATTTTGTTGATATAAGACTAAGACTGGGGCATTGCTGAAGCCAATTGTTAAATATTCGACCGTTATTGTTTGTGACAGAGTCCCCCCAATTAGGATGCCGAGCATTAAGATCTCCTCCCATTATTATCTTGCTCGTACCAATAGGTTCCAGAACTAAATTCAGGTCGCTTACATGCAATAAGTCTGATGGACGATTATATAAACTTACAAATGTAATTTCCTCACCATTTTCGCAGAATATTTTCAATCCTACTTTCTCCAAGTGGACAGTATCTCCAAACTTGACAACTTCGTATTTATATTGTTCTTTTATGCAAATAGCAGTCGCAGTAACACATGTGGTCCTCCTGTTATTTATTTGTCTAGCCTTATCAACTTGCGTAATAAAGTTATAACCTTTGAAGTTAACCCTATGCTTTGCGTTAAGACGATGCTCAGCTATAAGTATTACATCTGGCTTATGTTTTTTAAAAAAGAGGTTAAGGTAATGTCTTTTGTGCTTTGATATCAAAGAATTCACGTTTAGGAATATGCATTTTAATTTTTGGTTAGTCATGATTTAGTCTTAATTCTGTTAAAAGGCTAAAGAGGGCTATTGACTTTTCGTCATCATTTTGCAGCTGCTTGTAAGCTTTTGAGAAATTTGTTATTTTTTTCATACAATCGGAAATATTGCTACCAAATAGACGTATACATTCGCTGTTGACATTATCAAAATATGTTGACCCTAATGCTATTTTGTTTTTCGTGTTATCATTTTTTAAGCTACGCTTGGTTTCATTTCCACGCACAGCTAAAGCATACGAAGGTGATGTATTACCGGCGGTAAGACTACGTGTTATTGTTGTATTTAGTGGGATCTTATCTCTCGTTTCGTTATTTCGCTCATTCATTCTCTTTATTATTTCTAAGCGTTTGGGACAATTTCGATAATTGGCGGTGTGGCCTTCTTTGTTACAATTTACGCACATCACTGGCATGCCTATCTTTTTAACTAATTTACCTGTATCATTATCAGTATATACATACTCTTTGTTGTTATTTCCCTTTGGGGGAATTTTGCATTCTTTAGGCCCATGAGTGTCAAGGCATTTGACACAACGGTATGGTAAATAGCAATTGCTGGCTACATGTGTATAGCGCTGACAATTTTTGCATTGCGAAGGTAACATAGGTTTTAGTTTTTCAAATTCTACTTTACAATTGAGAATATACTTAATATTATAGAAATCTGATAACTTAGAGTTATGGCTTAGTTGAATTAACCATTTGTCGTTTCTGAATTTTGATAGTTTTACAATTTCTATGCATAGGTTAAGTTCGTTAAGATAAGTGACGATTTCGTCATGTTCATAACCATTTGACAATTTTCTTATTATGATTGAGTACGGTTTTTCCTCATTGGGAGTAAATGTATAGAACTTCACCTTTTCCTTTATAAGGAAAGATTTAATCTGTTTATAGTCGTTTATGACGCATGAACTTATATGTGTAACGTTTTTGTTAATAATGTTAAATGCAAAGTTCTTATGTTTTAATAGTTGCTGTAAATTATTTGACATTTCTCTTTGGTTAATATTGTAACAAATAAATACAGGTGGATTCTCTTTCTTTTTCCTCGCTTCACGTGTTGGTTTGGTTTTCGTCTGGTTAAATGTTGTTTTTGGATCTTCCAATGTCAGTTTATGTCCGTCTAATACAGGAAGGGTGGGAAAGTCTTGTTCCATTTCATGAGAAGTATCACTAACTTCTTTTGCTTGATTTGAGTTTTTCTTTAGTTGTTCATTTTCTTTTTTGATAATGTTTTTTTCACCGTTAAGTTGTGTTATTATGCTCTTTAATTCAGCGATTTGGATAGTAAGTGATTGTAGAGATGCTATCATGCTTTGCATGCTCTTAGTTTCATCACCACTGTCTTCTGTATAGCGACGTTCATCCGTTTGACCGTCTCTTTGCTCTTTACGTCTCTTCGTTGCATAGTTTACTTTAGTATAATTTTTATCGCGAGAGTTTGCACTTATTTTATTGTTGTTAGTTGTTTTTTCCAAGTTAAGGTCACCTTGTAGCCCATTTAAGAATAAGGCATTTGTGCACATTCCTTGATCAATAATCTTCACTGTATTTTCATTATTTGATTTAGGTTCAGTTGAATAATTTCCCAATAGTTCAAATGGATTATCGCTATTGTCTTTTTCACTCATTGTTATAATTTTTAAGTCCGGTAATAATTATAAGTTTTTCTTGTTTTTAGTTTTCGCTACTTCTGTTTGCTTATTCACACGTCCCTCCTCCATAGAAATTCGGAAGTGCAAAACAAATATGTACATTAGATAAGGTTGGTCCCCATACGAAAAAAAAGTTGTAAAAGTCCGCCCCTAAAAAACCTTCCCATAGAATTAAAAATGAACCAAATTTTCGGAATCAGCGACCGATTTTACATATAGAAAGGATGGTTGCGTTCAGAGTATATTTTGGCTGTAGAGTAGTGTTATTACAGCTTCGTCATCAAGAGGAGTATCATTTGGAATTTCTTCTGCGACATAAGACACATCTTCCTGATTTTCTGTTTCCAAATTAATTATATTCTAAAACCGGACTTTTTAATGCAAGCAAACGTTGTGCAAGGCGTAGCAAACATTTGTAATCTGAACCACCTTTTGCTGTTGGTTGTTATACTAACGTATTCTATACGGGTCAGCAATGAATGGCGGTCAGCATGATTTAGGGTTGCACTATGGCTAGTCATTATCGGCTGGGCGGGGTTCTTGCCATAATTGCTTATAGAAATATAAACCCAAGCAAATGTTAAAATTTTAATATGTATTTTAAATGTACGTTAAAGTTAGACGGCCGTTAATAAAGCATTCAAGCCAAAATTTAAATCGGACGGAACTACTGGCACAGCGAAAAAGATTTAAATAATCGCTGGACTGAATTTCAAATTTGAATGTAAGTACGTTTAATTTGAATCTTCGTTAAATTTGAATAAATGTTAAAGCAACAAAAAAGTTGTTAAACTTGAATTTAAATTTGAATCAACCGGAGCGACCGGTTATAAACGGAAACCTGAAAATCATACAAAATTAAATTGAAGGCCGAACTCACAGGGGGTGGCGCTGCTGATGTTGTTGCAATGCCGGTGCATTATGTCCCACCCTAATCCATGGGCACTGTCGCACCCGGGTATCAGTGACACCTTACCGTGCAGTGGGGACACCTCCATACAAACGCGGCCAAATATAGTAATAATTGAGCTAGAAACTTGTAACTGAAGCTTTCTTGATTGAAAGTAGTAAACTGTAAAAATTTGAACAAAATCAACCCACAAATACGGGGGGAGGAAGGGGGTGTATAACGGTATTTTTGAAATTTCAATATTTTGCTAACTATTATATCTACAATGCTCAATTTTAATTAGTGCATACATTTTTGAAATATAAATCAACTACAGTAATCATTTTGGAAAAGGCGCAAAGCATTCTATGGTTTTAAATAAACAATTTATGCACTTTTAAGGATTTTATAAGCATTTATCATAATATTCTCCTACAAAAAATCGCATTTGGAGCATTCAATGGAAAATGGTAAATTTGTAATTACGATATCCAGACAAACAAAAACATAAAAAGATACCAACGTTGCTTACAACAAAGTACTAAACTGGCTGAATCCACAAAATATCAGAGTGCAGAAGGAATGTCCTAACTCCATATTTTATAAACAATGCAACCAAAAACATCTTATACACAATTAAAAACAACACCGGCAACAACAAAATTTTCCAACACAGTGTCTTCTTACATCACCAAAGTACAAGCAAAATTGGTCAACTTAATCATCAACATTAAACATGAACTACGAAGGCAAAAACTAAAGGAGGTAAATATGCTAGAAAAACTAATTAAACAACAACTCAACACCAATGATTGGAACAAACTCACTGAGAGCGAAAAAATATTGACAAACAATCTCACAACAATTATTGGGTGACTCAGAAAAATAAATACGAGAAATTAAAAACAAAACAAAGGGAGTCATTAAACATAAGGGTGGTACCAGATTGGTTCCGCAATACGACGAATATAGATATTCCGACAGATATTCAGTTGGTTCTTTCTCTTGGCCCTAAATATTCTCTACCAACAGAAAACAAAAACTTTCCACTATTCCAATTCATAGCAGACGGAGAAGACTGTATACAAACAATTACGGACAAGGAAAAATAAGAGATTGAGAGAAATAACTTCGTAACATTAATACGAAACCACTTAAATAAATCTAACAATAGGATTTCTGCTAGAGATAAGTTCACAAATGATACCCTGCGTTTGACTAAGAAGTTTTTAAACGAAAATGAACAACTTTTGGTGTTCTTAATGCTGACAAGGGAAATTTCACGGTGATAATGGACAAATCGGAATATGATGCAAAAATGAAAAGATTAGTGAATGACACAGCCACCTACAGAAATTTAAAACGCGACCCTACGAATAAATTACAAAATAAAAATAACGACATAGTGGAAAGAATGTATAGAAACCATTTCATCGATTTAAAAGAAAAGACTCTACTATTATCAAAAATGGCCAACCCTCCGAATATTTATGGACTACCAAAAATCCACAAAGATGGGACTCCACTCAGGCCGATTTGCTCGTCAGTCAATTCTCCGTCATACAATCTATGCAAATACTTAACGAACATTTTGAAAAAACTTAACTAAGTCATCCAAATACAACGTTAAAGATGCGTTAGACTTCAAAAATAAGATTGGGGGTTCTTATGTTTACGATGACGAGATATTAGTGTCACTAGATGTTGTGTCGTTGTTTCCTAGCATACCAGTGGAATTTGCCATAGAAATTATAGCTTCAAAATGGGACGAAATTAAATTATATACGTGTTTAACCAAGGAACTATTCACGACAATGCTAAAGTTCTGTGTTAAGGAGAACTACTTTAAATACAACGACAGAATATATGAACAACGATCTGGAATGCCAATGGGTTCTCCAGCTTCGCCTATAATAGCCGATATCGTAATGGAAAAATTATTGGATAAATTTGAAACAGATTCCACTAACAAACCACGTTTACTCACGAAGTATGTAGATGATTTATTTGCCATTGTTAAAAAAAAAGAGGATACGGAAACTTTATTAAATACATTCAACAAACACATTAAGTTTACAATAGAGAAAGAAAACGGTATGCTATCCTATCTTGACGCTCTCATAATTAGAAGAAACAATATAATAACTATTGACTGGTACAAAAAGCCTACTGCATCTGGGGGACTTATAAATTTTCATTCCAAACATGAAAGTAAGATAGTTGTAAATACAGCGAACAACTTTATTAGAAGGGTTCTCTCCATAAGTGACAAACCTTATCATACCAAAAGTATTGAGATTATCAAAAGACCCTGGAACATAATGATTTCCCATCAAAATTGATAAACAGAATGATTCGCCAATACTATGCTGGCAACAATAAGGAGAGAACTACGATAGATCATAACAATAGAATTTACAAATCATCGAAGTACGTTCCAGGTATATCTGAAAGAATCAAAAGGTCTAATATATATGATAAAGAAAAGTACACAATGGCTTTCTCTTATAAAAACACACTTAAGCAAATATACAGCAATACGAAGGACAGGATTCCGAATAATGAGAAATCTAATTTAGTTTACAAAATTCCGTGCAATGGTGACGGGTCCCACTTATGCGAAAAGGTATATGTTGGGACAACTAAATCAAAATTAAAGACAAGGATTTCCGCTCACAAGTCAAATATTAAATTACGGAACGAATCTTCAGACAATAAGACGGCCTTGTCATACCATTGTAGCAACACTGGACACTATCCAAATTTCGACGGTGCAGCCGTTTTAGCACAAGAAAAACATTACCACAAACGCTTTACATTAGAAATGCTACATACAGTGAACACCCCTAATGCTAAAAGGATGAACTACAAAACAGATACAGACAACTGTGCACACGTTTATCGGAATTTACTTCTGCAGCGCACACTGGGGCCACTTATATATATGAGGACGCTCAAAATTCTGAAATTAACTTTTTTTACATCAGAATCGCTTTATCTGCACTAAAGCAGTTAATCTATAGCATCTTAACCCATTGACGGTCATGAGTTAACACGTTGGTGACCTATGTTTTTTATTTTAGTTTCGAGTTTAATTTTCTTGAATCAGAATCGGTATATCGATACTAAAATAGTAAATCCCAAGAATTTTAACCCCTTAACGACCACGCATTAACCCATTTTTAACCAAATTTTTTCACTTTATTCTTAGATTAAAATATTTAAATCACATTAGTTGTATCTACACTAAAACTAGTAATCTTTGGAATCTTAACCCATTAAAACGGTCATGAATTAACCCATTGGTGACCATTTTTTTTTAAGATCTGTAAACAAATTATTTAAATCACAATTAGTATATCTGTGGTATGGTGGCCGCTGTGGTGCAGTGGGTAGAGTGCTCGCCTGCTATGCCATAGGTCTCGGGTTCAAACCCCAGTCCAAGCAAACACCAAAAATTTTTTTCTAATGAGTAAAAATCCAATTATTGGGTTTTTTTAAGAGCAGCGGTCACCTCTCGGCAGTGGGCGGCATACCCTCCGAGAGTATTTCTGCCATGAAAAAGCTTCTCACAAAAAATGCATTCGCCGTTCGGAGCCGGCATAAAACTGTAGGTCTATAATAGCGCCATTGTATTATATTAGTATGTCAGTACAAAAATAGACAATGTGTATTGTATTAACCCATTAGCGGCTATTTATTAACCCATTGTTGAAATATGCAGGTGCAGGTACATAATATGTACTACATATATATGTATACAAAAATGGTTTTCTCCAATGTTTTGTTTCGAGATATTAAAAATTTTCTGTTGTCACAAGTATGTTTATATGGGAATTAGGAGTTTCACCGTTAGCTTTTTAAGCAGAACACGTATTTCCCCACACATTTTCATGCCTAACATAAAAAAAAACAAAATTGGAGTAACACAACTTGTGCTTCAAAGAACTCATATTGTAATCCAACTTACAAGTCTAAATTAAAGAAACCTGGCTTGGCAAGTAGCCTTAACCACAATTTGTAATTAAAGTAACCAGTAAATAATGGATCAACTAAATTTAAGATAGAACAGAATCAAATTCAACCAGATATAGGTGTTTTTTTTTTTTAACTAAAATTGGAATGCAATTTTTAAACTCACTTTTTTTTTAAATGCGCACATTGCTTTTGGTTCTGAACTCGGATTCTCTGTCACAAAGGACCATATTTTACTGCTGCATTTTTACATTTGCTACTTTTTTGCGCAAATTAAAAAAAATCCGTTTTGAAAAAAAAAATTAAAAAAAAAGAGGTACGTTTAGTTTTATACTAAAAATTAATTTTTTAAAACATCTAGTTCCAAAAAAAAAACTTTTCAGTCGATCCAACATAGACATAAACATAAACAAAAATAAACTTACACAATTGTCTATGTTGGATCGACTGATCATATGTGCGAAAAACAAAGTTTAAATAGGCGAATTCGGAGACATAAGAACATGAAAATATAAACAATTGAAAATACCGCAATTGTAAACAAAAAAGCAAGAACAATACATAGGAAAACGAAGAGTAGGCCATACATATGTACATTTATATGTTTGCATAACACTGCAGCTTCTCTTTTTGTTGTTGTCCGGAACACATTGGAAACAGGATGGGCTGAGAAAATGTGCACCAACAAATATATAACAAACATATATATACATACATACATTACAAATTGTTGTTGCGCTGCACACTGGGGCCGAGCGTGCTCAAAATTCAGTTTCTAAATAATGAGTTTTTCAAAAAAATAAAAACGCAGTATTTTTCCCAATAAAATTCTACACTTCTGGCCCAATTTTCAGCTTTCTATCGTTTTTCAGTTGGGAGTTATCCATACACAAACATGGCAAATTTTCCAAAAAATAATTTTTTTCCAAAGTGAGAAATTTTAATGTGTATTTCAAATAGTTGGTGTAAGAGAAGGATATAAAATTTTATTATTCTGCTTTTTCCATAACATTAAGCGAAGCTTATATAATCGATGAGTTTTTTTTTTGGAACTAGATGTTTTAAAAAATTAATTTTTAGTATAAAACTAAACGTACCTCTTTTTTTTTAATTTTTTTTTTCAAAACGGATTTTTTTTTAATTTGCGCAAAAAAGTAACAAATGTAAAAATGCAGCAGTAAAATATGGTCCTCTCTGACAAAGAATCCGAGTTCAGAACCAAAAGCAAAGTGCGCATTTAAAAAAAAAGTGAGTTTAAAAATTGCATTCCAATTTTAGTTAAAAAAAAACACCTATATCTGGTTGAATTTTATTCTGTTCTATCTTAAATTTAGTTGATCCATTATTTACTAGTTACTTTAATTACAAATTGTGGTTAAGGCTACTTGCCAAGCCAGGTTTCTTTAATTTATGGCGTTTTCGATTCTGGCATAAAATGTTACCCTGTAATATCTCAACTATCAAATTACGTAACCTGACATCGTTTTAAATGGCTGGATTTGTATATAACGATGTCCTCTCACTTAGTTAGATCTCAATATTCGCTGAAATTACCACATAAGCTTACAAGATGACTAAGAAAATTAAACAGGGCAACATATTTTCGAGAAACGAAAACGGCATTAGACTTGTAAGTTGGACTACAATATGAGTTCTTTGAAGCACAAGTTGTGTTACTCCAATTTTGTTTTTTTTTATGTTAGGCATGAAAACGTGTGGGGAAATACGTGTTCTGCTTAAAAAGCTAACGGTGAAACTCCTAATTCCCATATAAACATACTTGTGACAACAGAAAATTTTTAATATCTCGAAACAAAACATTGGAGAAAACCATTTTTGTATACATACATATGTAGTACATATCGACGCTTCCAAACAATACTGTACTAAGTCGACTTAGTACTTTTCCCATTTTTGGCGTTTTCAAGTATTACGTGTCTTAATTTAGATGCTGTCTAATTTTGGTATCAATCGGACAATCCAATCCAAAGTTATAAGCAAAAGTGTACTTATAATACAACTCGGGATTTTTTCAGAATAAAAACTTTGAGAGCTTGCCATGAAAAACAACGTAGCAAGTTTTTATTTTTTCTTACGGTTTTATATAAAGCGTACCCTAACTTTGATACTGTTGAGTTTTGGTGTTGATCGTTCATTCAAAACAGAAGTGTCAGGATACCGTGTACTTACGTGTGTTTCGTTAAACTAAGAGCCATGCAAACCGATTTATCTTTATGATATTATTTAATTTAAATATTTAATGAATTTAAGTATAATTTAATGTCAGGAAATGAATTATATGATTTATGTATTTTCCGCCTCGCTCCGATGTGTGTATTCGTTTTTATATCTCGTTCTCAACTGTCTGAATTCAAACTTCTTCTTAGTGATGGTAAAATGCTTAGTGATGGTAAATGCTGTAGCGTACTAGACAATTGTATTAGGGCAGGGTTGATATTAAGTGGAGTGACAATTCGGCCCTTCCTGATCAAAATCGACCTCGATTTCGTCGTTGATATCAAGTTCCGGACTATTACTGCACCACGGCTTCATCTTTTCAGCGGTATATACGGAGCAAAATTTCTTATTGGTTATTTGATAGCCTGGTATATCTTCGAGCAAGTAACGGTCGTTACCTAAAACTTTTCGTACGATATATGGCCCACGGTATTTAGGCTCGAGTTTTCGTGAATCGCCTGTGGAACCTGTAGTGAGTTTCTGTAACTCATATCGATCAATGTTCTCTACTGAAATAGTCGATTTTTATTTATTTATTTATTCAGCAATCTACCAGGCTCAGCCCTCACAGATTCATCATACAATGCTCTTACATTGATATATACATAGATATTCACAGAATACAAGAATCAATTATTACTGCTTCGAGAGCATAAAAACAAAAAAAAAACAAAACAAAAAAGAAACTAGTTTGATACAACAATAAAATAATCACAATACATTATTACAGATCAATTCGATTAACTTATTTTTCAAACATGGCCTACTCAAGTCAAGGTCTGAAATGCTGCAGATGGAATTGCAAAGCGATGTGAACTTATGTATAGGTTCATTCCCACCATATTTCGTCTTATGCGTCTTACAATAGAAGATATAGTGCTCTCTTAAAGAAACTCCCGGCACATGAAACGGTAAAAGAGTAAGAAGCTCTGGAGAGTTTATTTTTCCGTCATAGATATCCTTAATAAAGAGAAGAGAGAGAAGATTTGACGTCATCATGACGTCATTCTCGATGCATGCGTTTCTGTATGAAAATGAGTCGAATGGATCGATAGAACTGACAAACCAGCTGATATGTTCCATTCCAATTCAGTAGGAATGATCGATTAAAGGCGTTTCTGTAAGCAAAATAGTCGATATATTTTCTATCAATATACTCGCCAACTTTTTAAACGGTGAGAAAGCTTTCACCGGTCCGAAAAATGGACAAAACAGTCGAATTCAGCCAGAATGTAAGTATATTTTAATTAAAACAAATTATTTATGTATATATGTACATACTATATATTAATGAATATACATTTAAATATATTTAATATATATTTAAAGGATTTGTAGAGTCTCTTAAGGAGCGTCTTTGTACTCCCAAAATGCACACATACACACGTTTCTGCCTGTACATGCGCATTGTCGCTTGTCAAATTAGAAATAGGTCTATATTTGCGGCAGCGACAAATGCAACCCTTCTGCCGTGAAGTCGTGCTGGCGTTAAAATGTGTGCGCCCATAAGAACGTGTGCATTTTACTTTTGACAGCTGGCTGCTTTTCGCTCGCCGGTTCGAATGTGCTTAGAGCATTACATTTATTTTGGCGTTTAAGTTCTCGATTGGCGTTTCATTTCCATCACTGTTCCGAATTTTATCGACTAATGCTTGTAGAAACACTCGCTATCGATCAATAGAGAAGTTTTGATAGAATCGACGTGACGTCATCAAAATAGACAAATCCACTCGATTTCTTACAGAAACTCACTACTGGTTCGTTTTCGATCACGACAAGGTCTTCTTCGGCGTATATTCTTGGCTTTTGGTGGCGTTGATCGAACCTTTTTTTTCCATTTTTCGCGTTCTTTTAAGATATTTTCGGCGGCCTGGCTGCGTCTTTCGGCAGCAGGTAGTATAGATGTTTCATCCTCTAAATCGTTGCGAACAGCCGCAAGCAATTGATTAGTCACCACGTCACGCAGTTTGAAATCAAAGACCAGTTCGTTAGGGCTAAAACCAGTCGTTACGTTTCGTCGTGAGTTTATCGACCATTGAAGCTCTCGTAGTATAAGATCCCAATCTTTCGGTTGATCTGTAGTCGTACGCAAATAAGTCAGGATACTCTGGTTGGCGCGTTCGACCTGACCATTTGCACGTGGTGTTCGAACCGCTGTTTTTGTGTGTTGTATATTGTTTTTGTTGCAAAAATCTTCGAATGTTTTGGATGTAAATGATGTCCCTCTATCGGTTATTATTTGCGCAGGAAGACCAAAATAAGATGTGATCTCATTAAGGGCTTTTATTACGTGTATTGTCTTCGTGTCGCGAGTTGCCTTTACAATTAAAAATTTGCTAAAAGCGTCGGATATTGCCAGAACATAGCAGTTACCACGTTTGCTGCGTGTGAATGGACCCATATGATCCAAATGAATGCGATAAAATGGTAACGGTTTTACCGAGTCGATGTGAAGTTCTCCTTCGCTTTTTCCCGAACGTTGTTTCTGATAGCAGCAGTTTATGCAAGCTGCAATGTAGCTTTTCACGAATCTCCTCATTTGTGGGAACCAATACGTTTCTCTAATTCGTTCGAGAGTCTTCTCTAACGCAGTGTGACCCGCGTCATCATGGCAAAATTTTACAATGCGCCACCTTACACCCTTTGGAACCACAAATTTCGCACCATCCGGTTGATTTTTGTACAAACGATGACTTTTTAGCTTATAGTCTTTTTTTACTGTATCTTCTATTGGCGATTTGATTGTTCCGTTTAAAATATGTATATATTGTCGCAGACTCTCGTCCTGCAATTGCATTGTCAGCAGCCAATCGTTGATGTCGTTGTTTACGGTGAAAACAAAACCAGCAGGTTCAGCTTCTTTTGGAGGCTGATCAGGCATTCGGCTTAGAGCATTAACGTGCTGTAAGCGGCTGCCTTGTCGATGTATGCTCACAAAATCATACTCTAGTAGCTTAAGCCACCAGCGTGCTATTTTTGGTTTCATCTCCTTATTGTCCTTTACTTGAACAATAGCGGAGCAATCGGTGACGAGTCTAAACTGTTTGCCTAACAAGTAGATTCGGAAACGCTCCAAGGACTCTACAACAGCGAGGACTTCGAGCTCATAGCTGTGATATTTACTTTCGGTCGCGGTGCAATGGCGACTATAGTAGCAGACAGGGTGCCATTTGCCTTCTTCGTCTGATTGCAAAAGCACTCCTGCCAAACCAACGCTGCTTGCATCGGTGTGAACTTCATGCTGAGAATTAAAATTATACAGCATGAGGACTGGTTCTTTTGTAAGGACATTTACTAGCGTTTCGAAAGCGGTTTGCTGCTGAGGACCCCAGGTAAAATTTTCATTATAGGCTTTTGTTAGTAGAATGGTAAGTGGTTTGGAAATTATGGAGTATTCGCGTACAAATTTTCGAAAAAACCCCATTAGACCCAAAAATCTTCTTACCTCAGTGATGTTGGTCGGCGGTTTGAAGTTTTTGATAGCCGTTACCTTGTTTGTGCCAGGCGTAATACCATTTTCGGTTATGGTATGTCCAAGATAATCAATTTTTGTAGCAAGAAATGTACACTTATCGGGTCTCAGCGTAAGACCAGCTTCTTTAAGTAACTTTAGGAACCGGTCTAAACGTAAAATTCCTTCACAAATTGTTTTGCTAGGTATTACAATGTCATCTAGATATTATTATTATAGCACTTCCCCGGTATTCATTTTGGACGCGATTTTATTCATGATGCTTTGGAATGTTGCCGGCGCGTTCACGAGACCGAAAGGCATGCGGTTGAATTCAAAGTGCCCATCCGATGTTACAAACGCGGTATATTGTTTTGAGGATTCCTCGATCTCAATTTGATGGTAACCCATACGAAGGTCTAGTGTTGTGAAAAATCGATTTCCCGCGAGTTGTGCGAACTGCTCTTCCATGTTCGGCATGGGAAAAGGTTGTTTATGCGTTATTTTATTTAGACTGCGGTAGTCTACACATAACCGATGTTCTTTGTTCTGCTTCTCGACTAGTACTACGGGGGACGAGTATTGCGATTCACTACGACGGATTATCTCATGCTCTAGTAACTCGGTTATTATTTCTGCTATTATCGGCCGTTTCGCGAATGGTACTCGATATGCTTTCAATTGAACTGGTTGGTCGCTTTTAAGCGTTATTTTCATTTTTGATACCCCGCACTTTCCGAGGCTTGCAATATTATCAGCAAAAACACCACGATACTCGCGCATTACATTGTTAAATTGTTGAAGTTCATTTTCGTTTAACCCCTGAGGGTCGCGGATGTTACGTATTTGTTCAACGCGGCACTCTACATTTTCTATAATCAGCCGTTTATCTGACCCACAAAGAACGTCCATTCCAAGGAGTACGTTTTCGCATATCAAATCGTCACTCACAACCACCATATTTGCATTAAACTTTTGATCGTCAATTATGATAATAACGTTTAGTTTTCGAGTGGAAACGTATTCTCCACCGCCAAAACCTCGTAACACAGTTACCTCATTTTGATGGGCACCTATTTGGTCAGCAAACGTTTTACGTACAAGGGTACGTGTGCTGCCAGGGTCAACAAAAGCACTAGTAGCATTACCGTTTACAATAACTTGCTTAACAATCCCGTCATTTATGTTCTCAATTTTACGCGTACCTGAATTAACGATATTATTGACATTTGTTTTCTTTTGGGTAGTACACTCTTCAGTTTTATGGGTAGTGCGTTGGCAATTTGCGCACCTTGTTTTTTTCTGTGGTTCAGGACATTTAATGGCAAAATGCCCCAACCTTCCACAATTAAAACACTTCACATTATTCGCGGACCGTTGTTGATTAGAATTTGATGAAACAGGAGATTGTTTGAAACTTGAAGTTTGTGGTTTTATCACGGCTGGTACGGTTTTCGCTTTATATGCATTGTAATTACTATCATTATAAACACTATAATTCATTATGTCCTTTAACAAGGCTTGACAACTTTGGTATTCGTTTGATATTTTACGTTTTAGTTCGTTATCGTTTATAATAATATAATATAATAATATAATACAATGGCGCTATTATAACTCTGACGAGTTTTATGGCCGAGCTTCTCTCCCAATTCGAGGTGTACTCCTTTTTGTTTTTCCTACTAATTGGGTGGACCTACAGTTTTATGCCGGCTCCGAACGGCGAATGCATTTTTTGTGAGAAGCTTTTTCATGGCAGAAATACTCTCGGAGGGTATGCCGCCCACTGCCGAGAGGTGACCGCTGCTCTTAAAAAACCCAATAATTGGATTTTTACTAATTAGAAAAATTTGTTTGGCTCGGACCGTGGTTTGAACCCGAGACCTCTGGCATAGCAGGCGAGCACTCTACCCACTGCACCACAGCGACCACGTTATCGTTTATACCGTTTATAATGTGACGCGCGATACTGGCTTCCGATAAACCACCTTTGTTACCGAGAGCTAACATCTTGTAAAAATATTCAATCGACGATTCTGTTTGTTGACGTTTTGTTTTCGTTAGTTTGATATGAATATCAGCTTCATTAACAAAACACGGAAAATCATTTAAAAATTTGCTGACAAATTGTGGCCAATTTACAAATGCACAAGGTTGAGAATCGATCCACAACTTTGCAGATCCACGCATTTTTTGTTGTACCGCAAAAATTATGGTACTTTCATGCCATTCGTATGTATTTTTTTAACAACTCAACACGCTTCACGAATTGTACGGAATTTGGCGACGTTTCGCTCGTTGGGTTAAATTCTGGCAACAATTCTACAATGTCTTTAACATTGTAGTACGGAGCGTTTGAGTAGCCGTGACTAATTGGAAACGGAACACTCGATTGGTGGAAAACATTGTTTCTTATTGGAATCTGCGGTGGCGGCGCAGTTGGCATACCTGCGCTTTGCCACTGAGGCATATAATTCACTCGCGTATTTGTTGTTGTTGTTGTTGTCGCGAACTGTTGTGCGTTTGCCGTAGTCGTGTACATTGTCTGTACCGGCGACGAGGACAATGTTGGCACAAAATTTGGCACATACGAATTATGTCGCGTATTAGCATTTTGTACCGTATTCGTTTGCGTGTTTATGAAACGCTCGATTGTTTTTTCAAGTGCTGAAATGCGTTGTACTATTGTCGTTTGTTCTTCATCTTCACTTTCATTCGCGGCATCCATATTTTCTTGTAAACGATTCATTAATTCATTTTTCGTGCCAGACGTAGGCAACCCCGCTTGTTTACATTTTTTCTTTAACTCTTTTAATGCCGCACCCGCTCCCGACATTTCTGTTTTTGTTTTGATTTTGTTTTGTACCAATTCTACTTCGCACGCGCACGATGTATGTTCAATTTTCGTATGTTAACAAATGTTATATCAACTCGTATGTGTGAAGAGTACGACACGTTTGTATAGGCGTTTGTTAGAAAAATGTAGCAACCGAAAAAAAATATACCACACCACGTAAATATGTATGTATTCATTCGTTGAATTGTGACTGCGGCGTCGCCGCACAAACCAAGATGCACTAGCAACAGATCGGGTATTTTGCTCGTTTGTATGTACGTGTGTCTATCGTATGACAAAATTTAACGCTTTCGTACATATATGCATAAACGTTTGCACACATGTTTCTGTATCAATCGTTGGTTTCTATGTGAATTCCTTGCACGGTGTACGTTTGTACGAAGGAAAACAAGAAGAACGTATATATTTATGTATATATATTGAGATAACAAAGTGGAACACAAATGACGCTTTCGATTATGACCACTACGAACGTTTTTATGTTTACGGAAAACACTTGCATTTACATTTATGTAGTTATAACCGAACGGCTTCGTTGCCGAATTGAGCAAAGTACATATACTTATGTATGTATCACGAGGACGACTGTTTTTTTAATTAACGTGTGGGGAAACGATTCTCTCTTTCTTTCATACGCATACGACGAGATGAAAAAATGTACATGTTCGTTGAACGACGCAATTCGCACGAGATTTCCAACTACAAAGCAGCACAGTTTAAATTTTTTCCGTTGAGCTCACAAGACACAAATGTATTTTTGTCGCTGGAGCCCCGTTTTCGCCGGGAGTCTCACGAAATGTGAGGTTATGCACAATTTTTGCATGCACACCTAATTAGCACTTTACACACTATTTCGCAATTTATTATTGTTGGTTTTATAGCGTATTTCACCTATTTTACTCTTATGCACGTATATATATTTTTTGTTTAATTATTCAGCGCACTAGCAGTCGCGTAGGCGTAGAAGTCAATCCTTCTTCTGAACTGTCAGGATACCGTGTACTTACGTGTGTTTCGTTAAACTAAGAGCCATGCAAACCGATTTATCTTTATGATATTATTTAATTTAAATATTTAATGAATTTAAGTATAATTTAATGTCAGGAAATGAATTATATGATTTATGTATTTTCCGCCTCGCTCCGATGTGTGTATTCGTTTTTATATCTCGTTCTCAACTGTCTGAATTCAAACTTCTTCTTAGTGATGGTAAAATGCTTAGTGATGGTAAATGCTGTAGCGTACTAGACAATTGTATTAGGGCAGGGTTGATATTAAGTGGAGTGACAGAAGTTACAAGTGAAAGTGTACTTAGCATACAACTGAAGTTTCATATCGAGTTTAAACTTTGAGAGCTTCTCCTGCAAAACACAGTTTTCAGACTTAGTACAGTTTTGTTTGGAAGCGTCGATATTATGTACCTGCACCTGCATATTTCATCAATGGGTTAATAAATAGCCGCTAATGGGTTAATACAATACACATTGGCTATTTTTGTACTGACATACTAATATAATACAATGGCGCTATTATAGACCTACAGTTTTATGCCGGCTCCGAACGGCGAATGCATTTTTTGTGAGAAGCTTTTTCATGGCAGAAATACTCTCGGAGGGTATGCCGCCCACTGCCGAGAGGTAACCGCTGCTCTTAAAAAAACCCAATAATTGGATTTTTACTAATTAGAAAAAAAAATTTTGGTGTTTGCTTGGACTGGGGTTTGAACCCGAGACCTATGGCATAGCAGGCGAGCACTCTACCCACTGCACCACAGCGGCCACCATACCACAGATATACTAATTGTGATTTAAATAATTTGTTTACAGATCTTAAAAAAACTGGTCACCAATGGGTTAATTCATGTCCGTTTTAATGGGTTAAGATTCCAAAGATTACTAGTTTTAGTGTAGATACAACTAATGTGATTTAAATATTTTAATCTAAGAATAAAGTGAAAAAATTTGGTTAAAAATGGGTTAATGCGTGGTCGTTAAGGGGTTAAAATTCTTGGGATTTACTATTTTAGTATCGATATACCGATTCTGATTCAAGAAAATTAAACTCGAAACTAAAATAAAAAACATAGGTCACCAACGGGTTCACTCATGACCGTCAATGGGTTAAGATTCTATAGATTAACTGCTTTAGTGCAGATAAAGCGATTCTGATGTAAAAAAAGTTGATTTCAGAATTTTGAGCGTCCTCATATATATAAGTGGCCCCAGTGTGCGCTGCAGAAGTAAATTCCGATAAACGTGTGCACAGTTGTCTGTATCTGTTTTGTAGTTCATCCTTTTAGCATTAGGGGTGTTCACTATATGTAGCATTTCTAATGTAAAGCGTTTGTGGTAATGCTTTTCTTGTGCTAAAACGGCTGCACCGTCGAAATTTGGATAGTGTCCAGTGTTGCTACAATGGTATGACAAGGCCCTCTTATTGTCTGAAGATTCGTTCCGTAATTTAATATTTGACTTGTGAGCGGAAATCCTTGTCTTTAATTTTGATTTAGTTGTCCCAACATATACGTTTTCGCATAAGTGGGACCCGTCACCATTGCACGGAATTTTGTAAACTAAATTAGATTTCTCATTATTCGGAATCCTGTCCTTCGTATTGCTGTATATTTGCTTAAGTGTGTTTTTATAAGAGAAAGCCATTGTGTACTTTTCTTTATCATATATATTAGACCTTTTGATTCTTTCAGATATACCTGGAACGTACTTCGATGATTTGTAAATTCTATTGTTATGATCTATCGTAGTTCTCTCCTTATTGTTGCCAGCATAGTATTGGCGAATCATTCTGTTTATCAATTTTGATGGGAAATCATTATGTTCCAGGGTTCTTTTGATAATCTCAATACTTTTGGTATGATAAGGTTTGTCACTTATGGAGAGAACCCTTCTAATAAAGTTGTTGGCTGTATTTACAACTATCTTACTTTCATGTTTGGAATGAAAATTTATAAGTCTCCCAGATGCAGTAGGCTTTTTGTACCAGTCAATAGTTATTATATTGTTTCTTCTAATTATGAGAGCGTCAAGATAGGAGAGCATACCGTTTTCTTTCTCTATTGTAAACTTAATGTGTTTGTTGAGGTTGTTGAATGTATTTAATAAAGTTTCCGTATCCTCTTTTTTTTTTTAACAATGGCAAATAAATCATCTACATACTTCGTGAGTAAACGTGGTTTGTTAGTGGAATCTGTTTCAAATTTATCCAATAATTTTTCCATTACGATATCGGCTATTATAGGCGAAGCTGGAGAACCCATTGGCATTCCAGATCGTTGTTCATATATTCTGTCGTTGTATTTAAAGTAGTTCTCCTTAACACAGAACTTTAGCATTGTCGTGAATAGTTCCTTGGTTAAACACGTATATAATTTAATTTCGTCCCATTTTGAAGCTATAATTTCTATGGCAAATTCCACTGGTATGCTAGGAAACAACGACACAACATCTAGTGACACTAATATCTCGTCATCGTAAACATAAGAACCCCCAATCTTATTTTTGAAGTCTAACGCATCTTTAACGTTGTATTTGGATGACTTAGTTAAGTTTTTTCAAAATGTTCGTTAAGTATTTGCATAGATTGTATGACGGAGAATTGACTGACGAGCAAATCGGCCTGAGTGGAGTCCCATCTTTGTGGATTTTTGGCAGTCCATAAATATTCGGAGGGTTGGCCGTTTTTGATAATAGTAGAGTCTTTTCTTTTAAATCGATGAAATGGTTTCTATACATTCTTTCCACTATGTCGTTATTTTTATTTTGTAATTATTCGTAGGGTCGCGTTTTAAATTTCTGTAGGTGGCTGTGTCATTCACTAATCTTTTCATTTTTGCATCATATTCCGATTTGTCCATTATCACCGTGAAATTTCCCTTGTCAGCATTAAGAACACCAAAAGTTCTTCATTTTCGTTTAAAAGCTTCTTAGTCAAACGGAGGGTATCATTTGTGAACTTATCTCTAGCAGAAATCCTATTGTTAGATTTATTTAAGTGGTTTCGTATTAATGTTACGAAGTTATTTCTCTCAATCTCTTATTTTTCCTTGTCCGTAATTGTTTGTATACAGTCTTCTCCGTCTGCTATGAATTGGAATAGTGGAAAGTTTTTGTTTTCTGTTGGTAGAGAATATTTAGGGCCAAGAGAAAGAACCAACTGAATATCTGTCGGAATATCTATATTCGTCGTATTGCGGAACCAATCTGGTACCACCCTTATGTTTAATGACTCCCTTTGTTTTGTTTTTAATTTCTCGTATTTATTTTTCTGAGTCACCCAATAATTGTTGTGAGATTGTTTGTCAATATTTTTTCGCTCTCAGTGAGTTTGTTCCAATCATTGGTGTTGAGTTGTTGTTTAATTAGTTTTTCTAGCATATTTACCTCCTTTAGTTTTTGCCTTCGTAGTTCATGTTTAATGTTGATGATTAAGTTGACCAATTTTGCTTGTACTTTGGTGATGTAAGAAGACACTGTGTTGGAAAATTTTGTTGTTGCCGGTGTTGTTTTTAATTGTGTATAAGATGTTTTTGGTTGCATTGTTTATAAAATATGGAGTTAGGACATTCCTTCTGCACTCTGATATTTTTTGGATTCAGCCAGTTTAGTACTTTGTTGTAAGCAAGCAATTCAAATTTGAAATTCAGTCCAGCGATTATTTAAATCTTTTTCGCTGTGCCAGTAGTTCCGTCCGATTTAAATTTTGGCTTGAATGCTTTATTAACGGCCGTCTAACTTTAACGTACATTTCAAATACATATTCAAATTTCAACATTTTACTTGGGTTTATATTTGTATAAGCAATTATGGCAAGAACCCCGCCCAGCCGATAATGACTAGCCATAGTGCAACCCTAAATCATGCTGACCGCCATTCATTGCTGACCCGTATAGAATACGTTAGTATAACAACCAACAGCAAAAGGTGGTTCAGATTACAAATGTTTGCTACGCCTTACACAACGTTTGCTTGCATTAAAAAGTCCGGTTTTAGAATATAATTAATTTGGAAACAGAAAATCAGGAAGATGTGTCTTATGTCGCAGAAGAAATTCCAAATGATACTCCTCTTGATGATATATATATATATATATATATATATATATATATGTATGTAATACTTATATATGTACATATGTTTTTCAGTCCTGAAGATGACTCCAGATTGGAGCCGAAATATCGACCAATAAAGGAAGAAGAAAAATTTGAAAAGTTTGTTTGAATTTTTCATGGTGGCCAAAGCTCAAATATATGAACAAAATAGTAAATTTGTCCCGTAAAAACATTTCGATTTCTCACACATATACCAGTTTTTCAAATGCAAGCTTCTGCTTTTGTTTAGAAATTAGCCCCACAATATTCAATTCAATTTATTCAATTCAATTTATTATAATTATACCATGTAAAAAATTGCAATACAGCATTTTTAATTCTTTTGGAATGACCTTATTTGTAATATTTTTGTAGTGTGGTTATACCTTGATATTAGCGCTACTACTCTTACTTTTTTTTTTTTTTCTAATACAATTAATTCGCCTAAAATTGCACCTGGTTCGCATAAACCAGGCAAGTTTCTGCTTTTAATAAGAGTTTTATCAGACAGTGATAATGCACCAGATATTTTGTTGGTTAACATTTTGATGTGCCTTTAATTCAAATCGAAAACTAAAAGTTCGTACAATTTGTCCCTATAGGGTTATATAATAATATAATAATATATAATATAATAACACAATGGCGCTATTATAACTCTGACGAGTTTTATGGCCGAGCTTCTCTCCCAATTCGAGGTGTGCTCCTTTTTGTTTTTCCTACTAATTGGGTCGACCTACAGTTTTATGCCGGCTCCGAACGGCGAATGCATTTTTTTGTGAGAAGCTTTTTCATGACAGAAATACTCTCGGAGGGTATGCCGCCCACTGTGACCGCTGCTCTTAAAAAACCCAATAATTGGATTTTTACTAATTAGAAAAATTGTTTTGGTGTTTTGCTCGGACCGTGGTTTGAACCCGAGACCTCTGGCATAGCAGGCGAGCACCCTACCCACTGCACCACAGCGGCCACCTTATATACTTATGTATATAACACTTTGAAATCAAGATATTTCATTTATAGAAAATGTATTACCAAATATTCAAATTAATTACTGGAATATTGATTTCTTTTAAGTTATTTTTAGAACTTGGATCAGAAATTATTTCTTGTAAGGTTTTATCATTTTTTTGTTCTTTGAATATAGTTTCTGAATTAATATCTTGAGTTGAAATTGAAGTAATTTCTGGAATACGGGAAAGTATATCGGCAACAATGTTGTCTTTTCCACGTATATATTGAATGTCGTTAGTGAACTGTGCAATATATTCAAGATGACGCAATTGACGAGGAGATCTATCGGCTTTAGAATTTAAACCATGAATTAAGGGTTTATGATCTGTATAAATAGTAAAAGTTTTACCTTCAAGAAAATGTTTAATCGAGTTAAAAATTGCTAAAAATTATCTGTCAAATGTGGAATAATTTACTTCTGTTGCTGTTAATTTTCTTGAAAAGTAACCTAAAGGTTCTAATTGATTGTTACTAGTTTGTTGTAAAACAGCTCCAATTGCTACATTCGATGCATCTACAGCTAATGATAATATGCCGTTTTTATCGAAATGAGTAAGTAAAGTATTTTGAGCAAAAAGTTTTATAACGTTTTCAAATGCAGTTGTTGTTTGATCTGTCCAATTCAACTGTTTGGATTTATTTTTGATTGAAAATGTTAGCATTTCATGCAAAGCGCTAAGTACTGTTGCTAACATTTTAATATATCTATGATAGTAGTTAACCATGCCTATAAATTTTTGTAATTTGTTAATTGACGTTGGTTTCTCAAAGCTTATAATAGTTTCAATTCTGTTTAAAGAAGGATTTATATCTTTACAAGAAATTTCGTAACTTAAGAAATCTAATTTATTTACACCGAAAATACATTTTGAGGGTTTAAATGTTGATGTTCATTATAACTAGCAATTAAAATATCATATATATAGGTAAAAACAAAATCGAAATCAGAAAATACTTTACTAATAAAACGTTGAAATGTTTGAGCACTATTTATTAAACCGAATGGCATACGAATAAACTCAAACATTCCAAATGGAGTAGTTATAGCAGTTTTATGTATGTCTTCTTATGCCATAGGAATTTGATGATAAGCACGTACAAGATCAATTTTTGAAAAAATATGTTTGTTTTTTAAATCTATAGTTAAATCGTGAATATGTGGTAAAGGATATCGATCCGGTGTAGTAATAAAATTCAATCTTCTATAATCTCCGCAAGGTCTCCAATCATTTGGTTCTTTCTTAGGAACTAGAAGAAGTGAGGATGCAATTGGAGAACTAGATGGTCTGCAGATACCTGTTTTAACTAAAAAAAATTCAGCTTTGGCAATTTTGAGTTTGATTGGGTCAAGACGTCGTCGTTTTGAAAATGGTAAAACACCTTTTGTTTCAATCCTGTGAACTGTATGATGTTTAACTTCTTTAGTGTAATCTGGTTCACAGGTTATAGAAGGAAAATCATTTAATAGTTTCGTAAATTTATTTTCAGGAATTGGAATTTTTAGGGAAAATATATCACACAAACCAGATGACCCAGAAACTTTTAATTTAGTCTGAATCCATAATTTCTTTATTTTTAATATGAACTATAATGCCAAATTTTTCTAAAAAATTTGCGCCTAAAATGGGTGTCGTAATATTTGCAATTATAAAAGGAAATTCAAAATCTCTTCTCAAACCTAAATCAATTTTTAAAAGTTTTGTACCAAATGTTTCAAAAGAAGAACCGTTAGCAGCAGATAACTTATCTGAATCTCTTTTATAATCAATATCAATATCAATAAGAAAATTAAGATTATTGAATTTATCAAAAACAAATAGGCGACGAGTTGGTTTAGGGATGTTTCCATTATCCGTCACAGTCATAATGGAATTTTTTAATTTAAATTTTAATCTGAATTATAATTAATATTTTTATTGAAATTGCAAGGTGGTATACATTTAAGAGCATTATTTTTAATTTTCTGTGATACCAACAAATATTGTTTGATGAATAAAAATTTCTTTGATTTGAAGAATTTTTAGATCTTGATCTAGATCTATCTTCTGAATTAGATCTAATTCGTAGTTCATTTATGTCATCTGTAATTTTATTTAAGTTTTGAAAAATTGCTGAAGTTAATTCAATAATACATTTATCTAATTTATTATTTTCAATACTAGCTACAGTAGATTTTAATGAATTTGATTGATTAAGTAAATCAAAAATTTTGTCTGCTAAAATAATTAAATCTTCTTTATTGGAATTATTACTTGAAGTTGGATGAATTTGAATTTGTTGTGGTAATTTCTTAATCCATAATTTAAAAAGTAATCCATGACTAACTAATGAATTTGAACCAATAAGAGATTTCATATAACGAAAAAATTCTGATGGTGAACGATCACCGAGATCCATATTTGAAAATAATTGTTCGAGACGTTTTTCTCCACTTAAAGAAAATCTCTCACATAGTGTTTTTTTTTTTTAATTATTTCGAATTTATTAAAAGAAGGTGGTGGATTAGTAATATCGATAATTTTGGTAATAGTTTATTGTTGAAGAGAAATTAAAATATTTTTAAATTTAATATTATCATCTGTGATATTATTAATTTCAAATTGTCCTTCAGTAAGAATAAACCACGCTTCCCAAAATTTAGGTAATTTAATTATTTTAATTGTTGAATTGTTTTCTGATGTTGTTAAATTGTTTGTTTGAATATTTTGTGTCATGTCTATGTTAATACTAGTGTGTGTGTTATCGTTGTTCTGCATTTCTGAGGTATATGTGCGTGTTTGTATGGGTGAACGATGGAGCATAGTAAATAAAATTAAAAGAGAATCTTCTGAAGAGAGAGTTTACAGAAATAAATAAACTGTTATAAACAAGTTAATAATAAAATTAGTAAATATAATTAATGATTTTTTAAAAGTTAAACTAATAACTGGTAAAAATTGATTTTAAAATTTTAAAATAAATTCTTATGATGGTAATATATTATATGTGTTAAATAAAAATGATAACAAGATACCAACTTGAATTGTGAAAATATTGATTGTAGTTATTTAAAATTGATTGTTGTAAATATATTTATTGTTGTTCAAACAGAATTAATGAGATAGTTTTTATTCCTGTTTCACATTGAAGATATTGAAGATAATGATGATTATTCTTTTGGTAGTAATACCGATAAAAATGGTAACGTTGATGAAAATATCATAAATAGAATTCGCTTTATAAGTTGATTAATTTGATGATAATGATTTAAATGGTAATCCAATCTCCTTATTTGATAGATAGAAAGATTGTAGAGATTTTTTGATAGATGTTGTTGTGGCCGCTGTGGTGCAGTGGGTAGACTGTTCGCCTGCTAACCAAACCACGGTCCGAGCAAAACACCAAAACAATTTTTCTAATTAGTAAAAATGCAATTATTGGGTTTTTTTTAAGAGCAGCGTCACCTCTCGTCAGAGGGCGGCATACCCTCCGAGAGTATTTCTGCCATGGAAAAGCTTCTCACAAAAAATGCATTCGCCGTTCGTAGCCGGCATAAAACTGTAGGTCCACCCAATTAGTAGGAAAAAACAAAAAGGAGCACACCTCGAATTGGGAAGCTCTGCCATAAAACTCGTCAGAGTTATAATAGCGCCATTGTATTATTATTATTATGTTGTGTAAAATAGCCATCGAATTAATCCAGTCATTGTTTAATTATTATTATTATTATTGTTTAATTGTAGAAAGAGCTTATGATGATGAAATTGCATTTGCTGTTTTCATAAAACTTGCGTTTCGTGACAAATAATGTGATCTTTACACAGGATCGCCAATATTTAGTTAATGATTTTAAATATTTAATATATATATTTGAAATATCAAAAACATTAAAAACCAAATACATTTTCTGTAAATGAAATATCCTGATTTCAAAGTGTTATATACATAAGTAAATATATAACCCTATAGTCCCGTACAAACCATGGAATGCTCCATTTCAAAAAAAATGTTTATACCGCAAATGAAACACAGCCGCTGGATCTTTATTCGCTGAACAATGTCGATGTCTACGTACAGCTCGTCGTTAAATCTCCGTCGATACTCGCCCTCACTAACGCGCAAAGGTCCATAAATCCTCCGAAGAACTTTCCTCTCGAATACTCCAAGCGCCATCTCATCTGATTTTGACATTGTCCATGCTTCTGCGCCGCATGAGGACTGGAACGATGAGCGTCCTGTAGAGTAGAGCTGCAAAACCATCGATAGTCGGACCACTCGATAGTTTCGATAGTCGAAAAAAAAAACTATCGATACTATCGATAGTTTTTTATGAGTATTTCTCTAAAATAAAAAGAGGGATGGTTTTGTTTACAGTTTTATTTCCAAAAAGTCTTTAATTTTTTACGCAAAACAATAATTAAATAAAAGATCAAATAAGAATTAGATACTTCACATACACTGAGAGAAAAATCAACCAAAAGTTGGTTAATAGTACTAATTTCAAAATGGAATGAATGTGAATTTTATTTAATATTACCATTACAATTGTTGATATATTAGACAGTGTTTTTGGTTATATTAACCATGATATTTGTTGATATAACAAAATGTTCGTTCAAATCTTCAACCAGTTTATGCCAGTAGCAGCACTGCTATGTATGATACATAAGGGAGTGTTAATATGTTAACTGAATAACAAAGAAAATTCCAAATACTCACTCTCTCGCTCTCTGCAATTCGGGTCCAGCCATTCAACTTCGTCAAGCACAAACGGTGTTGAAGGCGATGGTAACAACAGAGCCGAAGCCATAAAGCTTCGTAAATATTTTTACTTTTTGTTAAATATGAATTAACCAATATTTTCGTTAATATAACAAATATACATGTTGGGGAAACCAACTTTCTGTTTGATATTGATTGTTACCAAAATATTGGTTAATGGTACAATGAAAATGTACATATTAAATTTTTTCCTTTTGACATAAATAAATCAACCAATGAAACATTAACCAAGAAGTTGGTTGAAAAAACCATTGTACTTTTTTCTCTGTGTATGTATATAGCATTTTCTGGTTAAATTAAACCTTAAAAAGAGGCATGGTTTTGTTTACATTTTCCTTTTCAAAGTCTTTAATTTTTTTTAACGCATAACATTAATTAATTAACAAAATAACAACAAATGGGAATTAAATACTTCACTTATATATATATAGCATTTTTTGGTTAAATTAAACCTTTTTTCAATTTAAAATTTGCACTTGATTTGAAAAAGGTTTCATTTGACTTGAAAACGCTATAGTAATAAAACTAAAAGTAGTACATTTGTTGTTTAGCATCTTTGGCGCTGACTTGTACATAAGGCACATTGTTTATACATTTCATTAATGTAGAATACACTATGCTTTAAATAAATCAAAAAACAAAAAAATACGAAGAATTTCAGTTATGGGGGATATTTTTTTTTTTTTTTTTTATATGGTTACGTTTTTGAGGTAACGGTAATTTTGTGTTTTTTGTTATCACTTTATTCAAAAATTATGTTCGCTGGAGTTACGCTTCTAACAATATACAACTTGTAGTAATTGAACCACACCTCGCTAAATGACATCTGGTCAATGTCAGAATTTTTAATTTTTTGCGTTTTTTGAAAAAGTTTTGATTTTCAAATTAAGTTTTTTATAAAAACTTGTAAAAATCAGAAAAGTTTTATTTTTTAAAAATTAGCCCGTTTAATTGTTAACGTAATATCAAGGATATCTGATAAAAACATATTTTAGCGATTTCTTTCATGTGAAACAAAAAGGATATTTTATGGACGAAAAACTCGGTTAGATGACTCATCCGTGTATAGACAAAAGATAAAATTTGTTTGTGACTTCACCCTCTCATAGGGTTAGCGTTAATCAGAGGTTGAGTAAACGGCCCCTAAGCTAAAGATATAGATACTTATGTATTCTGGAGCGATTTTTCGTCATCCCTTGGGAAAAAATCGTTCCACAATACATCATATTCCTACCCCGTCGGAAAACCAAGCAAAAAAAGGAATAATGAAAATTACTTAACTATTGCTTGTCATTTTATATCAGAAGATTTCAAATTGCGAGTAGACACAAAAGCTGCTGTCAGATACAAATCATTCCTCAGCTAATATATTGGAAACCTTGCACCATGTTCCATGCGAGTTACCGTGTTTTGCACCTTCATTGAATTTAGCTGTGCGAGCAAATTGTTTCTTATTTTAAAGGCAGTACTATTGAATATGAGAAGTTTAAGGCCGCGCAAGAAGTCTATAGTGTTTTGCAAAAAAAAAGTTGTAAAACGACGCCCTATACACGGATGAGTCATATAACCGAGTTTTTAGTCCATAATTTTTACAAGTTTTTATAAAAAACTTAATTTGAAAATCAAAACTTTCAAAAATCGGAAAAAATTCAAAATTTTGACATTGACCAGCTGTCATTTAGTGAGGCGTGGTTCAATTACTACAAGTTGTATATCGTTAGAAGCGTGGATTTTAGTCGCCTCTTACGACAGACATTCCTTACCACGGGTATTAATTTGACCAATTTGATATCGAAATCTAACTCCTCCCTAACATTCAGTATTCTTCTCTAGGGACAAAACTAAAAGAATGAATGGGGATAACCATCGATAGTGGAAAAAAACTATCGATAGTGACACGAAAAAAAAACTATCGATACTATCGATAGTGCCATCGATAGTTTTGCAGCTCTACTGTAGACATTGGCGGATTAAAGGTCCAGAGTGCCCTAGGCAGCCACTTTCTCGGCGCCCCTGTACCGACCATAAATGGCCATCATAATACTATAAATTTTAACTACCTAGTTGTTTTACACCCTAACAATCAAAATCTTTCCTCTTTATAATATTAGTGTAGATGTAGATATAGATGATGTAAAAGCTTAGATAATTTGTTAATCTTTACATATAATAAAATTGTAACAGGTCGATGTCTGTACATTGCAGATATCGAGAAAAAAATGATTGGGGGAAGCATTATAAAGCCAGTAGAATCCAAATCAACCATTTTTAGAATTTTTGTCTGTCTGTCCGTATGTTTGTGGCCATATCACTCAAAAAGTGCTGAATGGAATTGAACGAAACTTTTTTTATTGGATTGCTAGACGCTCAACTTAAAGTTTAAGGTATTATTTGTTTCGATATCTCGACCGGTTTCGGAGTTATCGGCCAATATGTGCACCAAAATGTGTTAGTACAATATGGATATCAAACGAAAGGTGTTTATGAATGCTGCCATAAACCATTTGATTAATTGCAATACCTGAACTGGCTTCGGAGATATCTCATAAAATGTGAACCTTCTTAATCTCAAAATGCTTAATATGGCTATTTTGTTATAAGAAATAAAATAATGGCTAACTGGTAACCGACGTACAGAGTGTACTTCTGTTATGGAGTGAATAATCGGTGTTCTAGAGAGAAACCTTAAGTATTTAACAACTATTTACAGCGAAGGTTGAGTGTATAGCTATTTCACGAAAAACCATTTTCGATCATCAGCACTCTTTTCGGAAGTGGATGCACCGGGGATTGAACCCGAGTCCATTCCATCTTCAGCCGCAATGACCCAACGGATAAACACACTCGGCCATTGAGACTCTGTGCAAGCTGTTGGATTTTCCCCACTTTTGCCTTTTTCATTTTCAACATTAACGTTAGTGTGTATATGCTTTTGCATATATTCTCCACAAACGTGCTGAATTTTTGTTGTAGGCAGTTCGCAATGAACATTGTTGTTGGTATTTATTTTATGTATGTATATACCAAACAACGTTAACAATTTTACTTGAAAGAGTTTTTAGTGCTTAGCACGAAATTTTTATTTTAATTCAATTTTTAATTAGGCGCATTTCTGTCGTACCCAAGCATGAAAAGAATACTCGCTTATTCATAAAATTACCTTCAAAGCAACAACACCAACTCGACTATTTTTAAAATAGGTGCTTGGGTACGACAGAAATGCGCCTATTGTTGGGGTAAGTGGAAAAAAATTCAACAACTATTTACAGCGAAGGTTGAGTGTATAGCTATTTCACGAAAAACCATTTTCGATCATCAGCACTCTTTTCGGAAGTGGATGCACCGAGGATTGAACCCGAGTCCATTCCATCTTCAGCCGCAATGACCCAACGGATAAACACACTCGGCCATTGAGACTCTGTGCAAGCTGTTGGATTTTCCCCAGTTTTGCCTTTTTCATTTTCAACATTAACGTTAGTGTGTATATGCTTTTGCATATATTCTCCACAAACGTGCTGAATTTTTGTTGTAGGCAGTTCGCAATGAACATTGTTGTTGGTATTTATTTTATGTATGTATATACCAAACAACGTTAACAATTTTACTTGAAAGAGTTTTTAGTGCTTAGCACGAAATTTTTATTTTAATTCAATTTTTAATTGTTGCGGTAAGTGGAAAAAAATTCAACAACTATTTACAGCGAAGGTTGAGTGTATAGCTATTTCACGAAAAACCATTTTCGATCATCAGCACTCTTTTCGGAAGTGGATGCACCGGGGATTGAACCCGAGTCCATTCCATCTTCAGCCGCAATGACCCAACGGATAAACACACTCGGCCATTGAGACTCTGTGCAAGCTGTTGGATTTTCCCCACTTTTGCCTTTTTCATTTTCAACATTAACGTTAGTGTGTATATGCTTTTGCATATATTCTCCACAAACGTGCTGAATTTTTGTTGTAGGCAGTTCGCAATGAACACTGTTGTTGGTATTTATTTTATGTATCTATATACCAAACAACGTTAACAATTTTACTTGAAAGAGTTTTTAGTGCTTAGCACGAAATTTTTATTTTAATTCAATTTTTAATTGTTGGGGTAAGTGGAAAAAAATTCAACAACTATTTACAGCGAAGGTTGAGTGTATAGCTATTTCACGAAAAACCATTTTCGATCATCAGCACTCTTTTCGAAAGTGGATGCACCGGGGATTGAACCCGAGTCCATTCCATCTTCAGCCGCAATGACCCAACGGATAAACACACTCGGCCATTGAGACTCTGTGCAAGCTGTTGGATTTTCCCCACTTTTGCCTTTTTCATTTTCAACATTAACGTTAGTGTGTATATGCTTTTGCATATATTCTCCACAAACGTGCTGAATTTTTGTTGTAGGCAGTTCGCAATGAACATTGTTGTTGGTATTTATTTTATGTATGTATATACCAAACAACGTTAACAATTTTACTTGAAAGAGTTTTTAGTGCTTAGCACGAAATTTTTATTTTAATTCAATTTTTAATTGTTGGGGTAAGTGGAAAAAAATTCAACAACTATTTACAGCGAAGGTTGAGTGTATAGCTATTTCACGAAAAACCATTTTCGATCATCAGCACTCTTTTCGGAAGTGGATGCACCGGGGATTGAACCCGAGTCCATTCCATCTTCAGCCGCAATGACCCAACGGATAAACACACTCGGCCATTGAGACTCTGTGCAAGCACGTTTGTGGAGAATATATGCAAAAGTATATACACACTAACGTTAATGTTGAAAATGAAAAAGGCAAAAGTGGGGAAAATCCAACAGCTTGCACAGAGTCTCAATGGCCGAGTGTGTTTATCCGTTGGGTCATTGCGGCTGAAGATGGAATGGACTCGGGTTCAATCCCCGGTGCATCCACTTCCGAAAAGAGTGCTGATGATCGAAAATGGTTTTTCGTGAAATAGCTATACACTCAACCTTCGCTGTAAATAGTTGTTGAATTTTTTCCACTTACCCCAACAATTAAAAATTGAATTAAAATAAAAATTTCGTGCTAAGCACTAAAAACTCTCTTAAGTATTTAAATTGGAGTTGCCAGAAAGCTTACTTTGATTGTGACGCGTACATATGTGTATGTTTTTGTTTTTCATAATTTCACAGAGCCTCTAGCAAGTACTTCCGCAGCTGGAGCTCAAAATAAAGCTGGTGATACCATAAAAATGGCAGATAAAAACGCCAAGAAAATACAAGTGCAAACTGGCTTGGATCGCTATATCCGTATAAAAAGAAAGCGAACGCCAGAAAAGAATGGGAAATCGAATCCCTCCAAATTAATCAAAGGTGACCTGCCAGCAGAGGCAACAAAAGAAGCACCGAAAATAACATTGGGCGATAACAGATTCAGTGTGCTCGCTGAATCTCAAAATATTCCAATCGAAAAGCCAAAAAAAAGTCCCAAGCCCCCTCCAATTTACCTGCGAGAACAAAGCTCTAATACATTAGTAAACAAACTGGTTGAGCTAGTAGGTCCTAAAAACTTCCATGTCGTACCTATAAAAAAACGCAATATACAGGAAGTTAAAATCCAAACCTATAGTGAGGATTATTTCCGAAAAATAACTAAAGACTTTGAAAACAGGAAGAAAAACTTCTATACCTATCAGCTAAAAAGTAGCCGTGGCTTGTCAGTTGTACTAAAAGGAATAGAAAATTCCGTAAGCCCGGCAGAAATAGAGACTGCATTAAACGAGGAAGGCTTTAAAGTCAGATATGTTTACAATATCAAAAATAAAGCCAACATACCGCAACCGATGTTCAGGGTTGAAATCGAGCCAGATTTCCAGCTTTTAAAGAAGGGAGAAGTACATCCCATTTATAAATTACGTTATCTTCTACACCGAAGAATCTCTGTGGAAGAACCGCATAAACGTGTGGGCCCCGTACAATGCCATAATTGTCAGGAGTTCGGGCATACAAAACGATATTGCACATTATGTTATGTTCAGACACAACCTTAATTGGACATTAAGAGCCGTTATTCAATTTTCAAGCCTAATGATTCTCAATTTTCCATACAAAAATTGACCAAGTTAATGCTTCATTAGAAATTAATGAGTTCTTAATGAAGAACAATTCTGCATGCAACCCTGTTAAAAGGCTTGTTTCATAAGTAAAATGAAATGTCATGAAAAGAGAAATGTGATAAGCGTCAGTGTCCACTAAACAGGTTGGTTCGTCAGATCAGCTGCATTCTTGTTCTTCTTCATCAACTATCAAATTTGTTTTTATTTCTGCTTATTCTATACATGTATTCGTGTTTACGATTGGTAAAAATTGTTAGCTGAATGTCAAATTATTTCGTCCTCCTTGCAATTTTGACATTTAGGTCACGAGAGTTTGATATTCAGCTCACGGCGTGTATGTGTGTATGTATCTTGAGCCGACCTGTTAAATGGGCCAAGTAAATTAAATATGTCTGAACACCAAATCTCAAGATTTTCAATCAACGCCAATTGACTTAATTAATTTTTATGTCTGAACATGATATTACCTAGCGTATGTGTAATTTGCGGAAATTTGCACAGCTCCAAAGAGTGCGAGAAACCTAAAGCAAACCCAGAAAATAAGAAGTGCAGTAACTGCGGTGAAAATCACACTGCTAATTATAGGGGTTGCCCAGTATACATTTCATTAAAAGAGAAAGGTAGCAAAAAACCTAAAAATGTCCCTGTCCCACAACCTCAAAATGTGCCAAAACCAACTATTAATACAGCCCCGCAGAGAAATCTGGGAACGTACTCATACGCTCAAGTCTTAAGAGGCACACAACAGACCGAAATCCAAGACGATTCCACTCCAACAACATCACTCGAAAACACTCTAAATAGCTTTGTTCATATGATGCAGGACCATATGAAGTCAATGCAAAACATGATGCAAGAATTGATTAGGAATCAAAATCTCCTACTTCAAACAATTTTGTCAAGACCATGAATTGTTTCAATATAGGTTTCTGGAATGCTAACGGCATAGGCCAACATCGCAATGAACTCCATGTTTTCCTAGAAAATCACCAAATTGACATAATGTTAGTGTCCGAAACCCATCTGACTGTGTTTAATAATTTTAATATTGATGGGTATATGTTCTATAATACTAAGCACCCTGAAGGAAAAGCTAGAGGTGGAACCGGTATACTTATAAGAAAGAGGATTAAGCACCACGTTCTAGAAGAATATTGCAAAGAGTATATACACTCAACATCAGTGTACGTAGATGATAGTTCTGGCGGATTAACTGTATCTGCAATATACTGTCCTCCCCGTTTTAATATAACAGAGTACCAATTTACTGAATTCTTTTCCAAGTTAGGCACGAGATATTTGGCAGCAGGTGATTACAATGCTAAACATACTTTTTGGGGATCTAGGTTAATAACACCAAAGGGAAGAAACCTGTTCAAAGCAATCCAAAGCAATGGTCTTGATATTATATCAACAGGGCAGCCAACATATTGGCCCACTGATAGGAGCAAAACTCCCGACCTCATAGATTTTGGGGTAACTCGCGGCCTCGATCGAGATATACTTCAGATAGAATCTCTTTTTGACCTATCGTCTGATCACTCTCCTTGCGTCATATCTATTAAAACCCTTCCAACTTTAAACGAACTGAACCCAAGCTTAACTAATAGATTTACGAATTGGCTGAAGTACAGAAAATTTATAAGTTCGCATATTAATCCAAATGTAAGCCTTAAAACAGTCGCCGAAGTGGAATATGCGATAATTGACTTCACAAACTTACTACAAGTGGCAGCAAAGGCCTCAATTCCATTACGTCCTAACACAACCCAGCAGCAAAGCTTTAGTCCTTTCAATGAAAACGATATCATTGAGCTAGTTTCCAAGAAAAGGCAACTTAGGAGAGACTGGCAAAGGTTGCGATCTCCAACCCTGAAAAACGAGCTAAAAAAATGTACGAAAGAGCTCCAAATGCTCCTAGAGGAGAAAAGGGAAACAAAATTTCAAAATAGAATTAAGTCCCTCACGGCCACATCCTGTACAGATTATTCTTTGTGGCGCTGTCTCAAATATCTAAAACGGCCGGTTCAGCAGGATCCTCCAATACGAATGCAAAATGGTGAATTTGCTCGAAGTGACCACGAAAAAGGAGTAGCATTTGCAACCCATCTTTCAAATGTATTTACTCCAAATGAAGGCCAAAATGTTCTCCAAGAAAATACTCCACAATTACCAGCAATACCACTTGGTTTTAAACTAGACGACTTGAATAAAACTATATCCAAAGACATAGAGAATAAGAAAGCACCAGGGTATGACAGAATAACGGGTGAAATGTTAAAAGCGCTTCCCATAGTAGCTATTAAGCAACTACTATACATCTTCAATAGTATCCTCCGATTATGTCACTTTCCTAATCCATGGAAACTATCTGAAATTATTATGATCCCAAAACCAGGCAAAGACCCGACAATAGTAAGCTCCTACAGACCAATAAGCTTAATCTCTATCTTTTCCAAACTATTCGAAAAATTATTGCTGAGAAAGATTCAGCCCATCTTAGAACTGCACGAAACCATACCAAGCCACCAGTTCGGATTTAGAGAGCAGCACGGTACGATAGAACAAGTGCATAGAATTGTTTCAGAAATAAGGTCAACATTTGAAACCAAACGATATTGCACTGCCCTATTCCTAGATGTGGCACAAGCTTTCGATAAAGAAAAAAAAAAAAAAAAACTAGAAGGGCTATTGCATAAAATAAAACAAACACTTCCTTATAATCTCTGCGGGATCCTAGAAAGCTTTTTAACAGGTAGAAAATTTCGAGTAAGGCACAAAAGTTTTACAACCGAAAGTCATCCACTTTCTGCTGGAGTTCCACAAGGTAGCGTTCTAGGGCCTGTACTATACTTAATTTACACAAGCGATCTGCCAACCAACGCGAGCCTTGTCACGTCTACCTTCGCAGATGATACGGCTATACTGAGTGTGCACGCAAATCCCATAACTGCTACTATCCAATTGCAGAGACATATAAAAACTTTAGAAGAATGGCTTACTACGTGGAGAATTAAGGTCAACGAATCTAAATGTGTACAAGTAACCTTTAGCCTGAAAAAAGACACATGTCCACCAGTCTCAATAAATGGGAAAATAATAACTCAGAAAGACTTCGTTACGTACCTTGGAGTCACACTGGATAGAAGAATGACTTGGAAAAATCACATTGACAAAACGATTATACAATCCAAGTTGAAAATAAGCCAGCTGCAATGGTTAATTGGTCCAAGTTCTAGACTGGGCTTAGATAATAAGATATTAATATTTAATATGGTTTTAAAACCAATTTGGATATATGGAATTCAACTATGGGGCTCAGCATCGAAATCTAGCGTAGAAAGAATTCAAAGGCTACAGTCCAAGATATTAAGAACAATATGCAAAGCGCCTTGGTATGTAAAAAATACAATTATACATAGTAACCTAAAGATAAATACGGTGGCCGAAGAGATAGAGAAAATGCAAGCAAATTATGCGAAAAGATTAGCCAACCATCCTAATTCATTAGCAAAAAGTCTCCTAAAGCAAAGCTATCCTAGGCGGTTAAAGAGAAAGGATGTAAAACTCAATTGTGCAGAAGGTCATATTCTGTTAGACCAATATCTCGAGAGTAACTTTAAAAAATGATGAACGTCGCTGAATAATAATATTAATAATAATAATAATAATAATAATAATAATAATAATAATAATAATAATAATAATAATAATAATAATAATAATAATAATAATAATAATAATAATAATAATAATAATAAATTATAAAAAGCAGCTTACTGAAATTCCTTCCATTCAGAAAGCTACAACAGCATTTACTAATACCCCTGTACAACATATGTATGATTGTGTTCCGGACGAGCCTATCCCATTAGGACGTAAAAATTCCTAAGTTCATACACGCAGCTTATTGGAATTCCTTCCATTCCGAAAGCTGCAACAGCACTTATTAATGCAACACACGATTGTGTAATCGATAAGCCTGTCCTGTCAGGCCGTACGAACTTTTAATACTATACAATCAGCTGCTTGGAATTCCATTCCATTCCGACGGCAAAAATACATAAATAATGAAAATGAATAACATAATGAACGAATATGAAATAAAATTACATACATACATACTACATATGAACATATTCTAACAAAAACAAAAATATTCCGATACACATAATAAATGAATTCATAAGTATTTCTTTTATGTCAAATAAAATTGCTTTTCATCCAAATGTTATTTGAAGCAGTGGCAACGAATAACGTCATTGTATACTAGGTTAAGATTTTATACAAATTGTCATATTCTTTAAGAATGATACAATAAAAACTATATCCGAGAAAAAAAAAAAAAATAAAAAATAATTTCTGGCATGTTGTTGAAAGTTTTCCGTCGCAAAAAGATTAGGAAAGTCAAGTAATTGTTAACAAAGATATTTAATAATAAAAATTTCTGAATAAGTGATGGCTCACTTTCACTGTGACTTACTGTATTCCCATCAAAACAAATTTCAACCACGGGAATTGTTGTTGCAAAAAGTGACAGGCACATTATGTGTCAATGGGAGAATGGGAAACTAAATAAACGAAATATGAAGAAGAATCGACCACAGTGTTGTATTCAAACGTAGCAAAATCTTCACAAGAAAATTGCCAAAATTCCTAATAAAATCAATTAAAACTCAAAAAATGTTATTATACTCAGCTGTACTAGTACACAGAGTATTATAGTTTTAATCACATAACGGTGGATTGTAACAGAGTGAAATAATCGAGATAGATATAGACTTATATATATCAAAATAATCACGGTGAAAAGAGAAATCGATTGAGCCATGTGCGTCCGTCCGTCAGTCCGTCCGTCTGTCCGTCCGTCCGTCCGTCTGTCCGTCCGTCTGTAAACACTCTAACTCGCGCAAAAATTGAGATATTTTGATGAAATTTGAAATGCAAGTTGGTATCGAGACCGGGACGGTTGGTATTGAAAATGGGCGAAATCGGACCATGACCACGCCCACTTTTCCTATATAGAAAAAATCGGAAATTTGGTATCTCAGTCACTAATATAGCTGGAGCGATGAAATTTTACCCACGTATTGAGCTCAGGCCCCTAGGAAGAAATTTGATGACATTTTGGAAAATGGGCGGTGCCACGCCCACTTATTAAGGGTCAAACCTTGCAAGTTTTATATGTCATAACTCAGAAACCATTGAAGATATATCGACTAAATTTGGTACGCGTGATTTACTTACTTAGGCAAACGTTTGGACGGAAAATAGTTAAAATCGGTTGACGGCCACGCCCCCTTTTATATATTTGTATTATAAAGTGACCTAATAAAAACATTTTAAGCCATATCTCTGTCAAATATAAAGATCTATCATTGAAATTTTGTCGCACGAGTCCAACTATGGACATAAAGGTTAGGTTAGGTTAGGTTGCCGTGGCTGCTATGACTCATAGCACACTTAGGCCCTGAGGTCCCATTGTGATACCACGTGGATCCGAAGACCCCCTACTCGAACCATCGTGTGGATTCCACAAATCTTATAATTTTCCTAAATTCTATTGTAACTAGGTCTCCTAGTTCATTAAATTGGTAGGCTCCTAAATGTTTTAGTCGCCTCCTTCCTAGTGCTGGGCAATCACACAGCAGGTGTTTTACTGTTTCAGGCTCCTCTTCGTCTTCACACGCCCTACAGTAATCGTAATGTGGAGCATTCATCCTTTCTGCGTGCCTCCCCAGGATTATATGGCCTGTAATTAGCCCCATCATTAGTGCAAGCTCAGACCTTCCGAGTGCAAGTAGACTCTTCGACCGTTTGGCGTCCCAGTCAGGCCATAAGAGCCTAGTATGGTTGCATGTACTCATACCATGCCACCTTTTATTAGCTTCATTGGAGTAAAGCTCCTTGAGTTTGAGCTTGCTAGTAGCGAGCGACATACCTAATCCCTTCCACGAAGTTGAAAGTGGAGCGGATGTGCCCTCTCTAGCAAGTTCATCCGCCATCTCATTTCCCGGTATGTTCCAGTGTCCAGGCACCCATACGAGGTGTATGGCAAATTGCTTAGCCATCTCATTTAGAGATCTGCGGCAGTTTTCCACTGTTCTGGATTTGCATATGACTGCCCCAAGCGCTTTCAGAGCAGCCTGGCTGTCTGAGAAAATGCAGACTTCCTTACTTTCGTTTCTCCTTGCTTTCAAGGACTCACTCGCCTCCTGTATCGCTGCTACCTCCGCCTGGAAGACACTGCAGTAATCCGGTAAGCGAAATGACAGTTTTAGCCCCCCGTCGGCTGAATAGACTCCCCCTCCCACCTTAGCATTAAGCTTAGATCCATCGGTGTAGAGGTGGATAGCATTATTCGAGACCGGAGGACCCCTGGCCCAGAGGTCTCTATCTGGAATTACAATTTCGTATTTCCTTGTGAATGAATTCCTCGGAATACTATAATCCGATAATTGGTTTGGGGTACCCTTGAGTATAGAGGTATGACCCTGGTCCAATACCTTCCATTCGGGCAGCTCCTTTAGCCGCATTGCCGAACACGCAGCAGATAACCTACCGCTGAGATCAATCGGTAATATGTTAAGAATGGCATCTAATGCCTCTGAGGCGGTAGACCGCAGCGCACCACTTGCGCAGACAAGTGCAGTTCTCTGCACCTTTTGTAGTAGTTGAGTATTCACTCTCGTACTCAGACCTGTCCACCAGACCACTACTCCATATAAGAGAATTGGCCTCACCACGGCTGTGTACAGCCACATTGTGATTTTGGGCGTTAGCCCCCAGTTCCTTCCCACAGCTGCCCTGCAACAGTACAACGCAGCTATAGCTTTTTTGGAGCGTTCCTGGATGTTACCTCTCCAGTTGAGCTTCCTATCGAGAGTCACTCCCAGGTATTTTGCCGACTCACCTAGCTTAAGGGTAGAGCCTCCTAACACTGGTAGCTTCATCTCTGGAATTTTATATTTCCTTGTAAACAGCACCAATTCTGTTTTGGCCGGATTAACCCCAAGACCTTTGTCCTTGGTCCACCTTTCTAGCAGCCGTAATTTTGTCTGCATTATGTCACAGAGCGTCTGTGGAAATTTACCACTCACCACCACCGCAAGGTCGTCCGCATACGCTATGACTTTAGAGCCTCCCTCCTCTTCCAAGGCCACCAGCAATCCGTTCATTACTGCCACCCACAGAAGAGGAGAGAGAACTCCACCCTGCGGCGTGCCTCTTTCAACGATTTTGCTTGTCGAAGTTCCGGCTAGATCAGCAAGTACCCTCCTGCCCGTTAGCATTCGGTCTACTAGAGACACTACCCATGGTTCGACGCCCAAATTCGCCAGAGCTTCAGTGATCGCATTTGATGTGACGTTGTTAAATGCACCCTCTACATCTAGGAATGCTGCTAGTGTGAATACCTTCTCCGCTAAGGATTTCTCAATACTCGAGACGATTCCGTGCAGCGCCGTCTCTGTGGATCTTCCCTTTATGTACGCGTGTTGGGAAGTTGCGAGTTTCCCACCCACTCGCTCTCTAATGTGAGATTCCAGCAATCTCTCCAATACCTTGAGCTGGAAGGACGCCAGACTGATAGGTCTAAAATCTTTAGGGCTAACATGGGACGTCCGTCCTGCCTTCGGCGTGAATATCACCCTTGAGTTCCTCCAAGAGCTTGGAATATACCCTTGGGCAATAACTCCCTTGCATATGGCTAACAGCCAGGGAGCACTTATTTCCACTGACTTCTGAAGTTGCACCGGTGTCACCCCATCTGGACCCGGTGCTTTATATGGTTTGAAGGACTCCAATGCCCATCTTATTCCATCTAGTGTGAGATGATGGCCTAGTTGAAGCTGGCCACCACCTCCACTCTCTGTGAGCTGTGGTCCGTCTACAGCCCCTGGAAAGTGTGTCATAAGCAGTAGGTCCAGCGTTTCCTTTCCAGTCTCTGTCCACGTCCCGTCGGATTTTTGTAAGCATCCAGGGACGCTTCGAGTCGAACCGGATAGAAGTTTTCTTAGTCTGGATCCTTCTGACACAGATTCGATTTCGCTGCAAAAGTTCCTCCATGAGGTTCTTTTTGCTACTCTCAATTTACTTTTATACACCCTAAGGTGCATCTTGTAGGTTTCCCACCTGCGTGCCTCCGTTGAGGCCTTGGCGTTATTGAAAGCTTTCCGGCATTGCCTTCTAACATCGTCCAGTTCTGGACTCCACCATGGAGGTTTCTTTTTCCCCCTTACTATCTTTAAGGGACAGGCCTTGTCCAGTGCCTCCCCACACGCATTTGTAAATTTATTCACCATGTCCTCGATCACCATAGGACATTCAGGTGTTTTTAGTTCATAATCTGAGAGGAGCTTTCCAAGCTCCTCCCTATAAAGGTGCCAGTCGGCGAATCTTAAATTTCTGCAGGTCGGAGTACTAACTGCCACTCCAACCAGGTCAAACTGGATGAACCGATGATCAGAGAAGGAGTGCTCATTCAGCACCCTCCAATTGATTACCATTCCCTCCGAGTTTCCCGATATCAGAGTGACATCTAATACCTCTTTCCTGTTCTTAGTAATAAATGTGGGTTCATTCCCTCTATTGCAGATACTCAAGTTATATCTTAAAATAAAATCGAAAAGGGACTCACCTCTCTCATTTGTGTCGCTACTCCCCCAAGCAGCGTGGTGCGCGTTCGCATCTCCTGTCACAATTACGGGTCCCGCTGAGTGCTCCACGATTTGACAGGTTATTGTCGTTGGTGATGGCTTATCGTGAGCCATGTAAATTGAGGTCAGCGTGCACACAACCCCACTGACCTCGATACTGATAACAGTTGTGTCCTCGTCACTCAACTGAGGAAGAAATAGAAATTTTATGTTAGAATTAGCCAAGATACATGCCCTTGGTTTCTCATTAGTAGCCCCACTTACCATTGTGAACCCAGCCATCTTCAGTCCACATATTTTGTTGCCCACGACCCACGGCTCCTGGATCAGGGCGATGTCTGCTACTCCCTCCGTCAGCTGGAGCAGCAATGCAGCCGACGCTGCTTTACTGTGGTGGAGATTTGCCTGAAGGATTCGCACCATCTAGGCGTTCACCCCTCTCCACCACCGTCGTGTTGCCAGTGTCTTCGTCAAACATTGGCTCATCTGTCGAGAACCCTTTACATAGTCTGAAGGAGTCCAGTGAGGAGATGGATGATGCGCCTCCGTCCCTCGAGTCATCTTCCAGACTGACCCGATTCGCTTCGTCGCATAACTCCTCCTCCTCATCGGCCTTCTCCAGCTGGCCCTCTATATCTTGCAGGCTTTTTACGTCCTGCGCGTAGATATTGATTTTGACGGTGTCAAAACCAAACCTAATTTCGCCACCCCTTCTCTCTAAGAAGGGGAGCGATTCCTTGTTTAGCAGCAGTACAGCCTGCCGCGTAGCCTTGGTGGTGTGCTCCATCTTCACCACCTTCCAGTCACCCGCGGGGATCTCAGGATTGAAGAGCCTGATGATCTCCATGACCTCATTCGCCCCCTCTGGCTTGGACGGTATCCAAACCCTGGCTCTTGGTCTACAAGGGATATCCTTGTAGTCCACTGCCCTGAGCATCGCTCCAGGGTAGACCTCACCCACTTTGGAGACCGTCCTTTTGTAGAGGTCGGCCGATCTGGCATCCTCACACGCCACCACCATTACGCAGCCCTGGAACCAACCCACCTCCTTACAGGCGGGAAGAGAACCAGGTGACTCCTTCATGACACTGACGCAGTGACATGCCATACCGGCCTTCACCCACGGCCATTGGGCTAGAATCTTACGCTCCCCCCCTGGACCGGCATCATAGATGCCCAGAAGTATGCTCCTTTTAGCAACCTCTGCAAAGGTAGGCCCCTGGGTTTTGCGCTTTTTGGCCATGGAGACAGCAGGCGCAACCTCCACTGACCTATTCCGTTTGTTACTTTGCTCCTTTCCAGGAGCAAAGACGAAGTCTGGAATAATGGTTTTAGCCCATTCCAGCTCCGCCTTTAGTTGACCCACATCTCCAGGCAGCGCTCTGGAGAGCAGGTCCGGTTCGTATCCCATCCGACATAGGATACGTTGAGCAGTCCGCCTATGCCTACTGCGTGCGACTTCCGGAGCCGGCCTATCATCCGGCCGGGAAAACGCCGTTGGCGTTAGGAAAGGTCCACCCTGGCTACGCCCTCCAGTTTCGGCAATGGCCCCGGTAGCAAGCTGCTTACCAGGATCACCTCCACCAGATGACATCTTACCATTGGCGGACCCCTCCTTAGCCTGATTTATCTTTTTTTGAGGTGTGCTAGACTTCGGCAGCGCCTGAAGCCTTCTTGCATCCTCAATAGCCGCAGCGCGGCTAGTAGTGGGACCCTGCAGCGCATGAGCCCCTAGTACATTGGGCGTGAGCCCTTCCGACTTTTTAAGAGTGCCGGCCTCTTTATTTAAATTAAAGAATTCGTCCATAATAAATCCCACGAGTTGCGGAGAAAGGGGTCAGTCAGCCCCGGGCAGAGATCCGCGTTGCCCGGGGTAAGGCCAGGAATTACAACTGGGTGTGGCCCGGTACCCAGAGGGCTCCGTCCGAGACTGGGCTATTTATAGGGGCCCCCAGCCAGGCTGATCCTCGGCACGGTTATCGCATGACACCTTGATCCAGCCCCTACCCTGAGACCACGATCAAAGACCATTTCCCCATACCGTAGCTATTGAGGAGCTAGGATACACGGCACTGATCCCTGATCTTAGCTAGACACCCCCCGACAACGCACGGGGCTTTGTGGTGCCTATTACCAGTCGGCACCCTCTTGGAGGGTTCAGTTCAAGGTTTTTCGCCAACCAATAACATAAAAACATACATACACATAAAACAAAAAACACAAAAATTTTGGAAAATGGGCGGTACCACGCCCACTTATTAAGGGGCAAACAGTGAAAGTTTTATGAGTCATAACTCAGAAACCGTTGAAGATATATCGACGAAATTTGGTACGCGTGATATACTTACTTAGTCAAATATTTGGACGAAAAATTGCTAAAATCGGTTGACGGCCACACCCACTTTTATATATGGGAATCATAAAGTGGCCTAATAAAACATTTTAAGCGATATCTCTGTCAAATATAAAGATATATCTTTTACTTTTGGTTTTTGGTCGTTTTTATTTTGATAACTACTTTATTATTGAGCTCTCAAGACCATTTTGTTTTTTTTTTTTTGTTTAAGGAAAAAGATATATCACGCCCACTTTTATATATGGGTATTATAAAGTGACCTAATAAAAACATTTTAAGCGATATCTTTGTCAAATATAAAGATAATTCATTGAAATTTTGTGGCAAAAGTTCCACAATAGACCGGAAACAAAAAATAGACAAATTTTGGAAAATGGGCGTGGCACCGCCTCTTTTTAGACAAAGGAGATTTCTTAGCCTATAACTCGACAAATAATTGAGATATTATGACGAAACTTGGTTTATACACTTTTATAACATGTGTTAATAGCCACGCAAAAATTTATTGAAATCGGTTTATGACCACGTCTACTTTTTAAGAAAGATATTTCTGGAACACTCTTTGGGAATTTGTAACGTGACATCTTTATAACTAGAAGTCATAAAGGAATGAAATTTTGCACAAAGAATAATATTCATATGCTTAGTTGGATGACTGATAAAAATTTAGAAAATGGGCGTGGCTACGCCCACTTTATGCAGCACTCGCTTTATATTAAGTGCACCGTGTTTCCATCAAACGCAAACAAACAATGAAAGCATACAGCTGAGTATCTAATGTTCGATTCCACTCGAACTTAGGCGGCTTCCTTACTTGTTTTTTTGTTATTATTGCTACAAATATAGCATTACAAATTCAATTCACCCAATAATTTTAAAGATTTAACGATTTCAAAATTCATTTCAATTTTTTTTTTAACTTTTGCACAGCACTACATGGTGACAGGCACAACATGCCAAACGATCAGTTGAGTGTGTCGCAACTTATAGATGTAAACTATGCTGCTAACTAAAGTGCTATTGTTTTTGATCACTTGTGATTGGAGTAAAAGAGACAAACCTATTTTGAATAGATAGCCAAAGTACATAAGAGAGAAGGTGATGCAAGATCACACGTACGCAAAGCCAGGCATCACTTTTCCCACAAGGCCCTTAAGAAAGTGCTGTCGACGATGCACAAAACATATGTCAGCGATGAACAGCACGTGCGGTGTCAGTTGAAGCTCACTGTCCCGTAGGGTGTCAAAGTTGTACAGACCGTCGTATCGTGGATAGGCGAGTGTGCAGACCAAAATTTTGGTTTGCACTCAAGTGTGCAGAAAATGGTTGCCAGCGTATGTAGTATATATTTATTTTCTCAATAGATCTCTACATATCGTAAGATTTATTGGCAAAGTGGAGATAATGGGTCGTATTAATAAACAAAAAGCAATTGCTATTTCTCAAATTTTTTGTAATTTGAGAAAAAGGCTTGAAAAAGTAATTGCTTTTTTATTAATATAATCTAATATTTTTATAATCGCCAAAAAAAAGTCGCCATCGCCAATTTTCATAAATTGGTCGCCAAAGTTTGTAAAAAATCGCCAATTTGGCGACAAATCGCCAGTACTGGCAAGCCTGACGACGCAACAAACGCGCAATATTGCACAATATATCCATGCTTGTGCAATATAATCGATGTATCTATTATAGATCAGCTTTAATTCTTAATCGTCGATATGTTATTTCTTTATTTGTTTAAAAATTCTGAGCTCGCGCGCCCCTTGTAACTACGCGCCCCTAGGCAAGTGCCTAGTTTGCCTTAGGGATAATCCGCCTCTGTGGTGGGGTAAAAATTACTCCACGTCTAGGGTAACGTTAGTTTTTCTTCGAATGCAATTTTTGGATATTTACCACTTCTCGCTTCTCTGCAGCATTTTGATGCGTTCAGAATCTACTCATGTCATCATAATTATCGATCAGTATAGTTTTTATGGTGGAAGATCTCCAATAACGGATAAATTATGATATCGGGGTAAAAATTACCACACCTCGACGTTAACGTAACTTTTTCTTCAAAAATAATTTATTTCCATTTAAAACTTCTATCACTGGCAATTTGAATAACATGGATTATTAATTTTACCACTTCTCAAATGATTATTGGAAGAAAAATTAAAAAATTCGTTTCGTGATTCATTTTATACGCTCGCGTTATTATGAAAAAAACTTTAAAAAGACTGGCCAGCATTTTGTACAAAAAAAAAATTTTAAATAAAATTCCTATTATATATTTAAAAATATATATTTTTTATGAAAAACCGTCTCTAAAGTTTAAAGAAAGTTTTTGTTTTACCTTTTATCTATAAGGTTCTCATGTGATGTTTTCGCTATTTTGAAAGAACAAGGCCTTGTGAATTATAGTAAAAACTTTGCTGATTTAAAAAATTTAATTAGCTTTTTTTATTAATTTCATTTGAAAAAGGACTGGCCTCTTTCCAATGCAAAAATGATTATAAAAAAATTTATTTTTTATTGAGAGTTATAAGTAAAATGCGTAGAAAAAAATTTACCATCACGTCGTAAACTATGTCACAAAATTTCACCTCGTCACTTAAAGGTTAATAAAATTTGGAAAATTTTTGGTTAATCTTTTTAATTTTTCTGTATCAGTGCAACTTTTACTGTGTGTGGTTGCTTTAGTGTGTAATCGTCTAAATTTTCAGTATTAATTTTATAATTTTGAATAGTTGTGTTGTTATGTGTCGTGTTAATAATTCTAACGAAAGTTTGCTCGTTATTTGTAATGGTATTTGAAATATAAATGCCTTCGGATAGTTGTTGGTGTGGTATGAAAATGTTTTTATTATTTGTATTTATTTTAATTTGTCTAATAACTTCCGATCTAGCTGGAATTGTGATTGTGTTGACGGACAGATAGTTTGTAAGATTCATTGTTATTGTTTGAGGGAAATCATATGGTCTTAGGATTAGTTTATCCTCTGTTTTTCCATAATCTAGAATACAATTGTATTTCTTTATGAAATCTAGGCCTATTATTCCATCACATGGAATTGGGAAATCATATGGTCTTAGGATTAGTTTATCCTCTGTTTTTCCATAATCTAGAATACAATTGTATTTCTTTATGAAATCTAGGCCTATTATTCCATCACATGGAATTGGGAAGTTGTCGTCTACGACGTGAAATTTATGATAAATTAGAAGGTCATCGCCTTTTAGATCTGCTTTGATTGTGCCTAAAGTGCTAGTTAATCCCTGACCAATGCCTTTCAAATCTGTGATTTGTTCAGTATTTATCTTCTTTATTATTTATTTGCTGTTTTTTGATTATGGAGATATCGGCTCCAGTATCAATTAAAAAATTTGAGTATGAATTGTTTAATGATGTCCTTGTAGATATATAGCTGTTTAAGTTTAGATTAAGTACGCATATTTTTCTTTTTGTTAATTTTGAAGTGGAGTTTCCTGGTTTTCCGTTTCGGTGCAACTGCGCACGTTACGGGTTTGTGTGTATGGTCTGTTTGTATTTCGGGATTGTGATTCTATTTGATTGCTATTATTGTTATTATTGTTTGATCTAGAATTATTGTTGTAACTTGGCTGTGGTCTGTATCTTCTATTTTGGTAATTTCCATAGTTGTTACTTCGGTAACCTCCACGGAAATTACTCCGGTACTGACTCTGCTGTCGTACGTTCAAAATTGTGTTTTAGCTGCCCGTTATTTCGGTACAGCTGTTGGTAAATTTAGAAATTGCATAATTCATTGTTGTGAACGTTGCCGCTTGCATGATCACTTTGACCTTATCATTAGAGCAGTTTTTACAAATGGAATTAACTGCTGCCTGTGTTGCATATCTCGTTGCTAAGTCTGGGTTTAATCCACAAGAGAGTATATGCTCCTTCTAATGACCTTGTGATTTTTTCAATTTCCGCTGTGTATTGGTTAGCAGTTTTTCTACGCTGTTGGATCTTCAGTAGCTTAGCGGTCAATTGTGGTCTCATTACCAGGGATTGCAAATAATCGTTATTTTTTAAATTTTGACTAAAAAAAATCATGCTGAAGGAGAAATGCTAAACGCAAAAGAAGTACACAGATGTAATCACCGTAACGCAGACTATCTCTAGGTGCATCAACTTTAGGCATGGGTAACACTGCGCTGCGCGGCGCAATTGCGCTTACACCAACCCTGGCGTTATTGCGCTAACTCCGATTTGGTAAATGCGCCAACGCAATATAGCGCCAACTCAATTTTGCAATATAAAACCAACTCAATTTCGTGCGCTAACACCAGCACCAATATAGCGCTAGTGTAAAATGACACCACCACAAAGCCAATAATAGCACAGCGTATATGACACCGTCACAATTATGTATGCTTGATAGTGATCTAAGTGACTCTAATTTCCAGCATATTTTCACTAACTTTTGTTTTCTGAGGGAAAAATAAAACTCAAAAAATAACTTTTATTTTCTGATCACAAAATAAAACTCAAAAAATAAATTTTATTTTCTGAGGGAAAAATAAAACTCAAGAAATACCTTTTATTTTCTGATGGAAAAATAAAACTCAAGAAATAACTTTTATTTTCTGAGGGAAAAATAAAACTCAAGAAATAACTTTTATTTTGTGAGCAGAAAATAAAACTCAGTAAATAATGATTAAAAATCAACTTTTTGGATATAACTCAAACCGTTACAGTCCCTGCTCATTACTAATAAAATTCCTTGCTGTACCCTTCAGCTTTGTTTTTATCATGGTAATGGCCAATGCCTCGTGTGTATCCTTGATTTGCTCAAGTATATCGACTGCATCTAGCAAACTATGTAGATTTTCTGGTTTACCATCAAACTCTGGTAATACTGACGAAGCAGTTTTAATAAATTCATCTACCGTTTGCACCATTGTGATGTTTACGATGGGGATGTTTAATGGTTTATTTTCTTCTACTGATGGATTCTGACTCAATGAAGGTGAAGGAGTTCGACTCTGAACACGTTCTGATAAAAGCAAAGTGAAATTAATCTGAATTTCCTCCACTACTGTGGTTGGTACTGTTGTTTCTATATTATGTCTAGCTAAAGAAGATACATACTAATTTATCTCGTACGGTAGCAAAAATTAAATAAGCTTCTTTTTGATGTTCTTCCGTAAAGAAATTATTTTTCTCGTTAATTGCCTCTTATATTTTTTAGAGCTTCCAAATTATGTTTAAATGCTTTACTAGTGTTTCGGTTGTTATTGGTACGCTTTTATTTATGCAATTGTATGACTTGTGAGCTTTTGCTTTTTTTCTGATAATAAGTCATATATTTCTTGCCATTTAGTCATTTCGCATGTAAAATTTTTGTTTAGATACGTTACTGTACATTATTTAATTGTCTCAATTTACGTTTGATATAAGTTTTTATCAGAATTGCAATAGTGACAATTAACAATGTAGTTACGCATGCAAAGATAATTAACCATTTCTCTGAAAGTTCCTCTCTTTCTTCTATAACTGGGTGTGATTCGTATCTGACTAATTGATTTTCATAACTTTTCTCTGCTGAATTTTCTTTACGTACTTCGTATCCTGCTATTCCTATTAAGATACTGTTTAGTGCAATTTTCCACCATGCCATTTTTATAAGAAAAATTTTTATATAATCATTCGAGTTTACTCAAATTATATATATATATATATTTTTTTTTTTAAAGAATGCCAATTAAATTATACGTATGTTTTTTAAAATATCCCTAAGCAAAGTTAATTGCTAATTGGTTTAGCGGCCATACGGCGTGCTCAATTCATTCTGAATACATATTACCTATTTTATACTTCGTTGAATTTTATTTCTCTTGTTATTTCCTTGCTGCCAGTCTCTTTGTTGTTTCGATACGCTTGCCCTTGTTATTGCTGCCAAAATCTCATTGAGCTGATAACTAAATTGGTGGTGCGAACAAGTTGATTTTGATTGGAATTTTTCATTATTAGCAATGGGTTGTAGTTGAGTGGCAGTGGTCTACGATCACTAAGGTACATGTCAAACCATAGCTGAGATATGTAATTTGTATGTTTGTATGCATTATCCGATTCCTGTAAGATTGCCTGCAATTCGCTGCGCTCGTGACTATTGGTATTGTTGCTGTTTTTGTTGTTGATATTATCTTTGTTACTGTTGTTGATTGTAACGCTTTTTTATGTTGACGACATCAGCGACAATAGTTCCCGTTGTTATACCACCGTTTTTTATGTTGACGACATCAGTGACAATTGGTTCCGTTGTTATACCACCGCTGCCATCGGTTATGCTTTTGGTAACACTTTCGCTTTGGAATCCTTCGCTTCACTGCCTCCAGTGCCAGCGCCGCTGTTTCGACTTAGTAGGCCCGCGTGTATTTAAAATATAAATAATTTTGAAAAGGCTTAGTCCTTATGAGTGATTTCGCTTTTCAGCAAATTTTCACTCATAAGTTAAACCAAACTGGTGGATCGCCATCCAATAAATTGAAACAAGTATAAGTAGCGTTTGAACGGTATTAAAGTGTTTATTTGAAAGTGATTTATTTTTATACAAAATTTCTTACACTAATACTTATAAACTACAAATGTATACAAGCTACAAATGCAAACACAATATGCTATATCAGCATATGTGATTCATAAAGATTTCGTCAGTCACATTGACAAACTGACGCTGTCGATCAGTTGGTCAGTGTGATGGCTTGGGCAATGCACTTGACTAAATGTAACAAATGTAACCAGATCTTCGCCCATCTTAGAACTGCACGAAGCCATACTAAGTCACCAATTCGGATTTAGAGAGCATCACGGCACAATAGAGTAAGTGCTTATAATAGTTTCAGAAAAAAGGTCAACTTTTGAAACCAAACGATAATGCACTGCCCTATTCCTAGATGTGGCACAAGCTTTCGATAAAGTATGGCAAGAAGGGCTTTTGCATAAATTAAAACAAACACTTCCATATAATCTCTGCGGGATCTTAGAAAGCTTTTTAACAGGTAGGTAATTTCGAGTGAGGCACAAAAGATTTACAACCGAAAGTCATCCAATTTCTGCTGGAGTTCCACAAGGTAGCGTTCTAGGGCCTGTATTATTCTTAATTTATACAAGCGATCTGCCAACGAACACGACCCTTGTCACGTCAACGTCAGATTATACGGCTATACTGAGTGTGCACGCAAATCCTATAACTGCTACTATCCAGTTGCAGAGGCACATAAAAACTTTAGAAGAATGGCTTACTACGTGGAGAATTAAGGTCAATCTAAATGTGTACAAGTAACTTTTAGCCTAAAAAAATACACATGCCCACCAGTCTCAATAAATGGGAAAATAATAACTCAGAAAGACTTCGTTACGTATCTTGGAGTCACATTAGATAGAAGAATGACTTGGAAAAATAAGCCCTATGCAATGGATAATTGGTCCAAGTTCCAGACTGGGCTTAGATAATAAGATATTAATATTTAATTGAATTATACATAGGATAATTAAGATGAATACAGTGACCAAAGAGAAAAAATTATACGTATGTTTTTTAAAATATCCCTAAGCAAAGTTAATTGCTAATTGGTTTAGCGGCCATACGGCGTGCTCAATTCATTCTGAATACATATTACCTATTTTATACTTCGTTGAATTTTATTTCTCTTGTTATTTCCTTGCTGCCAGTCTCTTTGTTGTTTCGATATGCTTGCCCTTGTTATTGCTGCCAAAATCTCATTGAGCTGATAACTAAATTGGTGGTGCGAACAGTTTGATTGGAATTTTTCATTATTAGCAATGGGTTGTAGTTGAGTGGCAGTGGTCTACGATCACTAAGGTACATGTCAAACCATAGCTGAGATATGTAATTTGTATGTTTGTTTGCATTATCCGATTCCTGTAAGATTGCCTGCAATTCGCTGCGCTCGTGACTATTGGTATTGTTGCTGTTTTTGTTGTTGATATTATCTTTGTTACTGTTGTTGATTGTAACGCTTTTTTATGTTGACGACATCAGCGACAATAGTTCCCGTTGTTATACCACCGTTTTTTATGTTGACGACATCAGTGACAATTGGTTCCGTTGTTATACCACCGCTGCCATCGGTTATGCTTTTGGTAACACTTTCGCTTTGGAATCCTTCGCTTCACTGCCTCCAGTGCCAGCGCCGCTGTTTCGACTTAGTAGGCCCGCGTGTATTTAAAATATAAATAATTTTGAAAAGGCTTAGTCCTTATGAGTGATTTCGCTTTTCAGCAAATTTTCACTCATAAGTTAAACCAAACTGGTGGATCGCCATCCAATAAATTGAAACAAGTATAAGTAGCGTTTGAACGGTATTAAAGTGTTTATTTGAAAGTGATTTATTTTTATACAAAATTTCTTACACTAATACTTATAAACTACAAATGTATACAAGCTACAAATGCAAACACAATATGCTATATCAGCATATGTGATTCATAAAGATTTCGTCAGTCACATTGACAAACTGACGCTGTCGATCAGTTGGTCAGTGTGATGGCTTGGGCAATGCACTTGACTAAATGTAACAAATGTAACCAGATCTTCGCCCATCTTAGAACTGCACGAAGCCATACTAAGTCACCAATTCGGATTTAGAGAGCATCACGGCACAATAGAGTAAGTGCTTATAATAGTTTCAGAAAAAAGGTCAACTTTTGAAACCAAACGATAATGCACTGCCCTATTCCTAGATGTGGCACAAGCTTTCGATAAAGTATGGCAAGAAGGGCTTTTGCATAAATTAAAACAAACACTTCCATATAATCTCTGCGGGATCTTAGAAAGCTTTTTAACAGGTAGGTAATTTCGAGTGAGGCACAAAAGATTTACAACCGAAAGTCATCCAATTTCTGCTGGAGTTCCACAAGGTAGCGTTCTAGGGCCTGTATTATTCTTAATTTATACAAGCGATCTGCCAACGAACACGACCCTTGTCACGTCAACGTCAGATTATACGGCTATACTGAGTGTGCACGCAAATCCTATAACTGCTACTATCCAGTTGCAGAGGCACATACAAACTTTAGAAGAATGGCTTACTACGTGGAGAATTAAGGTCAATCTAAATGTGTACAAGTAACTTTTAGCCTAAAGAAATACACATGCCCACCAGTCTCAATAAATGGGAAAATAATAACTCAGAAAGACTTCGTTACGTATCTTGGAGTCACATTAGATAGAAGAATGACTTGGAAAAATAAGCCCTATGCAATGGATAATTGGTCCAAGTTCCAGACTGGGCTTAGATAATAAGATATTAATATTTAATTGAATTATACATAGGATAATTAAGATGAATACAGTGACCAAAGAGAAAAAATGCAGGCAAATTATGCGAAAAGATTAGCCAACCATCCTAATTCATTAGCAAAAGGTCTCCTAAAGCAAAGCTATCCTAGGCGTTTAAAGAGAAAGGATGTAAACCTTAATCGTGCATAAGGTCACATTCCGTTAGACCAATATCTCGAGTCACTTTAGATAATATAATAATGAACGTCGCCGAAGCGACCGACCAACGGCCATCGCGATGAACGTCACCTAGTTTCTGGCGTTTATTGCACAGGCTAGCGGAATTACCATATAATACAACAAACGTCACCGAAACGTCCGATCAACGGCCATTGCGATGAGCGTCACCTAGTCCCTGGCGTTTATTGCACAGGCTAGCGGAATTATCGTACAATACAACAAAAGTCGCCGAAACGTCCGATCAACGGCCATCGCGATGAACGTCAGCTAGTCCCTGGCGTTCATCACACAGGCTATCGGAAATATCGTATAATACAACAAACGTCGCCGAAGCGACCGACCAATGCACACTGGTCAGCCCCCATACACAAAAGTCAAAAACGTTGGTGCTTGAAAAAGGAACTTCTGTCATGTATTTCCGTGGGAAATATATTGAATTTTATGGAAAACCTCATTCTATACGCAATAACCACCATTAAATGTTACTTTGGCTCATTAAAGTCAACACATTTGAAAAAAAAATTTCTGGAAAAAGTTTGTGTAAATAAGTGTATTATGATTTTTACGATATTTCAAGTTTGAGTGCTAAAAAAAATGCGGATAACTGGAAACGGAAGAAAAATGTATCCCAACAAACACTGAGGTTAGTTATCGATTTGAGAATGACTCGAGAACTAGCCTCATTCTCAAACCTCTAACGTTAGAGGACGACTCGAAAATCTATCGAGAATCATAGCGTTCTCAAACAAAAGGGTACCTAATTCTCAAATCGAGAAAATTATAATTCTCAAATCGAATTCTAATGTAGTTCTCTAATGAGATTCTAATCAGAATTTGCAAATACTTCCAATTGAAATGAAAAACAAAGCTTTGTCTCCTTTTACATGATTTTTTCATTGTTTAGATTTTATTAACGCAATATGTGCCTAAATTGTATATGATTATATATATTGACATGTATATGTTTACCACATTTATAAGAACTGAAATTTAAACAAAATTCAGTCTTATTAAAATTAAAGGTACTTCTTGTACTTTTTAATGGAAAACATTGTACTACGGTAATATTAACTTTACCATTTTTTAGTATCTAATTTCAATATATGTATGTATATTCAATATATCACAGAAATATATTGAGAATTGATAAAAGGCTTGAGATTTGGCTCCTTCTCTAATCACTCGCCAATCGAATTCTAGTGTAGTTTTCAACCCTAGTTATCGATTTGAGAATATATAGAGAATTACACTAGTTATCTAAGGTAATCTCGACAAAATTTCTAACGTTAGAGACTGTGTTTGCTGGGATGTTTCATGATTTAGCGAAAGAAAAAAGAAAGATTTTTATTTTTTCACTGAAATTTGATCGATATTTTATGATTTTTGTTTTTTCGATCAAAAATAATTGTTATTACTGGATTTAAATTTTTCCCATGAAACTTGATCGATATTTTATGATTTTTATTTTTTCGATCAAAAATAATTTTTATTATTGGATTTAAATTTTTCCGATTATAATAAACTCTAAAAACTTGTTTTTTTTTGCAAATTTTGTTCTCAAATAGAACTGCGCCAATGTTGGCACAATCGTCAACTTCAAGCCATCAAATATAGGATTCACTAACGTTTGAAAAAGTTTACTATGATCGGAGAAAAAATAAAAAAATATTGATTAAAGTTGATCGGAAAAATATAAATCCAATTATAACAATTATTTTTGATCGAAAAAATAAAAATTATAAAATATCGATCAAGTTTAATCGGAAAAATTTAAATTCAATAATAAAAATTATTTTTGATCTAAAAAATAAAAATCGTAAATAATGGTTATTTAAAAATTTAAAAATAAAAATCTTTAGAATAAAGATGAGCTCATATTTGGATAGAATGTGCTAAAATCATTGTATCGGCATACTTGCATTTTATTGTTAACGAAGTTTTCATAATGATTTTTTCATCCGAAGAAATGAAAATAACGATTAAAATCGGTCCCTGATTTAAACTTTTAACAATTAAGGACCACTCTGGACCAGGTCTTATAAGCAGATTTGAGTTCTTTCAAGTCTTCTCTTAAGAAGCCTGTTTATACATTTTTTTTCCCTTTTTCTTAAAATATCATATTAAATGTAACTAGTCTACACAAAATATTGTTGCCCTTTTACGATTTTTGTACATATTTACATCGACTGTTTTCCATAAAACTTTATTTTCGATAAAATCTGAGTAATTGAGTTTGTCCCACTCTCCATACAATTTCTTTTTTGATCCCGCGAAATATCGCGTAATAATTTTTTTTTTTGTTGTAACTTTGTTATTTGACATCGGATTTTTAAAATCGAAATGTCATTAGTTTAGTCTTTGGAAGCTCTATATTTTCTTCTAATGTCCTTTTGACCTATGAAGTCGTTTTCTCATAGTTAAGTCACCTAACCAAGTTTTTCGTCCAAAATATCCTTTTTGTTTCACAAGAAAAAAATCGGCAAAAATAAAATATTTATCGGATCTCTGATATTACGCTTAAAGTCTTTGGAATTAAACGGACAAATTTTTAAAGGAATAAAACTTTCCTGATTTTTACAACTTTTTATAAAAACTTAATTTGAAAATCAAATTTTTTTCAAAAATCGCAAAAAATCCACAAAATTTTCACCCGTATTGCGAGTGTCGATTGTGACAGATAATCGACTATTGATCGACCAAAGAGCATGTAAATTAGTGCCCTGCGTAAACACGACCGTTCACTGTTCGAACACGTATGCACTAACATTAAACACTGTCGAACACGTGCATGTCCGACTTCAACATCAAACATTTCCGATAACTAGCAGCAGGCAAGCAGAGACGTTCTCGTCTTGAAACGATCGCTGCCCGCAAGCTTCGGTCTTTTCAGTCTACTGCAGACCCCGGCAAAACTAAAACTGAGATTGTGTTAGTGAGAACAGTGGTGTAAGAACTAAGCATATGGGGCAAACGTACAAAATAGCAACGTTTTGAAAATAAAATAAATATTTGAATAATAACGAAAAATTTATTACTTAGGAATTTTTAACTTGAAAAAATATTTTATAAATTAATTTGGATTCACCAATCTAAAATATTGGAAATTAACTTAAAAAAATGTTTTATAAATTAATTTGGATTCAACAATGTAAAATATTGGAAATTCCAATAATAAAAAAAAAAAATATAAGGAGTTTTTAGTGTAAAAAATGTACATTAAAAATTTATTTGAAGAATATTCATTGAGAAATAGTTGAGAGTTGATATCATTTACGAAATTTTTCCAAAAGTACATAACTAAACTTGTTAAGGTATGCATGGATGGGGCGTAAGTTATAACTGAAGATTTAGTAGAACCTTTAAGAATAAGCAAATTTTATTATATGAATTGAAAAATAAAGCATTGCAATTTTGCAACTTGAAAATTTGGTTGCAGTACAAAATGATTTATTATTCATGGTCATACATACGCAAAGGCACACTGTCGCATAACAAACAAAGCAACGCAGCCAGTGCTTGTGTTGCTTCTTCGCTGTCTAAACAACGACCATTGTGTACGGAGTACAGTGAAATGACTCTGAGATGTGTTTAAAACAGGTCGAACAGCTGTGCTCAGCTGATTTTAAGAGTTGCTTATTTGGTATCAAGGGTCCCAATTTCTGGCTGAGTTGCATTCGATAGTGTCACAAAATTTAGAATTAAATAGTATCATTAAAAAAAAAAAGTTGCATAAAAAATACCTTTTCATTGACTATTATTAAATAAAACCATATTTCTAGTAATAAGAGTTTGTTTTGTGTACAGGTTTCTATTTATTTTGCGAAAATTTAGTAAACAAAATAATAGTTTTAAAAGTTTCTAAAAAGTACATCGAAATGCAACCGTGTGCTAAAATATGCAACCTTGCAAGCATCTTTTGGTTTTATTTCGCCATTTTGTATAAAAATAAAAATATCCACCCCGATTCTAAATATCCGCCAGGATCTCAGCCCTTGTGGATTTTTTTGTTCACCAGGAAAATTTCCTCCTATTCTCTTTCACTAGCGAGAAGAAAAACTGGCGAACAGAATTTCGAACATGTGAGCGGATTTTCGAAGTCAGCTGTTTTGTTGCAAGGCAGATCTAGGAAGGTAGGCGCATAAGCGGATTCAGAAATTTCCGATGCATTTTGTTATTGTATTTGGTAGTGTGGTGTCAAAATGATATTTCGCCTTGGTTAAAACCTGAATTCACTTGGGACTGGCCCATTCCTATTGGGCCATGATTTGAATTCGCTTTGATTTTTACATTACACTCTACCTTTGTAAATAAAAAAGTAGCTTCGGAATTTGCCTATGCGCCTACCTGTGTCGCCTTCGATATTATGCGAATGCCGTATTTATTTTCAAACCACTAAGAATTTTTCAATAAAATTTTCTGGAAATGTTATGTGAATGTTAATTTTACAAATTTTAAAACCCCACTATGCAAAAATACTGTGGACTGCTCCAGAAATATAAATACAGAAAGGGAATTCCGCCGGCTGAGGGTAATTTTTTTTTGAAGCGACGCCGAAGGCCGCAAACGCAAAATGTTTTTCTACTCAAAACAACTGTGGATCGGTCCGTAGACTTTATTCCAGAAAGAGAATTCTGTCGGCTGAGGGTTATTTTTTTTAAGCGCAGCCGAAGGCCGCCAACGCATTAGGGTGTACTACGCAAAAATAATTTATTATTAATAAACTATAAGTTTTCCCAAGATTTCGTTTGCATTTTAGTGCTCCATATGACCCCCCCTACTCTAAAATAAAAAAAACCGAAAATTCAGGGGCCTGGCCCATATCGAAATTTCCCCACAAATTTTGCATTTTTGTTAAAAAATTGCAAATTTAACAAAATTAAGCGTGAATATACATGGTATTGCTTTTCGGAAGTAGCAGAGGTCTATAAGAGGATGATTGCGCGATGGTACGAATCCGTTTGACGGAATCTTTATAGGAAATAAAAAAGTTTTTTGAGAGTATTGCATTGATTTTATTAATTTGCAGATTTATTAAATACTATAGAATTAATAAACCTGCGTTCAAATACTTTTTTGGACATTTTAATATCACATACACAGCAGCCAAAGAAACTATTTGCAATCTCTCCTATAATAAAACTATGCGCATTCTTCCGTTTTTTTGCTTGAAGACGGATTTCAAACGGGAGTTGGAAAAAATTCTGACGTTTGATTGGCTCAATCCACCTTCAGCAAAGTTCTAAAAGTTTTTGAAATTTTTGAAAATGAGTTGTATCCGATTTGGATTCATAAGGCTATGAACAGCGACGAAAAAGAAAATTTTTAAGTGCGGTTTTTAAAACTACGACATCTCTAGTGTCCTTGAATGTATTGATGGAACACATGTCCGTATCATCGCTCCATATCAAAACAAGCACCCTTACTACAACCGGAAGGGATACTACAGCCTACAAGCCGCGAAATATCCGGCTGCCCTTTCAATAAACTTACTAAAATATCTATTTGCTGTTTATACTTTCCGTCATAAAAATAAGCAAACCAGTACATAATTAATTCAATTATGTATTTTTTATTAACAAAAGTTATATTCACTCATATTTTGTTCAGCATTCACTTAAAATTGTCTTGTGAAAAATCTCACAAAATAATTGCATAAATTCTCGCTTTTATTTTCATTCATGATACCTACTTTTCTTCCTTATTCGCTTTTCACTTTTTCGAACATCATTTAGAATAGCCGGAAAGGGAGAAGCGATAAAATCCACAAGGAATTTGTGTTTAGAATAAGGGAACAGGGAGAAGCGGAAAAATCCTTGTGGATTTTTCGTTTAGAATCGGGGTGATCAATTATTGCGCTGCTGCTTAAAATATTCGCAAATTCAGTAATTTATTGGTAATATTCCTCTTTCCCAATTTGGACTGAAAGACATGGCTTTCCACATAAACTATCTGCCTTTGCATACAATCCCATTTCCAAATTGATGGCAATTGGAACCACAACTGCCGCCATTAAAGTATTTGGTCAACCGGGTGTTGGATTTTATGGTCAACACATACTTGAAAGTAATTCAGCTACTCGAATGGGTTTATGGCACTGGAAGTGTACTCTCGGTAACTGCATCAAATAATATAATATTAGCTTTGTTCGCGTACTTTCTCCAACAGCATTTACTCAGCAGCCTCAAACAACCAGGTGTTGGAGAAAAATGTCACCTATCCTCTCACAAGAGAAAAATATCGTAAGAGGTAAACGAACACAAATTTTGCAGAGTTCAACAGCTTTGGCAAACAGCTGATTTTTATTTACATTCAAAAGCCCCAAATTCAAAGGATAAAAAGGATTAAAATTAATATGATAATAAAATTGGTGGAAATAATTGCTGTTAATTATGTATATATGTACATATAACATAAAAATAATAAAATAAAAGTTTTTTTCTTATTTAATTTCTTTTGATTCGTTTTGGGTTTCGTTTTGGTCAGTCTTTTGTCACCTCGCGATAACCTCCTCAATCTAAAAATCGTTCGCATAGGCTCGCAAAAAGGTTTTTTGAAGTTCGGAAATGCATCCGGAACTCTCTTTTACAATAAATCGGCACTGTTTGTTCTATATAAATGCTAATGGAGTTACAATTCTGCCTGAAAACAGTGGATATATATGCACATATGTATGTATCTGCAATACAATTAACTTCATGTTGTTGTTGTTGTAGCCACCAAGGCACTCCCCGAAGGTTTTGGGGAGTGTAGGGGATGTGACAGTCCTTTGCCGGATAAATCCGGTACGCTCGGGTACTAGTCCCTTCTGACACTAGCCCGACTGTCGTGCGAACGATTTTTTCTGGCCATAATCAACCTTCTAGGCCGGTGGATTTTAGTCGCGTCTTACGACGGGCATTCCTTACAACGGGTATATTCTAGACCCCCTAACTCGCTGGGGTTCGCTGTTACTATCTAATAAATAGGATTTCATTGTAATAATTATCACACTAACAATTGCTTTTCTTTGTACCCATGTCCATACTGTTTTCCACCGCAGTATGTCTTCGCGTCTGCTGCCCCGCAGAAGAGATTTCAATTTAATGCACCCGGCCCTGGCCATGCTTTAAAAAAATAACCCTCTATGGACCGATCCACAGTACTTTTGAGTAGAACAAACTTTTGCGTTGGCGGCATTTGGCCGCGCTTTAAAAAAAATAGCACCAGCCAGCAAAATTTCCTTTCTCGAATTATATCTGCGGAGCGATCGGGAGTGTTATAATTAGTAAAATTAACATCCATAGAAGATTTCCCGAAAGTTCCAGTGGTTTGCAAATAAATACGGCGGGCGCATTATACTGAAGCCGACCCACTGCAGAACTGCTCTCGGAGGGTGTGCCACCCACTGCCTAGAGTGGCTGCTATTTTTAAAATCCGGATAATTAATTGGGTTTTAGTTAGAATTTGTTGTCTATCCAGGCTCAGTGAAACTTTCAGGAAATATTCTGTAGATGATAATTCATCTTATCTTAACACTTTCAACTATTATTAAATTATAATATTAAAGTTCTCCAGAAATAGAATTCTCCCGGCTGAGGGTTATTTTTGTAAAGCGCGGCTGAAGGCAAAAGGTGTTCTATACAAAACAACTGTGGATTGCTCCATGGATATTAATCCAGAAAGAGAATTCTGCCGGCTGAGGGTAATTTTATTGAAGCGCGGCCAAAAGCCGCCAACGTAGAAAGATGTTCTACACATACATACATTAATTTAACAAGGAATGTCTCCTGAACTATAAGCGTCCGGAGGGTAGTACTTTGTTTTTTTGTGATCTGTGAGACCACCCCTACCCTCTGGAAAATTAATTGTTATCGGATCGTGGATCATTATATACAAATTTTCCCTCTATCCAGGCTGGGGATCCAACCCATGACCTCTGGTATGGCAGACTAGCCACTGTCCACCACACCACAGTGGCCACAACACTCCCCACTGCACCACAGCGGCCCTGTTAATATATATTCCCGCAAAGGAGATTACAATTTACTAAGGTACATAATATGCATATAAATACTTCGCAAAAAGTATGTAACTTATTTTGCATATTTAATTTATCCATATTTGTTGCCAATTTAGTGTATTTTTCCAATTTTATAATTGATTTGTATATTTTGCAAATCTTGTTACTTGCAAAAATTCAAGTCAGCTGTTGTTTGATCAGCTGTTTTCCTGTTGGAAAATTGCTGTTGGCAAAAATTTGTCCAACAGAATTCAACAGCTTCTCACAAAATGAAATGTCAGTTTTTTCTCTCAGTTGGTTCTCTTCTGTTGGAGATTTGGCGTAAAAAAACGGCGACAAAGTGTTTGTTTTTAAAAGTTTTCGAAAAACATCAAAAAATATCCGTAAACGAACAAAGCTAATATCTCAGTAATATTGATGCAACAGCTGCAACTGATTACTCCCTTTGGAAAGCGCTGGTAGTAATCTAAAAAGGCGGATTCTCTACAATTCTCCAATACGAATGGAAAATAACGAATGGGCGAAAAGTGACGCAGAGAAAGCAAATAATTTTGCACGCCACCTAAAATCAGTATTCACCCCACATGATATTGAACCCCCACTAAGCACAACAACAGAAGTGAAAAATACTCTGAGTCATCCCTATCAAATGGACCTCCCCATAAAACGATTCGCAATATCGGAGGTAAAACCCGTAATAGCGATGCTCAACCCAAAGAAAGCTCCTGGGTACGATATTATTAATGGCAATGTACTAAAACACTCACCTTACGAAGGCATAAAATTTCTCACCCAACTTTTTAATGCAGTACTAATAACTGCATTCATACCCCCTCAATGGAAAGTCGCTCAGATGAAAATGATTCTGAAACCAGGAAAGCCCCCTGATACGGCAGCGTCTTACAGACCCATTAGTCTGCTGCCCATTGTCTCAAAAGTCTTGGAAGTTCTCTTCCTTAAAAGACTCCTACCCAAAATAGAAGAGCGTAACACTATACCTAATCACCAATTTGGCTTCAGAAGAGGACACGGAACAATTGAACAAGTACATAGACTTACCGAGAAAATCTACTCTGCCTTTGAGCAAAAAAAATACTGTACAGCTGCCTTTCTAGATATATCCCAAGCTTTTGATCGCGTATGGCACGACGGCCTGCTCTATAAAATAAAAAATACTCACCCTACAAGCTACTTTCTATTTATACAATCTTATCTAAAAAATCGTTACTTTTTCGTCAAGGAAGGAGCAGAGCAGTCCGAGCTTTACGAGAGCTTAGCAGGCGTCCCGCAAGGTAGTGTAATGGGCCCAATACTGTACCTACTTTACTTATAGCAGAAGGAGTCACTATCGGCACTTCTGCCGATGACACTGCTGTACTGGCTTCAGACCTCAACCCTAACGTCGCCTCACTCAAGCTTCAAAGAAGTTTAAATAAAATTACCCATTGGCTGAAAGACTGGCGGATAAAGTCAAATGAATCAAAATCTGTTCAAGTGACGTTTACCACTAGACGCAACACTTGCCCACCCGTAAAACTCAATGGCATTGATATATCGCAAAGTGACGTAACAAAGTACCTGGGTATGCGTCTCGACAGAAAACTAACATGGAGAACCCACATATTCACCAAACGAAAAGCTCTTGGTATAAAACTGAGAAATTTTATTGGCTCATGAATCGAAACTCCCAACTATCAATCAAACTCCTGCTCTACTCAGCTATCTTAAACCCCATGTGGACCTATGGCATACAGCTATGGGGAACCGCAGCAAACTCAAATATAGAGATTCTCCAAAGATTCCAATCGAAAACCATTAGAATGATTGTAAATGCGCCCTACTACGTCACGAACGACCAACTACATCGTGACCTAAAGATACCTACTATCTCTCAAGAAATCAGAAAGTATGCTGCATCATACAAAATGAGAATATTAGCTCACCCCAACCCACTCGTTCTAGCCCTGACGGCAAGACCAACCAATTTCGTACGCCTCAAAAGAAAATCATTTACAGATCTTTGCTGATGCACTACAATAAATGGATGCGCTACTGAGAGCTATCCATACATGCCCACCATGTTTATTAAGTCATTATTAATTACTAATTACTTTTAACGAACCACAAAATTGTTAGATGTATTTTATTTATACAGTTGGCAAAGTGTATTGGATGCTAAAAAAAAAAAAAATATTTATTTGCGTTTTCAGTTTATTAAAAACACTTAACTCGAGTTAAATGGAGATAAAACGCTTATTGGAAAGAATTCAATTCAATAAAAAAACTTAACTAGTTAATTATGCTTTTCGTAACAATTGTATTCAATAAAAGCACTTAAGTTATAAAAGTTAATTTTTTCGCTATTAACTTTGCTTTAAGATTTCTGGTTCACAACTATTCTTTCTCTAACACTGCAAATCTATTATTTTTTCTTTTAAAAATCACAATTGATCGATTTTTCTCCCTTCACCATATTTTGAGTTAAGCTACTTTAATTTAACGGCACAGATTTGTAAGCAACATATCCATGCATACATTAGGGTGCTTTTAATTTGTATGAAAAATTTAAAAGTTCATAAAAAGACTGTATCGCCCCCTCAATCTGTAGTAACATGGTCAAAGATATCACACATAAATTTTGGTCCCGATTGGTGGCGGTTAAGGCGTGGCATATTGAGGTCAAGGTTCAGAAAACTCTATGAAGGGTCAAAAAATCAAAATATTTTTTTTTAATTATCTAATACCCAAAATTAATACTTCTTTACCCAAGGATAACAAATATAAATTTTGGTCCCGATTGATGACGGTTTACTGGTGTTTTAAGGGGGTCAAAGTTCACATTACCATATAAGACACTAAAAATTTAAGTCTTCTATGGCAATCTGAACATTGACCACCTTAAAACACCACTAAACCGTCACCAATCGGAACCAAAATTTATATTTGTTATCATTGGGTATAGAAGTATTAATTTTGGGTATTAGATAATTAAAAAAAATATTTTGATTTTTTGACCCTTCATAGAGTTTTCTGAAATTTGACCACAATGCGCCACGCCTTAACCGCCACCAATCGGGACCAAAATTTATGTGTGATATCTTTGACCATGTTACTACAGATTGATGGGGCGATACAGTAAAATATCGTTAATTTAAATTTTAAACGCACTCTAATGTACATATATGGATGTGTTTGTAGCTTTTATATTTGTATACTTACTATTCATGCTGAAAAAACCTTGCAATAATAAAATAGGCAGCTGTCTTCATGCGGTTTGGTTATTTGTATGTGCGTTGCGTCAACGCAGCCAACTACTCCAGGAATCCCAATAAAATTAATAAAAATGTTACTTTGATAAGGACATTTCACTTTCAGTCATTCACAACTTAATCCACCGGTGACACAAGTATTATCCCAAAATCTTCAAAACATTTTTTATACCTTTGATATTCTACTTCGTCCCATTGCCATATAGCTATCTTTGCCGACAGACCTTTGGAAACCACCTTCGGCCATTTGCAGACATTATAATTGATGTCCTTATATGTGGTTCAATAACATTTATTTATTTTTAAGAATACGAATGTCGAAAAAAACTGAAAATTTTCTTTAAAAAATCCTTTGTTCGCCATAATTCCATCAATTTAACGTCGACTTTAATTATTTTTACCTTGTTGTTTATCCTCTCAAAACGAAATTAGATAGTGTAAAAATCGAGACGGTAATGACGGAGATATTGATTAATCAGTAATCCTACTTTTTTCTTAGCACAAAAACTAAAACTTCAAAATATCTGGAAAACTTTTATACTTTTGAATTATCACATTACACATTTGGAATCAGCAGAAAATTCTACATAGGAATCATGTATCAAATATAGAGGACGTTTTTTGTCGGGTAGTGTTTTATTAAGCGTGGTTTCCTGTTGAGGTCGGTTTGGAGAGTAACGAAATCCGAACTGCCGTCGGCCACCGTATGTTGCTGTGTCCAAAAGATCGTTGCTTAAATTGTCCTGGTACTCTAAGGCCTAGCACTGCCTTTTCAGCTACGCTTATTGGTAGAAGGTCCTCGGAGTACAGGTTGAGTATTTTACTTAGCGCTGCTGAGGGGGTTATGCGTAGTGATCCTGTTGTGCATAGACTGGAGGGCCTCTGTACGCCCTCGAGCTTCTTTGCATACGTCTTTTTATCAAGTGCCGTCCACAATACCAGAATTCCGTTGTGCATTATTAGGCGCAGAACAGACGTGAAGAGTCACTGTGTCAGTTGAGGTTTGTCTACACCTTTTCCAGTTTAAGTTCAGAAACTTACAATTAAAGTTCAGAAAATTACAATTGATGTTCGGAATTTCCAATTGAAGTTCAGAAAGTTACAATTGAAGTTCAGGAAATTACAATTGAAATTCAGAATTTCCAATTGAAGTTCAGAAAATTACAATTGAAGTTCAGAATTTCAAATTGAAGTTCAGGAAGTTGCAATTGAAGTTCAAAATTTCCAATTGAAGTTCAGAAAGTTGCAATTGAAGTTCAGAAAATTACAATTGAAGTTCAAAATTTCCAATTGAAGTTCAGAAAGTTACAGTTGAATTTCAAAAAATTACAATTGAAGTTCAGAAAATTCCAATTGAATTTCCGAAAATTACAATTGAAGTTCAGAAAATTACAATTGAAGTTCAGAAAATTCCAATTGAATTTCAGAAAAGTTACTCATATGTCCTATGTACATAGTGCCTCTGTTACAGGAAATTGTATGGATTTGTTTGAAGAACTTATTTCAATCAAAAGATATTAATAAAAACATTTTGGCTTAACTTACAATAGAGATATATTAAACTTGCTATAACAGCCAAAATGTACGTATGTATATTAGAGCGGGTCCATTTGTATGGGAGTGAAAAAGAGAAAAATCACATACGCGGATAATGTTCTAAGGACTATTCTAACTAACTTTGCCAAAGAAACCATGGGTCTTAAACCAATTCTTAGTCCGCGGGTTTTAAGCCGAAGTTTTTTTGTCAGGTAAACAAAAATTTTGTATTTCGTAGGCAGACAAAAATGATTCGAACTTCTTACCAAGAAGCCAGGATATACTTTTCCGAAGGATTTTGATGTGCTGAATCCGAATCTGAAACAAAATGACCAAATTCGAAATAGTTTTCGAGATATATTGACCAAAAAATGCAAGTGCAAAAAGTGCAATTTTCTTCAAATTTTGGAGTTAGGGCCAGCCGAAAGTTATGATTTCATTTAAAGTCTACGACCATTATCTTAACAAATAGGCTTTGCACTTTCAAATGCCGTTGACCTTGTTAACGTGTCTTTTTTTGGTCTCCGAGTTATCGCTGTTTTAAAATCTGCATACTTTTCAGTGCGTACACAAAGTATTTTTTTCTTTAAAATACTTACATTTCTTTGCTGTCATTTTTAACATGTTGCTGTTTCTTCTACTTTGTCAAACTACGGCTCCACCAATATACCAAACATCCAACAGCCGCACTATTTCTCCGCATTCAACGGTTGTGTCGTGCTCACCGGCTCCAACATTTTAGAATACATCCACCAGGTTGCGATAATTCACAGGTTTTCGATTTTGTTGCATTCACCGGTGCCACCAATTGCGATAATTTAATGGTTTTCGATTTTGTTGCATTTACCGATTCCACGAATTATGAGTACTTCCACCAATTGCGATAATTCACCAGTTTCATCATTTTTGTTGAAATCACCGGTTCCACAAAATATGATCACTTCCACCAATAGAGATAATTCACGGGTTCATCGTTTTTTGTTCCATTCAACGGTTCCACCAATAATCAGCACCTCCGCCAATAGCGATAATTCGCCGGTTTCATCGTTTTTGTAGCATTAACCGGTTCCACCATTTATGACCACTTGAACCAATTGCGATTTCACCGGTTTCATCATTTTTGTTGCATTCACCGGTTCCGCCAAATATGAGCACCTCCAATAGCGGTAATTTACCGTTTTCGACATTGTTTTTTTGATTCATCGGTTTCACCAATAATGAGTACTTCCACCAATAGCAACAGTCACCGGTTCCACCAATTATGACCAATTGCGATAATTCACCGGTTTCATAATTTTCTTGCATTTACCGGTTCCACCAAATATGAGCACCTCCAATAGCGGTAATTTACCGTTTTCGACATTGTTTTTTTTGATTCATCGGTTGCACCAATAATGAGCACCTCCACCAATAGCTATAATTCACCGTTTTCGTCGTTTTTTTTTGATTCATCGGTTGCACCAATAATGAGCACTTCCACCAATAGCGATAATTTACCGGTTTTATCGATTTTGTTGAATTCACCGCTACAACCAATTGCGATAGTTCACCGGTTTCATCGTTTTTTGTTGCAGTCACCAGATCCACCAATTGGCTAGCGTAGAACTAAACTGGTCTATCTAACAAAATACAAAATTGGAGAAAACAGATGAAACGCGTTTTAATGCGGTGTGCGATTGTTGATGTATGTTTAGTGAATATTGTAAATTATTATGTTAGCTTAATAGTTAACTTAACATTCTGCATTAAAAAAAAATTATTATAGAAACGCTTTTTATATAATATATATATATTACAAGAAAACTTGTTACATAGACCACTTTAGAATTTTTAATTTTTAAGAAAGTTTGAACTACAAATTGAAAATTATATGAATAAAACAAAAAATATGTGAAAGGAAGTACATACTTTAATTACAAAAATAACATACACATGTTCGTAAATGATCACCTCTGCATTAAAAGTAACAGTAACCTAGTTTTCCCCACGGCGGCCTGGTAGAAAATCTTCTGGATTGTTTTCTGTTTCATCTCTGCGGTTTATATGTGGAGAGACAGGTAAAAGGGGTGATGAATCGGTGGTACAAATTTCAACATTTTTTTTATGTCCTGCATTTTTTTGAATTTCAAAACGCGTATGTTGCTGCCCTGATCTGGTATAAAATTTTCCAAGAACTCTATGAAATCATGTAGGTTCACGCTAGATTTCTTTATATCGACGGATTTATATGCTTCACAATAATCATCATTAAACAGCATCACAGATTCACCTCTGACAAATTTTGCCTTTCGCATTTGGGAAACTTTTGCACAGTCGTCTACTATACTCTGGTAGTCCCTGAACATTGGCCGTAGTTCGTCAAATGACATAAATTTCCCCACCATATTATTAACATCAAAAGGAACATGCTTTCTACAATTTTTAACCAATTCCATCCAGTCATCTGGTGTAAGATCATACTGGTCTATGGTAGTCTATGCTAGTTGGACCACTTTAGAATTTCTTGAAATGACAATAGGACGTGAATTCTAAAGTGACATTTTTATCGTTTGGACACTTTGGTGCAGAAATAAGACCTACATCAATTTTGCACGGATAAATTTATGATTTTCAAGTTCAAAAATGTACATAACTCGATTTCTGAAAAAATGTTAGATAGACCAGTTTAGTTCTACGCTAGCCAATTATGGTCAAGAAATAGCACCATGTTAAAAATAACAGCAAAGAAATGCAAGTATTTTAAAGAAAAAAATACATAGTGTTTGCACTGAAAATTATGCAGATTTTAAAACAGCGATATCTCGGAGACCAAAAAAGACACGTTAACAAGGTCAACGGCATTTGAAAGTGCAAAGCCTATTTGTTAAGATAATGGTCGTAGACTTTAAATGAAATCATAACTTTCGGCTGGCCCTAACTCCAAAATTTGAAGAAAATTGCACTTTTTGCACTTGCATTTTTAGGTCAAGATATCTCGAAAACTATTTCGAATTTGGTACTTTTCAGATTCGGATTCAGCACATAAAAATCCTTCGGAAAAGTATATCCTGGCTTCTTGGTAAGAAGTTCGAATCATTTTTGTCTGCCTACGAAATACAAAATTTTTTTTTACCTGACAAAAAAACATCGGCGGACTGAGGGCCGTTTACTCAACCTCTGATTAACGCTAATCACGGTTAAAGTCCGGTTAAACATCATTATCGACTTCATCACACCATACATTTACCATACGGTCGATAATGCAGCCCATAACTTAACCGGGCCTTTATCCTCCGGTTAGCGTTAATCAGAGGTTGAGTAAACGGCCCTAAGAATTGGTTTAAGATCCATGGTCTCTTTGGCAAAGTTGCTTAGAATAGTGTATAGAACATTATCCGCGTATGCGATTTTATCGAAAAATAATCGACCCTACCTAATGTATATACATACTTAATGAAATTTCTTCATAACATTTTAATTTATTTTATATGATCTATTTTTCGGTAAGTTTAAATTGGTTAATTGTGCGTATATAGGCTTTTCTGACTAGTAGGTTTAAATATGACCAAGAAATATACACACAAATTTTCGGCATGCCAATGGGCAACCCGCTCTCCCCGAATATAACGGATATAATAATGGATGATCTTTTTGACTACGTACTTGACAATTTGGAAAAACAAACAAAAACCAGAAAAAAATTTATAATAAAGTATGAGGATGGAATTTTAGCGATAGTAAGACGAGAAGATGTATACAACTATTTGAACGTTTTTGACAAATACCACAAACGATTAAACTTCACAGTAGAAACGGAACAAAATAACGCCATCCCCTTTCTTGACATCAAAATACACAAAAATAACGGAACAGTTCTATTGGACTGGTACACAAAACCTCTATCCTCTGGCCGCCTGATAAACTTTCTTTCTTCACAGCCACTGTCCTACAAACTAAACAAAGCAAAAAACTTATTTTTTGTTGTTTGCTTTTCCGACAGGGTAGGATTGCGATGTATTGTGAAGCGAATTTCCGTCATCCCTTGTCAAGTTTGATTTGGTTATAAACCGGTTTCGGCTATGTGCCATCTTCAGTATCTGGTTTCGTAGCTTCATTGTTCATGAAAAGTGATAAAATCAGTTTCATTCCATGTGAATGCGCGAACATTTTTTTCATATACGGTTTCGATTTACACCCATTGCTTGATGCACTTTCTTGCAACCAATGCCAAACTTTCTGCATGTATAGACGTTTGTTTCAAGCCGTATAAAACATACTAGTATCGCCGGTGCTCGAAATTCGACCATGCAATTTATTTTTTCAACTTTTTATTGGTACAAAAATTATTCCTTTTCGCGGAGATAAGCAACACTTTCCAAATTCCAGTTGTACCGCAACACTGATTTGCCCTTTTGATCACGGTCCGAGGCGAAATCATGGTCAAAATCAAGGCAGATCTAGGAAGGTGGCGAATTCAGAAATTTCCCATGTATTTTGTTATTGTAATTGGTAGAGTGTAATGTCAAAATGATATTTCGCCGTGGTTAAAATCTGAATTCGCTTGGGGCTCCTCCATTCCTATTGGCCATGATGTGAATTCGCTTTGATTTTGACATTACACTCTACCTCTGTAAATAAAAAAAGAAGTTTTTCAATTCGCCCCCGAGCCTACCTGTTAGATATGCCTTGGTCAAAATTAAAATTACTCAGTGTGTTCTCCCGCCCTCTCTCTCATTTTTGGCTTTAATGGAAAAGCAATAGGAGATATTTGGCCGCGTTGATTTTGATCTGAGCGTAAACTGGGCCAATGCATATAAAATGGAGAGGGCGCTTTTAAATTAAAGCGACTCTTCAACTGTGTTTACGATATCTATTTCTCTTAACTAAACATTTTATTTATTAATTATAAACAAATTAAATAATTTATAGAAAAAATTATATGCTTATGCACTGCTCCTGACTCATACGAACACATCCATATCAATTTTATGTGGATATGAGTATGTTAAATGTGCTAAACAGCCTGGCAATTGTTTGTATGAAAAAAATGTTCGCCTATTAATATATAGATATGCGATTAATCGAATTAAAAATGCATCTACCCCGAAGGGCGTTAAAGATAACAGAATTTACATTTTTATTAAATCTTCAAACAAATCCACACAATTTTCTTGCAACCGAGATATCAGGGCATATTCGTAACTTTTCTGAACTTCAATTGTAATTTTCTGAACTTCAATTGGAAATTCTGGACTTCAATTGTAATTTTCTGAACTTCAATTGGAAATTCTGATCTTCAATTTTACTTTTCTGAACTTCAATTGGAAATTCTGAACTTCAATTGTAATTTTCTGAACTTCAATTGGAAATTCCGAACTTCAATTTTAATTTTCTGAACTTCAATTGTAACTTTGTGAACTTAAACTGCAAAAGGTGTAGTGCTCTTGACTCTTTCCGCCACGTCAGCTTGCTGTCAAATATGACCCCCAGATATTTCGTGAATAGTTTCATGGTTAGCGTATTGTTGCCCAGTCTAGGAGAAATCCACTGCAGTACCTTATATTTTTTGTGAAAGGCACAAAACCCGTTCCTGCGCAACCACTTTTTTCATCAACGAATAGAGAACTAGAAAGCTGTCACAGCTGACACTTTTTCTTTTAGCTTTCAATATTTAACCCTAAAAAGATAATCTGCGTCAAAATTACGCATCCCCTTTCGAATTATTGTTCTCACTCCCCCAATTATGTGAATACGTCGCTGAACGTTATATATATTTCAGTTGTGCTGCATATCTCTCACGTGACACATAATTTTCTGTCGTAAGTTTTGTAAATTTTTCAGTGAGTCAAAATTACGAATGATTATCTTTACCGTGACTTTCAGGAAGCATTTCTCACGTATTGCATAAGGACAAGGATGAATTTCATTCATCATAACATTATACTGAAGAGCCAGTATAATAAAAAACTATATGTGTTGTGCTGTGGGGAAGTGGGTAAAGTGCTCGCATGCCATACCATGGGTCGCCGGTTCCACCCCCAGCCGACCCAACACCAAAATTTAATTTAATTAATTTTCTAATTAAAAGTCAATTATTAGGTTTTTAAAATCTTGGTCACCTATCGGTAGTGGGCGGCATACCCTCCGAGTGTAATCCTGCCACGAAAAAGCTTCTAACAAAAATGCATTCGCCATTAGGAGTCGGCATAAAACTGTAGGCCCACCTAATTAGTAGGAAAACTCAAATTAAGGAGCACGCTTTGAATTAGGAAAGAAATTCGACCTTAAAAGTCATTAGAGCCAGTGTATCATATTATATTATGTATTGTACGTAATTCTTTTTCTTCTTTTTAATCAGCGCGTAATAGTCTAGGCGATTTTTGCCAAGTCCAAAAAAGCGCACCAGTCGTGTCTGTTTTGCGCTGCCTAGCGCCAATTGGAAATACCTAGGCAGAACGAGTCGGTCTTCACCTGATCTTCCCAAAGCAGAAAAGGTGTCCCTTTTCTTCTTTTGTACATACTGCCTTTCCAAAAAAGGCGAAAGGCAATGGGTCACGCAATAAGTGCAAAAATGCTATATGTCGCGAGGACGATATTTGATATGTTCCAAAATTGTGCTTGACCGACCTTCATACAAAATTTTCATTTATTTCCTTAATGAGTTTCCAGTTCATTTAGATTGTATGTAAAAAGTCTGATTTTTGCAGCAAAGTTATTCAAAAAGGGGCGGAAAATTGTTGTTTCCTAATTTCAGGAGAAAATTGAAGAAGTTCTTTTGGTTTAGTTTTTTATAGTAAACAAATTTAAATATATTTTATTTATAATGTTTACATTTATTTTACATATCTATAATACATTTTCTGCAAGTTCAGGGAAAATTTGTAAATAAACTGTGAAGATATAGATGAGAAACCCACCATGCGTCAATTTTACGCATGATTGTCTTTAACGTATGTAAAAATATGATTATCTAACTAGGGTTAAGAACTGTTTTTATATTCCGCTTTGGAGTTTGTCAGAAAAATGGGTGTACCATATTAGCCGCCTTATAATATAGGCTATAGTACCCGAAGTTACTCTATTGTTTTTAGACTCTACCGACAATACTTACAATAATATTTCTATTTCTCTAGCAGTTCAGTCGCCGAATTGTTCAGCATATGACACCTTTAGTCCTGCTATGTCCGCGGAATCAATACGTCGTGATCTCTTCAACAGTACAAAAGGTTATTTTTTTTAGAAATAAATGCGTTATAAACATATATATAAATATACATACATATACATTTTAGAAATTGGTGAACAAGGAGATGTTGGTTTTAGCAAAAATAATCAGCTAGATGTGAACAGACGAGCTGCTTCATTAACAATATTTTGCAGAAAGGCATGTGTTTTCATTTATAGTTCATTACAATTTTTTATAACTGCTTGAATTACAGTTTTACAAACTTGCTTGGATAAGACTAAAAGAGCTTTGTAATGAACTAAAATTGGCAGAAGAACCACATCTAAATAAGCTGTGGACATTATTTGAACATTCAATAACTCACAGAACTGAGCTAATGCGAGACCGCCATTTAGATCAATTGCTGATGTGTGGAGTTTATTTATACATAAGGGTTGGCTGGAAGTATTTGTCATTCATATCAAGTTTTAACATACATTTTTTATATAGGTACAAGAAATAAAATTCAAGACATTTATGGATATAATGAAGTTTTATAGAAAGCAACCTCAGGCTCAAAGCAGCACCTACCGAGAAGTTCTTATTGAACCTGCTGAAAAAGGTAATTTATGAATCCAATCGCTCATTGAGATATCACAATGAAATATATGTATATAGACATTACGGATGGGACTATTCGAATAAAAATTATTCGAAAAAAAATCCTTTTATTCGAAAGGTATTCGTAATTCGAATAATATTTATTGGAATAATTTATACGTATACTCGAATAAATACTATTCGAATATCACTATTCGCGAATAGCTATTGAATGTTTGTATGTATTCTTTTGCTTTTGTAAGTACATACATATGTATGTATATATATATATATATATATATATATATATGTATATATATATATATATATATATATATATATATATATATATATATATATATATATATATATATATATACTTACTCTGACTTGCGCGAGGGCAAGTGGAATTCCCAAATTATGCATGTACATACTACTATTCGAATAGTACTATTTGAATTTTTACCCACGAATATTATTATTCGTTTATTCGAATAATATTTATTCGAATATTATTCGAAAAAAGTCCCACTACTAATAGACATAATATCCTAGAGCTGCAATGAACCCCTTTTACTAATTCACACAGGCGGTTAATGGACTAATTAACCACTTTTTACAAGCTTTTATTTAACTTCACTTTTTGTATGTATTGGGGTATGTATGTCGTGGAATTTTGCAACGAATATTTAAGATACTTCTAGTTGAGCTAGGTACTTGAAAATTGGAACATAGTTCAGGACCCGAAGACAATGCAATGTGAAATAAAAAAAAATCCGATAGATGGCGCTGGTGTCGAGATATTTGTAAAATTCGTATTTACCGACCGAATTTGTTCATATCGGTATGCATATCTTACGTAATTGGAATTTAAAGTTTTAATCGCCTCCTTCCATTTCACCAATACTGTTTTATAACATGAATATCTAATGAGTACCCGCGCTTTTATTTATGTTGATACATATACAGAAATGCTTTGAAGAAATACGTTAAATGTATGCTTAGATTGAAATTAAGATCCAAATGAACTAAGGACTAATATAAATCTTGTTCAAAAATATAAAAAAATTATTTTTTTCCTTTTTAGTAAATTTTTATATTAATATTAAATAAAAGCTTTTTAAAAAATTTTTTTTACTTTGTTTTATTCTTCATTAAGTTGATAATGGAGCTCGATTTTCCATACAGAAATTCAATTACACAGTGTGACAAAATAAAAAAAAATTGGAAGTACTTTTTTCGAGGTTGGCATATGTCGTCGCCCGAATAAATTAAAGTTGTATGTTGCATTTAAAGACTTTTGGGAAAACAGGTTTGAAGTTTGGAATTGTATTTCTCCAAAACGTCTCATTAGATTTTCTCCAAAGTCTGGCAGAGCACTACTAGGCCACAAAATTCTTAAATTATTTTAACCCTTTCAGTAAAAACGTCCAATATATTGGACGCTGTTTATGTGTACTTAAAACTTCATTTTCTCACATACCAAAGCTTTTACTGATTAAAAAATGGTTGTTTTCCAACTATTCTTCTTTAAGCCCATATGACACTACATTTTTTTTCTGGTATTCTACCAGGTTTTTTGTGTGAAGGAGATGGTCAAATACAGTTTTGCGTTGGTGCAAGCGAGAAAGCTATATTGAAAAAAACCATACAAAATACCATCTAGGCGATTAAAAACCAACGAGCCAGCTTGTATTTCGGTAGGTTTTTTGGCATTCGGTCATTTTTTCTGACAATTGTTTCAATTTGACAACTAGAAAATAAATTATATTTAAAATAAAAAATATATGGAAATACAAGTTTTAAATTGGCCTCTTATAAGCTTCTGCTTTGGCCGTAAGGGTAAAGAAGAAGTCCGGAAAAAAATTATATTGCGTACTGGCTTCCCTTTATAACATGGAATGCACAGCTATCCTGCCATTTGGGTTTCATAACTTTTTTATTTCAGTTATTTAAATCAAATTTCCAATAAAATAATTTTTGAAATAAATATAATTTTCATTTAGTTTGAAGTTTAATGTCAATCAAATTATTTTTTGAGGGAGTATTTGTCTCTTTTCAACCTATAGAAGAATTGTTTTCCTATTTTGACTTTCGGTGGGTTTTCAAAACTAAAAAAAACCAGGGAAAAATGTAGTGTCATACAGGCATTAGATCGTTTCTTTATTTTGATTTTCCGAAAATAACTAAACGCTTTTTTACCTAAATTTGAATAATGTTTAAATTATGAAAGATAGTCGTGTAAAAAACGATTAAAAACTATTATTTATTGCTGGAATTTAACTTAGAAAAAAATCATCAGTATTACTACAAGTTTAAGAATATGTTTTGTGTAAATAAGAAATAAAAATTATGAATAGTTTCTCGAGGGGGTGTTAAAATATACATGTCCGTTATATTGGGCAACAGTACCCAGAGACTGTTAAACTGCGCCCAAATTTTATTAGGTACTGGTTTTTTGTACCAGCCTTATTATATGTATGCTTTTTATTGAGGATATGATTTCTAGGCATGCTTCGACAGAGGAAGAGAAAATGGGAAATATATACCACTTTTTCAAAATGACTCCACTGCTATTCAATATGAAAATACTTTACTTTATGAAATACTTTGGTGGGGATTTTATGCCAAGCTCCGCAAGGATTCATCAAATTCGCATGTTTTTCGATAAGCGTTGGGGTTTACCATTCTCTTTTGAGGAAAATCTGTATGTTGCTGGACAGGTAATCCCCTTCAAGGGAGAGTTTACCACAAAGCAATATATCTAGGGAATCCAAGTCCATCAGTTACATATAAAGGCCTTTTCTGTGTTAAAAGCGGAAAGCCCTTCGGATTTTACAGTTAACGATGAGTCTTCAACCCCATTGGATGAACCGTTTGTGAAATCCATTGGAATCGAATTAGCCACTATATTATAGACTTGGGATGGGCAAAAGTTGCCCATTTGCCCTCAAAAATTCTGCCAGCTGAGACTTTCCTTGGTGAGAGGGGATTTCAAAACAAAGGAGGGGGACGAAAATTTGAGCGAGTTGTGTCTGTATTAGTGAGCATAACGAGAGAAAAATTATTCATTAATTGACAATTGAATTTTTTTTGTTACTCACAAAATTTTCAATTAACCCTATGTGGTCTAATATTCGCTTCGCTCCCTACTATTTATCAAAAAAGCTTTAAAAACATAAGTTAAGATAAATTCACAAAAATCATCCATTTTCGATCAGATTTTTGACTAATGAATTCATTTTTTATCATGGTATTGATCTTTCCAACTCGCTGTACATATTATATAAACATGTCGAGAACCTCACGTAAGAATGTTATGGTTAAAGTCAATAGGCTGTTTAAAATTCTAGAAATAAATACAATGGATGTGAACCTGGAATCAGTAAAACCTTAGTTGTGATGGGAATCACTTGATTTGAAAAGACTTTTGAATGTAGGAAAAAACCAAACCGAACGACCTTCGTGACCTACAAACCATACCCACGTAAATGTTCGGGACCCCTTCTTCGTTTTTTGCTTCGTTGAACTAATTCACAATAAACTTTATTTTAGATATAAATAATAAAACTCTAATGGGTTAATTTTCTGTATCTCACGAATTATTACCAGGGATGCCAACTTTCAGTTTCAATTTAAGAATTTTTTCGGTGGATTTTGTTTAAATTTATTTAAAAATAAATTGACGCTTAAATTACTTATATAATATTTAAGAAAATAAATTCTATGAAGCAGTAAAATGATCCAAAAATTTACTAATACTATAGATGTTTTAATAGCAAATTTATGTCTCGGGGCCTTGAATATATTCAAAGATTTGGCCTTGAAATTATTTTTATTTTTTTCTGCTCTCATCTATTTATTTATTTTATTTATTAATTTTACACAAAACCAATTCAGCTGTCAAACATGTTAATTACTATTTTTTATATTTTAAGAATATTCTGATATTTGGTCGTACCATACGAAAACTAGTACATTTAAAATTTCTGACGAAAGCTGGCAATAAAAAAATTCTGTACGAAAAGTAGCACATTTAACTTTGGCGGACAAAAAGTAGGACTATAAATTTTTGGCTGAAGAAAAGTAGCAATAATTATATACTGTTTATACATTAAAAGTGTTGTGGTTTGAGCGAAATTTCTGCATTTCGTCAGCCAAAAGTCAAAGTTGCGACTTTTCGTCATCCAAAAATTTAAAGTGCTTGTATTCGTCAGCCACAAAAAATCATATACTAGTTTTCGTATGGTACGACGCACATTGGGGTATTTAATCAATCTGGGCGTCCAAAACTCTTTTTATACTCAGCTGTACTAGTACACAGAGTATTATAGTTTTGATTTCCTAACGGTGGATTGTAACAGAATGAAATAATCGAGATAGATATCTATATATATAAGGATGAAAGTTTGTTTGTTTGTTTGTTTGTATGTTTGTTCCCTATGGACGCCGAAACTACCGGGCCGATCACATTCAAATTTTGACATAATGATCACCTGGTATTAGATTGAAATTATGACCACATTTAATTCTGGTATCTCAACCCCTTCCCGAGATATAGGCGACAATATGGACCCAGATTCCTCCGAAATATTTTTCTGCATTATTGGTATCAAATTAAAGATATCAATCAGAGCTTCAATAGAGAGTTCATTCCGTTCCAATTTTCCAGTCCGATCTCCAGATAGAGACCAAAACGTGGACCCGGATGGCCCCAAATATTTTTTCGTAATATTGGTATCAAATTAAAGGTGCTGATAAGGGTATCCATATATATTTTACACTATACGTATATCTCAATCGGTTCCCGGGATTGAGGCCGAAAAATGGACCTAAATAGCCCCCGAAATATTTTTGACCATTATTGGTATCAAATTAAAGGTACCAATCAGAGCTTCAATAGAGAGTTCATTCCATTCCAATTTTCCAGTCGGTTCTCCAGATAGAGACCAAAACGTGGACCCGGATGACCCCAAATATTTTTTCGTAATATTGGTATCAAATTAAAGGTGCTGATCAGGGTAGCCATATATATTTTACACTATACGGATACCTCAATCGGTTCTCGGGATTGAGGCCGAAACATGGACCTAAATAGCCCCCGATATATTTTTGACTATTATTGGTATCAAATTAAAGGTATCAATCAGAGCTTCAATAGAGAGTTCATTCCATTCCAATTTTCCAGTTGGTGCACCAAATAGAGACCAAAACGTGGACCCGGATGGCCCCAAATATTTTTTCGCAATATTGGTATCAAATTAAAGGTACCAATCAGAGCTTCAATATGGAGTTAATTCCATTCCAATTTTCCAGTCGGTTCTCCAGATAGAGACCAAACGTGGACCCGGATGGCCCCAAATAATTTTTCGCAATATTGGTATCAAATTAAAGGTGCTGATCAGGGTAGCCATATATATTTTACACTATACGGATACCTCAATCGGTTCTCGGGATTGTGATCTCAGATCAGATTAGACGGTGAGAGAGTAGTATAAGAGGAGGAAGAGATAGGGGGAACGGTAAATGCTGACTGGTGCGGATACCGATAGGGAAGGGAGTGGCATAGTGTGATTTGTCGCAGCGAAGTGTGACCGGTATTTGCTAGTAGACTTATATATATCAAAATGATCAGGGTGAAAAGAGAAATCGATTGAGCCATGTCCGTCCGTCTGTCCGTCTGTGCGCACGATAACTCGCGCAAAAATTGAGATATTTTGATGAAATTTGAAATGTAAGTTGGTATCAAGACAGGAACGGATGGTATTGAAAATGGGCGAAATCGGACCATGACCACGCCCACCTCCCCTATATAGTAAAAATCAGAAATTTTGTATCTCAGTCACTAATAGAGCTAGAGTGATAAAATTTCACACACGTATTGAGCTCAGGCCCTTATGAAGAAATATGGTGAAATTTTGGAAAATGGGCAGTGCCACGCACACTTATTAAGGGGCAAACATTGAAAGTTTTATGAGTCATAACTCAGAAACCGTTGAAGATATATCGATGACATTTGGTAGGCGTGATATAATTACTCAGGCAAATGTTTGGACGAAAAATTGCCAAAATCGGTTGACGACCACGCCCACTTTTATATATGGGTATTATAAAGTGGCCTAATAAAAACATTTTAAGCGATATCTCTGTCAAATATAAAGATATATCATTGAAATTTTATGGAAGGTGTCCAACTATGGACATAAAACAAAAAATACAAAAATTTTGGAAAATGGGCGTGGCACCGCCTCCTTTTAGAAGCAGGAATATACGAGATTTCTGAGCCCATAACTCGACAAATAATCGATATATTATGACGAAACTTGGTGTATTTAGCGAAATCGGTTGACGACCACGCCCACTTTTATATATGGGAACTATAAAGTGGCCCAATAAAAACATTTTAAGCGATATCTCTGTCAAATATAAAGATAATTCATTGAAATTTTGTGGCATGAGTTCTACAATAGATCGGAAACAAAAAATAGAAAAATTTAGGAAAATGGGCGTGGCACCGCCTCTTTTCATACAAAGGAATCAACGAGATTTCGGAGCCCATAACTCGACAAATAATTGAGATATTATGACGAAACTTGGTTTATACACTTTTATAAGTTGTGTTAATAGACACGCAAAAATTTATTGAAATCGGTTTATGACCACGCCTACTTTTTAACAAAGATATTTCTGGAACACCCTTTGGGAATTTGTAACGTGACATCTTTGTAACTAAAAGTCATAAAGGGATGAAATTTTGTACAAAGAATAATATTCATATGCTTAGTTGGATGACTGATAAAAATTTAGAAAATGGGCGTGGCTACGCTCACTTTATGCAGCACTCGCTTTATATAAATCCATCAAACGCAAACAAACAATGAAATGTTCGATTCCACTCGAACTTAGGCTTCCTTACTTGTTTGGCTTTAAATTGTTAATTATGTTTCAATTCAATTTAACATAAAAAAAATGTGGCTTTATATTTTTAAAAAGTGTAGTGAGACCAAACCGACCTCAGATTTGGATTCAGAACGTCGAAATACATGTTAGTAGGTTAGATCGATGAAATGTGCCATTTGGGGCTTTTTTAGCTTTTCGCAATTTTCTCGAAGTTTTGGGGGTATATTGGACAAGCGGACTTTGGATTCGGAGAATGTCGATGTATATGTTGCTAGATGGGTGTTCTCGAATCCACAAACAACTAATTTTTTTGTGTGTGGTGGGGTCAAAGAGTCAGTGCCGGGCAATGCCGGGCACCTAAACAAAAACCCTTTTGAAACCAAAAAATTTAAACATTTTTTTTTTTAATACATCGTTTTGTAAAAATGTAATTAAGAAGACGCTAACAACTAACTAAATCTCAATAAACATGAATTTTGTACTCGATTACCTGTATTATAAGAATCCATAACAGTATTCTAATAAACTTCACTTAAAACCGTAAAAATATTAATTGGAAATGTTGAAACTTTAAGAACGTTATAAAATGCCGCGAGAAATACACGAATGACCAAACTTTCATTGACTGTAAAAACTTTGTGTTTGAGTTTTGAGAATAAACTTTTATTGAAAATGATGCGTTAGGGTCCTGGCCTACTAAAAAATTTTATTTTTTGGAAATCGGGCCAGTTTTATGAAATGAGGTTTTGGCCGCCCAGATTGATAAAATACCCCTATGTGCGACGATTTATTTTGAGCATTTTTATTGTGCATAGCAATATGTACTTACCTATCAGAGCTGTAAAAAGCTGCAATCATTCGTCCCAGCAATCATTGATTCATCTTCCAATTTTATTGCAATGAAAATTTATTGCAGTTTTTTGATTGTAAAAATTTCAATTTGAAATAATTTGTGTTCCTTAGATTGCAATAAACATTTATATAAAATTTTTAATTGTAAAATAACTACAATCAGCAATAATTTACCTTCCATTTATTGGAATAAATGTTTACTGAAATTTTTGGGGATCAAGTTCATTGCAATAAAATTTATTGAAATTTTTTGATTGTACAAAATTTTCAATACAATAATTTACAAAAATTTCATTGCAATAAATATTTCTCATAAATCATTTTCATTGTAAAAATTACAATAGCAATAATTGTATTGTAATAAATTTTCATCGTAAATCATATTGATTGAAAAATGTTTGATTGCAAGGCTTGCAATAGCAATCATTTCCCTCATAACTTTATACGAATGTATTGGGACTGATGAAAGGCAAGCGCTTGGGTAATTCGAGCAACACCCGGCATTCATATAACACGGTTTGCGCGTAATAACCCATTTCCCGTGTACATATGTATGTATGTACATTAGGGTGTCCTTAAAATCAGATTAGCTATTTTCTTCGATCTCACCCCCTACATCGTTAACAGCATGATCAAAGATACCATAAATAAATTTTGGTCCCGATCGGAGACGGTTAAGGGGTGTCGCAAAGGGGTAAAAGCTTAGATAACCATATGGGACCCCGGGCGACACCCTTTAACCCTCTTCGATCAGGACCAAAATTTATATTTGGTATCCTTGAGTACAAGACTATCGACTTTGGCCATTAGATAAACAAAATCAATTAAATTTTTTGGTATTTATATGGTAGTCTGAACTTTGACCCCTCTGCAACAACCCTTAACCACCTCCGATCGGGATCAAAATTTGAATTTAGTATTTTTGAGTACAGGACAATCGATTTGCGCATTAGATATGCAAACAACTAAACTTAAATTTTTGAGCCTCGATAGAGTTTTCTGGAGTTTGGCACCTGTGCGACACCCCTTAACGGTTTTCGATCGGGTCAAAGATTTATATGTGGTATCTTAGACTATATTAGCATCGACCTAAGGGGTGAGGTTGAGAAAGTATGCTATGTACCCTAATGTGCATATTGGCACACGGTACTGGTAATATTTGCAGTCGTCAATTTATATAAAGTCTAGATGATAAGATGATCAGAAAGAGAGATGCAATCAAACATTTTTCAATCAATATGATTTACGATGAAAATTTATTACAATACAATTATTGCTATTGTAATTTTTACAATGAAAATGATTTATGAGAAATATTTATTGCAATGAAATTTTTGTAAATTATTGTATTGAAAATTTTGTACAATCAAAAAATTTCAATAAATTTTATTGCAATGAACTTGATCCCCAAAAATTTCAGTAAACATTTATTCCAATAAATGGAAGGTAAATTATTGCAGATTGTAGTTATTTTACAATTAAAAATTTTATATAAATGTTTATTGCAATCTAAGGAACACAAATTATTTCAAATTGAAATTTTTACAATCAAAAAACTGCAATAAATTTTCATTGCAATAAAATTGGAAGATGAATCAATGATTGCTGGGACGAATGATTGCAGCTTTTTACAGCTCTGATAGGTAAGTACATATTGCTATGCACAATAAAAATGCTCAAAATAAATCGTCGCACATAGGGGTATTTTATCAATCTGGGCGGCCAAAACCTCATTTCATAAAACTGGCCCGATTTCCAAAAAATAAAATTTTTTAGTAGGCCAGGACCCTAACGCATCATTTTCAATAAAAGTTTATTCTCAAAACTCAAACACAAAGTTTTTACAGTCAATGAAAGTTTGGTCATTCGTGTATTTCTCGCGGCATTTTATAACGTTCTTAAAGTTTCAACATTTCCAATTAATATTTTTACTTATTCTTTCTCATCATCTTATCATCCAGACTTTATATGTACATATTGAAGACTGCAAATATTGCCAGTACCGTGTGCCCGGCAGCATCCAATATGTACATAACTACGTACATATGTATGTACCCAGGACATGGGTTATTACGCGGCTACGCGTGTGATATAAGTGCCGGGTATTACTCGCATTACCCAGGCGCTTGCCTTTCATCAGTCCCAATGCATGCGTATAAAGTTATGAGGAAAATGATTGCTATTGCAAGCCGTGCAATCAAGCATTTTTCAATCAAATTTGATTTACGATGAAAATTTATTACAATACAATTTGTGATGTTTAGCGCAACGGCACAGACACACACACACTCACTTGTCTCTTTCGTTTTTTCTTTAGTTCAATAAAACAAATTCCTTTCAGTTTATTTTTTCTGTTCTATGTTTTATTTCTTTACACAAAATGTTTTAAAGTAATATATAGTTCAGTTATTTTTCTTTCTCTACACTTATTTTTTCTTTTCGCTATCACGCGTCTACCGCACAGCTCAAGTGTCAAAACTGAATAATCTTTTAAATGGCCGCCCGGCTTGTCATAAGCCGTACTCGCTATCCCTGCACTCATGTACTCGTTGCTTACATCGTTAGAGCTTTTTTGGTACATGAGTGCAGGGCTGCATTTGCCCAAATGTGGGTGCGTCTACGCGGCACTACACCTTCCCCCTTTGCGAAAAGGCAGGTCCTGGTAAATGGATCCGATTTACCAGGGCCTGTCTTTTGCATTACATTTATGGAAGGAAAAAAAAATTGTTTTGGGCGAGCGAGTCGTTTGGTTAGGGAATTCCACCCACTCCACAGGACTCGCTTGACCAAAGCAATTTTATAATTTACATTATCATTGAAAACTTTTTCCATTTTCTTAATAATTAACTTATTGATTTTAATATTTTTTATTTACAAATAATAAATTTGATTTATGTATGTATGTGGTATAGGTTTACTTATATGTATATATTTATATGCTAATTATTAATTAACATATCATCTTATAAGTATGAATTCAAGGTTTCTTAACGATTTTTTTTTTGTTTTTTTTTTTTTCTCTTTTTGTATAAGTCTTAATGTGATGTACTACAAAGGAGTTATCTACTAAGATGAAAAAATCTACTTTACTAAAAAAAAAATCCTTAATAATTTACTTTCTGAATTCGGTTTTTATGTACCGTTTTAAGCTTATTTTTTGTTTGATCAAAAACAGTGACGTTCACACCGTCTACTGTTTTTACTACGTGAGGACCTTCATAAATATTTTCGTGTTTGAGTCTCGGCTCTTTTTGAATTAATACGAGGTCATTTTCTTTTAATTGTATTGGCCGGGAATTTTTGTCATATTGCTCTTTATTAGCAAGCTTATGTTTGTGAACTAGTTCTTTAACTAGTGCATGCGATTTTTGCATGCGAAATTTTGCTTCTTTGGCGTAGTTATCTGCATTATAAAGTGGATCTATTTCTGTTTTATTTACTTCATTTGGCAATGTGGCTTTTTTGCTAAAAACAAGCTCAAATGGAGTAAATTTGTTGTCAAAAACGGTATTGGGCGTAGTATTGTACCAAAAGGTAAAATACTTCAAATAAGTATCCCAGTCAGAAAAAGTTTCGTTTATGTATGCTCGTATGTATTCGTTGAATACCCTATGATTTCTTTCTATTGTACCAACAGTTTCATGGTGGTGCGCTGTTGAGAAATTATGGTCTATATTTAAAATACGAGTTAACTCTGAAAAAATTTCATTTTTATATTCTGTACCTAAATCCGTTCTAATGGTTTTCATTGTGCCATATACTAAAATAAAAGTTTCGAAAATTGCTGCGGCTACTGTTTTAGCACTTTTGTCTGGTATGGCTACTGTAATTAAGTATTTTGTCAGATCGCATATTATAGTAACAGCGAACTTGTTACCAAATTTGGATTCTGGCAAAGGTCCTATTGTATCTATTATGACTTGTTCAAATGGTTTGCTGGGTGTTGGCGTTATAACGAGATTTTCTTTTGTTTTTGGCTTAGCTTTGTTTAGCAAACATTTTTGGCAATTTTTAACAAATTTTGACGTATCACGCGTCATGTTTTTCCAAAAATATTTTGTACGAAGTTTAGCATATAATTTCTTTGCTCCGCAGTGTCCTCCGCTAATCGGATCATTATGGTAAATTTCTAGTAATTTTTGTTTCTTTTCATTATCGGTAACTGTTTCGACAGGATCGGTTAGCATGATTTCTAAAGTTTTTAAAATTTTATTGCCATGGACTTTAAATAACTGAATCGAAAATGTAATTAAAAAATATATCATCTTTTGGCCATTCTAATATCTTAATGTTACGCTTGTTGGCTTCTAATTCAAGCCGCGAAAACAACTCATCGAAATTTGTTTTTTCGTTAACAGGCGTAAAATTAAGTAATTCTATCTTTTTATGTTTAAGATGCGCGCATATTTCTAAATTCAAAATGGAATTATTTTTATCGTATTTAATGTATGTTTTACTCTCGGTATCTTTTTTAAATAATCGTACGAAAATTTATCATAAATATGTAACTCTATATTTTTATCTTTATTAATTGGTATTGCCGTTTCTTGTTGTTGTTTCAACTGTTTGGTTTTTGATCGCGTTTGTACCGTAAGAATGCTTTTTGTTGCATCTTTTAATTCGTTGATAGTAATACGCGAAAGGGCGTCAGCTCCTACGTTCGATTTACCTTTAATGTACTCTATGGTGAAGTTATACTCTGAAAGTTCTAATCTTATTCTTGCTAATTTAGATGCTGGATCTTTCATGTTGAAGAGGTATACTAACGGTCTATGATCTGATTTTACCGTGAAATGTGTACCGTACACATAAGGTCTAAACTGTTTTATTGCGAAATGTATAGCTAACAACTCTAACTCGATTACTGGTTTTTTCTGTTCTGCATTATTAAAAGATTTTGAAGCATAGCAAATAGGTAAATCGTTGCCTTGATGATTTTGGCTTAGTATTGCTCCACACCCAGTTTTTGAAGCATCTACTGTAATGATAAACTGTTTGGAAAAATCTGGGTATTGTAATAATTTAGGTGACATTAGGATGCTCTTAATGCATCAAAGGCTTCGTCACATGTTTTGTCCCAGTTAAATTCGACTCTTTTCCTACTCAATTTGTTTAAAGGTGCTGCCAGAGATGCAAAATTCGGAATAAAGCGTCTGTAGTAGTTCGCAAAAGCGACGAAACGTCTTACAGCGTCTTTGTCCGTTGGTTTAGTGTATTTCCTGATTGCATCTATTTTTGAATCGTCTGGTAACAATCCTTTAGCTGAACATTTGTGACCTAAAAATGTCACTTCGGGTCTGAGAAAATTACATTTATTCGGATTTAGCTTGAGATTGAAAGATCTGCAAGTGTCGAAAACTTTATTCAAATTTTTAATGTGATGTGATTCGTTACAGCCAATGACGATAATGTCATCTACATAAAGAAAAGCTACGTTGGATGGTACGGCCTGAAAATGCAATAGTCATCATTCTTGAAAACGAGTTTGGTGCAATATTCAAACCAAATGGCAATACTTTCCATCTATAAGCTCCGCGATCAGTAGAGAATGAAGTTATATCACGTGAATCAATATGTAAAGGTATTTGGTGAAATCCAGAAAAAAGATCTAAGGTGGAGAAATATTTGGCTCTGCCAAGA